>OY728143.1:31940000-33190000 GCA_963277665.1 Viscum album
ATTTATGGATTTACAAAGGATGGATCTTGGAATTATAATGGAAGGGAAAAAATCTTATCTTTCTCAAATGAATGTTCAACTATTTATACATGTGAATATTAAAGAGGCACATAAAGAAGATGTTGAGTTACAAAAGAAGGTGAGAAATGTTCCTGAGTTCAACCTTGATTGTGATGGGATAATAAAGTTCAGGAATCGGGATTGTGTTCTTCCCATCCCCGAATTAAAGAAGGAGCTGCTGGATGAGGCTCATAGTTCTACATTCTCTATTCATCCTGGAAGCACGAAGATGTATAGGGACCTGAAAGAGTACTTATGGTGGGATGGAATGAAAAGAGATGTTGCTGAATATGTCTGACGATGCTTAGTTTGTCAACAAGTTAAAGCTGAGAGACAGAAGTCTAAGGGGATGTTACAACCATTACCCATACCCGAATGGAAGTGGGAAAACATCACTATGGACATTGTCACAGGACTTCCTAAAACATCTAAAGGCAATAATGCTATCTGGGTCATAGTTGATCATCTTACAAAGTCTGCACACTTCATTGCTATTAGAGAGGATTTCTCTCTAGATCAGCTTGCCAGGATATATGTAAAGGAAGTGGTAAGATTGCATGGAGTACCACTTTCTATTATATCTGATCGGGATCCGAGATTTACCTCGACGTTCTGGCAAAGTCTTCAGCATACTCTGGATACAGAGTTGAGTTTCAGCACTGCTTATCATCCTCAGACAGACGGTCAGTCTGAGAGAACAATTCAAACCCTAGAAGATATGTTGAGAGCTTGCTCTATGGATTTCAAAGGAGGTTGGGATCAAAACCTACCATTGGTGGAATTTTCTTATAATAATATCTTTCACTCCAGTATTCAGATGGCTCCTTATGAAGCTCTCTGTGGAATGAAATGCAGGACTCCAACTTGCTGGGATGAAGTTGGGGAAAGAAAGCTATTAGGTCCTGATCTCATTGATGAAATGGAGGAAAAGGTCATATCTATTCAACAACACATAAGAGCAGCTCAGATTCGATAGAAAAGTTATGTCGACAACCGAAGAAAAGAACTAGAGTTTGAAGTGGGTGATAAAGTGTTCTTATGAATATCTCCCTGGAAAAGGGTTATGAGATTTGGAAAGAAGGGGAAGTTGAGCCCTAGATATATCGGTCCTTTCAAAATACTGGATTGTGTTGGGAAGGTAGCTTACTGATTGGCGCTTCCACCGAATCTCTCTCAAGTTCACGATGTGTTCCATGTATTTCTCTTGAGAAAGTACATACCTGATCCTTCACATGTACTCAGCTCAGAAGTTGTACCACTGGAGGAAGATCTTTCTTATGAAGAACAACCGAAAGAGATTCTGGATCGTAGCGAAAAAGTCCTATGAAACAAGACCACTCGATTGGTGAAAGTTTTATGGAGGAACCATAATTAGAAGAAGCTATATGGGAGCTTGAGGATATGATGAGGGAGAGGTATCCTCATCTGTTTGTTACGATGTGACGAATTTCGAAGGCAAAATTCATTTTAAGGGGGGTAGAATGTAACACCCGAGACTTTTATGTTATATAAATCATCAAAGGAATATTTTTCTACACAACACTTTCTTGGCTTGCTTTATACGAAATCGCGACCTTCCTCGATAGCTTTCGTCGTACGCAATACCGAGTTTCACTAAACAACGATATGCTATTAAAATATTATTAAAACGAGCCGTTATGAATAGTAATAACCACTTTTTGAAATTTTATAAATTTTATTTTTCAAAATGGACTTCATTTTTGGATTCGGAATATCGAAATTAGCCTAGGGTGAAATTTTGGTATTTTTCTGAAAACTTTCATTTTTTGATGAATAGTGAAACCACTAAGTGGTAGTTAAAAAAACAGAATTTTTCATAAAACTTAATTTTACCGCTTCTGTGAGTGGAACTTCAACAATCCGAGAGACACGGTTGATGTCAGTAAGTAAAATTTGGTTCAATGAGATGAAAATAATTTTTTGGTGAATAGTAACATTTTACTTTTTTTACCACGGTTAAAAGTAAATAGGGCAATTAAGGGTAAAGATGATATTATTATTCCCCTAACACATGTCCTAATTCTATTGGATAAGTGTAATTCGATCAAAAACAATCTTAGGAATAAAATATGATCATTTAGGCCCACATGGATTAGATTAGGACATTTATTATTAATTTATTTAAAGAAGGGTTAAAATAGTTAAAATCAAAGTTTAATAAGTAAATAATTTTAAATATGGGGTTATAAATAAGATAAATTAGACTATAAATATTCATTAGAACGCTAAAAAGATGTACTACATAATGTTATTTTATTTGTAATTTTTAGACATTAAATAATTTAATTTATTTATGACACAATGATGATACAATAATTATCTTATTAATGAAATATTGACATAATTGATGTTATAAACACCAAAATAAATGCAATTTGAGACTTTTTATGAATACCACTAATTTTCTAGGTTTATATAACATGTTATTAGTGATTTAATAAACTTTTTTAGAACTAATAATTCTGTTATGATTTTCAGAAAAATCAATTACTAAATAGTGTCAAAATTGACATAAAATAGATTTTAAAACAAATATTATATTGGTAATTGTTATTTTATTCTTAAAAATCTAAGGTTCGACCAAGTTACTTAGATAAGTTTTTATATATTAATAATAAACATCTTGGGGTTCGTTTGGCACCTATAGTATGTTTATGAACCTTATAGTATAAGAACACAAAAAGACATGGTAAAAGTAAAATTATTTAACTTAATGTTAAATCTAAATGATAAGGTTAGAATAGGAACCTAAACTTTTCTAAATTTTATTGGATGAGAGGATTTAGACCCATCCCCACCTTAGCTTCGAAATATATCAATTTGGAGCTATTTAAAACCGAACATGACTTTATAATAAAATAATAGTTTTAGTTATTCTAAAGGTTCCACTCTCCTCCCTTATAAAAGGACGCCTCCTCCCCCTCATCCTCACACCAAATTGAGCCTTCAAGCTCGGCCAAAACCTGCCACTTTCTAATATCCACTTCCCTAGAGACATCCTAGAGGTCCTGGTATTCTTCAAAGACCAATTCTAGTGCCCTAAAAGAAGGTCTCAAAGAAGCACTTCAAAGAAGAGGTAATGTCCGTTACCGATTCTTTCATCATTATTTCTTCTTCCACTTATTCTCCTTTAGTTGTTTCATTATGAAGTAATAACATCAGTATCACTCATATACTAATATGTTATTATATGTATTAAACATCCCTATTTCACCATATATCCATCCTACGGAAAAAGAAATCATTGTGCGTGTGTACGTACGGAATACCGTCTCCATGCCGTGGTGTGATCTATTTTCCACCACCACCTTACTTGGAAGGGTATAATGGTGTAAATAATGACTATATATGACTATTATAAAGTGATATTGATTATAAAATAGTATACATATACTCCAATACAATTCCACGGTCATAGTAACGATATCATCACTCGTGCGTACGTACAGAATACCGTCTCCACGATGTGATGCGACTCGTTCTACATGATCTTCATTTCATAATGATTATATAAATGCATTGAATGAATGAATATGATATATATTACACTAACACCATTTTGTAAATGAGGTATCTATAACCTAAAGAGAAGAATAAGAATTTATTTGACAAAACACACATAAAAATAAAAAGTTATAAACACCCAAATAACAAGTAGCAATGAAATATTACTACTAAGAAGATAAAAATATTACCACATATGATATCATAAAAATAAGTATGATTCTGGAATAAGTCAATAACATTATTTAAATCATTATATAGGAGGTTCAGACACTTACAAAGCAAGTCGGACCTAAGGTAAGGGAAATATCACAATCTCAATTTTAAATCCACTTTTACCCTTTGGTGAGTTTTTAGTAAAATATATTAAAGGAATCTTTTGTTGTTTTTCGTACGAGGTACTTTTTGACTTTTCTGAAAAAAGTAAGAGAAGAATGTTTTCTTTTAACTTATACGGAATGAATGGATTTTTAAAACATAATTTCCAAGAAGATTCATTTACAAGTTTTCAAGTTTATTTTTAATCAACTTCTTTTAGTTTAGAATTTTATGAAATGTTAAGAAAGGACAAGAGTTTTTGAAGTAGAAAAGATATTTTCCTCAAGAATGGAGTTCAAGTGTTTTATCAAAATTATTTTCCATCTAAGATAATAAAGGGTTCTGTTTATATCCCCATTATTACTTGGATTTGATTATGTTGTGATGGAAATATTTTTATGAATTCCTTTATCGTATATGAATTGTTTTATGATGTCATGATGTTTAAGATTTCCATTTTTATTACATGGGTTATGCAATGATGTATGGTTTATGATTTTGTGGCACACATAATAATGGTATCATTATGAGATGGGTGGGACCTATATCACCCTCCAATGCATTGGGTAATGATTTTTTATCTCATGAGATATACATGGCTGGAACGGTACGTTATACCGGTTCAGTGAAACAGGACTGAAACGAGGGTGACTCGGTTCAGAAAGGGACTTTGTCCACTAAGATAGTCTTCGCAGTGAGTCTTGACTAACAAGAAATGATTCTCTATGATTATGTGTGAATGCCACAAAGTTTCATGTTTTATGTTATGATTATTGTGATTACATTTCACTGCCATTATTTATCCCATGTTATGAAATTATGATCTCTTTTGCAGGATAAGATTTACAAAAGTTATGTGCTTGTGTATACAATGTGATTGATATTTCTTTTGTTTACCCTTACTGAGCATTTGAGCTCACCCTTTTGTATGTTTTCTTTCCCCAGGTCAGGAAGAAGGTTATTAAGTAGGATATGCTTAAAATGGACTCTAGATATGATGAAATAAGTGTGAGGCAAAGTTGATGATTTATAAACCAGATGTTTATGTTTCCCAGTTTCTAAAGACACTATACCTATATGGTCCTTTCGTGGTTTTGTTATATGTTGTAATAAGTATGCTTCAATTTTGAAGTATTAACAATGTATGTAAAGTATGGGTCGTTATATGTATCATTTGATTTTGTATTCTATCAGTTACCAATCTCCCTTAATGTGGATTCTTATAAAATCAAGTAAAAATTATTTTGCAGCCAGTCAGAGAATAATGTGTGGAACTCTAAATTTCAAAATGGAATTTTCTTCAGAATGAATATATTCCATATCATGTTATGAAATAATATAAAATAGATGAACTATATTTCATTATTATTTTGGGAAAATATAAAATATTTCTACAATATGTTGAGATGTAATGGATGGTTTTATGTTTTACATCAATGATGAAGGAGGAGATGTAACTCCTAGAACCCACCTATGTTATTTCACATTCAGTAAAACCACAGAGATGAAATGTTTCTGGTTCTTGAATATGGTTGATGAAAATCATGATGAAGAATCGAGATAGTATTCAAAATATTGTTGGAATATGACCATGAGGTTCTGACCTAGATGAAATATGTAACATAAATTTACCCTATCTTCTGAAAAGGTTTTTACGAAGCCCCAGTTAAGGAGTTTTGGTCAAATTTGTATTGTTCCCCTTTATTTTTTTGGATGTTGTGCTTGCTATTTTTTTTCATCGTGTACATTATGAAATTGTTTCCTTTTCTGGTTTTGTTCATATCTTCCATTAATCCTTTCACTCATTTTCCCATGTAAATTCCATGATGATTTTCCCCCATAAATATAGGTTAATTAGACTTGAAACATCACATTACAATGTCTTTTCCATCATTCCATTTTTAATTTTGTGGACCTGTAATTTACTGAACATCTATTTCAGGAGTACAATCAAATTTGTTCTAAATATATATATTTACATTGAATCCATTATTATTCAATTATAATCTTGTATATGAAATATTGATATGTGTTTTCTGATAATATCATACTCTATTTCAACATGTTTTATGATTGAATCAAGTTACCATTGTTCATTGTTATTTATATCCGTTTCCTTATGTGTCATTGATCAGTTTTTGGCTAATTAATTTTTAATATCTTAATATAGATATTAATTTTTATGTTATATAATTCTATTTGTTTTGATCTGTTTTGATAATATTTTCATTTCTGTTATACACTACAAAATGGAAGCTTCTTGAGGCTGTTTTTTTTTCTACCAACAACTATTTAATCTGACACAAACCATTTAATGTTGTTTATGAAACCCACTAAGAATTTCATTGTTGAAAATAATATATAATCCACTATAAAAATTATTAATTAGAAATAATTTTAATAATAAAAAATTGTTTAGTGTCAGTCATTATAATCCTTATATATTTCATAATATATGATCATTTTGTTGGGTTTTTATAGTGGGGTTTCTATAAGTGTTCTTTATAAATAACTTAGATGATGTTTCGAATTTTTTTTATTAGTGGGTTTTAAGAAAAATTAACTTGAAAATAAAATTGATTAAATTAAAATAACCTACGACAATTTACCTAGTGATGGATATGTTTGCGGTGGTTAATAGTGTTGAATAAAAAGTATCTTTCTAACTTTCCATTACTTTAGTTTTGGGAATCACAAACACATTCCTAATACTATATTTTTATCACTTTATTTCCAAATTTTTTTATAATGATTTTTTAAAATAATTATTTTACACTGAATGAAGAAATAAATATAATATAATGTGAATTTAAATAATATTTAACAATATGATCCATTAGACTGAATGTGCATTCAGTAAATTAGACAAACCTATATTCTAAATAGCAATTTGACATATGTATTTTCTATGAGACTGAAAAAATTCTTTGGACTATCACTATTACCGAGAAATTGTACTAACCCCAACTCAGTTTATCATATTTAAAAATAATATGGAATTTCATCCTAATAACTAAAATTCTATAATTGGACTATATAGATTTGTTTATATATAATAGAATAATGAAAAGAATTTTAATTATGTTAAACTAAATGATGTCATAAATTTAGTTATTTCATTTTATTCAGGAACCAAATCCAGATCATTGTGACATGTGAAGTATAATTTATCCATGGTTGTTGCAACAAACAATAAAATCATACCACAGGAGGTTATACATTAAATAAGAAGGTCATATGAAGATTTTGGGGATTGCTAAATTCATAAGAAAAGACTTCTAAATTTTTCTCTTTATGAACAATTCATTTATAGTCATTACAATTTTTTATAGAGTCAAAGTTACAAGGAATCATTTTGAGGGTTGTAATTCCTTTATGAAAAATTTTCTTTTATATTCATTATCTAATTGTGGTAATGATAGAGCACATCTATGGATAGAAATATGATCATTCTGATCCATCAGATAGTGGGCCTCTAATGCTATGATGATATAGTTCAGTCATTGTATCAATTGATTTTAGGGGATTGGAATATAGGGACCAATTTTTGTATCTAGATTTTTGTGGTATGAAGATATAGAACTTATAGATGGTATAATGTTTTTATTCCTTCTGAAAGATTTGATGGCTTCATTAATAATTAATGTTAATGTGTGATTTCATTTCATAAAAATTATATGTCATTATAATCGTTATACTATTATATGTCATTATAATTAATATACTATTTTTTTCTTGTTATTACAATTTAGATATTCCTAATGCATTTATATTATAATTTAATTATTTTCATAACTTTATAATGTTATTTTTTTCATACTGATTATGATACTTCCAAACTAACACTAATATAATTGTAAAATTTCATGTTATGATTCCAACAAACTGAGAATCAGATAAAAATATAGTCTGATCATTAAACCTAAAGTTTTTTTTGTTTTTTAGTTTAATTTTTAAAATAAAATTCACACCTCTTTTAACTATGATAAACTATATGATTTAAAAAATAGAAACAACCTTTAAAATGTTTTTTTAGTTATTTATATAGCAGTAGTTTAAAAAAATTGACGCCAAATATTTCCCTTAATTTTTATAAAATATTTAATAAATAAATAAATAAATATAAACTATGTCATGTAATAAACTAAAATAGAAATATATAGTAAACACATGATACATACATCATATATCATATATCCATAATCATATATATATCAATCCACAATCATCATAATCTCTATCGCCATAAGATAGGTCAGCCGAGAAGCTCTTTCAACCCAAACATCAGTCATCAATATATAAATATATATAAGATGTCCAAAAACAACAAATTAATCATATAATCTCACCTCTTGAACTCTACTACATCAATTTTCCTCCAAAAAATATCACCAATTATTATCAACCACATCATCTCATAAACTACATCTAAAAAGTGGATGAAAATTAAAACTGACGATAATATATCAGAAATTAAGTTAAATAAAAAAAAAGTCATCATACCAAGGATTTTAAGAACTATCACGAGAGGCTACTGAATACTTTCATGGATCAAAATGGTTAACCTCCTATTTATTTCCATCACTTTTAACCTAAAGACACATTCATGAATAGAAATGAGAAAGGGAAATGAAACAAAATATATGTTAGAATGTTACACTTTAAATTTCTTATTTTGATAAGAAAACATATATAATTTTAAAATTAATCAAATAATATATCATAAAAAAAATTGAAAGCAATAAAATAATTATTTATAATATGATTCCATACATGAAACTAAAATGGTATTTTTATATAATATTCTAATTAAATTTTAAATCGAAATGCGGTGATGTTGAAATTTGCGTAATAATTTTTTTTGAATACTTTGATATGAAACAATATCCTATATTTCAAAAATAACATAGTGGTGGGTTTCCCAGGATTTCACATCAATCTGAGGTTAATTTATATTATTTTCATAGTTATATGAATGTTTAATTATTTTGAAACAAGAAAAATACATTTGCGAGTATCAAAAAAATAGAAACTCATAATGATGTGTCTCTAGATCCATCATATTCAAAATCATACTATAGTCATTGTTCAAATATTTCAGGGAAATAAGAAATATTTTTTCATGTTTTACCCATGAAACATATTTATAAATGCTTTCATACCATTAAAAATGATTATTGGGTCCTTCTGTCCACAATGCACATCATATTGACATATTGTCTACACATATACATAAAAAATATCTCAATGGTGGTTGTACCATGCTTTAAAAAAAATCCTTTTTCTATGTTTTTGACTGTTACATGAATGTTTATGTGTTTTAAAACACAAAAATAATATTTTGGGGAATATCAAGAAATAATATCGTTGAATGAAATTTCATCAGTTACTATATTTTAAAAATAATTATATGGGTTTTTCTACTTAATGCATGGAAATTGAAAATATTTTTCTTGTTTTTACCCCATGTAACACATTTTTAAATTACTTAGTACATATAAAAAATGTTAACCAACTCATTCTATCCACAATTCCTGATGGATTAGCATCTTTTCAATATTTACAGAGTAAATACAACTCAATAGTTGTTTTCCCTTGAGGACAAATAAATCGAAATTATTTTTCTATGGTTTCAACCATTACATCAACATTTTAGTATTTTAAAATAGTAATATATGTTTAATGGCCTCTTGGGAAAATTATATCATAGAATGTAATGTCATTAGCTCCTAAATTTAAATTTTAAATCAACAATTCTTTTTCTATGATTTCAAGGAAATCTAACTTTTTTTTTGTTTTTTTGACCACACAAAATATATTTTTAAAGGATTTTCTACCTTTAAAACTATTTATTATAACATTTTGACCACAATACATAATATATTGGGGTTTTTTATGATTAAATGTCAAAAAAAACTCAATGTTGGGTTTCCCATTATCTAATGTCTACTTAATGTTATTTCTATGGGTTTATCCATAATAGACATGTTTTAGTGTTTCAAATCTCAAAAAACACATACATAGTTATCTTGAAAAAAAAACTCAGAATGGAATTCCATTACTTCAGAAATTTAAAAAATAAATATATCGATGTGTATTGAATATTTTTTTATAATTTGTTTTTATTTTCCATGTTTTGACCTCAGACATCTATTTTTGAGTTCATAGCTGCCTTTAAACATTTATTACATAGTCATTTGGGCTACAGAACATGTCATATTGATGTTATGTCTATGTGTACACATAAAAAATAACTCAAATGTTAATTTTCCATGATTTCACATCATTTTGTGGACATTTTATATGGCATTTACTGTTAAAAACATTTTTTAGTGTTTTAAAATTATAAAAACATGTTAACAAGAATCCTAGAAAAACTATAACTCAGAATTTCATGCCGACAATTCATATATTTCAAATATAAATCTACCATAATTATCCAATGATTTAATGGAGTCATAACATTTATTTCCTTATTTTAACCCCCCTAAACATTACTTAATGTTTTTAGTACATTTATAAATAGCTTATCAAGTAATTCCGACCATAACACATGTCATATTGACTTATTGTATAACCATACACATCAATCAAAACTCAACAGTGTCTTTCTAATGACATCTAATCAATTTGAGGTCATCTACAAGGGTTTTAATTATTACACGCACATTTTATTGTATTAAAATAAATAAAAAAAAATCTACGATAATTATAAAAAAATGATAACTTCCAATGATATTTCTTATGTTCCTAAAATTTTAAAAAATTACTGATAAAATTTTACATTATTTTAATGGAAATATAACATTAATTTTTGTGTTTTGACCACCCAAACCATGTTTTTAAAGCATTTGTACCTTACAAAACTATTTACCAAGTCCTTTTGATAGCATCACATGATTGATTGATGAGTATTCTAATGTTTCACATTTAAAATATCTCAATGGGGCTTTTCCCATGATTTATTATCAATGCGAGGTCATTTACTATGGGTTTTACCATAAAACTAACATTTTTGTGTTTTATGACACGAAAAAAACTATTATAAAAATCTTGTGATAACCATAACATTGAATGAAATTTTTTCAATTATTATATTTTGAAAGTCAATATTCAATAATTTTAATATCACTTAATAGAAATATGATGTAGTTTTCTCGGTTTTTTAACCGCAAAACATGTTTAGAAAGGTGTTGGTTCCTTTAAAAGATGTTTACCAATTCATTCCCACCACATCAAAAATCAAACTATCATGGTTCATTTTATACACATAAAAAAAACTCAAACATTGTTTTATCATTATTTAATGAAAATTTTTGGTCGGCATCTATGGTTTGTTCATTATACACACATTTTATTGTTATAAGAAACTAAAAATACATTTATAGGTAACAAGGGAAAAATATAACTCAGAATGATGTTTCGTTAGTTCCCATATTTTAAGAATTATCCTACAGTAGTTATCCAATAATGTAATGTCAATCCATCATTTTTTGGGTTTTAACCCCATGATACTTGTTTTTCAATGCTTTGGTACCTTTAATTTTTTTTACTGAGTAGTTTTGAGGACACCACACTTTATATTTACACTTTCCCTATACATACACATAAAAATTAAATGATGGTGGTTCTACCGTGGTTTGACATTATTATGACATCTCATTCTATGAATTGGACTATTAAAAACACGTTTTTGTGTTTTATATATTTAAAAACTTGTCAATGGGCATACAAGGAAAACCATAACATGAATAATGTTAAACAAGTTTCTACATTTTATAAATCAATAAATATTAATTTTCCCCTAATTTCATGGACATACAACATTTTTTCCTGGTTTTGACCCCCACAACACATATTTCTAAAGGATCACATACATAAAAAAACTATTTACCAAGTCCTTATTAACACAAAATAAGACATATTGACGTTTTCTTTTTGTTTACTTGTCATTAATAACTACACTGTATGTTTCCCTCGATTTCAAATCCATGTGTGGTCGTTTTCAATGGTTTTTACTATTATAAACATGTTTTTGTGTTTGGAAACAGTAAAATAACGTTTATGGGAATCTAGGGAAAACTATAATACAAAATTGCATTCCCTCAATTCCTACATTTCAATAATTAATCTTCCATTTTTGATCTTTATTTATAGAAACAAGACATCCTTGTCTGGATCCCCCTAATAGTCTTTTAAATTCTTTTGTACATTTAAAAACAATTTACTGATCCATTCCCTAAACATTATATATTGGATTGATGTGTTTTCTATATGCACAATTAAAAAATTACTCAATAGTGGGTTTTCCATGATTTTATGTCAATAAGAGCACTTTTTCATGGATTTTACCATTATAGTCTTGTTTTAGTGTTTTACAACACTATATACTTATTCATGCACATCATAAGAAACCCATAACTCCGAATAAGATATTTTCAACTCATAAATTTCAAAAAATATCCTACAGTTCTTTTCTACTGATTTCCTAGAAATCTGATGTTTTTTCCTTGTTTTGACCCATAAAACACATGTTTAAAGGACTTTATCACTTTAAAAACTATTTACCATGTAAATCTGACCATAATGCATGTCAAATTAAGGTGTTATCCCCAAGTACACAAAAAAAGTAAACTAATGTTGGTATTTATATGATTTGACATAAAATGAGGGTTTTCTATATTTTAAACAATGACATGCTCATTTTTTAAATTGAAAACACAAAAAATGAGTTCTTCTGATCATGGGATTATAGAAACTCTGAATTATGTGTCATCAATTCTTACATTAAAATAAAAATAATATAATATGTGTCCTATGTTTTTATGTATGATAAATTTAATTTTCTAATTTTGACTATAGAAACATGATATTAAAGGATTAAATAAGTTTAAAAACTATTTTCCAAATCAAAACAATGAAAAGAATTTAATATTTTTTTCAAACATAAGGATAATGATATTTATTTCATTCTAAATGTATAGGAATCAAATAAACATCAATTCTGCATAATATGTAGTCGGTATGACTCAATTATCATGTTTTTAATTTGAAGGATTCATTTTAGTTTTATTTTGGGAATTTGAATCTATTCAATTAAAATGAATGAGTGATCTATAGAATTTATAATTTATCTCTATAGGATGATCTATAAAGATAGAAATTTCCTTATTGATCAAGTCAGGCATCTATTAAAATATATAAACTAATGCATTTTCCAATGTCAATTACCACAAATCCTATTTTTCTTATTAAATTATTCTTCTGGATTGTTTTTTTCAAATATTGTAATTTTTCATTGTGATTGCCAACAAATGTCACTATTCAATGATCCACTGGTTATATAAATAAACAATGATGATTCCCTAGAAACTCAACTGATGGTGTGTGCCCCATACTCCTCCCCCGAACATGTCGGGTATTCTTGTTTCATAAAACGATTTTAACTACATCATTTGAGGAAATCGATGATGATTGTGAAGTTTTTGAGACTAGACATTATTAATTTTTATAAGTTAATAATAAAAATTAACTATTATTTTTAAAAATATCTAAATGTCACAATATTACTGAACTAATAAAATTTTTATTTCTATTTACTATCATATCATTAACATAAAAACAAAATATTGAAGAATAAAATAAAATAAAAAACATATTGTAAATCCAATTAATTGGGGACATGTAAATGTATCTAAGGATTCTACATTGGAATCATTTTAACCATGTTGAAGACCCCATTTTATTGGGTTCAAGTATTGTTTCTTGTAATAATATATTTTTCTCATTATAGTTTTATAGTAATGAAATAACATGAAACATATAGGAAAAATACATACTCCAACAACTTCAATGGGGTCATATACAAAACAATAATTGGGATTCCATTTTACATTAATCCATATTTCTTTTCAATAAAATATGCAAACTAATTCATTAAACTTTATATAGAATAAGTAATCTAGTTAGAAAAAACCTTAAATTACTATTAAATGATTTTAAGAATAATGTATAAAATATATAACAAAATGGTTTTTTTCTCAAAAAACTCTATGAGCTAGTAATATGAGGAATGAATTATTTTTATGATTGAAAATATGTTTTTAGATAATTCATATAAAAATTGAAAAATTAATTAATATTATAAATTTATTATGTTTATGTTATTAGGAAACTAAAAACAAGAACTACCACATGAGATGCATCTTAATTAATATCGAAAAAAGCGTCCATTTATCATGATAATTGTATTCAATAATATTATTATAAATCACTCATGACCTTAGAGATGTCTCATTAAACTCATCAACTAATCTCCATTTAAAATAACTATATCTCTTGCCCAAATTTATCAGAGCCTATGGTTGTGAAATAGAGTCAGGGATATCAAAATGAAACAAAATCTTGAAATAAAATACACAAAACATTAGAAGTATATTTAAAAATGTTAATCACATTTATTTAAATTAGTTATCAATTTTTATTAAATTAATATTACCCTAACATTATTTTCAATGTCCTAATTTTTCCAATCCATTGAAATTTTCCAACAATCATTATAATTATTGGGAATGGTCACTTTCTCGCAAGAATGATACCGATGATTCTGCACATAGATTATGATACTGTTACAAGTAGGCACACCAAAATCATCAAATAGAATAATAGTAATGGATTCTTTTATGTCCCAAACATATTCCATGTTCATATTCATATCAATTATATTATTATCATTACCTTTTTGAAAAATTAGTAAAACAAGCAATTAAATTCAATGTTTTTTTGTACAATGGAACACATTATTGTAATGGTAACTCGCCAATACCCCTTGTTAAAGGTTTGACCAACTACTCCATCACAAGAGGTTAATCATATATTGAGAAAAAAAATAATATATGGCGAAGTCGATGGATTGCGAGTAGTATCTAGTATAATTGAATCACTTGTATCCA
The DNA here is from genome assembly GCA_963277665.1 of Viscum album. Taxonomy (NCBI): domain Eukaryota; kingdom Viridiplantae; phylum Streptophyta; class Magnoliopsida; order Santalales; family Viscaceae; genus Viscum; species Viscum album. The sequence goes on from OY728143.1 coordinate 31,954,856, forward strand.
TTGAAGCTGATAATAGTTGTGGTGTGCTCCAAGAAGCATGTTAGGGAGGATCTAGAATTATTTTTATTATATTCCTGAAATTGATGTGGTTTTGATATTTTAAATTTATTTAAATTGAAAAAACATTATTTTTCAATGAATAGGAAAAATTGAGCAATGTAAATATATACAAAGCATATATCAATGAGAAATTGTGGTATATTTTCATTACCAATTACACATTAAATTATCTTTATCATCATATTCTTAATTATTTTTATCCTCCTTCATGATAAGTGATTCATTTTTACCCTATCTAGAATGTTCTATGTTTTCAATATTTTCAGGAAAAACCCATTCATTTATTTAATAGTTGACGAGCTTTACTATCCCAAAGTACCAATTGATCATCATTATCAATATCAATTAATTATATATACAATATGAGTAAAAAAACAATCCAACATTCATTTTTATCCAAATAATATACCATCACCAAATGTGAATCCTAGATAAATGGGTCATTATCTGAATTCTCACTATTAGGGATAAAATGGGGGGAGTTGATAGAATTAAAATTTATTGAATATTTTATGATACCCCAATCAATGTTTACCTAACTGAATATGAATAAGACAACTAGAAACAGTCCATTATAGCCTAATTCAATTAAATCATTCAAGTTTCCATAGGTTCCCACTTATGTAAGTGTAAATACACTATTTGTTTTGAGTTTTTAGGTTATTATTATGATAAATTGTATGAACCTAAATGCCATTGATATTGTATGCATAAACACATTGAGAATATCTTAGAGGATCTCGAGCCAAAAACATTAAACCATTTGATATTTCAACTCAATTCTCGTCAATCATTGTCTAACCAAAAATATACATAAGGTAATACTTTTAACATAGACATAATAACCGTACATGATGAAGTTGAAAATGAGTATATAATTCTATAATAGAAAAACCATTTATGATATTTGAATTAACATATTTAGTTAATTATTGATCATTTTTAGATCAACCCCTAAATTTTAACATAGTTTGAACTCGTAGTAGTTCAATAAATGGATCTGTAATAAGTCTATTGATTATTACATATCTATGTACTTGTAGAAACTCAAAGTTAATCAGTGTAATTATATTCCCCATTATTATTGGTTGTCTAATAGTAGAAAATACTATAGACTGGTTTTGATAATATAAATTAGTAAAGAATTCAACAATATGTCCTAAAAGATTGAATATAGACTCATTCCAATCACAATACATTGATCAAAGGTTAAAGAACACCAAGCCTATGAATCCATCAGTAATATATCCTTCTAATTGAGCATTATTATTCACATGAAATTTTAAATGACCAAATTACATGATGAAAAAATGAAACATAATAACAAAAAAAATCTTTTTTTAATAAACATTTATTCACCCATGAAATTAAAAATAATATCAATGTGACTCTAAATTGGTTAAATCCTTAAATAGTGTACTAGTTCACCAGTTTTATCTTATTCAACCATATCAAAAGTAAAACAAATAATTATGGTGAAAATGAGGGGGAATATTACATTCTAAATAAAAGGTGTTGAAAAAAATATTTCATGATGTTTATCTGGATCAGTTGGATTTAGAGTTTTTCTATAAGGATCTCATAATAAGGTATAAAAATCATCCTAAACTATAGTTACTATTTCATATAATATATTATTCAATACTAATGAAAACAATATATCCAATACAATAGTGATTCGTGAATTTTCAGTAAACATAAATTTCATTGGTTTAGGTCAACAATCCTTGATATATTACTTGAATTTCTATCATCCACTATTAAATTCATTAATGTTTCAAGGAATAAATTTTTCCCATTATTTTTAATTTTTAAAATAGACAAAATAATCTTTATAATATCATTTTCCCATAATCCTCATTTAATATTCATTGAATCTAAATTATTATGAGAATTCTAGATATCCTTTGATTTACCCTTCTCATTATTCAATGAAAAAAATTACATTGTCACAGATTCTCTACACAATATAAATTATGTCATTATTATAATGCATAAAATTAAACATCCAATAAGTAATATGGAAAAATATATTCATTTTCATAATTTTTGTGTTTCAACTACATTTGATACTATACGTCATAATCATTTCACCTTCTTTAAAATGATTATATTATTCCAAATCTTCATTTATATTAATCAATTTTCTCAGGTTTTATAAAAAACCTAAAATATTAAATGAATCATAAAATCGACAGGTAAAAACCCATTGTCCAATATGATGTAATCATTAAGGCTTAAAATTAATATCATAATCTGGAACATAAAAACCAATTTTAGTGTTCCAAATGGATAAATTTTTTGGAATAGTATATTTTATTATTTTTATATATTAATGTTGAATGCACTATGAGTAGTTCTATAACTAAATAATAACTTGTTTTCAAACCATCATACCAACATAGTTACAATTCATTTATTAGAGGTTGATTATATAAATTAATGTAATTTCCATGAATTATTCTTCCCAGAATAATCATAAAAACAATGAAGGAATCACTCCTCATACACATCCATGGTGGTAGATTATAGGGGATCAAAACAACTAACCCAATTCTATATTTGGTAATTAAAGTACAAAAATGGCTAATATCAAAAAAAGATAATATAAAAAAAATTCTTTAGATCCTAAGAAAAATATTGAATGAATGAATCAAATATTTTCTATTTTATGGAATATTTTTGTTTTCTCATAAATCCATCATTTCTATCATCACCATTCAAATTCTTATTTTAATCAGTCCTAGATGACATGAATAATAATTTATAGTGTAGTTTCAATGGAATGTAACACAATTACTATACAAGATTTTTCATCCACTATTTCATCATATTGTTTTATAGATTTATTCTCTTACTCTTTGGATTAAAATCTATATTATTTCATTAAAACATATTCATTATTGTTTATATGTATACTATACCTAATAAATTTCTAAATATTTAGAGAATCATTCGTGGTGTGTGTATTATTCACTGTGTTTTTTAAAATCTCATCCATGTTTATTGATGAATTTCTTCACCTCATTAAATGGTATAGGGGTATTACATTCAATAAATTCATCCAGAAAAAACATTAAAATCATTGAAATAGTTTTTTAGAGATTCCATAGATAATGTTTATAGGATATAACTTAAGTATAAAAGAAAACATTTAACACTCAGAACACCATTTATAATTTTTTTGTTTTCTATCTTTTATTAATTTATCAAAACCATTATTTTTGTTCACTGATATTCTGAGAAGGATTAATCTACATAGGTTTAAATAAAGGAATTAATGACCCTTTAAAATATGTAATTTGGTATCATGAAAATAAAAATGCGTCATTTATCAAATTTTGGAATGAAATCATCTCTATAATGTAAGATTCTATTATGATGATGAAATTGTCATTCATTTAAAATTTCATTACATTGGATTCACCATGATAAATCCAACATCCATATATTTCATGAGTCTGTTTTAAAATAAAATTCCCATAGAATTTGTTTTGTTCAAAAATCATTAGAATTTATATCAGAGAAAAATATTTATTCTAAAATCCACTACTTAATTTACAATTTAATTATTTAAATATTATTCCAAACCCTTGACATGATGAGTTGTGTAATGAGGGAAATTTTTTAAAATGTAGTCCAAATAATTTAATTTTTTCTTTTATACATATATATTCATATATAATGATATAATTGTCCTATCAAACATGTATAATAAAAATCACACTTCATCAAACATTGTCATTAAATTGGGTAGGTTATTGATTCGACATAACAAAAAGTAAACATAAATATTACCCAATAAAACATAAAAACAGAAACAACACTCAATTACAAATATATTTATATAGTTTGATTAGAATCATTAAAAAATTTCCTCAATATTTACATAAATTATTTTGGTGGTTAAAGTCACTAGAAAAATGTAAAGAGAGACCATTGGGGGTCACCATCGAGGAGTGAGGGTTTCTTTCATGTCCTCATTAGGAAGTAGGGGGTCACCATCACAAGGATTAAAGGAGGGGGTGAAAAACATTTCGATCAAGGGTTTCTGGGACTTAGTGGTTTCTAGCAGGGTGGTCAGGATCACAAAGTTTATTAAAAGGGGTGTATGGGTCACATCCATCATAGGCTGGTGGTTTCATGTTATGGTAAGGGGTCGGTGTCATAGATGATTCTTGAAGTGGGGGTCGAGTTCAAGGAATTCAATTACTATGGGGTCAGGGTTAGAGTGGTTGTAGTAATGGGGATGTGGTCATGAATGTCTATGGAATTGGGGGGTTGGGTTCATGGAGGACACTAACATGGGGGGGTCATGTCCATGACAGTCATCAACTAGGTCACTTTTTGATGGGTGGAATGAATTGAGGTCAGGGTTGTCACCAATACGGTGTTTTTGGTCACATTTGTCCTAATCCAAAATAGGGGACATCATAGACATAAATTTCACTATCACGAGAAGGGGGTCATGGGTCACTAAGGGGAGAGGGAAGGGATAGTGTGGGTTTGGGGAAAAGTTGATTGTGGGGTGGGGCAGGTGATCGAAATTAGTGGGTTTTAATTTTTTTTTTGTGTTTTATAAATATAACTGATGATAAATTTATCTTGTTTTTTTCGAATGTTATTTTAATCAGTCACTATATTATAATTTCTTCATATCATTTATTTCATTGTGGTTATTAGAACCACAACTAATTAACTACTTCAATGTCTCATTTTTTTACTTTGTTTTTGTTAATTTTCCTCAAGAATTTATGTGTGTGTGACTGTTGGACATTTACCTGTGGTCTTATAAAAAATTAACCCAGAAATAAAATATATAAAATGAACCCATAGAATTGTACATATATTAGAAAAAAAAATTATAGGGGGTTTATATAAAACTAACATAATTAAAATTTTCTAAAATTTATTTAGCGGTGATTATTATAGACCACAACTAAATAATTTTCAAAAAAATATTTCATTTAGAATATTTAAAAAAAATATTAATGTAAACATCATAAATAAATATTAAACTTATCATACCAAAATAATACATCCGTAGTCATATATGCATACATCATCAGCCACCATAACCTCATTCTACTATTAACGTGTAACATCCTAGGTAAATAAAGAAATAATACATTTTCATTTTTATTAATATTTATAAATTAAAAATTAATTTTACTTCAAAGGGTTTTATATGTTTGTTGGCGTACCCAATACGCAACAACGGGTTTCTTTGAAATCTTATGTTGCTCAATAATAATATAATAATATTATTTTAAATGGTAGTTAATGCCTAGCCGTTGTATTGGAATAAATTAACTGAAAATACTACTATATGATTATACTTGTTTGTTAAATGTTTTTACATTTATTCAATAATATTTAGAGGCTTAAAATGTGAATAAATACAATTTTAAGCATAATTTACATAAAAAGTTGATTTACCTACTTTTGATGGGGAACCCTCTTTAAATAATTTTTTTGTGACTTTTATATGTTTTATTTGACAAAATAAAATTCTTCTCTAAAATAAGGACATCAAAATTCACATTGGGTAAAATATTGGTATTTTTCTGATAAAATTCATTTTTTGAAGAATAGTGAAAATATTGTATTTTAATCCAAATATGATTTTTAATATAAATTATTTATATGGTTACATTATTGTTGAAATTTGTTTTAAAGTTTATTTAGATTATATTTTTACCATTTAATCCAATGGGGATCATTGAAATTAATTTCAATTTGAAATTGGACATAAACATATGTCAATTTGTTGATAGATATTATTTCTTAAAAACACGCTATTTGTTTTGACAACATGAATTAATTTTAATTTAATTAATGAAACTTCGATGTTATGATTTTTTTAAAAATATATATCATTTTTTAATTCGGTATATCAAATATAACTTAGGCTGAATTGTGGGTATTTTTCTGAAAAACATTAATTTTTTAGGAATAGTGAAACCACTACGTAGTAGTTTAAAAACTGACTATTTAATTTAATTGAAATTGTACCAATTCTGTGAATATAATTTTGAAAATATGACATACATGGTTTTTATTAGTAAGTAAAATTTTGTTCAATAAGATGAAAAATAATATATTGGTGAATTGTAACTTTTGACATTTATTTACAGCGGTCAAATGTAAATAAGGTAATTCAAGGTAAAACAATATTATAATAACAACTAATTACCATAACACTTTTTATATCCTTATGGGATGAGTCATGACCGACCATTGGCATCATTGGGTCGATTTAGGGTCCCCATGGAGCCACTTGGGTGTGATAATGACAATTTGTATTTATTAATTTAATATAAAGACAAAAACGTAATAAACCATTATCTTTTAGTAAATTAATTTTTAAATATGTTTATATAAGTTATCTTTTAGACTATAAATATTCATTGAAAAAGATAAAACAATTTCCTACATCAGGGTATTTTGTTTTATAATTTTTAGACATCAAATAAATTAAATTATTTATGACACGATAATGAAGTAGTGTTTACCTCATCAATAAATATTTTAAATAAATAAGATTATAAATATTAACATAACATCAAAAACTTGTAAAATTCTTATTATATTCATTTATTTCAACCATGAGTCATATTATCTTTTACCTTAATGAGTTTTTGATGTTTAAAAACTGAATGTAATTATATAACAAAATAATATTTTCACACATTCTTAAAGAGACCCTCCTCCCCCTTATAAAAAGCACTCAATTATAACTCATCCCTCACACCTCTCAAGCCCCTTGGATAGTCCAAAACATTCCCACATAATCTCTAATGATCCCACTCTTCCACATACAAGCCTTACCTTAGGCAGAAGTCACATAAAAAAGTCCTTTGGTTCAAACCAAAGGACGTTTCCCTAATTAAAGGTAACAGTTTCTCGAAACTTCTTTTCTTTTAGTGTTCTTCTCCAAACACTAAAATCTTTTTATTACATTCTTTTATGACAACACCATCATCCTCAATATTCTAGGATTAGGTTTTGATAATTATTTGGACAACACTTACACAGACCACCGTCTTAACGGTGAAGAACATATTGTTTCTGTTGATGACAAACTAATGCCTCACAAAATGATGATCGTTTATATCTTACCACTTGTCATGGTGGCCATTAAGATGGAACTATATTTATATATGATGTTTTAAATATTTATTCTTTCTTTATTATTCTATGTATTGCATTTATAGCCTACATTTATGGTTTCCTTAATGAGTAAACATGATAATTTCATTTGAGGAACTGCAGACTACCGCCCCCTCAAAGTGATATAACTCGTTAATGCCATATATGGGTCATATAAAGGATGGATTTATTGACATAATATATGATATTATATTCTAATTATATTATACCGATGTATCATTATGTTTTTATTCTATTAAAATTTGAAATAAAAATGAATGTAGTGTTCATGCGTACGTAGGGCTTATGGTCTCCATGAACGGTGCATTTTATTACTTATCTCCAAATAATATGTACTATTATAAATACATATTTTTACTGGATATATATTCTATATATCATATATAAATATTGAATATCATTCTGGAGATAATGTACTATTGACCACATGGACAACTTGTAAATATAAGGTGTTCATTTTTTACACAAGTACTAAATATCGACCTGGAGGCCGTTAAGAACATAAATGATTTCATAATGTTTAATAATGGTAATAAGTGATACAAGAGGAATAATAAACGTGAAAATGGTTCTTATTCATGTAGAAATTAACTTTAGTTTCTTTTTTAAGAAATTAATGTACAAACAGGTCATGTTGGACACGAGGTAAGAGATATCGTCTCAATCTCCTTTCATTGAGGAATATTTTGTTTTATACATGACTTTATTTTATACGGTGTATATCTAACATATAAATTTCGTTTCATTAAAATGGAATATTTTCATACATGGCATTTTATTAACTGAAAAAAAGAATGTTTTTTTAATGTAAGTGGTGACAATGACCTTTCTGTCACAACGAGTATTATTTGATCTTTGGATTCATTAACAAGAAATAATTTTTTTCAAAGGAAAATAAATACCATATTCTCATTTATGCATTTTTAAGGAAAATGGTATTGATAATTGATTATTCATGTTAATATATTTAAATGATATATTGTGATTGAAATGTGGAAATGTTTTATTTCCTTTAGGTTTGTTTCATATGTTATTAATATGATATGGTTCTTGGGGATTGTTTATAAATATGGGTTGTTTTGTGATAAACCTTGGGAGGGTGGGCCCGAGATAGCTCTCCAATGCATTGGGTACCATGACAGAGGTAAACGCGAATGTTTCTTTTAGGAGATTTAAGGAATATACTGTGATGGGTATTTCAAATGTGACTCCCCACGTATCAATAAAAGATACAATGTAAGTATTTTATGGATTCCACAAGTTAACTTTATGATTTTTGATTACTATGTGTTATTCATAAATCTTATGTTTTCATGAGGTGTGTAAAAGAGTTTATATTCGGTTTGAATTGATTGACTAATGATTTATTTCATTATTTTATAAACCTCACTGAGCTTTTTATGCACATCCCATGTTTTGAAATGTTTATCACGAGACATAAAGATGAATAGGTTCAAGGATTTGGACGAGGAAAAGACATGTGGTCTAAAACGTTGATGTAGACATTACACTTTTTTAACAAAGTGTTTTATTATTTGAAAAAAATGAAAATGAGTAGAAGTGTCTACATTATATTTTTTAGATGTAATGTAATAGTTATGGAATAATTCTCTAAAACTATAAACCTGAAAATATCCCCAATGCGAATTATTCATTTAATTCAATATATTGTAATGTTTAAGGCTGACTCCTTTTAGTTGGTATCATAGGATGGTTTAAATAACATTATGTGTTAGAATATAGTTAAATTAATACCCATAATTTATGTTTAGTTTATGTTAGGATTGTGATGATATAGCATTTAAAAATTATTATTTGCTTTTCCTATGAAATTTCTATGTTCAGAATAGTTTTTCGCAGAGTAAATAGGGCATCAATGTTGGGACGACATCAAAAGGAAGACAACCTTCCAAATTAGCATCCTGAGATGGTCAGAATCGTAACTAAAAAGTTTGTTATAGTGATGTCATAGTTGACTCAAGCTACAAATAGTGGTTGTATCCATGCACAGGATCAGCCAGATCTACCACAGAGTAACATGGTAGTAGTAGTGCATTTCATGAGGCAACATCCCCAATAATTCAGAGGATCATATGACCCTATTCTAGTAGAAGTGTGGATTAAAGAACCTATGAAATTTTTTGATGTCATGGGGTGTTCAAAACATTAAAAGGATAGTCTTGTAGTTTACCGTTTTGAAGGTTAAGCTGATCATTGGTTATCGATGGTGAAAAATATCAGGAATAGTGAGGAGATTTATGCTCTTGATTGGGATGAATTCAAAGGTATTTTTCATGAGAAATATTTTCCTAAGGTGGTTCGTCTTTAGATGGAAAACTAATTCCTATAATTGAGGTAGGAGGATGACCCATTGGATGCTTATGAAGCAAAATTCACTCGACTACCAAGGTATGTTCTAAATATCATATGATATCTTGATAGTAAAATCAACCATTTTTACTCATGATTAAAGCCAAATTATCGAAGGGATTTAGTTATGTGGGTTCAAATGTTATGAAAAACATGTTCATTGGGTAAAAAAGGTAGAAATGGAGTTTTCCAATAATTGGGTGATCTTTGAAAAACAACATAATAAGAGGTCACGATGGACGAAAAAATGGAAGAACTCTTCAAAAAATTATGATGGTAGGAAACTTATGTTTTCAGTTTGTGAAAATTGTGGAAAAACCATGCTGGTGAATGTATTTTGAATTTTTGTTACTGCTACTGATGTGGTAAAATGGGAAATAAGGTTTGTAATTACACTAAAAAAGATGAAGGTAATGGTAAGAAAAAATATGATTTACAGTTAGTAAAATATTTTAAGTGCAATGATATGGGTCGTTTTTCAAATGAGTGTTCAATAAAGAACCCGGCTGAGGGAAAGCATCCAGACTGTCAGCAGGAATGGGTGATGAAATCCTTTGAAACTACTTCAGTAGATGTTGGGCTATAAAATAAAGTAGTATCAGGTACACTGTTTGTTTTTTCAAATTAGGCCAATGTGTTGTTTGATTTGGGGTCTACACAATCATTCATTTTTGGGAAGTTTTCTAGTAAATTAGGAATTTTATCTCATGATATGAATCCTGAAATTATAGTACAAACAGTTGAAGGAAATGTAAAAACCAATTGAAATTATAAGAACATTATTTTCATTATGTGCGGAAAGAATCTATGTGCAAACATTACAGTTTTCCCTCTAGTAGATTTTGATGTTATTTTGGGTATTGATTGGATTTCTATTTATCATGCTAAGATTGATTACAGATTTAAAAAGGGTTCTATTATGAATGATGTTCTGTTTTTTGTACAAGAATAAACCCTTATTTTTGATAACATATCAGAAAATTGAGAAACTTGTAAAAGATTGAAATTAATTATTCCTATCACATATTGTTGAAAATAAATAAACTGTTCAGATTAATGATGTTCCAGTGGTAAATGAGTACCTTGATGTTTTTTGATGAGTTGTCTGGTATAATTCAAGATCGGGAAGTTGAATTAATTTTTGACTTATTTCCTGATGATAAGGCAATTTCAAAACCCCCTTATCGAATGGCACAAATTGAACTTTTATAATTAAAGAATAAATTGAATGATTTATTAGATAAAGGTTTCATTCGACCCAGAAAATCAGCATGGAGTGCTTCTGTCTTATTTTTAAAAAAGAAGGATGGTTTAATGAGACTTTTCAATGAATATAGAGCATTGAATAAAATCACAATTTAGAACAAGTATCATTTGCCTCTTATCGATGATTTGTTTGATCAGATCTTGGGAGATCAATTTATTTTGAAGATTGACTTGAGGTCGGGGTACCATAAGTTGAAAGTAAATGAACCAAATATTCTGAAGAAAACATTTTGTACTTAATATAGCCATTAAAAAATTGTAGTTCTGACTTTTGGGTTAACCAATGAACCTTCTGTATTCAGGGATCTTATGAATAGAATTTTCTTTGAGTTCATGGATAAGCTCATGGTTGTGTTCATTGATGATATTTTGGTTTTTTTCTAAAAGGAAATAGAAGCATTAAATTAATTTAAGGGATGTCTTTCAAACCTTAAAAGAAAAGAAACTGTATGGGAAATTAGAAAGTTTGACTTTTGTTTAAAAAAAATTTCTTTCCTAGTATTATTTTTTTGGAAGGATATTACCAGAGGATTGTTGAAATATTTTCACAGTTACCCAGCCCATAAAAGAAGTTATCTTGAAAAGGTGTTTAGTTTATTTGGACAAGAGAATATGATGATTGTTTTCAGGAGTTGAGAATAAGATTTGTGAATGCTCATGTTTTGTAAAATCCTTCTAGAAATTTTGAGTTTGTAATCTACTATGATTCTTTGTTGAAAGGACATGGTTGTGACATTATACGGAAAGAATAGGTAATTGCTTACACTTTACATCAGTTGAAACCTCATTACTTAAATTACCCTACAGATGATTTGGAATTAGCTATTGTTGTTGTTGTTTTAAAAATTTTGAGGCATCATTTGTATGGAGTAAAATGTGAAATATATACTGATCAGAAAAGTTAAATGTATATATACCCTTATAAATAATTGAACATGAGAAAGAGGAGATGGATGGAATTAATCAGGGATTATGATTGCACGATCCATTACCATCATGGAGAAGAAAATAAAGTGGATGATACTTTATGTCGGAAAATTGATGCTATATTTACCATGTTATATTTGAATGAGATCTTTTGGTTTTTGATTTGATGAAAATTGGAACATAAGATTTTGGGGTAGGAAATTCTTCTGTTTTGTTTCAGGTGTGAGTGAAATCACCTCTATCAGACAGAATTATGCAAGCATAAAAGGAAGATACTGAGTTACAGAAAAAGGTAGGGTTGGTTCAGAAGGGTATGTTGCTTGATTTTAATGTTGATAATGATTGTGTTTTATGTTTTGAGAAAATATTGTGTGTTCCTTGTGATTAACAGTTGAAAATTGAGTTGTTATGTGAAGCTCATAGTTCCCCGTTTTCACTTCATCCCGGTAGTAATAATATTTACAGAGATCTTAGAGAGTATAACCGGTGGGATAGAATGAAAAAGAGATATTGTGGATTTTACTGTGAAGTGTTTGACTTGTCATCATGTTAAAGTAGAGTGGAAATTACCAAAAGGGATACCTTAGTCTATACCGGAGCTTGAGTGGAAATGGGAAAATATATCCATGGACATCATTGTGTGATTATCAAAAATATCATGAGATAATAATGCAATATGGTTTATTGTTGATGTATTGACTAAATCTTCTTATTTCCTTCCCATTCGAGATAATTTTTCTTGAGATCATCTTTCACAGTTTAATGTTAAATGGATAGTTAGGTTGCCTGGAGTTACCCTCTGCATTATATCTGATCATTCTCCCAGGTTTACTTATAACTTATGAAAAGGCCTTCAAAAGTCATTGGGTACTAAATTAAATTATATTATAGCTTCTCATCCTCAATCAGATGGGTTCTCAAAACAAACAATTCAAACCTTGGAGGATATTCTATGTGCTTGTTAACTGGATTACCAGGGAAGTTGGGACCAAAATCTTACTTTGGTTGAATTTTTATATATTCATAGTTTTCATTCCATTATACAGATGGCTCCATTTGAGGAATTATATGGAAAGAATTGTGGAACTCCTGCTTTTGGGATGATGTAGGTGAAAGGAATCTGATAGTACCAGAATTAGTAAAAGAGATGGTAGAAAATTTTCAGTTTATTTAGAATAACATGAGAACACCTCAGAGTAGGCAGAAAAGTTATGCTAATAACTCGAGGAAAGATCTCTCTTTGGAGGTAGGTGATTATGTCTTTCTAAAAGATTCTTTATGGAAAAGTGTGATTCATTCTGGTAAGAAGGGAAAGTTGAGTATGTTGTTCACTAGAAATTTTGTAATCCTGGTGAAAATTTGATCAGTTTCATAATTAGTGGGTTTACCTCCATTTTTATCCCAGGTACACAATTTTTTTCATGTTTCAATGTTGAGAAAGTATAATCCAGATCCAGGTCACGTTTTGAGCCAAGATGTAGTTCAGTTGGAAGAGAATCTCTCTTATGAGGAATAATCATTCCAGATTTTTGACCATAGAGGGCAAGTGTTGTGGAGTAAGGTAATTTATCCGGTAATGGTTTGGGGGAAAAAACTTATGGTTGAAGAGAAAATGTTGGAATCTAAGAATGAAATGAGGGATAAATACCACCATTTATTTGATAAGTGAGTAAAATTGAGAGGACGATATTTCCAAAATGGGGAAGGATGTAAAATCCCTGGAAAATAAAGAAATAATACATTTTCATTTTTATTAATATTTCTAAATTAAATATTAATTTTATGTTAATGGGGAAACTATGTTTGATGGAGTTCCCGATGCGCAATAACGGGTTTAGTTGAAATCTTATGCTGCATAATAATATAATATTATTATTTTAACGGTAGTTAATTCCTAGACATTGTATAGGTACGAATGAACTGAACTGACTAAAATAAGATTATACATGTTTGTAAAATGTTTTTACATTTATCTAATAAAATTTAGATGCTTCAAATGTGAATAAATCTAATTTTAAACATAATTTACTTTAAAAAGTTGAATTACCACCTTTTGATGGAAAACCCTCTTTAAATAATGTTTTGGGCAGTTTTATATGTTCTATTCGGTAAAATAAATATTTTTCTTTGAAATCAAGATATAAAGAATCACTTTGCGTAAACTTTTGGTATTTTTTGATAAAATTTATTTTTTGATGAATAATGAAAAAAAACATTATTTTAATTCTAATCTTCTTTTTAATATAATTTATTTATATGGTTATATTATCATTTTAATTGGTTTTATAGTGTAAATAGATTATATTTTTACCATTTAATCCAATGGTGGTCATTGGAATTAATTTCTCTTTGAAATTAGAAATAAACAAGTATCAATCTTTTGATAGATATTGTTTCTTAAAAACACGCTATTTGTTTTGACAACAACAATTAATTTTAAATTAATTAATGAATATCCAATATTTTATATTTTGTAAAATAAACATCATTTTTGAAATCAGAATATCTAAATATATCTTAGTCTAAATTTATGGTATTTTTCTAAAAAACATCAATTTTTGATGAATACTGAAACAACTAAGTTGAAGTTAAAAAACCGACATTTTCATTTAAATGAAAATTTACCATTTATATGAATTGATTTTCGAAAATCCATCATAAATGGATGTTATTAGTAAGTAAAATGTGGTTCATCAATCTTCAAATAATGTTTTTCATGAATAGTAACTTTGTACTTTTATTTATCGCGTTTAAAGGTAAATTGGGCAATTCAAGGTAAAAATAATATTATAATAATACAAAATTACCTTAACAGTTGTCCTATAATTATTGGATTAGTCATGGCCGTCAATTGGAATCCTTGGATTGATTTTGAAACCCCATGATCCACTTGGGAGTGATAATGACATGTTAGATTAATTAATTTAAAGTACATACAAAAATGACACAAACAAATATCTTTTAGTAAGTTATTTATTACATAGGGTTATATAAGTTATCTTTTAAACTATAAATATTAATTGTAAATATGGAAGGATTTCCTAAATCATGGTGTTTTTTTAATAATATTTAGACATCAAATAAATTAAATTATTTATGAAACAATAATGATGTAGTGTTTACCTCATTAATAAATAATTTAAATAAATAATATTATAAATATTAAAATAACATCCAAAACCTGTCCAATTCTTATTGGATGAATTTATTTCGACCATGAGTCATCTTATCTTTGACATTAATGAGTTTGGGACCTTTAGAAACTAAATAACATTATATAATAAAATAATATTTTCTCACTTTCCTAAAGAGCTCATCCTCCCCTTATAAAAATCCCTCACTTCTAACTCATTCCTCACACCACTCAATCCAATTGGATCATCCAAACCCTACCAATATAATCTATATGGATCCCTATCTTCCACCTAGTTTCTCTACCTTAGGAAAAAGTCACATCAAGAAGTCCTTTTGGTTCAAACCAAAGGGATTTAACTAAATTAAAGGTAACAGTTTCTCTTAACATCTTTTATTTTATTTTACTTCTCCAACCCCTAAACTCTTTTTATTAATTTCTTTTATAACAATAATAGTATCATAGATATACCAGGATGTTGTTATGATAAGGATTTGAATTACACTTACAAACACCTCCATCTAATGAGTGGAGAACATGTTGTTTCTATGGATGGAAAACTATGGCCTCCCGAAATGATGATTGTTTATCTCCAACTACCTCTCATGGTAGCCACTGAGATTGCACCATATTTATATATGATATATATTTTGTGTATGTTATATTTAATTTTCTATTTTTTACATTTATATCCTACCTTTATGGTTTCCATAAAGCATAAACGCGATAATTTTATTTGAGGAATTGCAGACTACTGCCCCCTAAATGTGATATCACTCATTAATTCCATATGTGAGATGTATAAAGAATAGATTTAATGATATAATATATGATGTTATACTATAATAATAATATAAAAATTTATCATTATGTTTTTATTCCATTAATATATTAAATAGAAATGAAAGTAGCGTTCATGTGTACGTACAACTTACCGTCTCCATGAACGGTGCATTTTATTTCATATATCCAAATGATTTATACTATTATAAATACATATATATACTGGATATATATGCTATATATGATATCTAAATAATGAATATCATTCTGGAGATAATGGAAAATTGACAACAGGGACAACTTATAAATATAAGGTGTTCATTTTTTACTCAAGTACTAAATATCGATCTAACGACCGTTATGAACATAAATGATTGGATAATGTTTATATCATGGTAATAAGTGATATAAAAGAATAATAAATGTGATAAAGGATCTTAAGAAAGTATAAATTAACTTTATTTTCTTATTCAGGATATTATAAGAAAATGGGTCAGGTCGGACATGAGAAAAGGTACTTTATCTCAATCTAATTTTATTGAGGATTATTTTGTTTTATGCACAACTTTAATTTATATTATAATAGACTTCTCTAATAACATAAGTATCACTAATATACTGATATGTTATTATAAGTATGAAACAACCCTATTTCACCATCTATCCATCCTAAGGAAAAAGAAATCACAACGCGTGCGTACGTACAGAATACCGTCTCCACGCCGTGGTGCGATCTATTTTCCACCACCACCTTACTTGGATGGGTATAATGGTGTAAATAATGAATATATATGACTATTATAAAGTGATTTTGATTCTGAAATAGTATACATATACTCTAATACAGTTCCACGATCATAGGAACGATATCATCACTCGTGCGTACGTACGGAATACCATCTCCACGATGTGATGCGACTCGTTCTACATGATCTTCATTTCATAATGATTATATAAAGGAATTGAATGAATGAATATGATATATATTACAATAATACCATTCTGGAAATGAGGTAACTATAACCTAAAGAGAAGAATAAGAATTTATTTGGCAAAACACACATAAAAACAAAAAGTTATAAACACCCGAATAACAAGTAGCAATGAAATATTACTACTAAGAAGCTAAGAATATGACCATATATGATATCATAAAAATAATTATGATTCTGGAATAAGTCAATAACGTTATTTAAATCATTATACAGGAGGTTTGGACACTTACAAAGCAAGTCGGACCTAAGGTAAGGGAAATATCACAATCTCATTTTTATCTGAGATTGTTTATTCGTAAGTATTTACTAGGGTGTATTTTATCATCTACATCCATGTTTCATAAATATGTTATGTTATTTCCATCCACCTACAGTTGTTTAAATCCAATTTTACCCTTTGATGAGTTTTTAGTAAAAGATATGAAAGGAATCTTTTGTCTTTTTTCGTACGAGGTACTTTTTGACTTTTCCGACAAAAGTACAAGAAGAATGTTTTCTTTTAACTTATACAGAATGAATGTATTTTTAAAACATAATTTCCAAGAAGCTTCCTTTACAATTTTTCATGTTTATTTTTAATCAACTTCTTTTAGTTTAGTATTTTATGAAATGTTAAGAAAGGAAAAGTTTTTTTGAAGTAGAAAGGATATTTTCCTCAAGAATGGAGTTCAAGTGTTTTATTAAAATTATTTTCCATCTAAGATAATAAAGGGTTCTGTTTATATCCCTATTATTACATGGATTTGATTATGTTGTGATGGAAATATTTTTAAGAATTCCTTTATCATATATGAATTGTTTTATGATGTAATGATGTTTAAGAGTCCCATTTTTATTACATGGGTTATGCAATGATGTATGGTTTATGATTTTGTGGAACACATAAGAATGGTATCATTATGAGATGGGTGGGACCTATATCTCCCTCCAATGCATTGGGAAAAGATTTTATATCTCATGAAATAGACATGGCTGGAACGGTAGGTTATACCGGTTTAGTGAAACAGGACTGAAACAAGGGTGACTCAGTTCAGAAAGGGACTTTGTCCACTAAGATAGTCTTGGCAATGAGTCTTGACTAACAAGAAATGATTCTCTATGATTATGTGTGAATGCCACAAAGTTTCATGTTTTAAGTTATGATTATTGTTATTACATTTCACTGACATGATTTATCCCATGTTATGAAATTATGATCTCTTTTGCAGGATAAGATTTCTAAAAGTTATGTGCTTTTGTATACGATGTGATTGATATTTCTTTTGTTTACCCTTACTGAGAAATTGAGGTCACCCTTTTGTATGATTCCGTTCCCCAGGTCAGTAAGAAGGTTATTAAGTAGGATATTCCAAAAAGAAACTCTAGATATGATGAAATAAGTGGGAGGCAAATTTGATGCTTTATGAACCAGTTGTTTATGTTTCCCAGTTTCTAAAGACACTATACCTATACGGTCCTTTCGTGGGTTTGTTATATGTTGTAATAAGTATGCTTCAATTTTGAAGTATTAACAATGTATGTAAAGTATGGGTCGTTATAGTTGGTATTAGAGGAAAGGTATAGTCAACCTTTGGAAACTAGGATGTGAAAGCCTTAGTAAGAACCCTAAGGATAAGTATAAGCATAGAACACAATCTTAGTGTTTTAGAAATGGCCATGAATAACCTAGGATAAGACCTTAAGTGTGAAATTTTATTCTTGATTATGTGGTTTTCCTATTATAATTAGTGTTGATCACACTATTCTTCTTGGTTTTAGTCAATGGATGGAACCCGAAGGAATCGTGTTAATGCGGAATGCGACGGGCAATGCAATGATTATCCCCCTAAGAAACCAAACATTATGGGAGCTGGAATGAAAAATCTTGTAGCCATTCTCACACAACTTTCTCAAGCTATGAATCATGCATGACTTCTAAATGAGCAAAGGAAGGAGCAACATTCTGTTGAATCCTTCATGAGACAGCGTCCACCTTCTTTCAGCGGGTCTACTGATCCATTAGTTGCTGAACAATGGATTAGTACTACTGAAATGATATTTTCAGTTCTTCAATGTTCTGAGCATGATAAAGTCATCTTAGTAGTGTATCGTTTGAAAGGTGATGCTGATCAATGGTAGAATCATATTAAGAATACGAGGAAAAGGGATGAAATTGATTCCATGGAATGGGATGAGTTCAAGAACTTATTTTTCTATAAGTACTTCCCTAGTATTCTCCGAACAATGATGGAGAAAGAGTTTCTTGAACTGAAGCAAAAGGATGATGAATCTGTTGGTACCTATGAAGCAAATTTTACAAGACATTCAAGGTACGCTTCTGTTATTATTATCTAACCTGAGAGTAAGATCGATCGATTCTTTAGTGGCTTAAAACCAAGTCTTCGAAGGGCGTTAGCCATAAGGGAATTCAATAGCTACGAGGAAATCGTTCGATGTGCTCTCAAAGTTGAGATGGATATTGGAGTAACCCATCATTCATATGGGTTTGATAAGAAGAGGAAAATGGAATTCAAAGGAAAATCTAAAGAGCACACTGAAAAGAAGATGAGCTTTCCCTTATGCTCAAAGTGTGGAAAGAAACATGGAGGGAGTTGTCTTAAAGGGACATGTAAATGTTTCAAATGTGGAAAGGAAGGTCATCGGGCATTTGAATGCCGCGATGATGGGAAGAAGATGTCTAATGATGAAAACAAAGGAAGGGATACAAAGAATGAACCTACTACACTTCAATGTTTCAAGTGTAAGGAGATGGGGCATTATGCCAATAAATTTCCTAATCCAAGGGTTGATGATGATGGTCGACGTCAACAAACTCTTAAGGCTAAAGACAAAGGAAAGTCACATGCAATTTCTATCAGCGATGTGGAGTACGATAACGATGTGGTGAAAGGTACACTTACCATCCACTCTAAAGTAGCAAATGTTTTATTTGATTCTGGATCCACCCACTCTTTTATTTCTGAAAAAGTTTCTAAGGGTATCACCGTATTACCTCAACAATTAGATGTTGAGTTAGCTGTGACAACACCTAATAGAACAACAGTCGCATCAAAAGTTTATAATTCTTCTCCGATCGATGTTTGTGGGAAAGTGCTTCATGAAAATCTTGTGATTCTTCCTATAGTGGAATTTGATGTGATTCATGGCATGGATGGGCTTTCATTATATAGAGCTCATATCAATTGCCAAGGAAGGGAAGTCACATTTCATATTCCAGATCAATCTATGATCGTCTATCAATGTAAGGATGAACATAAACATCCAGTGGAAATTTCTTCCATTTTATGGGTATTGATTCCACTAAATGAAGGTTATTTATCTCAAATGGTTGGTGAGAAACTCACGATTAAGAATATGCCCATCGTACGGGAGTTTGATGATGTCTTTCTGGAGGAATTACCAGGTCTTCCACCAGATCGTGATGTTGAGTTTTCAATAGAACTCGTACCGGGTGCTTTGCCTATTTCAAAGACACCTTATAGAATGGCCCCAATTGAGTTGCAGGAATTGAAGAAGCAACTCCAAGAGAATCTTGATAAGGGATTCATACGCCCTAGTGAGTCACCTTGGGGAGCACCTGTTCTATTTGTTAAGAAGAAATATGGATCAATGTGACTCTGCATTGATTATCGAGAACTTAACAAGATCACTATCAACAGAAAATATGCTCTCCCACGCATTGATGACTTATTTGACCAACTACACGGAGCTCAATACTTTTCCAAGATTGATATTCATTCAGGGTATCATCAATTAAGGGTCAAAAGGGAGGATATACCAAAGATGGATTTCCGTACAAGGTATGGACACTATGAATTTATTGTGATGCCATTTGATCTCACTAATGCCCCTGCTATCTTCATAGATCTAATGAATTGTGTCTTTAGAGACTATCTTGATCAATTTGTGGTAGTCTTTATAGATGATATTCTTGTCTATTCAAAGAGCAAGGACGAACATAAATATCACTTGAGATTTATATTGAATACCCTGAGAAAGGAGAAGCTTTATGCCAAATTTACCAAGTGTGTATTTTGGATTAAAAAAGTTTCGTTTTTGGGTCACATACTCTCAAAAGAGGGGATATTTGTGGATCCAGCAAAAACAGAGGTTATCGAAAGATGGTCGAGACCAACAACAGTAACTAAGATCCAAAGTTTTCTTGTTCTGGCTGGATATTATTGACGTTTTGTGAAAGATTTTTCACGATTATCTAATCCACTCACCATGTTGACTCGGAAAGGAGTTAAGTTTGTCTGGATGGAAGAATGTGAAGAGACTTTCAAGGAGTTGAAAAGAAGGTTATCCGGTGCACCTGTGCTCACACTGCCTTGTAGTGGAGAAAGGTTTGTGATCTATAGTGATGCATCCACGAAGGGATTGGGGTGTGTTCTTATGCAAAATGATATTGCGATAGCTTATGCCTCATGACAGTTGAAAATCCATGAGAAAAATTACCCAACACAAGATTTGGAGTTAGCTGCGGTAATCTTTGCATTAATGATTTGGAGGCATTACCTTTATGGTGAAAGGTGTGATATTTATACTGATCATAAAAGTTTAAGGTATATTTTCACACAAAAGGAGATGAATATGCGTCATAGAAGATGGTTGGAGCTGATTAAGGATTACGACTGCTCAATCCATTATCACCCTGGGAAAGCAAACAAGTTGGCAGATGCATTAAGTCAACAAGACCATGCAAGTTTATCCATGATGAGGATCACAAAAGATCCAATATTTATGGATTTACAAAGGATGGATCTTGGAATTATAATGGAAGGGGAAAAATCTTATCTTTCTCAAATGAATGTTCAACTATTTATACATGTGAATATTAAAGAGGCACATAAAGAAGATGTTGAGTTACAAAAGAAGGTGAGAAATGTTCCTGAGTTCAACCTTGATTGTGATGGGATAATAAAGTTCAGGAATCGGGTTTGTGTTCTTCCCATCCCCGAATTAAAGAAGGAGCTGCTGGATGAGGCTCATAGTTCTACATTCTCTATTCATCCTGGAAGCACGAAGATGTATAGGAACCTGAAAGAGTACTTATGGTGGGATGAAATGAAAAGAGATGTTGCTGAATATGTCTGACGATGCTTGGTTTGTCAACAATTTAAAGCTGAGTGACAGAAGTCTAAGGGGATGTTACAACCATTACCCATACCCGAATGGAAGTGGGAAAACATCACTATGGAAATTGTCACAGGACTTCCTAAAACATCCAAAGGCAATAATGCTATCTGGGTCATAGTTGATCATCTTACAAAGTCTGCACACTTCATTGCTATTAGAGAGGATTTCTCTCTAGATCAGCCTGCCATGATATATGTAAAGGAAGTGGTAAGATTGCATGGAGTACCACTTTCTATTATATCTGATCGGGATCCGAGATTTACCTCGATGTTCTGGAAAAGTCTTCATCATACTCTGGATACAGAGTTGAGTTTCAGCACTGCTTATCATCCTCAGACAGACGGTCAGTCTGAGAGAACAATTCAAACCCTAGAAGATATGTTGAGAGCTTGCTCTATGGATTTCAAAGGAGGTTGGGATCAAAACCTACCATTGGTGGAATTTTCTTATAATAATAGCTTTCACTCCAGTATTCAGATGGCTCCTTATGAAGCTCTCTGTGGAAAGAAATGCAGGACTCCAACTTGCTGGGATGAAGTTGGGGAAAGAAAGATATTAGGACCTGATCTCATTGATGAAATGGCAGAAAAGGTCAGATCTATTCAACAACACATAAGAGCAGCTCAGAGTCGATAGAAAAGTTATGTCGACAACCGAAGAAAAGAACTAGAGTTTGAAGTGGGTGATAAAGTGTTCTTATGAATATCTCCCTGGAAAAGGGTTATGAGATTTGGAAAGAAGGGGAAGTTGAGCCCTAGATATATCGGTCCTTTCAAAATACTGGATTGTGTTGGGAAGGTAGCTTACTGATTGGCACTTCCACTGAATCTCTCTCAAGTTCACGATGTGTTCCATGTATCTCTCTTGAGAAAGTACATACCTGATCCTTCACATGTACTCAGCTCAGAAGTTGTACCACTGGAGGATGATCTTTCTTATGAAGAACAACCGAAAGAGATTCTGGATCGTAGCGAAAAAGTCCTATGAAACAATACCACTCGATTGGTGAACCTTTTATGGAGGAACCATAATTAGAAGAATCTACATGGGAGCTTGAGGATATGATGAGGGAGAGGTATCCTCATCTGTTTGTTACAATGTGACGAATTTCGAGGGCGAAATTCATTTTAAGGGGGGTAGAATGTTACACCTGAGACTTTTATGTTATATAAATCATCAAAGGAATATTTTTCTACACAACACTTTATTGGCTTGCTTTATACGAAATCGCGACCTTCCTCGATAGCTTTCGTCGTACGCAATACCGAGTTTCACTAAACAACGATATGCTATTAAAATATTATTAAAACGAGCCGTTATGAATAGTAATAACCACTTTTTGAAATTTTATAAATTTTATTTTTCAAAATGGACTTCATTTTTGGATTCGGAATATCGAAATTAGCCTAGGGTGAAATTTTGGTATTTTTCTGAAAACTTTCATTTTTTTGATGAATAGTGAAACCACTAAGTGGTAGTTAAAAAAACAGAATTTTTCATAAAACTTAATTTTACCGCTTTTGTGAGTGGAATTTCAACAATCCGAGAGACACGGTTGATGTCAGTAAGTAAAATGTGGTTCAATGAGATGAAAATAATTTTTTGGTGAATAGTAACATTTTACTTTTTTTACCACGATTAAAAGTAAATAGGGTAATTAAGGGTAAAGATGATATTATTATTCCCCTAACACATGTCCTAATTCTATTGGATAAGTGTAATTCGATCAAAAAAAAACTTAGGAATAAAATATTACCATTTAGGCCCACATGGATTAGATTAGGACATTTATTATTAATTTATTTAAAGAAGGGTTAAAATAGTTAAAATCAAAGTTTATTAAGTAAATAATTTTTAATATGGGGTTATAAATAAGATAAATTCGACTATAAATATTCATTAGAACGGTAAAAAGATGTCCTACATAATGTTATTTTATTTGTAATTTTTAGACATTAAATAATTTAATTTATTTATGACACAATGATGATACAATAATTATCTTATTAATGAAATATTGACATAATTGA
Source organism: Viscum album (assembly GCA_963277665.1). Classification (NCBI taxonomy): domain Eukaryota; kingdom Viridiplantae; phylum Streptophyta; class Magnoliopsida; order Santalales; family Viscaceae; genus Viscum; species Viscum album. Next base: position 31,978,732 of record OY728143.1, read on the forward strand.
TGTTATAAACACCAAAATAAATACAATTTGAGACTTTTTATTAATACCACTAATTTTTTAGGTTAATATAACATGTTATTAGTGATTTAATAAACTTTTTTAGAACTAATAATTCTGTTATGATTTTCACAAAAATCAATTACAAAATAGTGTCAAAATTGACATAAAATAGATTTTAAAACAAATATTATATTGGTAATTGTTTTTTTATTCTTGAAAATCTAAGGTTCGACCAAGTTTCTTAGATAAGGTTTTATATATTAATAATAAACAACTTGGGGTTCATTTGGCTGCCTATAGTATGTTTATGAACCTTATAGTATAAGAACAGAAGAAGACATGGTAAAAGTAAAATTATTTAACTTAATGTTAAATCTAAATGATAAGGTTAGAATAGGAACCTAAACTTTTCTAAATTCTATTGGATGAGATTATTTCGACCCATCCCCACCTTAGCTTCGAAATATATCAATTTGGAGCTATTTAAAACCGATCATGACTTTATAATAAAATAATAGTTTTAGTTATTCCAAAGGTGCCACTCTCCTCCCTTATAAAAGGACGCCTCCTCCCCCTCATCCTCACACCAAATTGAGCCTTCAAGCTCGGCCAAAACCTGCCACTTTCTACTCTCCACTTCCCTAGAGACATCCTAGAGGTCCTGGTATTCTTCAAAGACCAATTTTAGTGTGCTAAAAGAAGGTCTCAAAGAAGCACTTCAAAGAAGAGGTAATGTCCGTTACCGATTCTTTCATATTTATTTCTTCTTCCACTTATTCTTCTTTAGTTGTTTCATTATGAAGTAATAAAATCAGTATCACTCATATACTAATATGTTATTATAAGTATTAAACATCCCTATTTCACCATCTATCCATCCTACGGAAAAAGAAATCACTGCGCGTGTGTACGTACAGAATACCGTCTCCATGCCGTGGTGTGATCTATTTTCCACCACCACCTTACTTGGAAGGGTATAATGGTGTAAATAATGACTATATATGACTATTATAAAGTGATATTGATTATATAATAGTATACATATACTCCAATACAATTCCACGATCATAGTAACGATATCATCACTCGTGTGTACGTACGGAATACCGTCTCCACGATGTGATGCGACTCGTTCTACATGATCTTCATTTCATAATGATTATATAAATGAATTGAATGAATGAATATGATATATATTACAATAATAACATTTTTTAAATGAGGTATCTATAACCTAAATAGAAGAATAAGAATTTATTTGACAAAACACACATAAAAATAAAAAGTTATGAACACCCGAATAAAAAGTATCAATGAAATATTACTACTAAGAAGATAAGAATATTACCACATATGATATCATAAAAATAAGTATGATTCTGGAATAAGTCAATAACATTATTTAAATCATTATATAGGAGGTTCAGACACTTACAAAGCAAGTCGGACCTAAGGTAAGGGAAATATCACAATCTCATTTTTAAATCCAATTTTACCCTTTGGTGAGTTTTAGTAAAAGATATTAAAGGAATCTTTTGTCGTTTTTCGTACGAGGTACTTTTTGACTTTTCTGAAAAAAGTAAGAGAAGAATGTTTTCTTTTAACTTATACGGAATGAATGGATTTTTAAAACATAATTTCCAAGAAGCTTCCTTTACAAGTTTATTTTTAATCAACTTCTTTTAGTTTAGAATTTTATGAAATGTTAAGAAAGGACAAGAGTTTTTGAAGTAGAAAAGATATTTTCCTCAAGAATGGAGTTCAAGTGTTTTATCAAAATTATTTTCCATATATGATAATAAAGGGTTCTGTTTATATCCCCATTATTACATGGATTTGATTATGTTGTGATGGAAATATTTTTATGAATTCCTTTATCGTATATGAATTGTTTTATGATGTCATGATGTTTAAGATTCCCATTTTTATTACATGGGTTATGCAATGATGTATGGTTTATGATTTTGTGGCACACATAATAATGGTATCATTATGAGATGGGTGGGACCTATATCTCCCTCCAATGCATTGGGTAATGATTTTATATCTCATGAGATATACATGGCTGGAACGGTACGTTATACCGGTTCAGTGAAACAGGACTGAAACGAGGGTGACTCGGTTCAGAAAGAGACTTTGTCCACTAAGATAGTCTTGGCAGTGAGTCTTGACTAACAAGAAATGATTCTCTATGATTATATGTGAATGCCACAAAGTTTCATGTTTTATTTTATGATTATTGTGATTACATTTCACTGCCATGATTTATCCCATGTTATGAAATTAGGATCTCTTTTGCAGGATAAGATTTACAAAAGTTATGTGCTTGTGTATACGATGTGATTGATATTTCTTTTGTTTACCCTTACTGAGCATTTGAGCTCACCCTTTTGTATGTTTTCTTTCCCCAGGTCAGGAAGAAGGTTATTAAGTAGGATATGCCAAAAAGGGACTCTAGATATGATGAAATAAGTGTGAGGCAAAGTTGATGATTTATAAACCAGATGTTTATGTTTACCAGTTTCTAAAGACACTATACCTATATGGTCCTTTCGTGGTTTTGTTATATGTTGTAATAAGTATGCTTCAATTTTGAATTATTAACAATGTATGTAAAGTATGGGTCGTTATATGTATCATTTGATTTTGTATTCTATCAGTTACCAATCTCCCTTAATGTGGATTCTTATAAAATAAAATAAAAATTATTTTGCAGCCAGTCAGAGAATAATGTGTGGAACTCTAAATTTCAAAATGGAATTTTCTTCAGAATGAATATATTCCATATCATGTTATGAAATAATATAAAATAGATGAACTATATTTCATTATTATTTTGGGAAAATATAAAATATTTCAATAATATGTTGAGATGTAATGGATGGTTTTATGTTTTACATCAATGATGAAGGAGGAGATGTAACTCCTGGAACCCACCTATGTTATTTCACATTCAGTAAAACCACAGAGATGAAATGTTTCTGGTTCTTGAATATGGTTGATGAAAATCATGATGAATAATCGAGATAGTATTCAAAATATTGTTGGAATATGACCATGAGGTTCTGACCTAGATGAAATATGTAACATAAATTTACCCTATCTTCTGAAAAGGTTTTTACGAAGCCCCAGTTAAGGAGTTTTGGTCATATTTGTATTATTCCCCTTTATTTTTTTGGATGTTGTGCTTGCTATTTTTTTTCATCGTGTACATTATGACATTGTTTCCTTTTCTGGTTTTGTTCATATCTTCCATTAATCCTTTCACTCATTTTACCATGTAAATTCCATGATGATTTGCCCCCATAAATATAGGTTAATTAGACTTGAAACATCACATTACAATGTCTTTTCCATCATTCCATTTTTAATTTTTTGGACCTGTAATTTACTGAACATCTATTTCAGGAGTACAATCAAATTTGTTATAAATATATATATTTACAATGAATCCATTATTATTCAATTATAATCTTGTATATGAAATATTGATATGTGTTTTCTGATAATATCGTACTCTATTTCAACATGTTTTATCATTGAATCAAGTTACCATTGTTCATTGTTATTTATATCGGTTTCATTATTTGTCATTGATCAGTTTTTGGCTAATTAATTTTTAATATCTTAATATAGATATTAATTTTTATGTTATATAATTCTATTTCTTTTGATCTGTTTTGATAATATTTTCATTTCTGTTATACACTACAAAATGGAAGCTTCTTGAGGCTGTTTTTTTTCTACCAACAACTATTTAATCTGACACAAACCATTTAATGTTGTTTATGAAACCCACTAAGAATTTCATTGTTGAAAATAATATATAATCCACTATAAAAAGTATTAATTAGAAATAATTTTAATAATAAAAAATTGTTTAGTGTCAGTCATTATAATCCTTATATATTTCATGATATCTGATCATTTTTTTGTGTTTTTATAGTGGGGTTTCTATAAGTGTTCTTTATAAATAACTTAAATGATGTTTCGAAATTTTTTTATTAGTGGGTTTTAAGAAAAATTAACTTGAAAATAAAATTGATTAAATTAAAATAACCTATGATAATTTACCTAGTGATGGATATGTTTGCGGTGGTTAATAGTGTTGAATAAAAAGTATCTTTCTAACTTTCCATTACTTTAGTTTTGGGAATCACAAACACATTCCTAATACTATATTTTTTATCACTTTATTTCCAATTTTTTTTATAATGATTTTTTAAAATAATTATTTTACACTGAATGAAGAAATAAATATAATATAATGTGAATTTAAATAATATTTAACAATATAATCCATTGGACTGAATGTGCATTCAGTAAATTAGACAAACCTATATTCTAAATAGCAATTTGACATATGTATTTTCTATGAGACTGAAAAAAATCATTGGACTATCACTATTACCGAGAAATTGTACTAACCCCAACGCAGTTTATCATATTTAAAAATAATATGGAATTTCATCCTAATAACTAAAATTCTATAATTGGACTATATAGATTTGTTTATATATAATATAATAATGAAAAGAATTTTAATTATGTTAAACTAAATGATGTCATAAATTTAGTTATTTCATTTTATTCAAGAACCAAATCCAGATCATTGTGACATGTGATGTATAATTTATCCATGGTTGTTGCAACAAACAATAAAATCATACCACAGGAGGTTATCCATTAAATAAGAAGGTCATATGAAGATTTTGGGGATTGCTAAATTCATAAGAAAAGACTTCTAAATTTTTCTCTTTATGAACAATTCATTTATAGTCATTACAATTTTTTATAGAGTCAAAGTTACAAGGAATCATTTTGAGGGTTGTAATTCATTTATGAAAAATTTTCTTTTATATTCATTATCTAATTGTGGTAACGATAGAGCACATCTATGGATAGAAATATGATCATTCTGATCCATCAGATAGTGGGCCTCTAATGCTATGATGATATAGTTCAGTCATTGTATCAATGGATTTTAGGGGATTGGAATATAGGGACCAATTTTTGTATCTAGATTTTTGTGGTATGAAGATATAGAACTTATATATGGTATAATGTTTTTATACTTTCTGAAAGATTTGATGGCTTCATTAATAATTAATGTTAATGTGTGATTTCATTTCATATAAATTATATGTCATTATAATCGTTATACTATTATATGTCATTATAATTAATATACTATATTTTTCTTGTTATTACAATTTAGATATTCCTAATGCATTTATATTATAATTTAATTATTTTCATAACTTTATAATGTTATTTTTTTCATACTGATTATGATACTCCCAAACTAACACTAATATAATTGTAAAATTTCATGTTATGATTCCAACAAACTGATAATCAGATAAAAATATAGTGTGATCATTAAACCTAAAGTTTTTTTGTTTTTTAGTTTAATTTTTAAAATAAAATTCACTCCTCTTTTAACTATGATAAACTATATGATTTAAAAAATAGAAACAACCTTTAAAATGTTTTTTTAGTTATTTATATAGCAGTAGTTTAAAAAAATTGATGCCAAATATTTCCCTTAATTTTTATAAAATATTTAATAAATAAATAAATAAATATAAACTATGTCATGTAATAAACTAAAATAGAAATATATAGTAAACACATGATACATACATCATATATCATATATCCATAATCATATATATATCAATCCACAATCATCATAATCTCCATCGCCATAAGATAGGTCAGCCGAGAAGCTCTTTCAACCCAAACATTAGTCATCAATATATAAATATATATAAGATGTCCAAAAACAACAAATTAATCATATAATCTCACCTCTTGAACTCTACTACATCCATTTTCCTCCAAAAAATATCACCAACTATTATCAACCACATCATCTCATAAACTACATCTAAAAAGTGGATGAAAATTAAAACTGATGATAATATATCAGAAATAAAGTTAAATAAAAAAAAATTCATCATACCAAGGATTTTAAGAACTATCACGAGAGGCTACTGAATACTTTCATGGATCAAAATGGTTAACCTCCTATTTATTTCCATCACTTTTAACCTAAAGACACATTCATGAATATAAATGAGAAAGGGAAATGAAACAAAATATTTGTTAGAATGTTACACTTTAAATTTCTTATTTTGATAAGAAAACATATATAATTTTAAACTTAATCAAATAATATATCATATTAAAAATTTAAAGCAATAAAATAATTATTTATAATATGATTCCATACATGAAACTAAAATGGTATTTTTATATAATATTCTAAATAAATTTTAAATCGAAATGCGGTGATCTTGAAATTTGCGTAATAATTTTTTTTGAATACTTTGATATGAAACAATATCCTATATTTCAAAAATAACATAGTGGTGGGTTTCCCAGGATTTCACATCAATCTAAGGTTAATATATATTATTTTCACAGTTATATGCATGTTTAATTATTTTGAAACAAGAAAAATACATTTGCGAGTATAAAAAAAATGGAAACTCATAATGATGTGTGTCTAGATCCATCATATTCAAAATCATACTATAGTCATTGTTCAAATATTTCAGGGAAATAAGACATATTTTTTCATGTTTTACCCATGAATCATATTTATAAATGCTTTCATACCATTAAAAATGATTATTGGGTCCTTCTGTCCACAATGCACATCATATTGACATATTGTCTACACATATACATAAAAAATATCTCAATGGTGGTTGTACCATGCTTTAAAAAAAATCTATTTTCTATGTTTTTGATTGTTACATGAATGTTTATGTGTTTTAAAACACAAAAATAATATTTTTGGGAATATCAAGAAATAATATCATTGAATGAAATTTCATCAGTTACTACATTTTAAAAATAATTATATGGGTTTTTCTACTTAATGCATGGAAATTGAAAATATTTTTCTTGTTTTTACCCCATGTAACACATTTTTAAATTACTTAGTACATATAAAAAATGTTAACCAACTCATTCTATCCACAATTCCTGATGGATTAACATTTTTTCAATATTTACATAGTAAATACAACTCAATAGTTGTTTTCCCTTGAGGACAAATAAATCGAAATTATTTTTCTATGGTTTCAACCATTACATCAACATTTTAGTATTTTAAAATAGAAATATATGTTTAATGGCCTCTTGGGAAAATTATATCATAGAATGTAATGTCATTAGTTCCTAAATTTAAATTTTAAATCAACAATTCTTTTTCTATGATTTCAAGGAAATCTAACTTTTTTTTGTTTTTTTGACCCCACAAAATATATTTTTAAAGGATTTTCTACCTTTAAAACTATTTATTATAACATTTTGACCACAATACATAATATATTGGGGTTTTTTATGATTAAATGTCAAAAAAAAACTCAATGTTGGGTTTCCCATTATCTAATGTCTACTTAATGTTATTTATATGGGTTTATCCATAATAGACATGTTTTAGTGTTTCAAATCTCAAAAAACACATACATAGTTATCTTGAAAAAAAAACTCAGAATGGAATTCCATTACTTCAGAAATTTAAAAAATAAATACATCGATGTGTATTGAATATTTTATTGTAATTTGTTTTTATTTTCCATGTTTTGACCTCAGACATCTTTTTTTGAGTTCATAGCTGCCTTTAAACATTTATTACATAGTCATTTGGGCTACAGAACAAGTCATATTGATGTTATGTCTATGTGTACACATAAAAAATAACTCAAATGCTAATTTTCCGTGATTTCACATCATTTTGTGGACATTTTATATGGAATTTACTGTTAAAAACATTTTTTAGTGTTTTAAAATTATAAAAACATGTTAAAAAGAATCCTAGAAAAACAATAACTCAGAATTTCATTCCGACAATTCATATATTTCAAATATAAATCTACCCTAATTATCCAATGATTTAATGGAGTCATAACATTTATTTCCTTATTTGAACCCCCCGAAACATTACTTAATGTTTTTAGTACATTTATAAATAGCTTATCAAGTAATTCCGACCACAACACATGTCATATTGACTTATTGTATAACCATACACATTAATCAAAACTCAACAGTGTCTTTCTAATGACATCTAATCAATTTGAGGTCATCTACCAGGGTTTTAATTATTACACGCACATTTTATTGTATTAAAATAAATAAAAAAAAATCTACGATAATTATAAAAAAATGATAACTTCCAATGATATTTCTTATGTTCCTAAAATTTTAAAAACTTACTGATAAAATTTTACATTATTTTAATGGAAATATAACATTAATTTCTGTGTTTTGACCACCCAAACCATGTTTTTAAAGCATTTTTACCTTACAAAACTATTTACCAAGTCCTTTTGATAGCATCACATGATTGATTGATGAGTATTCTAAAGTTTCACATTTAAAATATCTCAATGGGGCTTTTCCCATGATTTATTATCAATGTGAGGTCATTTACTATGGGTTTTACCATAAAACTAACATTTTTGTGTTTTATGACACGAAAAAAGCTATTATTAGAATCTTGTGATAACCATAACATTGAATGGAATTTTTTCAATTATTATATTTTGAAAATCAATATTCAATAATTTTAATATCACTTAATAGAAATATGATGTAGTTTTCTCGGTTTTTTAACCGCAAAACATGTTTAGAAAGGTGTTGGTTCCTTTAAAAACTGTTTACCAATTCATTCCCACCACATCAAAAATCAAACTATCATGGTTCATTTTATACACATCAAAAAAACTCAAACATTGTTTTATCATTATTTAATGAAAATTTGTGGTCGGCTTCTATGGTTTGTTCATTATACACACATTTTATTGTTATAAGAAACTAAAAATACATTTATAGGTAACAAGGGAAAAATATAACTCAGAATGATGTTTCATTAGTTCCCATATTTTAAGAATTATCCTACAGTAGTTATCCAATAATGTAATGTCAATCCATCATTTTTTTGGGTTTTAACCCCATGATACTTGTTTTTCAATGCTTTGGTACCTTTAATTTTTTTTACTGAGTAGTTTTGAGGACACCACACTTTATATTTACACTTTCCCTATACATACACATAATAATTAAATGATGGTGGTTCTACCGTGGATTCACATTATTATGACATCTCATTCTATGAATTTGACTATTACAAACACGTTTTTGTGTTTTATATATTTAAAAACCTGTCAATGGGCATACAAGGAAAACCATAACTTGAATAATGTTAAACAAGTTTCTACATTTTATAAATCAATAAATATTAATTTTCCCCTAATTTCATGGACATACAACATTTTTTCCTGGTTTTGACCCCCACAACACATATTTCTAAAGGATCACATACATAAAAAAACTATTTACCAAGTCCTTATTAACACAAAATAAGATAGATTGACGTTTTGTTTTTGTTTACTTGTCATTAATAACTACACTGTATGTTTCCCTCGATTTCAAATCCATGTGTGGTCGTTTTCAATGGTTTTTACCATTATAAACATGTTTTTGTGTTTGGAAACAGTAAAATAACGTTTATGGGAATCTAGGGAAAACTATAATACAAAATCGCATTCCCTCAATTCCTACATTTCAATAATTAATCTTCCATTTTTTATCTTTATTTATAGAAACAAGACATCCTTGTCTGGATCCCCCCTAATAGTCTTTTAAATTCTTTTGTACATTTAAAAACAATTTACTGATCCATTCCCTAAACATTATATATTGGATTGATGTGTTTTCTAAATGCACAATTAAAAAATTACTCAATAGTGGGGTTTCCATGATTTTATGTCAATAAGAGCACTTTTTCATGGATTTTACCACTATAGTCTTGTTTTAGTGTTTTACAACACTATATACTTATTCATGCACATCATAAGAAACCCATAACTCCGAATAAGATATTTTCAACTCATAAATTTCAAAAATTATCCTACAGTTCTTTTTACTGATTTCCTAGAAATCTGATGTTTTTTCCTTGTTTTGACCCATAAAACACATGTTTAAAGGACTTTAACACTTTAAAAACTATTTACCATGTAAATCTGACCATAATGCATGTCAAATTAAGGTGTTATCCCCAAGTACACACAAAACGTAAACTAATGGTGGTATTCATATGATTTGACATAAAATGAGGGTTTTCTATATTTTAAACAATGACATGCTCATTTTTTAAATTGAAAACACAAAAAATGTGTTCTTCTAATCATGGGATTATAGAAACTCTGAATTATGTGTCATCAATTCTTACATTTAAATAAAAATAATATAATCTGTGTCCTATGTTTTCATGTATGATAAATTTAATTTTCTAATTTTGACTATAGAAACATGATATTAAAGGATTAAATACGTTTAAAAACTATTTTCCAAATCAAAACAATGAAAAGAATTTAATATTGTTTTCAAACATAAGGATAATGATATTTATTTCATTCTAAATGTATAGGAATCAAATAAACATCAATTCTGCATAATATGTAGTCGGTATGAGTCAATTATCATGTTTTTAATTTGAAGGATTCATTTTAGTTTTATTTTGGGAATTTGAATCTATTCAATTAAAATGAATGAGTGATCTATATAATTTATAATTTATCTCTATAGGATGATCTATAAAGATAGAAATTTCCTTATTGATCAAGTCAGGCATCTATTAAAATATATAAACTAATGCATTTTCCAATGTCAATTACCACAAAGCCTATTTTTCTTATTAAATTATTCTTCTGGATTGTTTTTTTCAAATATTGTAATTTTTCATTGTGATTGCCAACAAATGTCACTATTCAATGATCCACTGGTTATATAAATAAACAATGATGATTCCCTAGAAACTCAACTGATGGTGTGTGCCCAATACTCCTCCCCCGAACATGTCGGGTATTCTTGTTTCATAAAACGATTTTAACTACATCATTTGAGGAAATCGATGATGATTGTGAAGTTTTTGAGACTCGACATTATTAATTTTTATAAGTTAATAATAAAAATTTACAATTATTTTTAAAAATATCTAAATGTCACAATATTACTGAACTAATAAAATTTTTATTTCTATTTACTATCATATCATTAACATAAAAACAAAATATTGAAGAATAAAATAAAATAAAAAACATATTGTAAATCCAATTAATTGGGGACATGTAAATGTATCTAAGGATTCTACATTGGAATCATTTTAACCATGTTGAAGACCCCATTTTATTGGGTTCAAGGATTGTTTCTTGTAATAATATATTTTTCTTATTATAGTTTTATAGTAATGAAATAACATGAAACATATAGGAAAAATACAAACTCCAACAACTTCGATGGGGTCATATACAAAACAATAATTGGGATTCCATTTTACATTAATCCATATTTCTTTTCAATAAAATATGCAAACTAATTCATTAAACTTTATATAGAATAAGTAATCTAGTTAGAAAAAACCTTAAATTATTATTAAATGATTTTAAGAATAATGTATAAAATATATAACAAAATGGTTTTTTTCTCAAAAAACTCTATGAGCTAGTAATATGAGGAATGAATTATTTTTATGATTGAAAATATGTTTTTAGATAATTCATATAAAAATTGAAAAATTAATTAATATTATAAATTTATTATGTTTATGTTATTAGGAAACTAAAAACAAGAACTACCACATGATATGCATTTTAATTAATATCGAAAAAACGTCCATTTATCATGATAAATGTATTCAATAATATTATTATAAATCACTCATGACCTTAGAGATGTCTCATTAAACTCATCAACTAATCTCCATTTAAAATAACTATATCTCTTGCCCAAATTTATCAGAGCCTATGGTTGTGAAATAGAGTCAGGGATATCAAAATGAAACAAAATCTTGAAATAAAATACACAAAACATTAGAAGTATATTTAAAAAGGTTAATCACATTTATTTAAAATAGTTATCAATTTTTATTAAATTAATATTACCCTAACATTATTTTCAATGTCCTAATTTTTCCAATCCATTGAAATTTTCCAACAATCATTATAATTATTGGGAATGGTCACTTTCTCGCAAGAATGATACCGATGATTCTGCACATAGATTATGATACTGTTACAAGTAGGCACACCAAAATCATCGAATAGAATAATAGTAATGGATTCTTTTATGTCCCAAACATATTCCATGTTCATATTCATATCAATTATATTATTATCATTACCTTTTTGAAAAATTAGTAAAACAAGCAATTAAATTCAATGTTTTTTTGTACAATGGAACACATTATTGTAATGGTAACTCGCCAATACCCCTTGTTAAAGGTTTGACCAACTACTCCATCACAAGAGGTTAATCATATGTTGAGAAAAAAATAATATATGGGGAAATCGATGGATTGCGAGTAGTATCAGGTATAATAGAATCACTTGTATCCATTGAAGCTGATAATAGTTGTGGTGTGCTCCAAGAAGCATGTTAGGGAGGATCTAGAATTATTTTTATTATTTTCCTGAAATTGATGTGGTTTTGATATTTTAAATTTATTTAAATTGAAAAAACATTATTTTTCAATGAATAGGAAAAATTGAGCAATGTAAATATATACAAAGCATATATCAATGAGAAATTGTGGTATATTTTCATTACCAATTACACATTAAATTATCTTTATCATCATATTCTTAATTATTTTTATCCTCCTTCATGATAAGTGATTCATTTTTACCCTATCTAGAAAGTTATATGTTTTCAATATTTTCAGGAAAAACCCATTCATTTATTTAATAGTTGACGAGCTTTACTATCCCAAAGTACCAATTGATCATCATTATCAATATCAATTAATTATATATACAATATGAGTAAAAAAACAATCCAACATTCATTTTTATCCAAATAATATACCATCACCAAATGTGAATCCTAGATAAATGGGTCATTATATGAATTCTCACTATTAGGGATAAAATGGGGGGAGTTGATAGAATTAAAATTTATTGAATATTTTATGATACCCCAATCAATGTTTACCTAACTGAATATGAATAAGACAACTAGAAACAGTCCATTATAGCCTAATTCAATTAAATCATTCAAGTTTCCATAGGTTCCCACTTATGTAAGTGTAAATACACTATTTGTTTTGAGTTTTTAGGTTATTATTATGATAAATTGTATGAACCTCAATGCCATTGATATTGTATGCATAAACACATTGAGAATATCTTAGAGGATCTCGAGCCAAAAACATTAAACCATTTGATATTTCAACTCAATTCTCGTCAATCATTGTCTAACCAAAAATATACATAAGGTAATACTTTTAACATAGACATAATAACCGTACATGATGAAGTTGAAAATGAGTATATAATTATATAATAGAAAAACCATTTATGATATTTGAATTAACATATTTAGTTAATTATTGATCATTTTTAGATCAACCCCTAAATTTTAACATAGTTTGAACTCGTAGTAGTTCAATAAATGGATCTGTAATAAGTCTATTGATTATTACATATCTATGTTCTTGTAGAAACTCAAATTTAATCAGTGTAATTATATTCCCCATTATTATTGGTTGTCTAATAGTAGAAAATACTATAGACTGGTTTTGATAATATAAATTAGTAAAGAATTCAACAATATGTCCTAAAAGATTGAATATAGACTCATTCCAATCACAATACATTGATCAAAGGTTAAAGAACACCAAGCCTATGAATCCATCAGTAATATATCCTTCTAATTGAGCATTATTATTCACATGAAATTTTAAATGACCAAATTACATGATGAAAAAAATGAATCATAATAACAAAAAAATCTTTTTTTAATAAACATTTATTCACCCATGAAATTAAAAATAATATCAATGTGACTCTAAATTGGTTAAATCCTTAAATAGTGTACTAGTTTACCAGTTTTATCTTATTCAACCATATCAAAAGTCAAACAAATCATTATGGTGAAAAATGAGGGGGAAAATTACATCTCTAAATAAAAGGTGTTGAAAAAAATATTTCATGATGTTTATCAGGATCAGTTGGATTTAGAGTTTTTCTATAAGGATCTCATAATAAGGTATAAAAATCATCCTAAACTATAGTTACTATTTCATATAATGTATTATTCAATACTAATGAAAACAATATATCCAATACAATAGTGATTCGTGAATTTTCAGTAAACATAAATTTCATTGGTTTAGGTCAACAATCCTTGATATATTACTTGAATTTCTATCATCCACTATTAAATTCATTAATGTTTCAAGGAATAAATTTTTCCCATTATTTTTAATTGTTAAAATAGACAAAATAATCTTTATAATATCATTTTCCCATAATCCTCATTTAATATTCATTGAATCTAAATTATTATGAGAATTCTAGATATCCTTTGATTTACCCTTCTCATTATTCAATGAAAAAAATTACATTGTCACAAATTCTCTACACAATATAAATTATGTCATTATTATAATGCATCAAATTAAACATCCAATAAGTAATATGGAAAAATATATTCATTTTCATAATTTTTGTGTTTCAACTACATTTGATACTATACGTCATAATCATTTCACCTTCTTTAAAATGATTATATTATTCCAAATCTTCATTTATATTAATCAATTTTCTCAGGTTTTATAAAAAACCTAAAATATTAAATGAATCATAAAATCGACAGGTAAAAACCCATTGTCCAATATGATGTAATCATTAAGGCTTAAAATTAATATCATAATCTGGAACATGAAAACCAATTTTAGTGTTCCAAATGGATAAATTTTTTGGAATAGTATATTTTATTATTTTTCAATATTAATGTTGAATGCACTATGAGTAGTTCTATAACTAAATAATAACTTGTTTTCAAACCATCATACCAACATAGTTACAATTCATTTATTAGAGGTTGATTATATAAATTAATGTAATTTCCATGAATTATTCTTCCCAGAATAATCATAAAAACAATGAAGGAATCACTCCTCATACACATCCATGGTGGTAGATTATAGGGGATCAAAACAACTAACCCAATTATATATTTGGTAATTAAAGTACAAAAATGGCTAATATCAAAAAAAGATAATATAAAAAAAATTCTTTAGATCCTAAGAAAAATATTGAATGAATGAATCAAATATTTTCTATTTTATGGAATATTTTTGTTTTCTCATAAATCCATCATTTCTATCATCATCATTCAAATTCTTATTTTAATCAGTCCTAGATGACATGAATAATAATTTATAGTGTAGTTTCAATGGAATGTAACACAATTCCTATACAAGATTTTTCTTCCACTATTTCATCATATTGTTTTATAGATTTATTCTCTTACTCTTTGGATTAAAATATATATTATTTCATTAAAACATATTCATTATTGTTTATATGTATACTATACCTAATAAATTTCTAAATATTTAGATAATCATTCGTGGTGTGTGTATTATTCATTGTGTTTTTTAAAATCACATCCATGTTTATTGATGAATTTCTTTACCTCATTAAATGGTATAGGGGTATTACATTCAATAAATTCATCCAGAAAAAACATTAAAATCATTGAAATAGTTTTTTAGAGATTCCATAGATAATGTTTATAGGATATAACTTAAGTATAAAAAAAACATTTAACACTCAGAACACCATTTATAATTTTTTTGTTTTCTATCTTTTATTAATTTATCAAAACCATTATTTTTGTTCACTGATATTCCGAGAAGGATTAATCTACATAGGTTTAAATAAAGGAATTAATGACCCTTTAAAATATGTAATTTGGTATCATGAAAATAAAAATGCGTCATTTATCAAATTTTGGAATGAAATCATCTCTAGAATGTAAGATTCTATTATGATGATGAAATTCTCATTCATTTAAAATTTCATTACATTGGATTCACCATGATAAATCCAACATCCATATATTTCATGAGACTGTTTTAAAATAAAATTCCCATAGAATTTGTTTTGTTCAAAAATCATTAGAATTTATATCAGCGAAAAATATTTATTCTAAAATCCACTACTTAATTTACAATTTAATTATTTAAATATTATTCCAAACCCTTGACATGATGAGTTGTGTAATGAGGGAAATTTTTCAAAATGTAGTCCAAATAATTTAATTTTTTCTTTTATACATATATATTCATATATAATGATATAATTGTCCTATCAAACATGTATAATAAAAATCACACTTCATCAAACATTGTCATTAAATTGGGTAGGGTATTGATTCGACATAACAAAAAGTAAACATAAATATTACCCAATAAAACATAAAAACAGAAACAACACTCAATTACAAATATATTTATATAGTTTAATTAGAATCATTAAAAAATTTCCTCAATATTTGCATAAATTATTTTGGTGGTTAAAGTCACTAGAAAAATGTAAAGAGAGACCATTGGGGGTCACCATCGAGGAGTGAGGGTTGCTTTCATGTCCTCATTAGGAAGTAGGGGGTCACCATCACAAGGATTAAAGGAGGGGGTGAAAAACATTTCGATCAAGGGTTTCTGGGACTTAGTGGTTTCTAGCAGGGTGGTCAGGATCACAAAGTTTATTAAAAGGGGTGTATGGGTCACATCCATCATAGGCTGGTGGTTTCATGTTATGGTAAGGGGTCGGTGTCATAGATGATTCTTGAAGTGGGGGTCGAGTTCAAGGAATTCAATTACTATGGGTTCAGGGTTAGAGTGGTTGTAGTAATGGGGATGTGGTCATGAATGTCTATGGTATTGGGGGGTTGGGTTCATGGAGTTCACTAACATGGGGGGGTCATGTCCATGACAGTCATCAACTAGGTCACTTTTTGATGGGTGGCAGGAATTGAGGTCAGGGTTGTCACCAATACGGTGTTTTTGGTCACATTTGTCCTCATCCAAAATAGGGGACATCATAGACATAAAAGTCACTATCACGAGAAGGGGGTCATGGGTCACTAAGGGGAGAGGGAATGGATAGTGTGGGTTTGGGGAAAAGTTGATTGTGGGGTGGGGAAGGTGATCGAAATTAGTGGGTTTTAATTTTTTTTTGTATTTTATAAATATAACTGATGATAAATTTATCTTGTTTTTTTCGAATGTTATTTTAATCAGTCACTATATTATAATTTCTTCATATCATTTATTTCATTGTGGTTATTAGAACCACAACTAATTAACTACTTCAATGTCTCATTTTTTTACTTTGTTTTTGTTAATTTTCCACAAGAATTTATGTGTGTGTGACTGTTGGACATTTACCTGTGGTCTTATAAAAAATTAACCCAGAAATAAAATATATAAAATAAACCCATAGAATTGTACATATATTAGAAAAAAAAATTATAGGGGGTTTATATAAAACTACCATAATTAAAATTTTCTAAAATTTATTTAGCGGTGATTATTATAGACCACAACTAAATAATTTTCAAAAAAATATTTCATTTAGAATATTTAAAAAAAATATTAATGTAAACATCATAAATAAATATTAAACTTGTCATACCAAAATAATACATCCGTGTCAAATATGTATACATCATCAGCCACCATAACCTCATTCTACTATTAACGTGTAACATCCTAGGTAAATAAAGAAATAATACATTTTCATTTTTATTAATATTTATAAATTAAAAATTAATTTTACTTCAAAGGGTTTTATATGTTTGTTGGCGTACCCAATACGCAACAACAGGTTTCTTTGAAATCTTATGTTGCTCAATAATAATATAATATTATTATTTTAAATGGTAGTTAATGCCTAGCCGTTGTATTGGAATAAATTAACTTAAAATACTACTATATGATTATACATATTTGTTAAATGTTTTTACATTTATTCAATAATATTTAGAGGCTTAAAATGTGAATAAATACATTTTTAAGCATAATTTACATAAAAAGTTGATTTACCTACTTTTGATGGGGAACCCTCTTTAAATAATTTTTTTTTCACTTTTATATGTTTTATTTGACAAAATAAAATTCTTCTCTAAAATAAAGACATCAAAATTCACATTGGGTAAAATATTGGTATTTTTCTGATAAAATTCATTTTTTGATGAATAGTGAAAATATTGTATTTTAATCCAAATATGATTTTTAATATAAATTATTTATATGGTTACATTATTGTTGAAATTTGTTTTAAAGTTTATTTAGATTATATTTTTACCATTTAATCCAATGGGGATCATTGAAATTAATTTCAATTTGAAATTGGACATAAACATATGTCAATTTGTTGATAGATATTATTTCTTTAAAACACACTATTTGTTTTGACAACATGAATTAATTTTAATTTAATTAATGAAACTTCGATGTTATGATTTTTTTAGAAATATATATCATTTTTTAGTTCGGTATATCAAATATAACTTAGGCTGAATTGTGGGTATTTTTCTGAAAAACATTAATTTTTTAGGAATAGTTAAACCACTACGTAGTAGTTTAAAAACTGACTATTTAATTTAATTGAAATTGTACCAATTCTGTGAATATATTTTTGAAAATATGACATACATGGTTTTTATTAGTAAGTAAAATTTTGTTCAATAAGATGAAAAATAATATATTGGTGAATTGTAACTTTTGACATTTATTTACAGCGGTTAAATGTAAATAAGGTAATTCAAGGTAAAACAATATTATAATAACAACTAATTACCATAACACTTTTTATAACCTTATGGGATGAGTCATGACCGACCATGGGCATCATTGGGTCGATTTAGGGTCCCCATGGAGCCACATGGGTGTGATAATGACAATTTGTATTTATTAATTTAATATAAAGACAAAAACGTAATAAACCATTATCTTTTAGTAAATTAATTTTTAAATATGTTTATATAAGTTATCTTTTAGACTATAAATATTCATTGAAAAAGATAAAACAATTTCCTACATCAGGGTATTTTGTTTTATAATTTTTAGACATGAAATAAATTAAATTATTTATGACACGATAATGAAGTAGTGTTTACCTCATCAATAAATATTTTAAATAAATAAGATTATAAATATTAACATAACATCAAAAACTTGTAAAATTCTTATTATATGCATTTATTTCAACCATGAGTCATATTATCTTTTACCTTAATGAGTTTTTGATGTTTAAAAACTGAATGTAATTATATAACAAAATAATATTTTCACACATTCTTAAAGAGACCCTCCTCCCCCTTATAAAAATCACTCAATTATAACTCATCCCTCACACCTCTCAAGCCCCTTGGATAGTCCAAAACATTCCCACATAATCTCTAATGATCCCACTCTTCCACATATAAGCCTTCCCTTAGGCAGAAGTCACATAAAAAAGTCCTTTGGTTCAAACCAAAGGACGTTTCCCTAATTAAAGGTAACAGTTTCTCGAAACTTCTTTTCTTTTAGTGTTCTTCTCCAAACACTAAATTCTTTTTTTTCCATTCTTTTATGACAACACCATCATCCTCAATATTCTAGGATTAGGTTTTGATAATTATTTGGACAACACTTACACAGACCACCGTCTTAACAGTGAAGAACATATTGTTTCTGTTGATGACAAACTAATGCCTCACAAAATGATGATTGTTTATCTCTTACCACTTGTCATGGTGGACATTAAGATGGAACTATATTTATATATTATGTTTTAAATATTTATTCTTTCTTTATTATTCTATGTATTGCATTTATAGCCTACATTTATGGTTTCCTTAATGAGTAAACATGATAATTTCATTTGAGGAACTGCAGACTACCGCCCCCTCAAAGTGATATAACTCGTTAGTGCCATATATGGGTCATATAAAGGATGGATTTATTGACATAATATATGATATTATATTCTAATTATATTATACCGATGTATCATTATGTTATTATTCTATTAAAATTTGAAATAAAAATGAATGTAGTGTTCATGCGTACGTAGGGCTTATGGTCTCCATGAACGGTGCATTTTATTACTTATCTCCAAATAATATGTACTATTATAAATACATATTTTTACTGGATATATATTCTATATATCATATATAAATATTGAATATCATTCTGGAGATAATGTACTATTGACCACATGGACAACTTGTAAATATAAGGTGTTCATTTTTTACAGAAGTACTAAATATCGACCTGGAGGCCGTTAAGAACATAAATGATTTTATAATGTTTAATAATTGTAATAAGTGATACAAGAGGAATAATAAACGTGAAAATGGTTCTTATGCATGTAGAAATTAACTTTAGTTTCATTTTTAAGAAATTAATGTACAAACATGTCATGTCGGACACGAGGTAAGAGACATCGTCTCAATCTCCTTTCATTGAGGAATATTTTGTTTTATACATGACTTTATTTTATACGGTGTATATCTAACATTGAAATTTCGTTTCATTAAAATGGAATATTTTCATACATTGCATTTTATTAACTGAAAAAAAGAATGTTTATTTTTAATGTAAGTGGTGATAATGACCTTTCTGTCACAGCGAGTATTATTTGATCTTTGGATTCATTAACAAGAAATAATGTTTTTCAAAGGAAAATAAATACCATATTCTCATTTATGCATTTTTTAAAGGAAAATGGTATTGATAATTGATTATTCATGTTAATATATTTAAATGATATATTGTTATTGAAATGTGGAAATGTTTTATTTCCTTTAGGTTTGTTTCATATGTTATGAATATGATATGGTTCTTGGGGATTGTTTATAAATATGGGTTGTTTTGTGATAAACCTTGGGAGGGTGGGCCCGAGATAGCTCTCCAATGCATTGGCTACCATGACAGAGGTAAACGCGAATGTTTCTTTTATGATATTTAAGGAATATACTGTGATGGGTATTTCAAATGTGACTCCCCACGTATCAATAAAAGATACAATGTAAGTATTTTATGGATTCCACAAGTTAACTTTATGATTTTTGATTACTAAGTGTTATTCATAAATCTTATGTTTTCATGAGGTGTGTAAAAGATTGTATATTTGGTTTGAATTGATCGACTAATGATTTATTTCATTATTTTGTAAACCTCACTGAGCTTTTTATGCACATCCCATGTTTTGAAATGTTTATCACGAGACATAAAGATGAATAGGTTCAAGGATTTGGACGAGGAAAAGACACGTGGTCTAAAACGTTGATGTAGACATTACACTTTTTTAACAAAGTGTTTTATTATGTGAAAAAATGAAAATGAGTAGAAGTGTCTACTTTATATTTTTTAGATGTAATGTAATAGTTATGGAATAATTCTATAAAACTATAAACCTGAAAATATCCCCAATACGAATTATTCATTTAATTCAATATATTGTAATGTTTAAGGCTGACTCCTTTTAGTTGGTATCATAGGATGGTTTAAATAACATTAGGTGTTAGAATATAGTTAAATTAATACCCATAATTTATGTTTAGTTTATGTTAAGATTGTGATGATATAGCATTTAAAGATTATTATTTTCTTTTCCTTTGAAATTTCTATGTTCAGAATAGTTTTTCGCAGAGTAAATAGGGCATCAATGTTGGGACGACATCAGAAGGAAGACAACCTTCCAAATTAGAATCCTGAGATGGTCAGAATCGTAACTAAAAAGTTTGTTATAGTGATGTCATAGTTGACTCAAGCTACAAATAGTGGTTGTATCCATGCACAGTATCAACCAGATCTACCACAGAGTAACATGGTAGTAGTAGTGCATTTCATGAGGCAACATCCCCAATAATTCAGAGGATCATATGACCCTATTCTAGTAGAAGTGTGGATTAAAGAACCTATGAAATTTTTTGATGTCATGGGGTGTTCAAAACATTAAAAGGATAGTCTTGTAGTTTACCGTTTTGAAGGTTAAGTTGATCATTGGTTATCGATGGTGAAAAATATCAGGAATAGTGAGGAGATTTATGCTCTTGATTGGGATGAATTCAAAGGTATTTTTCATGAGAAATATTTTCCTAAGGTGGTTCATCTTCAGATGGAAAACTAATTCCTATAATTGAGGCAGGAGGATGACCCATTGGATGCTTATGAAGCAAAATTCACTCGACTACTAAGGTATGTTCTAAATATCATATGATATCTTGATAGTAAAATCAACCATTTTTGCTCATGATTAAAGCCAAATTATCGAAGGGATTTAGTTATGTGGGTTCAAATGTTATGAAAAACATGTTCATTGGGTAAAAAAGGTAGAAATGGAGTTTTCCAATAATTGGGTGATCTTTGAAAAACAACATAATCAGAGGTCACGATGGACGAAAAAATGGAAGAACTCTTCAAAAAATTATGATGGTTGGAAACTTATGTTTTCAGTTTGTGAAAATTGTGGAAAAACCATGCTGGTGAATGTATTTTGAATTTTTGTTACTGCTACTGATGTGGTAAAATGGGAAATAAGGTTTGTAATTACACTAAAAAATATGAAGGTAATGGTAAGAAAAAATATGATTTACAGTTAGTAAAATGTTTTAAGTGCAATGATATGGGTCGTTTTTCAAATGAGTGTTCAATAAAGAACCCGGCTGAGGGAAAGCATCCAGACTGTCAGCAGGAATGGGTGGTGAAATCCTTTGAAACTACTTCAGTAGATGTTGGGACATAAAATAAAGTAGTATCAGGTACACTGTTTGTTTTTTCAAATTAGGCCAATGTGTTGTTTGATTTGGGGTCTACACAATCATTTATTTTTGAGAAGTTTTCTAGTAAATTAATAATTTTATCTCAAGATATGAATCCTGAAATTATAGTACAAACACTTGAAGGAAATGTAAAAACCAATTGAAATTATAAGAACATTATTTTCATTATGTGCGGAAAGAATCTATGTGAAAACATTACAGTTTTCCCTCTAGTAGAGTTTGATGTTATTTTGGGTATTGATTGGATTTCTATTTATCATGCTAAGATTGATTACAGATTTAAAAAGGGTTCTTTTATGAAAGATGTTCTGTTTTTTGTACAAGAATAAACCCTTATTTTTGATAACATATCAGAAAATTGAGAAACTTGTAAAAGATTGAAATTAATTATTCCTATCACATATTGTTGAAAATAAATAAACTGTTCAGATTAATGATGTTCCAGTGGTAAATGAGTACCTTGATGTTTTTTTGATGAGTTGTCTGGTATAATTCATGATCGGGAAGTTGAATTAATTTTTGACTTATTTCCTGATGATAAGGCAATTTCAAAACCCCCTTATCGAATGGCACAAATTGAACTTTTATAATTAAAGAATCAATTGAATGATTTATTAGATAAAGGTTTCATTCGACCTAGAAAATCGGCATGGAGTGCTTCTGTCTTATTTTTAAAAAAGAATGATGGTTTAATGATACTTTTCAATGAATATAGAGCATTGAATAAAATCACAATTTAGAACAAGTATCATTTGCCTCTTATCGATGATTTGTTTGATAAGAACTTGGGAGATCAATTTATTTTGAAGATTGACTTGAGGTCGGGGTACCATAAGTTGAAAGTAAATGAACCAAATATTCTGAAGAACACATTTTTTACTTGATATAGCCATTAAAAATTTGTAGTTCTGACTTTTGTGTTAACCAATGAACCTTCTGTATTCAGGGATCTTATGAATAGAATTTTCATTGAGTTCATGGATAAGCTCATGGTTGTGTTCATTGATGATATTTTGGTTTTTTTCTAAAAGGAAATAGAATCATTAAATTAATTTAAGGGATGTCTTTCAAACCTTAAAAGAAAAGAAACTGTATGGGAAATTAGAAAGTTTGAATTCTGTTTACAACAAATTTCTTTCCTAGTATTATTTTTTTGGAAGGATATTACCAGAGGATTGTTGAAATATTTTCACAGTTACCTAGCCCATAAAAGAAGTTATCTTGAAAAGGTGTTTAGTTTATTTGGAAAAGAGAATATGATGATTGTTTTCAGGAGTTGAGAATAAGATTTGTGAATGCTCATGTTTTGTAAATTCCTTCTAGAAATTTTGAGTTTGTAATCTACTATGTTTCTTTGTTGAAAGGACATGGTTGTGACATTATACGGAAAGAATAGGTAATTGCTTACACTTTACATCAGTTGAAACCTCATTACTTAAATTACCCTACAAATGATTTGGAATTAGCTATTATTGTTGTTGTTTTAAAAATTTTGAGGCATCATTTGTATGGAGTAAAATGTGAAATATATAATAATCAGAAAAGTTAAATGTATATATACCCTTATAAATAATTGAACATGAGAAAGAGGAGATGGATGGAATTAATCCGGGATTATGATTGCACGATCCATTACCATCATGGAGAAGAAAATAAAGTGGATGATACTTTATGTCGGAAAATTGATGCTATATTTACCATGTTATATTTGAATGAGATCTTTTGGTTTTTGATTTGATGAAAATTGGAACATAAGATGTTGGGGTAGGAAATTCTTCTGTTTTGTTTCAGGTGTGAGTGAAATCACCTCTATCAGACAGAATTATGCAAGCATAAAAGGAAGATACTGAGTTATAGAAAAAGGTAGGGTTGGTTCAGAAGGGTATGTTTCCTGATTTTAATGTTGATAATGATTGTGTTTTATGTTTTGAAAAAATATTGTGTGTGCCTTGTGATTAACAGTTGAAAATTGAGTTGTTATGTGAAGCTCATAGTTCCCCGTTTTCACATCATCCTGGTAGTAATAATATTTACAGAGATCTTAGAGAGTATAACCGGTGGGATAGAATGAAAAGAGATATTGTGGATTTTACTGTGAAGTGTTTGACTTGTCATCATGTTAAAGTAGAGTGGAAATTACCAAAAGGGATACCTTAGTCTATACCGGAGATTGAGTGGAAATGGGAAAATATATCCATGGACATCATTGTGTGATTATCAAAAATATCATGAGATATTAATGCAATATGGTTTATTGTTGATGTATTGACTGAATCTTCTTATTTCCTTCCCATTCGGGATAATTTTTCTTGAGATCATCTTTCACAGTTGTATGTTAAATGGATAGTTAGGTTGCCTGGAGTTACCCTCTGCATTATATCTGATCATGCTCCCAGGTTTACTTATAACTTATGAAAAGGCCTTCAAAAGTCATTGGGTACTAAATTAAATTATATTATAGCTTCTCATCCTCAATCAGATGGGTTCTCAAAACAAACAATTCAAACCTTGGAGGATATTCTATGTTCTTGTTAATTGGATTACCAGGGAAGTTGGGACCAAAATCTTACTTTGGTTGAATTTTTATATATTCATAGTTTTCATTCCATTATACAGATGGCTCCATTTGAGGAATTATATGGAAATAATTGTGGAACTCCTGATTTTGGGATGATGTAGGTGAAAGGAATCTGATAGTACCAGAATTAGTAAAAGAGATGGTAGAAAATGTTCAGTTTATTTAGAATAACATGAGAACACCTCAGAGTAGGCAGAAAAGTTATGCTAATAACTCGAGGAAAGATCTCTCTTTGGAGGTAGGTGATTATGTCTTTCTAAAAGATTCTTTATGGAAAAGTGTGATGCATTCTGGTAAGAAGAGAAAGTTGAGTATGTTGTTCAGTAGACATTTTGTAATCCTGGTGAAAATTTGATCAGTTGCATAATTAGTGGGATTACCTCCATTTTTATCCCAGGTACACAATTTTTTTCATGTTTCAATGTTGAGAAAGTATATTCCAGATCCAGGTCACGTTTTGAGCCAAGATGTAGTTCAGTTGGAAGAGAATCTCTCTTATGAGGAATAATCATTCCAGATTTTTGACCATAGAGAGAAAGTGTTGTGGAGTAAGGTAATTCATCCGGTAATGGTTTGGGGGAAAAAACTTATGGTTGAAGAGAAAATGTTGGAATCTAAAAATGAAATGAGGGATAAATACCACCATTTATTTGATAAGTGAGTAAAATTGAGAGGACGATATTTCCAAAATGGGGAAGGATGTAAAATCCCAGGAAAATAAAGAAATAATACATTTTCATTTTTATTAATATTTCTAAATTAAATATTAATTTTATGTTAATGGGGAAACTATGTTTGATGGAGTTCCTGATGCGCAATAACGGGTTTAGTTGAAATCTTATACTGCATAATAATATAATATTATTATTTTAACGGTAGTTAAATCCTAGACATTGTATAGGTACGAATGAACTAAACTGACTAAAATAAGATTATACATGTTTGTAAAATGTTTTTACATTTGTCTAATAAAATTTAGATGCTTCAAATGTGAATAAATCTAATTTTAAACATAATTTACTTTAAAAAGTTGAATTACCACCTTTTGATGGAAAACCCTCTATAAATAATGTTTTGGGCAGTTTTATATGTTCTATTCGGTAAAATAAATATTTTTCTTTGAAATCAGGATATAAAGAATCACTTTGCGTAAACTTTTGGTATTTTTTTGATAAAATTTATTTTTTGATGAATAATGAAAAAAAACATTATTTTAATTCTAATCTTCTTTTTAATCTAATTTATTTATATGGTTATATTATCATTTTAATTGGTTTTATAGTGTAAATAGATTATATTTTTACCATTTAATCCATTGGTGGTCATTGGAATTAATTTCTCTTTGAAATTAGAAATAAACAAGTATCAATCTTTTGATAGATATTGTTTCTTAAAAACACGCTATTTGTTTTGACAACAACGATTAATTTTAAATTAATTAATGAATATCCAATATTTTATATTTTGTAAAATAAACATCATTTTTGAAATCAGAATATCTAAATATATCCTAGTCTAAATTTAGGGTATTTTTCTAAAAAACATCAATTTTGGATGAATACTGAAACAACTAAGTTGAAGTTAAAAAACCGACATTTTCATATAAATGAAAATTTACCATTTATATGAATTGATTTTCGAAAATCCATCATAAATGGATGTTATTAGTAAGTAAAATGTGGTTCATCAATATTCAAATAATGTTTTTCATGAATAGTAACTTTGTACTTTTATTTATCGCGTTTAAAGGTAAATTGGGCAATTCAAGGTAAAAATAATATTATAATAATACAAAATTACCTTAACAGTTGTCCTATAATTATTAGATTAGTCATGGCCATCAATTTAAATCCTTGGATTGATTTTGAAACCCCATGGATCCACTTGGGAGTGATAATGACATGTTAGATTAATTAATTTAAAGTACATACAAAAATGACACAAACAAATATCTTTTAGTAAGTTATTTATTACATAGGGTTATATAAGTTATCTTTTAAATTATAAATATTAATTGTAAATATGGAAGGATTTCCTAAATCATGGTGTTTTTTTAATAATATTTAGACATCAAATAAATTAAATTATTTATGAAACAATAATGATGTAGTGTATACCTCATTAATAAATAATTTAAATAAATAATATTATAAATATTAAAATAACATCCAAAACCTGTCCAATTCTTATTGGATGAATTTATTTCGACCATGAGTCATCTTATCTTTGACAATAATGAGTTTGGGACCTTTACAAACTAAATAACATTATATAATAAAATAATATTTTCTCACTTTCCTAAAGAGCTCATCCTCCCCTTATAAAAATCCCTCACTTCTAACTCATTCCTCACACCACTCAAGCCAATTGGATCATCCAAACCCTACCAATATAATCTATATGGATCCCTATCTTCCACCTAGTTTCTATACCTTAGGAAAAAGTCACATCAAGAAGTCCTTTTGGTTCAAACCAAAGGGATTTAACTAAATTAAAGGTAACAGTTTCTCTTATCATCTTTTATTTTATTTTACTTCTCCAACCCTTAAACTCTTTTTATTAATTTCTTTTATAACAATAATAGTATCATAGATATACCAGGATGTTGTTATGATAAGGATTTGAATTACACTTACAAACACCTCCATCTAATGAGTGGAGAACATGTTGTTTCTGTGGATGGAAAACTATGGCCTCCCGAAATGATGGCTGTTTATCTCCAACTACCTCTCATAGTAGCCACTGAGATTGCACCACATTTATATATGATATATATTTTGTGTATGTTATATTTAATTTTCTATTTTTTACATTTATATCCTACCTTTATGGTTTCCATAAAGTGTAAACGCGATAATTTTATTTGAGGAATTGCGGACTACTGCCCCCTAAATGTGATATCACTCGTTAATTCCATATGTGATATGTATAAATAATAGAGTTAATGATATAATATATGATGTTATACTATAATAATAATATAAAAATTTATCATTATGTTTTTATTCTATTAATATATTAAATAGAAATGAAAGTAGCGTTCATGTGTACGTACAACTTACTGTCTCCATGAACGGTGCATTTTATTTCTTATATCCACATGATTTATACTATTATAAATACATATATATACTGGATATATATTCTATATATGATATCTAAATAATGAATATCATTCTGGAGATAATGGAAAATTAACAACAGGGACAACTTATAAATATAAGGTGTTCATTTTTTACTCAAGTACTAAATATCGATCTAACGACCGTTATGAACATAAATGATTGGATAATGTTTATATCATGGTAATAAGTGATATAAAAGAATAATAAATGTGATAAAGGATCATAAGAAAGTATAAATTAACTTTATTTTCTTATTCAGTATATTATAAGAAAATGGGTCAGGTCGGACATGAGAAAAGGTAATTTATCTCAATCTCATTTTATTGAGGATTATTTTGTTTTATGCACAACATTCATTTATACAATATATATACACCTATGACTTTTCATTTCATTAAAATTGAATCTTTTTCCATGAGGAATTTTACCAAATGAAAAAATAATAATGTTTCTTTTTAACTTAAGTGGTTACAATGACCTTCCTACCGTCGTGAGTATTATTTAATATTTGGTTTCTTTAACCAGCCGTAAAGTTTTTAAAAAGAAAATAAATACCATAAACTCTTTTATGTATTTTGGTATTGAAACTGGTTTTGATAATGGATATTTTATATCAATATAGTTAAATTATATATTTTTATTGAAATGTGTAAATTTTATCTTTCTTTTATGTTTGTTTAATATGTAATGAATATGTTATGGTTCTTGGGAATTATTTACGTATACAGGTGGTTTCGTGATAAACCTAAGGTGGGTGAGCCTGAGATAACTCTCCAATGCATTGGGTAACATGACAGACGTAAATGTGAATATTTCTCCTAAGTGATTTATGGAATATGTTGTGATGGGTATTCCTGTAACACCCCAAGCTTCAATGCTACGTTTCCCTTTGAATAATACAGTAGCGTGTGTTGTACGCAACTTTGAGTTCTAACACACCAAAACCAATCAAACTAGTCATTATGAATAATAATACCGACATTTTGAAATTTTATAAATTTTAACCATTAAAATGGACTTCATTTTTTGGATTCGGAATAGAAAAATTAGCTTAGGGTGTATTTTTGGTGTTTTTCTAAAAACATTCAATTTTTGATGAATAGTGAAAACACTGAGTCATAGTTTAAAACCATATTTTTATTTCAATAATTACTTATTTTATTTAAATTTATTTTATGGAAAAATAGATACATAATACTTATATAAGTTCAATGTAATTCATTGGATTCAGTTTATAATAATTTTAGATATATAAAAATTTTATTGAACTTTTCACCATTTTTTACCCTTCTCTTAGGAGAATTTTCAAATTAACATAAAACATAATTTTATCATTTCTGTGAGTGTAATTTCGAAAATCGGAGACACTTGGTTAATATCAAGGAGTAAAATGTGGTTCAATAAGATAAAACTAATTTTTGGTGAATAGTAACTTTCGCTTTTATATTCCATAGTTGAAAGTAAAAAGGGTAATTAAGGGTAAAAATGATATTATTATTACAGTAACAAATGTCTTAATAATATTGTATAAGTATATTTTGACCAAAAAATCCTTAGGAATAAAATATGAACTTCATTGGACCACTTGGATTAGATTTGGGCATTAATTATTATATAATTCAAAGTACAGTTAAAAGTGATAAAATCAATGTTTTATAAGTAAAACATTTTTAATATAGGGTTATACATAAGATAAATTTGATTATAAATATTAATTATTAAAATAAAAATTTATTACATAATAATATTTTATTTATATCTTTTAGACATTAAATAATTTAATTTATTTAGGACACAATGGTGATGGAGTAATTACCTAATTAATGAAATATTAAAATAATTGAGATTTTAAATTCCCAAATAAATGTAATTTGAGGTTTTTTATAAATTACACTAATTTTATAGGTCAATATGACATATTAAGGTTGGTTATATGAATTTTTCTCGAAGTAATAACGCTGTTAATAATTTAGAAAAAACAAAATACCAAACAGTGTCAAAATTGACATAAAAGAGTTTTTAAAACAAATATTATATTATAAATTGATATTCTATTCATTTAAATATTAGGTTCGTCCAAAAAACTTATATAATTATAGGTTTATCATTAATGAACCAATTGGGGTTCGTTTGGAAGTATATAGTAAGTTTATTACCCATATAATATAAAAATACAAGGAGATATGATAAATGTCATACTATTTAACTAAGTGTAAAATCTAAACGATAAAGCTAATATAGTGACCCAAACCTGTATAAATGTAACATCCCAAGTAATTAATGAATAATATATATTTTTATCTATGTCTATTCATGAATTATATAGTGTTTTAGAGGCTTAAAATGGGAATAAATCCAATCTTAAGCATGGAATACACTAATATTTTTAAAAGGTTGTTTTACTGCGTTTTGATGGAAAAACATTTTTTAAATAAAACTTTTGACAATTTTATAAGATATATTTTTCAAAATAAACTCAATATTTATTATTGTGACATTGAAATTTACATTGGATAATTTTTTGGTAATTTTATGAAAATGTTCATTTTTAATGAATAGTGAAAAATACTGCATTTTACATCAAAACTGCATTTTCATCTAATTTAATTATATGGTTATATTATATTTTTAATTGGTTTTAAAGTTTAAATAGAATATATTTTTACCATGTAATCCAATGGTGGCCATTGGGATTAATTTTACTTTAGAATTTGGCATAATCAATTGCCAAACTTTTCATTGATATTATTTCTAAAAAACCTGCTATTTGTTTTGACAACGAGAATTATTTTTAAATTAATTATTGCAATTTCTGCGTTTGTAATTTAGTAAAATCGATTACATATTTGGAATCAGAATTTTTAAATTATGTAATCAAGAATCTTTTGTTTTTGGACATTATGCATAGTAATGATGGTAATTATCTTTAATTATCTTGATTAATTAGTAATCAGGTAGTTAAGGATTATAAAATAATATCATAATAATAACAAATTACCACAAAATGTTTCCCAATGATACTGGTTACGTCATGTCCGACCATGGTATGCCTTGTTCCAAACTTCGGGAACCAATGGAATCACATTTTTGTGATAATGACTTTTTATCTTTTTATTTTTAAAGAATGATAAATATAACAAAGAATGTATCACCTTAGTAAAACATTTTTAATTTTGTCATAATAAATGATATATTTGACTATAAATAGTCATTGTAAAACTAAAAAGATTTCCTACATCATAGTATTTTTTTATAATTTTTAGACATTATATAAATTAAATTATTTATGACATCATGATGATGCAACGATTAACTCATTAATGAACAATTTAAATAAAATGAAAGAATAAAGTAAAATCTAAGACTTACACTTGTCAAATACCTATTGTATGAGTATATTTAGAACCCTTATCACGTTATCCTCGAAATACATCAATGAGGGAACTTTAAGATCTGAAACTCATTTGAAAATAAAGTAACATTTTATACCTTTCCAAGAGTGCCCCTCCTCTTCTCTTATAAAAGGCCCCCACCTCTACCTCCTTACCCACACCTATCAAGCCTTTGGATCGGCCAGGATCTACTCATTTTGTCTCTCTACATACCTCTACTCATCCTATAAGACTTACCTTAGGCATGAAGATCTTCAAAAATCCCTTTTGGTTCAAACCAAAGGGAGTTACCTGATTCAAAATTAAAGTCTTCTCTAATTCTCTTTTGTTTTATTTTGCTTCTCCATCCCCCTAAACACTTTTTATTCATTTTTATTGTAATAAAACCAGTATATTCGATATACTATGATGTTGGTATAATAAGGATTCGAGCTACACTTACACACACCTATATCTAATGGTTAATGAGCATACTGTTTCCGTGGATGACGAATTTCTTCCTCACGAAACGATGATTGTTCAATATTCTTCAAACACCTTCCAAGGTGGTCATTAATATGTCACTATATTTATATATGATATATAATATGTTTATGTTTTCCTTAAGCTTCTGTATTTTTCATTTATGTCATACCTTTATGGTTTCCATTATGGGTAAACGTGATATCTTCATTTTAGGAAGTGCGGACTACCGCCCCCTCAAAGTGATTTGATTCGTTAATGCCATATGTGGGACGTATAAAGGATAGAGTTAATGATATTATATATTATATTATACTAGAATTATAATATATCTTTATGTAATTATGATTTCATTCCATTAATTACGAAATAGAAATGAAAGTAGCATTCATCCGTACGTATGGCTTACCGCCTCCATGAAAGGTGCATTTCCTTTCTTACCTATAAATGTTATGTAATATTATAAATTATTGCATATACTGGATATATAATATATATATGATATCTAAATCATGAATATAATTATGGATATAATGGATATTTTACCACATGAAAAACATGTAATTATAAAGAATATATTTTTGACTCAAGTACCAATGATCAACAAAACGACAATTATTAACTTAAAAAATTACATAGTGTTAATGACATGGTAATAAGTGATATAAAAGGAATAATGAATTTGAAAAGTATTCTCAAGCAATTATAAATTAGCTCAAGTTTATTATTCAGGAGGTTAAAGAACATTCGAGTCAAGTCGGACCCGAGGTAAGGGAGTTCGTATCAATCTCTTTTCATTGAGGCATATTTTATATTATACACAACTTTATTTTATACGGTGTATAAAACCCTTTGACTTTTATCTTTATTCAAAATGAATCTTTTTATACGAATCATTTACTAAACGAAAAAGGGAAGGCTCTTTTTGTCATACGTATGCGGCGACAATGACTTCCCTGCCACCATGACCATTATTTGAGTTTCGGCTTCCTCTACAAGCCATAACCTTTTTTTAATGGAAGAAATAAATAACATGTTTTAATTTTCTTTTATTTTGGTTTAGAAAATGGTTTTCATAATGTTTTTATATCAATGTGTTGTATTGATATCTTGTGATTGAAAAGTAGAAATGTTAAGTTTCGTTTATGCATGTTTTATGTGATACAATTATGTTATGGTTCAAGGGCATTGTTAGGAAGATGAGTTGTTCCATGATAAACTAAGGGCGGGTGAGCCCGATATAGCTATCCAATGCATTGGGTAATGTGAAGGAGCTTCACGTTAAGGTTTCTCTGAAGATATTTACGGAATATACTGTGATGGGTATTCCAAACGTAACCATGAGGGTTACTCTCTATGTAAGAATGTTATGAATGCCTCAAGTTACCTTTATGTCTTATGATTTCTATGAGTTATTCATGATTTGATTAGGTATGTTAAAATGATTATGTTTTATGAGTAAAGTATGATTTCAAACATGGACTAATGTATTCATTTCGTTCTTTTATATCCCTTACTGAGCTTTTTATGCTCATCCCAAGTTTTTTGAAATGTTTTTCACATGTCAAGGGAAAGGTACATAATGTGATGATAGTGTCAAGGAAGTGTCAAGAAAGAATCCATGATTTATTTTAAAGATGTTTCCGTTGATGGGAAAAATGAGTACTATCCTTTATGTAACCACTTTGTTTAAATGTGGAATGTAATGCATGTTTTATGATCTAATTATCTAAAAATCTAAACCTAAAAAGATCCTCAACATGTATTCTTGAAGTAACTCAAGATTGAGTAATGTTTATGGCTGGGGACTTATAGTTGGTATCAGAGGTCGGTTTAGATAACTTTAGGAGTTATAATTCTATTAAATGATTATCCAAAAATATTTTTTATGTTCAAATTTAAATGATATTTAATTTGAAGATTATCATGTTGCTTTATCTAAGACATGATTTTTCAGAATGGTTTTCGGCGGAGGAAACAGGGAAGCAGTGCTAGGGAGGCATACAGAAGGAAATGACCTTCCGAATCAGCATCCAGAGATGGTCAGAATTGGAACTAAACAGTTTGTTGCAGTAATGGCGCAGTTGACTCAAGAGATAAATGGTGGTGGTATCCATGCAAGAGATCAGCCAGATCAACTGCAGAGGAACATGTCAGTGGTTGAACATTTCATGAAGCAACATCCCCCATCATTCAGAGGATCATCTGACCCTGTTCTAGCTGATGGGTGGACTAAATAACTGGAGAAGTTTTTCGATGTCATGGGGTGTTCAGACAATCAAAAGTTTAGTCTTGCTATTTATCGTTTGGAGGGTGATGCAGATCAGTGGTGGTCGATGGTTAAAAATATCAGGGACACTGATGAGATTGATGCTCTTGATTGGGATGAATTCAAAGGTATGTTTCTTGAGAAGTATTTTCCTAAGGCTGTTCAACTTAGGATGGAAAAACAATTCCTGGAATTGAGGTAAGATGAAGACTCGGTGGCTGCCTATGAAGAATGGTTCACTCGATTGGCAAGGTATGCTCCAAATTTTATCCAATTCATTGATAGTAAAATCAATAATTTTTACTCAGGATTAAAGCCAAAATATCGAAGGGCTTTAGCTTCTCACGAGTTCAAGAGTTATGAAAACCCTGTTCGATGTGATGAGAAGGTGTAAATGGAGTTTTCTGATGATCAACTATTCTATAACAACCAGCAAAAGAAGAGACCAAGGTGGCAAGAGAAAAGAAATAAGTCTTCAAAAAGGACTGACGGTAAGAAAGCTATGTTTCTAGTTTGTGATAAATGTTGTAAAATGCATGCTGGGGAATAATTTTGGAAAGTGATACCGCTACAGTAAGATGGGACATAAGGCTCGTGATTACACAAAAAAAGATTAGGGTGATGGTAAGACCAAATATTATTTATAGTTATTGAAATGTTTTAAGTGCAATGAGATGGGTCACTATGAAAATGAGTGTCCAACAAAGAGCTCGAGTGATGGGAAGCAGGTAGACTACAAGAAGAAAGGGGTGGTGAAGTCCTTTGAAAATACTTTAGTAGATGTCAGGCCATCAAATGAAGTTGTATGAGGTACTTTGTTTGTTTTTTCAGATTATGCCGATGTGTTGTTTGATTCGGGGTCTACACATTCATTCATCTCTGAAAACTTTTATAGTAAAATGTGAATACAATCTCAAAAAATGACTCCTGAACATGTGGTAAAAACACATAGGGGAAATGTGGAAGAAAAAATAATTTATAAGAATCTTCTTATCCTTATCCATGGAAAGAACATACATGCAAACCTTTTTGTTTTACCTCTAGTAGAGTTTGATGTTATCTTGGGTATGGATTTGCTCTCTATTTACCATGCTATGATTGACTGTAGAGCTAAAGAAGTTTCTTTTTAGAAAGAATTTCAGTTTTTGTACAAGAATGAACCCTTACTGTTGATAACATATCAAGAGGCCGAGAAACTTGTAAAATATGGAAATTAATGCTACCATGAACATATCGTTGAAAACAAGGGAACTGTTCAGTTTAATAATGTGGCAGTGGTAAATGAGTATCCTGATGTTTTTTCTGATGAGTTGTCTGGAATAATACCAGAACAGGAATTTGAGTTTACTGTTGACTTAGTTTCTAATACTAAGCCAATTTCAAAATCCCCTTATCGAATGGCTCAAACATATATTTTAGAGATGAAGGAGAAATTGCAAGATTTATAAGAGAATGGTTTCATTCGACCTAGAACATCACCATAGGGTTCTCCTGTTTTATTTATTAAAAAGAAAGATGGTTAAATGAGACTTTTCATTGATTATATATCCTTGAATAACATCACTGTTAAGAACAAATATCCTTTGCCTCATATCGATGATTTGTTTGACTAGCTCCTGGGAGCTCAGTTTTTTTCAAAGATCGACATAAGATTGGGGTACCATCAGTTTAAGGTAAAGGAAGAAATTATTCCAAGGACCGTGTTTCTAAAAAGATATAGCCATTATGAATTTGTAGTAATGCCTTTTGGGATAACCAATTCACCTTCTGTATTCATGGACCTTATGAATCGAATTTTCCATGAGTTCTTTGATAAGTTTGTGGTTATTTTCATTGATGATATTTTCATGTTTTCTAAAAGTAAAGAGGAGCATGAATGACATTTAAGGGTTACTTTGAAAACCATAAATGAAAAGAAATTGTATGGGAAATTCAGAAAAGTGTGTGTTTTGGTTGCAACAAATTTCTTTCCTTGGTCACATTGTTTCTAAAGATGGGATAACTGTTGATCCTGCAAAAAAAAAGGTGTTGAAGAATATCCAAAACCCACAAATGTAATTGAGATTCATAACATCCATGGTTTGGTAGGCTATTATCGAAGGTTTGTTAGAAATTTTTCACAGTTATCTAGTCCAATGACTAAGCTACCTTGGAAGAGTGTTAAGTTTATCTGGACAAAAGAATGTGATGATTGTTTTCAGCAACTGAAAAGAAGATTGGTGAATGCTCCAATTTTGGCACTACCGTCCAATAATGGTTTGTTTGTTATCTACAATGATGCTTCATTTAAAGGACTTGGTTGCATCCAAATGCAGAATGGTCAGGTAATTTCTTATGATTCACGACAGTTAAAAACTAATGAGGTAAATTACCCTACACATGATTTGGAATTTGCTTCTGTTGTTTTTGATTTAAAAATTTGGTGGCATCATTTGTATGAAGTAAAATGTGAAATATAAACCGATAACAAAAGTTTAAAGTATATATTCACTCAGAATGAATTGAACATGAGACAGAGGTTATTTCTATAATTAATCAAGTATTATGATTGTAAAATTCATTACCATTCGAGAAAAGAAAATAAAGTGGATGATGCTTTAAGTAGAAAAAGTAATGCTTCATTATCAATGTTGTGTTTGGAACGTGATCCTTTGGTTAAGGATTTGATGAAATTAGGAATAGATGTTGTTGATGTAGGATGTCCTTATGTTTTTTTTTCAGGCATCAGTGAGATCTTCTCTATCAGACAGAATTAAACAAGCAAAGAAGCAAGATAGCGAGTTGCAGAAAAAGGTAGAGCTGGTTCAGAAGGGTATGTTGCTTGAATTCAACATTGATAATGATTGTTTCCTGAGATTTTGGAAGAGATTGTGTTTGCCTTGTGATTCAAAGTTTAAGAGAGAGTTGTTATGTGAAGCTCATAATTCTCTGTTTTTAGTTCATCCAGGCAGTACTAAGATGTATAGAGATCATCAGGATTATTACTGTGGGACAGAATGAAAAAGGATATAGATAATTTTACTATGAAGTGTTTGACTTGTCAACAGGTAAAAGCAGAGTGGCAGTTACTGAAAGGGATGATTCTTCCTTTACCAGTACCCGAGTGGAAATGGGAGAATATATCCATGGACTTCATTGTGGGATTGTCGAAGACACCTCAAGGTAATAATGCAAGCTGGGTTATTGTTGATCCTTGGCTAAATCTACTCATTTCTTTTCTATACGAGATACTTTTTCCCTAGTTCAACTTTCCCTTTTGTATCTGAAATAGATAGTCAGGGTATATGGAGTTCCTCTCTCCATTGTATCTGATCGTGATATCAGGTTTACTTCTAACATTTGGAAAGGTCTTTAGAAGTCATTGGGTACTGAATTAAGTTTTCATACATCTTTTCATCCACAATTAGATGGGCAGTCAGAACGAACAATTCAGACTTTGGAGGATATGCTACATGCTTGTTCGATGGATTATCAGGGAAGTTCGGTCCAACATCTTTCTTCGTTTTAGTTTTTTTATAATAATAGTTTCCATTCCAGTATACAGATGGCACCATTTGAGGCATTATATGAGAAGTGGTGTCGAACTCCAGCTTTCTGGAATGATGTGGGTGAAAGGACGTTGATGGAACAGTAATTGGTAGAAGAGTTAGCAGAAAAAGTTCAGCTAATACAGAAACACATGAGAACAGCTCAGAGTAGGTAGAAGAGTTATGCAGACAACATGATGAAGGATCTCTCTTTTGAGGTAAGTGATCATTTTTTTCTCAAAGTTTCACCACGGAAAAGTGTGATGCGATTTGGTAAGAAAGGAAAGCTGAGTCAAAGGTTCATTAGACCATATGAAATTCTGGAGAGAGTTGGATTAGTTGCATACTAAGTGGCTTTACCTCTGAGACTATCTCAGGCACAGAATGTTTTTTATGTTTCAATGTTAAGGAAGTACATTCCAGATCCATCTCATGTTTTGAGTCCAGTGGTAGTTCAAATGGAAGAGAATATATCTTATGAAGAATAACCAGTCCAGATTCTTGACTGCAGGGAGCAAGTGTTGCGGAATAAGGTGATTCATCAAGTAATGGTTTTGTGGAAAACCCACATCAGTGAAGAGGCAACATGGGAATATGAAGATGCAATGAGGGATAAATACCTCCACTTATTCGATAAGTAAATAAATAGCGAGGACACAATTTTATAAAGGGGGAAGGATGTAACATCCCAAGTAAGTAATTAATAATAGATATTTTTATCTATGTCGATTCATGAATTATATAGTGTTTTAGAGGCTTAAAATGAGAATAAATCCAATCTTAAGCTTGGAATACACTAATATTTTTAAAAGATTGCTTTACTGCATTTTGATGGAAAACCATTTTTAAATCAAACATTTGAGAATTTTATAAGCTCTATTTGTCAAAATAAACTTATTCATTATTATTGGGACATTGAAATTTACATTGGATAATTTTTTGTTAATTTTCTGACAATGTTCATTTTTTAATGAATAGTGAAAAATACTACATTTTACATAAAAAGTGCATTTTTATATAATTTAATTATATGGTTAGATTATCTTTTTAATTGATTTTAAAGTTTAAATAGTATATATTTTTACCACATAATCCAATGGTGTCCATTGGGATTAATTTCCCTTTGGAATTGGGCAGAAACAAGTGCCAAACTTTTCATTGATATTATTTCTAAAAAACCCGCTATTTGTTTTGACAACTTGAATTATTTTTAAATTAATTATTTAAATTGTTGTGTGTGGAATTTGGTAAAATTTATTACATATTTGGAATCAGAAGGTCCAAAATATGTAATCAAGACACTTTTGTTTTTGGACATAATAAATAGCAACGACGGTAATTATCTTAAATTATATTGATTAATTAGTAATCGGGTAGTTACGGATAATAAAATAATATCATAATATTAAAAAATGACCACATCATGTGTCATAATCATACTGGTTGTGTCATGGCCGACCATGGTATGACTTTTTCCAAACTTGGGGACCCCATGGAATCACATTTGTGTGATAATGTCTTTTTATCATTTTATTTTTAAAGAAAGTTAAATATAACAAAGAATGTATCACCTGAGTAAAACATTTTTAATTTTGTCTACATAAATGATCTATTGGACTATAAATATTCATTTTAAATCTAAAAATATTTTCTACATCATAGTATTTTTTTTTCTAATTTTTAGACATTAAATAAATTAAATTATTTATCACATCATGATGATACAACTATTACCTCATTAATGAACGATTTAAATAAAATGAAAAGATAATGTAAAATCTAAGACATACACTTTTC
Organism: Viscum album; assembly: GCA_963277665.1. Lineage (NCBI taxonomy): Eukaryota > Viridiplantae > Streptophyta > Magnoliopsida > Santalales > Viscaceae > Viscum > Viscum album. Next base: position 32,018,526 of record OY728143.1, read on the forward strand.
AAAGACCTATTGTATGAGTATATATCTAACCCTTATCCTCGAAATACATCAATTTGGGACCTTTAAATTCTGAAAGTCCTTTGACAATAAAGTAACATTTTATACCTTTCCAAGAGTGCCCCTCCTCTCCTCTTATAAAAGGCACCCACCTCTACCTCCTTACCCACACCTCTCAAGCCTTTGGATCCTATAGAATCTGCTCATTTTGTCTCTCCACATACCTCTCCTCATCCTATAAGCCTTACCTTAGGCAGTAATCTCTTCATTAAACCCTTTTGGTTCAAACCAAAGGGAGTTACCCGATTTAAAGGTAAAGTCTTCTCTAATGCTCTTTTTTTATTTTCCTTCTCCAGCCCCCTAAAATCTTCTTATTAATTTATTTTTTAACAACACCAGTATATTCCATATACTAGGATATTTTTATAATAATTATTCTAGCTACACTTACACACACCTACATATAATGGTTAATGAGCATACTGTTTCCGTGGATGGTGAATTTATGCCTCACGAAACAATGATTGTTCAATATTCTTCTAACACCTTTAAAGGTGGCCATTAAGAAGTTACTATATTTATATATGATATATGATATGTTTATGTTTTCCTTAAGCTTATTTATTTTTTATTTATGTCATACCTTCATGGTTTCCATTATGGGTAAACGTGATATCATCATTTTAGGATGTGCGGACTACCACTCCCTCAATGTGATTTGATTCGTTATTGACATATGTGGGACGTATAAAGGATAGAGTTAATGATATTATATTTGATATTATACTAGAATTATAATATATCTTTATGTCATTATGATTTCATTCCATTGATTATGAAATAGAAATGAAATTAGCGTTCATTCGTACGTACGACTTACCGTCTCCATGAACGGTGCATTTCATTTCTTACCTCTAAATGTTATATAATATTAAAAATGCATGCATATACTGGATATATATGATATATATGATATCTAAATCATGAATATAATTCTGTAGATAAAGGATATTTTACCACATGAACAACTTGTAATTATAAAGAGGTTATTTTTGACTCAAGTACCAATGATCAACAAAACGACCATTATTAACTTAAATAATTACATAGTGTTCATGGCATGGTAATAAGTGATATAATAGGAATAATGAACATAAAAAAGGATATCATGAAAGTGGAAATTAAATCAAGTTTATTATTTAGGTTGTTAAATAATGATCGAGTCAAGTCGAACTCGATGTAAGGGACTCCATCTCAATCTCCTTTCATTGAGGCATATTTTTTTTATACACAAATTTCTTTTATACAGTGTATAAACCCCTTTTACTTTTATGTTTATTAAAAATAAATCTTTTTATATGAAGTGTTTACTAAACGAAAAAAGGGAATGTTTTTTGTCCTACGTATGCGGCGACAACGACTTCTCCGCCGCCGTGACCATTATTTGAGTTTCGGCTTCCTCTACAAGCCATAACATTTTTTTAATGGAAAAAATAAATACCATGATTTACTTCTCTTTTATTTTGTTATTGAAAAAGGTTTTCATAATGTTTTTATATCAATGTGTTGTATTGATATCTTGTGATTGAAAAGTGGAAATGTTATGTTTCCTTGATGCATGTTTTATGTGATACAATTATGTTATGGTTATTGGGCATTGTTATGAAGATGGGTTGTTCTGTGATAAACTAAGGGCGTGTGAGCCCGATATAGATCTTCAATGCATTGGATAACACGAAGGAGTTAAAAGCTAAGGTTTCCCCGAAGAGATTTAGGGAATATACTGTGATGGGTATTCCAAACGTAACCATGAGGGTTACTCCCAACGTAAGAATGTTATGAATGCGTCAAGTTTCCTTTATGTCTTATGATTTCTATGATTTATTCATGATTTGATGAGGTATGTTAATGTGATTATGTTTTATTAGTAATGTATGATTTCATACATGGACTAATGTTTTCATTAATTACTATTATATCCCTTAGTTAGCTTTTTATGCTCATCCCATGTTTTTGAAATGTTTTTCATAGGTCAAGGGAAAGGTACATGATGCGATGATAGTGTCAAGGAAGTGTTAAGAAGAAATCCATGTTTTATTTAAAATATATTTTCGTTGATGGTAAAAATGAGTACTATCTTTTATGCAACCACTTTGTTTAAATGTGGAATGTAATTCATGATTTATGATCTAATTCTCTAAAAATCTAAACCTGAAAAGATCCTCAACGTGTATTCTTGAAATAACTCAAGATTAAGTAATGTTTATGGCTGTGGCCTTATACTAAAACATATTGGTTGAGTGGTCGTAGAACTATCCATACCTTAGCATTTAAATAATCCATTTTGGAACCATTAGAAACCTAAAATTAGTTTATTATAAAATAATATTTCTAGCATTTCTTATGGTACCCCTCACCCCTCTTATAAAAGGGCACTCCACCTTCTCTATAATTAACATCATCAAAGCCTTTTGTCTCGACCAACCCCTACCCAAATATACTTCCAACTTCCCTTACTTCATCTTAGTGGCCTTCCTTTAGTTAGAAAGTCAGATTAAGGATCCCTTTTGATCAAATCAAAATTAAGAACCCGAAGAAGAGGTAAAAATTTCACCACCCTCTTTCATTTTCTTTTCTTCTTCCACTTCTTCTTTCTTTGTTATTTCCAATCTAAAAAAATAAATCCAGTATCTTCTATATACTGTTATGTTATTTAAATATGGAAAATCCATATTCATTATTCTATCCATCCTTTTAATGACATGTCATCATACGTGCGTACGTATGGATTACCGTCTCGACGTCATGGTGTAATTGTTATTCAGTACATTATTATTTGGATGGGTATAATAATGATGAGTAATTCATGAAAATAATAAATATAAAATGACAATGATTCTGTATATATGATATACCATCCAATTATATATTATTTTAATATCAAAATAATGATATTGTCGCTTGTGCATACATACGGATTACCGTCTCCCCGAACGCGATGAGATTCATTCTCCATCATATCCATTTAATACTAATTTTCATTAGATGATTAAAAAATGTTTAAAGACACGATATAATTCATAATATGAATAAGATACATTAAATTCATAACAAATATTACTCACATAAGAAGGAATATAAAAGAAAAATGGATCCATTAACACCCAAAACAACAATAATACTAAGATATTATTAACAAAACAATGTTAAAAGTTAATATATGATATCATATTAATGTATATGATTATTGTATAATTTACTGAAAATTATTTAACCATTATAAATGAGGTTAACCTACCCTCATCCAAGGAATATAATTAGGTAAGGGTTAATTTCACAATCTCTTTATTATCCGAGGTTGTATTTACGTAAGTATATTAAAGGCCCTCTTTATCATCCACATCCATATTTATTAAAAATGTATTTCAAAACATTGTTACTATTTTATAGACTATGGGTTAAAGTAATTTATACACTTGTTTGACATTAATAATATTTTTATAAATGAATCTTTCCGTCATTTTCCAAACAATGTCATTTTTATCCTTTTTGACAGAATTAAGGTAAGAATGTCATTTTTTAACTTATATGGTGGGTGAGGCTATTTTCTGCCATTATAAAATCATCAAACCTTCCCTTAAAATCATATAATAATATTTTCAAATTAAATTTTTTATAATTATGTGACTTTTAAATGATTTAAAAAAAGAGATATTTCTCTCATACAGTTTTGATTTCCTCTATGTCAACATCTTTTGATGGATTTTATGCTTATTTGAAATTGATTTATTATGATACAATACTTTCATATTGTATTGAAGGTTTTGTGATATGTTTTACTATGGATGTGTTATTATTATACCATTCATGGTTTATAGATAATGTATTGAAATTTCGTATGCTAGTTTTAATACGAATGTTTATGTTATGTTTAAACCTCTCCATATGAGGAATGCATTGGACTTAGTAAGTGATGGTTGGAGCCCGCTATAGCTTCTCAATGCATAAGTAGGTATCATGAGACTAACTAGTATCTTCTTACAAGGCCTTGACAATATATTATTTGTAGTCTTGGCACAAGGGGTTGACTATGTGGTTATAATAGTCCGACATTATGCATTCCATCATTATGAAAGTGGTTATTGATATTGCATGAGATTATTCAACTAGTAGAATATCCATGTGAATAAATAAATGGAATTATTTCATTTTGATTTTTCCATATTATGATGAAGTTAATGTTTAAAAGGATTTTGTTTTAGTTATACATTTCCTTACTTTTTTATTCATATTTATGAAAGTTTCCGTTATATTGTTATCCTTATTGATCATCTAAGCTCACCCCTATCTATGGTTTATTTTTCCAGGGATGTGAAGAAGTATTTCATGACTGACCTTCAAGGATAGTCTGATGGGATATGATTGTGTACTACAAAGACTATTTCTTTTTAGTTTTTCACTTTATCATGTAATGTAAGACTTATGAATGTATCTAGTGTTTCTAAGGCTACTAAACCAATTGTTCTTTCGAGACTTGATTTTTTTGATCATGCAAATGATATGTAATAATTCACTGACTTTGGGAAACTAGGGTCGAGGTGTAACAATTCCAAATGTGACTCCCTATGTAGCTATGAAACCAGAAATGTATGTATGTTATTGATTCCACAATTTATAATTATGATTTTTGATTAATATGTGTTATTTCAAAATCTTATGTTTTCATGAGGCATGTAAAAGAGTTTATGTTATGTATGTATTGATGGAATAATGATTTCATTCATTATTTTATAACCCTTAGTGAGATTTTTATGCCCATCCATTTTTTTAATGTTTTTTTCATAGTACTTAAAGATGAATTGGGTCAAGGATGTGATCATGGAAAAGTCATGTTTTCTAAAACATGGAACTAGACATGACAATTTTTTTTCAAAGAGTTCTTATTTTGTGAAAAAAATGGAAACTGAGTTGAAGTTTCTACATTGTATTTTCGAGATTTAATGTAATAGTTATGGACTAATTATTCAAAACTCTACACATGAAAAGATCCTCAATGTGAATTACTCATTGAATTGAATATTATGTAATTTTTAAGGTTGGGACCTTATATAACATCAGTCAACCCATCCCTTAGTCATCAATAAAAACTTATAAATTTTGCTCAAAAGAAAACCTTGACCGTTATACACCATTCCCATGAAACCTGCTACATTTTTCATCCTCCACATCATCCCATTAACTAAAACTGATGACTTTGTCTCATCAACTATAACAAAAAATTAGATAGAATGTGAAAATGAAACAAATAATTTGTAATTACAGAAAACTCATTATTAATATTTAAACATTCCATATAAGATAAATAACATCATGATTTCCTAACGATGAATTTCATGTATTATAAAATCCAACCTCTTACCTTATCCCTATATATGTCAGCTATAACAAATATAAAAACATTTATGGAATAAAATGTGAATGTGAAAAGAAAGGGAATTGTTTCAAAAATAATTCATATGAAATTTGTTATTTTTTATCAATCAAATGAAATTTTAACATAAAAAATAATATTTCATGACAAACACTTTTCAATTAAAATAATAGATATTTATTATATGATTGAACACCTAATATTGTATGTACATAAGTACATAATAATAAAATTAATTTTTAAATCTATGTGTGATGAACATGAAAATTTATTAAATTTTTTTTTAATGATTTTCTAATGAAAAAATGTCCTATATTTCAAAAATAACTCTACGGTGTTTTTTTCCATGATTTCAGTAAAATATGAGTCCATTTTTGATGGTTTTTAATGTCACATTTAGGTTTCAGTGCATTAGAACACTAACAACTTGTTTTTGAGCATCTTGGGAATACCATTACATAGAATTATGTACAATTTATTCAAACATTTCAATAACTAAATATAAGGTCATTTTACTATGACTTCATGATCATGTGATGTTTTTTTACAAGTATTGATCCCAATAACATGTTTTTCATGTTTGGGAAACCACAAAACACTATTTATCGAGTCATTTCAACCATAATACATGATAGATTGAACTGTTTTCTATGCGTAAAAGTAAATAATAACTCAATGGTTGTTTTCTAAAGACTTGACATCAATATGAGGGTTTTTCAATTGTTTTTAAGAGTCAACTCATGCTTTAGTTTTTTACACACTAAAAAATTATTTATATGAATCCCCATGAAACTGTAACTCATAATTTTATTCCATCTATTCCTACATTAAAAAAATATAAGAAAAGTTATTGTACTATTATATTCAAGGACATATGACATCATTTTCGTGGATTTTACCCCTGATATATGTTATTATACACTTTGGTACATTAAAAAACTATCAACTGTGTCATTATGATAACACTTTATGCTAGATCTAGGTGTTATCTACACATAGACATCAATAATAATTCAACAATAGATGTACCTTGTTTCTAAATTAATATAAAGTTACTTACTATTGGTTTTACCATTACATGCATGGTTTTCTTTTCTAAAACTCAAAACATGAGTTTACCAGAATCCTAGGATAGCTATAAATATGGATTATTTTCCATTGGTTCATACATTTCACAAAAAAATATTCATTTTACTCTAATTTCACGTCCATTAGAAGTAGTTATCTTAGTTTTTATCCATAACACATATTTTTAAATGCATTTTCACTTTAAAAAAAGTTGAAAAATCCAATCTGAATATACCACTCATTAGAATTACTATTTTTCTATCCGTGCATGTTGAAAACAACGAAATGAAATTTTTTCCCTAATTATACCCTAATATTTTATCATTTTTTAGGTTTTTTACTATACACACATTATTTAGTGTTTTAAGTCATAAAAACTGAATTTTTTATCATCTTAATAAAATCATAACTTATAATTATGTTATATATATTAATAAATTTCAAAAAACAATTTATATTAATTTTCCTATTAATTCAGTGAAATCTACCATTGTTTTTTTTATCTTTGACCCCCCCTCCAATATACATTTTACCAGTTGGTATCTAATTTCTTTACTCAGGAATTCTAACCATATTACAAATCATATTGATGTGTTTTCTATGCATTGAAGTCAAAATAACTCAATAGTGGTTTTCTCTTAGTTTTACAATAATCATGTTTTCATTAATTGGATTGAATAATACACATATGTTTTTTTGTTTTATAAGACTCAAAACACATTTACTTGCATCCCGAGAAACAAAATGACACAGAATGTAATTAAATTGTATTTCAAAATGTTAAAACATAAATCAATGGTAATATTACTCAGATTTCATAAACATCACATTTATTTTTTCAGGTTTTGACCCAAAAAACACATTTTTCTTGGGATTGGTACCAATAAAAATGTTTCACTGAGTCATTCCTTCCTCACCAAATATTGTACTGTTGTGTTTACTACATGCACCTATAAAAAAATATGATAGGTTTTATCCCATGATTTCAAAACAAATAATTGGTTATTTTATATGGTTTTGACAATTACGTGCTTTTTTGTTCTAAAGCAATAAAAACATGTATATACTATTCATATGAAAATAGTTTCAAGGAATAAAATACATATTTTTCCTATATTTTACCAATTATTATATGATAATTGCACTTTCATTTGATAGCCATCTAAAATTATTTTCATGGTTTTTACCCCCAAACAATAGTTTTTAGTGGATTTGGTACCATTATAATATATTTACCATGTCCTTGGAACCACAGAACAAGTTATATTAATGAGTTTTCTGTGAATAAACATAAACTATAACTGAACTGTGGTTTTACTAAGATTTAAAATCAATATGTGGTCATTTTTTATGATTTTTTCTATTACATGAATGTTTTAGTGTTTAAGAAAAATGTGTTAATGGGGATCCTAAGAAAAAAAATATTGAATGTTGTTCAGTTGGTTCAAACATTTCATTTGTCAATATATGCTCATTTTCCTATTATTTAATGGTAATCCAAATTGTTTTCATAGTTTTGTGCCACATGATAAATGTTTTTAAAGGTGTTAGTACCACTAAACACTATATACTGAGACATTAAGACTACACTACAAATCACAATGATGTGTTTTTTATGTATAAAAAATAACTAAATAGGTTTTTTTTTCAAATGATTTCCATTAATTGATGTTATGTTCATTTGGTTTGGACAGGTACATGTTTTAGTGTTTTCAAACACTAAAAATGCATTTAATGGTATCCCAAGAAAATGGTAATAATGAATGAAATAAAATCTATTCATAAACTTTAAAAGAAATTATTTGGACGTTTTTATCTTTTTTCATGACTATATGATTTATTTCCTTGGTTTGTACCCCCCATCACATGTTTTTAAGGGCTTTAAAACCTTTAAAAATATTATTTGGTCATTTTGACAACACACCATGATAGATTGCGATATTGTCTATAAATACACTTCAAAAATATCTCAATAGTTATTTTATAGTGATTTAAATAAATATGAGGTTTTGTTCTACAATTTTTAAAATTACATTCATGTTTTAGTGTTTCAAAATAGTAAAAATATTTTTATTAGAATCCTTGTTTAATCAAAAATTAGAATGACATGCTTTCAATTCCTATATTTCAAAAAAAATAAAGAATGTTTTTACAAATATTTTTGGTCAATATGAAATTATTTAACTCGTCACTCCTTGACCCAATTTTATAGATGGTTTGGTGCCTTTAGATCATTTATCATAGTTAAATCCTAGAAAATGAGCTCAGATTATTTTTCAAAATTATAAAAACTATCAAAAAATCATTTTTGATATATAGGAATAAACTACAAATCAATTTTAAATAACAAATATTCAATATTATTTCATGATAATTTCTAAAACATAATAACTTCATTTTACTTATATTTTTCGATGTTTTATTTTTTCATTTAAAATTTGTGAATATAATATCAAATATATAAATTACCATAATATTGAATGTTAAAAATCTATAAATTTTATCCGGGATTGTGGTATTAATTTTCAGAAACATAGAAACTAAATCATGTTACATCACTGACCATCACTGATCCTATGTTTCCCTATAAATTTCCCATTCTTACACTTTTTATTTCAACCATATTATTCCTCTTTCTGATTCTTGATCAATGGGACTACTTAATCCCCCACTACGTGTAACAGTAACTGATGATGATGACTGACAAAATATATCTACTCATGTCGGCCCAGAACCCATCCCATATACAGGTATGCAATTATCCATCCCTATAATGATTTAAACTACATTGTTATATAAAATTAACGATGACTATGAAGGATTGACATCCAAAAATTATTTTATTTTTTCTTATTAAAATATATACATTGATAAATATTTATTAAATGATCATAACATCATAATATTACTTAATTAACAAAATTTTCATTACTATTTAGTGTTTTTAATTACTATAAAAACATTATAATTAAATAAATTATTACAACAAAAAACTGATAAACCCTATATATTATAGACAACTAGATTGATCAAATCATTAAAATTTAAATCATTTGATCTATTTATGAAGCATCGTTTAATTGGATTTAAGGATGTTTTATTGTTTTAATGTATCTTCACTATTATGTTTTTATAGTAATAAAATATCATGAAATTTTAATGAAAATTACTTATTCCAACACCTTTTTAGGACTATTTACTAGTATTTCATCACGATTCCATTACACAATGAACCACATCTGTTTGTAAATGATAGAGTGACCTAAAAAATTATCATTTACAAAAAATTATACAATAATAATAGAAAAGAACATTATTTATAAGAAAATTATATAAATAATAATGGATAAAATAAAACAAAGAAAATTTCATATGTCTGAAAAACTCTATGACCCAACATTATGTGGAATGAATCATTTAAATTAGTTGGAAATATTTCTTTAAATAAATAAAAAAAGAAAAATTAAGAATAATTATAATTTTTGTTTGTATATGCCTTCAAAATAATATGTTTATATGTAATTATCACATTAGGTAAATCTCTATTAATATTGACTAATAGTTTCTAGTGGTCATGATAAATTCCTTGAGGAACATTCTCATATATTTTTTTTAACTCAGAGAGGTTTTATTATACTCATACCATAATATCCAATTAATTTATGTCTATTTATTTCCTAGTTTTTTTGGGGACCATTGGCATGAAACAATGTTAGGGACATTAAAATAAAAACACATCTTGAAATAAAAAACAACACATTTTATAAGTATCATAAAAAAGTTACACATGTATTTAAAATATGTTATTAGTGAATACAATATTAATATTACCTATAATTTATTATTAAATACCTCATGTTTTCATGTCATGGGAATATTCCACTAATGATTATAATTAATTAAAATGATCCCCATATCAAATAAATCATTCCAAGAATCTGCCCATAGAATCTGGCTGCATCACAATTAGGTCCCCCAAACTCATCAAAAATAATGTTAATCTTATAGTCCTCCCTATCCCATATAACTACCGTGATCAGGTCTATATCCCTTGTTTTGTTATCATTATCTATTTGAATAATATATTATACAAATAATAACATTTATATATTTTTAAAATAATTACATTCCAAAAATGGCAACTCACCATTATCCAGTAGAGGGACTGTTGACAAATTGATCCATCTCCAGTGGTGAATAATATGGTGGGATACCAATAAAATTCATAGAAATGGTTGGATCACTATAAGTACCAGGTATAACAGAATCACCTCGATCCTTTAAATCTAATGGTTTTGGTAGTGTGCACCAAGTTACTGATAGGATAAGATCATGAATATATTTGTTGTTCTCATGATTCCAAAAATTGAAATGGTTCATATATATTAAATGATTAATATTTAGAAAAACTAAGGTAATTTTAAAAAAGGTAAAAAAGAGAAAATTTAATTATATATATATGTATGAACAACATTTAAATGATATATTATAATATAGTGTCATTATAAATTTATAAGTTTAATTATATCCAACATTTTTATTGCAACTATTAACAACCTCTATTTGGATGAGTGCTGCATTTTTTACCCTTCCTTACAAGTTATATTGTTTCAATATATTCAGGAAATAGAATTTCAGGGCTTTTTGGTTAATGAGGTTCCCCTTTGCAAGGTATTAATTGATATCGATTACCTATATCATATAAGTATCTCAATCATGTGTACAAAAACACTCCAATAATCATCAATTTAATAATCCACAAAAGAAACCATCATTTATTTTACAACCATGAAATATGAATCGTGGTCTTTAATATCACCATTACTGATCGTTTGAAAGAAACTTTTATAATTAAAATGTAATGAAAATTTCATTATACCCGTATCAATGTTGACCATCATGCATTTGAGTAATAAAACTAAAAAATGAGCATAATAGTATAATTATATTATACCATTCATATAGGAAAGTTATCTCACATCTTCAAGTGTAAATAAAACACTATTTTGTGTTTTCAATATTCTTCAAGATAGATTATATGAAACTTGATGTCATGAATGCTGTAGGCTTCAAATTTCATATCCAACATTATTGTTCCTACATCTAAAAATGTCAAATCATTTAATAATTCTACATGATTCTCAACATTAATTATAAACATAATAATATAAAAGGTTTTAATATTAACATAGAGAAAATTAATGTAGGCAAATAACATGAATATTAATATATACATACATCATAGGTGAACTATTTGATAATCATTTTATTATCAGTTTTTATTAATTCCATCTCATTTCATGAAAAACACATTAGTAACCACCTTGTTTGTAATAAAAATTCTTATATAAATTGATCCATAATTATTTTATTATACACAACAAATATTTTTTCTTTTGGAAACTCAAATTCTGTCAGTTTAAAATTTGACCCCCTTCCAATTGGTCTTCCAGTAGTTCGAAAAATAAATTTCAAGTTTTTCGAAAATGAATTAGTGGAGATGTATGCACCATGTCCATAAAAATTGAATAGAGTCTTATTATAATCGAAATACCTAGAATAAAAGGTCAAGAACTCTTCGTTTATGTGTCCATAATTAATAGATTCTTAAATTTTAGATTTATTCCTCATATATTATTTCAAATGACTTGTGTACATGAAGAAAAATAATAAGACATATATTAAAACATTCTACACAATGATATTATAAAATTAAACTTAACCGTGATAATAAAAACACATCAATGTATCTATTAATTGGATTAATTAAAAAATAATGCAGTTTCCAATAAATTTTAGCTTCTTTAACCAAATGAACAGTAAAATGATTCATGAAACTGATTAATTAAAGTAACATTTCTTCTCTAAATGGAAAAGTGCCAATATAAAATATCATCATCAAATTTTTCATGATCAGTTAGATTTATATTTTTTCAAAATAATATCACTGGAAAAGTACACAACTCAACTATATCCATATTTAATTTCTTATGTAATGTATTATGTAACTATTATGGAAAACAATTCACATTAATAATATGTGATTAATCACATTCCAATCCATGTGACATTCATTGTTTTAAGTCAAATAATTTTTATATATTACTTGAATATCCTACTAGAAGTTTTAAATTAATTAATGATAAAAAAACACATATTACTAATTATTTTATATTTAAAAAATTTCCTAAGGAAAAATCCCATTCTCAGTTTCCCAGAAACCAGTATTTATATTAATTGTGTCAAAATTCTTTTGGTAATTAAGTGGATTCATCAATTTAGCATGATTATTATGATATCTAATTAATCTTCGTCAAAGATGTTATTCCCAATTAGCGTAAAATCCATAATTTCGGGTATATAATTAAACACATAATAAAAAATTTGAATAATATACTCATTTTATTTTGTTGTTGAGTTCTAGATACATTTGATACTGTACCTTATTTTCTTTCACCCATTCATTAAAAAAATTTCTTTTTTCTAATTACTTAATAAATTCAGTTTGATTTTATATGATTAATGAAAAATATAACACATTTTCTAGATTTCTCAATTCAATATATATATTGAACAATGTCCTGTTAATCATTTATTTATGATTAGAAATAATAAAACAATGATGTCACATAAAATATCATCTTCTATTAAGAGGTAATTTTTGAGGTTTTAAATCATAATTACCAACTAGATCAGCAACACCAGTTTCAATGTTTCAATAAGATATATATCCCTATCCAGTAATGTAAATAATTGTACACATTAGAGAAACATGCTTTGTGAATAGTTTTGTAATTTACCTATCATGCGTTTCCATTCCATCATCCCATAATTCTCTCATTTATGTGATTAGAGGATAATGGTGTACGTGCATATCATTTCGAAGAATAATCATCGCAATAATGAAATAACTATTCTTCATAAACATACATTTTGGTAGATTATAGAAAATAAATACATCTTTTCAAATGATATAATTAGTACTTATAGCACTATAAAGAATAAAACCATTAGAAGCCAATCCTATATATAAATTCATAGGATTTGAAAAAAAATATAGATATATTTATGTAAACACATTAGATGAAGATAATCCTATTGGATATATCATATATCCATTATTACTATATTAATAAAGCTACCTCATATTGTATGTATTCTTGACAACATAAATAACATTCTCATGCATCGTTCTAGGGGAATGTAACACAATACCCTTTCAATATTTCTCTTATTCTCTTTAGACATGTGGTTTCACAAATTTATAATCATATTGTTATTCAACTAAATATATCTACAAGTTTTAAATATTATACATTTTTATTTGAGGTACTATTTTCCCTAGTAATGCATGCATTCTATAGGGCATGCATTTTTCATTATATAATCAAGTCCAAGTTTTTTTTGACAATATTCATCTTCTCATAAAATGATTTATTGATATCATATTTACTAAATGAAACATAAATTTACTCTAAAATCAAGGGTGTTATATTTAAGTAATTATACAAAGACAATTGATATTATAAAACTTATGTAGAAAAAAAAATTAATATACTAGGAAAAAACTCTATATAGTGTATATTTTCTATCTTAAATTACATAAAAAAATATTTTTTCTCTGATGTTCTGAGTATGATTAACCAACTATGGATAAATTAATGGTATTTCTGATATATTAAAATCCCGAAAATTTTATCCTACAAATAAAAATGCATAATTTAACCAACTTCAGCCCGACTTATCCTTTGTATTGTCACATTTTTTTTTGTATTGATAGGATTTACATTATTTTGACATTCCAACACTATTGATTCACCATGAAAAATACATCATACATATTGAGAAACAAATATTTATATATAAAATAATAATATAATTAATTTATATTAATCCATTTTATTAATTTACAATACAACACTAAAAATTGTATTCTACCATCCATAAATCATTTTTAAATTGCATAATATAATTTTATCCCAAACACTTCATATACTGAAGTGTGTTTCGAGTTATCATAATTCTAAATAGTATCCATTAGTATTATAATATCACGATTATTTATATATATTCAAATATAATGATATAAATGTTGAATCATTCAAATACAATCAAAATTAAACATCACTTGTATTGTTTATAGAACAGGGTATGGTATTGATCTAGAATAACACAAATTCTAAAAAAATATTCAATCCGAAATTAAAATGTAACAAAAATAAATGAATAAATATTATCCCTCCTAATAATATAGTCAATTTACATGGAATATGTTCATATAGATATGTATAGTTCTTATAGTTCGATCGACCATACGGTTAACCTTCGACAATAATAGTTTAACATAATTCAACTATTAAAAGTTAATTATTTTATTTTTATTGTTCAAAATATGAAATTTTTATAGTATACATCAGAATCGTAATTATTTCGTTAAATAGATTTTTATCTATGATAAATATGAAAATAAATTTCTGTTTTCTCAAAATTAAAACATGAAATTGTGATATTCAATGCTTGTGTTTCCAAATACATATATGCATGACATGAAATTATGGATTTTTAAAATTTTCAAAATCGATTTGAAAAATAGTACTCTATATGAAGAGTGTATCGCATCAAGTCAATTTAATATAATATGATGATACATATATTTTGTTCAAAAAATGCCTGAAACTCCTTGTTTTTTTATTTGTTATTTAATATGTTAACATAACGATAAATTTTTTAAAATAGTTATATATTACATAAGCCTAATGTTCATAAACAGTAATATATATTGTTAGGTATTCCAAACGAAAACCCCTCTATGAATGATATATGACCACTATTATCAATAATATAACTTATAATGGTCCTTGATGTGGAGGGAAATATTACAAATAACATTTAAATGATCATTGAATGGGGAAGCTGCAAAAAAATGATTGACCTACCAATTGGTGAAAATGTTAAAGCATTAATTCCTAAACAACACATCAACATCACAGTGGGCCCTTGTACGAATCCACAAGAAATAAATAAATAAATTTAATAATTTATAAGTAATTACATAACTTGAATGAAAATCACCTAAAATTACATTTAGTTTTGTAGAATCTCTAAAACCATGAAAAACATTTGATGGGAGGTCAGAAACATTATTCTGACATCCTCCAGGGTCAAAATTGAAAAAAAATGAATTAAAAAATATATTATTTAAATAATTTTTTTTTTGGAAAAATAATTCAATTATACATTTAATTATTCCATGTCTTGAAGTCACCCAAAATATTTGAAGAAAATATTTTACATGATTCTGTCATGTATCTAGGTGAGGGGGTCACTATGAGGTATGCACTGAGTAGAAGGGGGTCGAGGTCATGGAGATCAGTGGGGGATATCAATCATCAGGTGTAAGGTGTTGGGTTTATGGGGATTATTAGTGAGGTGACATGTTCACCATCAGGAGTATGGGTTCTGGTTCATGGTGGTTGCTATTAGTAGCCAGGGGGTTGAGTCAAAGGGATTTGGGGGTTTCATGGGGTTGAAATTAAGTAATTTTAGAATATATATAGGTGATTTTATTTAAACCACTACTAATTATATCCATTACATAATAAATTATTTTTAATATGATTTATTTTCTGAAATTTATTTGAACCATTACTAAAAAATGCCACTAAGAACTATATTTTGTGTATTACTAAGACATTATTTTCATATACCTAATTTTTTTGTCATTGTTTCTTAGAAATTCTAGAAGCCTAAAATGGATTGTATTTTCTAATATATATTTAATTTTTCTTTCTTTTTTAAAATACTATTTTCTCTTCTTTTTGGAATTTCCCTCACAAAAAATTATTTCTATGGAATGGAAGGTGATTTTCTCATTATTATATATTATAGTTTTACCATTTTACGAAATAATTTTAAACAAAAGGGTTAATAGGTTATTTTATACATACATCCATTTTGTAATTTATTACATCAATTGAAATTAGTCCATGTTTTTCATACTGTTGTTTTGATAAAATTTAAATTTGATTACCTATTGGTTGAAAACATCTTCCAGTGGATTGTATATTGCAACATGCATTTAGGTATTTTCAACATTGGTCATTTCTTATATTTTGTAAGTACTTCATAAATCTGATGTTGTTTTTTTGGGCATATATTTTCCCCTATTAATTATGTTTACAGATCCATGTATATATTATGGTAGTAGTTTCCTATATTTATCTCATATTTTGTGGTCGAAAGCGGTTCTGGTGAGGATGTAATACGTTTTGAGGAATGGTTCCCCTTGAGGTGTGTTGGTTTGGTCTTATGACTCTAATATACATAATTTTACTTGGAATTGATCATATAATTTATATGATGTGTTCATTTTAATCATTTAGGGCTATTTTCTCTATCGTTATACCTCTTGTAAGCTTAGAATTAGGGATTATGTAGTTTTTTGATTTAGTTCTTTTTTCCCTTTAATGGTTGGCCACCAAGATTCTTGAATTCCATTTTGAATCATTTTTGTGGCTTTTTTTATTCATTGGGTTAGGGACCATATATCATTAAGAGTCTACTCTAGTATATTTATTAACTTGGTTTTTAGCCAAACCCCCTTTTTTGATTAAGATAAGTCTTAGGATGTTGGATATGCTAAAATGTAATAATGATGTTAACTTTTAATTTAGGTCATATAATTTGTATTTTTTTGCATACCCTCATGTTGATATCCTAAATCAATCTCTTTAGTATTTTTCTCTGTAATGAAGTGGAATTTCTTTATATTAATATGTGATACTATTTTATGATTATTTTTTTGAGAATAGAGAAAGACTATAAAAATTCATAAAGGCATTTCATATCAGGTATTAGTATTGAATGAAATAGTTACAAATAATAGAAAACAATAAAAAACCAAAATTGAGTCATTAATGTAAAATATATAAGATTTAATTCTTAAATGAAGATCCCACCCATTATAAAAACTTTAAAAATAAATTGAAGTGTAAAGACTAGGGTAGAAACTATCAAGGGACGTCTAGATTATTTTTAAGAGTATTAATAAATATTTGGGTATGAGAATTTTGTAGTATATTCGGTATAAATGGAAATGATACTGTTAATATCAGAATGTTGTAAATTATGACCAATGGCCAATATGACCATTGGAAATAATGAAAATTGATTTTAAATTTTCCATCATATTTAATGTACCTTATTGGTTTTAGAAGTTGATGATGCATAAGGTATAAATTATCCCCATTCCTAGTAGAATGAATCCTTTTGATGTGCATTTATCTTAATGAGGGAGGATGGTATCATCTGTATGATTCATGTATGACCATACCCATGTATAACATCACTATGTAATGCCCCAGTGTGATCAAATACCTTAGAATTTTAGGTTAGTAGAGATCAGTATTAGGTAAATGTTTTTTGAGCCACTCCATGATTGTACCATAGTTTCACACCTTACTATTAAGGTATTTGATAGTGTAATAATGGGTTATCTTCATCGACCATTATTTATTAAAGTATTAATTTTTCTTTCTAAATAAAATAGTTGATTCATTAATTCCGTTTTATTTTTTATTTTTTATAAAAAAATAACATGAATTTTATATAAATATAATATTTTTTTTCATTTTGTGGAAACAAAATTCTATTTTTGAGAAGTTTATAATTAAAATAATATTTTATAATAAATTTAGATAATTTTAACAGAATTTATTTTTTTGAAATTGATTCGTGAAATATTATTTTTTGTAATATTATATAAAATAAAATTATATATCCACCAATAATATTTTTATAGGGGTCAAAAACATTATTTTTTCAATTACACTAAAATTTGAAATTATATAAGTAATTTTTAAATAAAATTAAAATTTCTCATATATATATTTAATTTTTTCATTTCAACACTATTATCTATGAATTCAAGATGTTAATATTATTATTGGGTGAAATATTGATAAATTTGATAAATTGATTATTTTATTGTTAAAAACAATTATATAGTTATGATCTTTCATTATATTTAATGAATTAATAAATATATAATAATTAAAAATAATAAATCAAACACAAAAAAAATAATTTTACTAAAATATTATATTTCAATTAATTAAAATGAATTACTAAACTAATAAAAATATTTTCATATTATAAAATTTTTAATAACGTCTTAAAATAATAATTTGTGGAAAAATTATTTTCCCATGAAAATGAAAACATAAAATATTGATATCCAATTATAAATATGAAGTATATAAAAAACAAATTCAATATTTTATAAACAAAGAGGTAAAACCTTATTAAATCTATCATATTTCCACATTCCTAACCCCATATTTTTTTGGTAAATAATTTGAAATTAATAAAACATCCACCCATATTTCCAATAAATACTGACATCTCTTCCAAAATCTATTCAATATCCTTCAATAATGAATGAATTTAGTATAATTTTCCATCTCTTTATCATTTCCTAGGTGTTTTTATGGTTCCAGGGAACTCTCCACAAGCTTTAATAATCTATATGCTAAGAAAATTTATTCTCTTATTCTTTTTTATCAATGTAATTCTTGTATAGTAAGTATTAAAATTTCAAATTTAGTTTGTATTTATACACTAATGATCTTTCCATTAATTAAAAATAATTGAAATATAAATAGGGTACTTCCATTCTCTCCCAAAAATCCAATTTTATAAACCATGTTCTTTACATATTCTACATCCAAAATATCCTTTTATTTTTAATGATTCTCTTTTTGGGTTATTAAAAACCAACACTATTTTTATTCATTAGTATTCAAATTGTAACATCCCAGGTAAATAAAGAATAAAGAATTTTCATAATTATTAATATTTACGAATTAAATATTAATTTTATTTTAAAGGGGTTGTTATGTTCGATAGCGTACCCGATACGCAACGATGAGTTTCTTTGAAACTTACGTAGCACACTAGTAATAAAATAATATTATTTTAAAAGTTAGTTAACAAGTAGTCGTTGTACTGGCAGGAATGGATAGAAATAACTAAAATATGATTAGATATGTTTTTAAATGTTTATACATTTACCCAATAAAAGATAAAGGCTTAAAATGCAGAAAGAGTTCAATTTTACGGGCATATATACTCTAATTTTCATTAAAGGTTCACTTATCACCTTTTGACGGAGAACCGTAATTAAATATAGTTTTGATCGATCTTATAAATTCTATTGGACCAAATATAACTCTTCTTTAGAATCGGGACATCAAAATTTACTTTGTGTAAATTTTTGGTACCTTTCGGATAAAGTTCATTTTTTATGAATAGTGTAAAATGTTGTATTTTAATTCAAAACCTCTTTTTAATATAAATTATTTATATGATTAGATTATTATTTTAATTGGTTTTAAAGTTAAATTAGAAAATATTTTTAGCAGTTAATCCAATGGTGGTCATTGGAATCAATTTCACTTTGAAGTTGGACTTAAACTGGTGTCAATCTTTTGATACTTATTGTTTCACAAAACACGCTATTTGTCATGACAGCGGGAATTAATTATTAAATTAATTAATTTGACTTATATGTTTTGAATTTTGTAAAATGGACTTCATTTTTGAATTCAGAATATCAAATATAGCTTAGGGTGAATTTTTGGTAATTTTCTGAAAAACTTCAATTTTTGATGAATAGTGAAACCACTAAGTGGTACTTATAAAGACTGATTTTCCGTTTAAATGAAATTTTGACATCATTGTGTTTTGAATTTCAAAAATCCGACATACATGGTTGTCAATAAGAAGTAAAATTTGGTTCAATGAGATTATAATAATTTTTTGGTGAATAGTAACTTATTAAGTTCTTAATCGCGATTAGAGGTAATTAGTGTAGTTTAAGGTAAAAATGATATTATAAGAATGTGGAAACACCATGACACTTGTCCTACACCTATTGGGTGAGTCATGGCCGACCAAGACAAGCAATGGGTCAACTTGGGGACCCCATGGAGCCACTTTAGTTGGAAAATGACAATAATATATTTTTATTTAATGGAAAAGTAAAATTGACACAAACATGATATATTTTACTAAAACAATTTTTAAGTAGGGTTATACAAGTCATCTTTTTGATTATAAATAGTCATTGGAAAGGTAAAAAGATTTCCTACATCATAGTAATTTGTTTATAATTTTTAGAGATTAAATAAATTAAATTATTTATGACATCATAATGATGCAGTGATAACATCATTATTTAACGATTAAAATAAAATGGAAATATAATGTAATATATATGAACTAAACATGTCCAAAAATTATTGGATGAGTGGATTTAGAAGCCTTATCACCTTATCCACTAATTATATAAATGTGGGACCTTTTGAAACCGAAACACATTTTCAAATATAGTAATATTTCCTTACTTTCAAAAAGTACCCCTCATCTCCTCTTATAAAAGGCCCCCACCTCTACCTCTTTTCACACACTTCTCAAGACTTTGGATCGGCCAACCCCTTCCCAATTAATCTCTCCACATCCCTATCCTCATCCTAGAGGATTCCATTTGGGAATAATCCTTTTAAAGGAAGCCTTTAGGCTCAAATCAAAAGGGAGTTACACTTTTAAAGGTAATTCATTCTCTCTTGTTCATTTGTTTTATTTTGCTTCTCCAACCCTCTAAACTCTTTTTATTTACTTCTTTTGTAACAATAACAGTATATTAAATATACTAGGATGTTGTTATAAGATTTATTTGAGCTAAACTCTCACACAACTACATCAAATGGTTAAAGAACATACGGTTTCCGTGGATGGCGAAATTTTGCCTCCCGAAACGATGATTGTTCAATACTCATTTAACACCTTCAAAGGTGGCCATTATGATGTCACTATTTTTATATATGATATATAATATTTTTATGTTTTCTTTAAGCTTCTGTATTTTTCATTTTGGGCATACCTTTATGGTTTCCATTATGGGTAAATACGATATCTTCATTTAAGGAAGTGCAGACTATAGCCCCCTCAAAGTGATGTGATTCGTTAATGCCATATGTGGGACGTGTAAAGGATGGATTTAAAGTTATTATATATGATGTTATAATGTAATTATAATATACCTCTATATCATTATTATTTATTATATTAAAGTATGAGATAGAAATGAAAGTAGCGTTCATGCGTACGTATGGATTACCGTCTCCATGAACGGTGCCATTCATTTCTTATCCCCAAATGTAATGTACTATTAAAAGTACATGTATATAATGGATATATATAATGAATAGTATATCTAAATGATGAATATAATTCTGGAATTAAAATATACATACCTCTTATTTAGTTTTAATTCCATTAATATGACAAAGAAATGAAAGTAGCGTTCATGCGTACGTACGACTTACCGTCTCCATGAACGGTGCATTTCATTTCTTACCTCTAAATGATTATGTAATATTATAAATACATGTATATTCTGGATATATATGATATATATGATATCCAAATCAGGAATTTCATTCTGGATATAAAGAAATTTTGACCTCACGAACAACATGTAATTGTAAGAAGTCAACTTTCGACTTAAGAACCAAATATTGACAAAACAAACATTATTAACTTAAATGGTTACATAATGTTTATAAATTGGAAATAAGTGATATAAAAGGAATAATAAACTTTAAAAAGGTTCTTAATCAAGTATAAATTAACTCAAGTTTATTATCCAGGACGTTAAAGAACGATCGAGTCAAGTCGGACCCGAGGTAAGGGACTTCATCTCAATCTCCTTTCATCGAGGCATATTTCGTTTTATACACAACTTTCTTTTATACGGTGTATAAACTCCTTTGACTTTTACTTTTATTCAAAAGGAATCTTTTTCTACGAAGCGTTTTACTAAACGACAAAAAGGAATGCTTTTTTTAACGTACGTGGTGACAATGACTTTTTCTGCTGCCGCGAGTATTATTTGGTCTTTGGCTTCCTCAACAAGCCATAATGTTTTTAAAATAAAATAAATACCATATACTCTTTTATGTATTCTGGTATTGAAAATGGTTTTGATAAAGGATTCTATTATGTCAATATATTTATGATATATTGTGATTGAAATGTGTAAATTTTATCTTTCCTTTATATTGGTTTTATGTTTTATGATTTTATACTGGTACTTGGACATTTTAACGGGTGGTTACATTATAAAACATATGACGGGTGGTGCCGTGAATACCAGGACGGGTGGTTACATTATAACCTCCAATGCATTGGGTATGGAAGTCGGCCGTATGGCTATTCCATTAAGTATGTATGGAAATTGGCCGTATGGCTATTCCATTAAGTGATATGTGTGGAAGTCAACCGTATGGTTATTCCACTTAAGTATGTTTGTGTCCCAAGTTACCTTTATATATTCTATGTGTTCTTTATATGGGTTTTATATTAATCCTTTGGTTACAAAAAGGTAAGTAATGATACTTTATTCAGTGAAGATTTTTTTACTACTTCATGAAGGTGAAGGTATTACATTGTTATAGTATACATGGTTTACTTGATGTGTGAAAAAATAACAGTTTTCATTCTTTTTGTATCCCTTACTGAGCTTTTTATGCTCACCCCATGTTTTTTCGAAATGTTTTTCACAGGACTTAAAGTGGAATAAGGTCAAGGATGGGATCAAGGGAATGTCATGCTATCTAAAACATGGAATCTAGACATCTTTCTTTTTAAGAGTTTTTATTTTATGGAAACTTAGTAGAAGTGTCTACTTTGTAATCTTTTAAGATGTAATAGTTATGTTCTAATTCTCCAAAACTCTAAACCTGAAAAGATCCTCAATGTGAAGTATTCATTTAATTCAATATTAAGTATGGTTTAAGGCTGGGGCCTTATAGATGGTATCAGAGGTCGGTTTAGACAACTTTAGGAGTTAGAAAAGTGTTAAATTATAATATGATTGAAATGATATAGCATTTACGGATTACCATGTTGCTTCGCCTAAGATATTTCTGTGTTCAGAATGGTTTTCCGCAGAGGGAACAAAGCAACTATGTTGGGATGACATCAAGAGGAAGATAACCTTCCAAATCAGCAACCTGAGATGGTCGAAATCGGAACTGAACAGTTTGTTGCAGTGATGGCACAGTTGACTTAGGCTATAAATGGTGGTGGTATCCATGCACGAGATCAGCCAGATCAACGGCAGAGGAACATGTCAGTGGTGGAACATTTCATGAGGCAACATCCCCCATCATTCAGAGGATCATCTGACCCTGTGCAAGCTGAAGGGTGGATTAAAGCACTGGAGAAGATTTTTGATGTCATGGGGTGTTCATAACATCAAAAGGTTAGTCTTGCTGTTTACCTTTTTGAAGGTGAAGCTGATCAGTGGTGGTCGATGGTGAAAAATATAAGGGATAGTGATGATATTGAGGATCTTCATTGGGACGAATTGAAAGGTATGTTTCTTGAGAAATATTTTCCTAAGGTGGTTCGTCTTAGGATGGAAAAACAGTTCCTAGAATTGAGGGAGGAGGATGATTCAGTGGCTGCTTATGAAGAAAAGTTCACTCGATTGGCAAGGTATGCTCCAAACTTCATACGAGATCTTGATAGTAAAATAAACCATTTTTACTCAGGGTTAAATCCAATGTATCGAAGGGCTTTAGCTTCTCGTGAGTTCAAAAGTTATGAAAAACTTGTTCGATGTGCGGAGAAGGTGGAAATGGAGTTTGTCGATGATCAGGTGTTCTATGACAAACAACAGAATAAGAGGGCTAGTTGGAAGGCAAAGGGGAAGAATTCCTCAAACAAGCAAGGAGGTAAGAAAACCAAATATCCATCCTGTGAGAAGTATGGTAAAATGCATCCTGGAGAATGTTTATCCAAGTCTGGTAAGTGCTTTAGGTGTGGTAAGTCTGGTCATATTGCTCGTAACTGTAAGGAAGATGATCAAGCAGGAAATGAAAATCCAACAGTAAGATGTTTTAAGTGTAATGAAATGGGTCATTATGCAAACGAGTGTCCAACGAAGAACTCAACTGGGGGAATGCAGCCAGACTACAAGCAGAAAGGGGTGGTAAAATCCTTTGCAACAACTTCAGCAGATGTTGGGCCATCGAATGAAGTGCTATCAGCTCCAGGGAGCTCAGTATTTTTTGAAGATTGACTTGAGTTCGGGGTACCATCAGTTGAAAGTAAAATAAGCAGACGTTTCGAAGACTGCGTTCCGTGCTAGATATGGCCATTATGAATTTGTAGTTATGCCTTTTGGGTTAACCAATGCACCTGCTATATTCATGGACCTTATGAATAAAATTTTCCATGAGTTCTTGGATAAGTTTGTGTTTGTGTTTTGAGGTTTGGGAAGAGGTTATGTGTGCCTTGTGATTCACAATTGAATAATGAGTTGTTATGTGAGGCTCATAGTTCCCCGTTTTCATTTCATCCTGGCAGTACTAAGATGTACAGTGATCTGTGGGAGTATTACTGGTGGGATGGAATGAAAAGAGACATTGCTGATTTTACTGTGAAGTGTTTGACATGTCAACAGGTTAAAGCAGAGCAGCAGTTACCGAAAGGGATGCTTCATCCTTTACCAGTGCCAGAGTGGAAATGGGAAAACATATCCATGGACTTTGTTGTGGGATTACCGAGGACATATCGAGGTAATAATGCAATCTGGGTTATTGTTGATCGCTTGACCAAATCTGCTCATTTCCTTTCTATATGAGATACTTTCTATCTAGATCAACTTTCCCATTTGTATCTTAAAGAGATAGTCAGGTTACATGGAGTTCCTCTCTCCATTGTATCGGATCGTGATCCCAGGTTTACTTCTAACTTTTCGAAAGGCCTTCAGAAGTTGTTGGGTACTGAATTAAATTTTAGTACAGCTTGTCATCCTCAATCAGATGGGCAGTCAGAACAAAAAATTCAGACATTGGAGGATATTCTACGAGCTTGTTCTATGGATTATCAGGGAAGTTGGGACAAACATCTTTCTTTGGTTGAGTTTTCTTATAATAAAAATTTTCATTCCAGTATACAGATGGCACTATTTGAGGCATTATATGGGAAGCGGTGTCGAACTCCAGCATTTTGGAATGAAGTGGGTGAAAGGAAGCTTATGGGACCAGAATTGGTAGAATATATGGCAGAAAAAGTTCAGTTGATTCAGAAACACATGAGAACAGCTCAGAGCAGGCAGAAGAGTTATGCGGACAACAAGAGGAAGGATCTATCTTTCGAGTTAGGTGATCATGTTTTTCTCAAGGTTTCTCCTTGGAAAAGTGTGATGAGATTTGGTAAGAAAGGAAAGTTGAGTCCAATGTTCATTGGACCATACGAAATTCTGGAAAAAGTTGGATCAGTTGCATACCGAGTGGCTTTACCTCTGAGTTTATCTCAGGTACACAATGTTTTTCATGTTTCAATTTTGAGAAAGTATATGCCAGATCCATCTCATGTTTTAGTCCAGAGGTAGTTCAGCCGGAAGAGAACCTATCTTATGAGGAACAACCGGTCCAGATTCTTTACCACAGGGAGCAAGTGTTACGGAATAAGGTGATTCATCAGGTAAAGGTTTTGTGGAAAAACCATGTGATTGAAGAGGCAATATGGGAATCTTAAAATGCTATGAGGGATAAATACCCCCACTTATTTTGATAAGTGAATAAAATTGCGAGGACGCAATTTCCAAAAGGGGGGAAGGATGTAACATCCCAGGTAAATAAAGAATAAAGAATTTTCATAATTATTAATATTTACGAATTAAATATTAATTTTATTTTAAAGGGGTTGCTTTGTTCGATAGCGTACCCGATACGCAACGATGAGTTTCTTTGAAACTTACATAGCACACTAGTAATAAAATAATATTATTTTAAATGTTAGTTAACAAGTAGCCGTTGTACTGGTGGGAATGGATAGAAATAACTAAAATATGATTAGATATGTTTTTAAATGTTTATACATTTACCCAATTAAAGATAAAGGCTTAAAATACGGAAAGATTTCAATTTTACGGGCATATATACTCTAATTTTCACTAAAGGTTCACTTATCACCTTTTGACGGAGAACCGTCATTAAATATAGTTTTGATCGATCTTATAAATTCTATTGGACCAAATATAACTCTTCTTTAGAATCGGGACATCAAAATTTACTTTGTGTAAATTTTTGGTACCTTTCTGATAAAGTTCATTTTTTTATGAATAGTGTAAAATGTTGTATTTTAATTCAAAACCTCTTTTTAATCTAAATTATTTATATGATTAGATTATTATTTTAATTGGTTTTAAAGTGAAATTAGAAAATATTTTTACCAGTTAATCCAATGGTGGTCATTAGAATCAATTTCACTTTGAAATTGGACTTAAACTGGTGTCAATCTTTTGATACTTATTGTTTCACAAAAACACGCTATTTGTCATGACAGCGGGAATTAATTATTAAATTAATTAATTTGACTTATATGTTTTGAATTTTGTAAAATGTACTTCATTTTTGAATTCGGAATATCAAATATAGCTTAGGGTGAATTTTTGGTAATTTTCTGAAAAACATCAATTTTTGATGAATAGTGAAACCACTAAGTGGTACTTATAAAGACTGATTTTCTGTTTAAATGAAATTTTGCCATCATTGTGTTTTGAATTTAAAAAATCCAACATACATGGTTGTCATTAAGAAGTAAAATGTGGTTCAATGAGATTATAATAATTGTTTGGTGAATAGTAACTTATTAAGTTCTTAATCGCGATTAGAGGTAATTAGTGTAGTTTAAGGTAAAAATGATATTATAAGAAGGTGGAAACACCATGACACTTGTCCTACACCTATTGGGTGAGTCATGGCCGACCCAGAAAAGCCATGGGCCAACTTGGGGACCCCATGGAGCCACTTTAGTTGGAAAATGACAATAATATATTTTTATTTAATGGAAAAGTAAAATTGACACAAACATGATATGTTTTACTAAAACAATTTTTAAGTAGGGCTATACAAGTCATATTTTTTATTATAAATAGTAATTGGAAATCTAAAAAGCTTTCCTACATCATAGTAATTTTTTTATAATTTTTAGACATTAAATAAATTAAATTATTTATGACATCATAATGATGCAGTGATGACATCATTATTTAACGATTAAAATAAAATGGAAATATAATGTAATATCTATGAACTAAACATGTCCAAAAATTATTAGATGAGTGTATTTCGAAGCCTTATCACCTTATCCACGAATTATATCAATGTGGGACCTTTTGAAACCGAAAAACATTTTCAAATAAAGTAATATTTCCTTACTTTCCAAAAGTGCCCCTCATCTCCTCTTATAAAAGGCCCTCACCTCTACCTCTTTGCACACACTTCTCAAGCCTTTGGCTCGGACAACCCCTGCCCAATTACTCTCTCCACATCCCTCTACTCATCCTAGAGGATCCCCTTTGGGCATAATTCTTTCAAAGGAAGCCTTTAGGCTCAAATCAAAAGGGAGTTACACTTTTAAAGGTAATTCATTCTCTCTTGTTCATTTTTTTTATTTTGCTTCTCCAACCCTCTAAACTCTTTTTATTTACTTCTTTTGTAAAAACACCATTATATTCAATATACTAGGATGTTTTTATAAGATTTATTTGTGCTACACTCTCAAAAAACTACATCAAATGGTTAATGAACATACGGTTTCCGTGGATGGCGAAATTCTGCCTCCCGAAACGATGATTGTTCAATACTCATTTAACACCTTCAAAGGTGGCCATTATGATGTCACTATTTTTATATATGATATATAATATGTTTATGTTTTCTTTAAGCTTCTGCATTTTTCATTTTGGGCATACCGTTATGGTTTCCATTATGGGTAAACATGATATCTTCATTTAAGGAAGTGCGGACTACCGCCCCCTCAAAGTGATGTGATTCGTTAATGCCATATGTGGGACGTGTAAAGGATGGATTTAAAGTTATTATATATGATGTTATAATGGAATTATAATATACCTCTATATCATTATTATTTATTCTATTAAAGTATGAGATAGAAACGAAAGTAGCGTTCATGCGTACGTACAGCTTACCGTCTCCATGAACGGTGCCTTTCATTTCTTATCCCCAAATGTAATGTACTATTAAAAGTACATGTATATAATGGATATATATAATAAATAGTATATCTAAATGATGAATATAATTCTGGAATTAAAATATACATACCTCTCATTTAATTTTAATTCCATTAATATGACAAAGAAATGAAATTAGCGTTCATGCGTACGTACGGCTTACCGTCTCCATGAACGGTGCATTTCATTTCTTACCTCTAAATGATTATGTAATATTATAAATACATGTATATGCTGGATATATATGATATATTTGATATCCAAATCAGGAATTTCATTCTGGATATAAAGAACTTTTGACCACACGAACAACATGTAATTGTAAGAAGTCAACTTTCGACTTAAGAACCAAATATTGACAAAACAAACATTATTAACTTAAATGGTTACATAATGTTTATAACATGGCAATAAGTGATATAAAAGGAATAATAAACATTAAAAAGGTTCTTAATCAAGTATAAATTAACTCAAGTTTATTATTCAGGACGTTAAATAACGATCGAGTCAAGTCGGACCCGAGATAAGGGACTTCGTCTCAATCTCCTTTCATGGAGGCATATTTCGTTTTATACACAACTTTCTTTTATATGGTGTATAAACTCCTTTGACTTTTACTTTTATAAAAAATGAATCTTTTTCTACGAAGCATTTTACTAAACGACAAAAAGGAATGTTTTTTTAACGTACGCGGTGACAATGACTTTTTCCGCCGCCGTGAGTATTATTTGGTCTTTAGCTTCCTCAACAAGCCGTAATGTTTTTAAAATAAAATAAATACCATATACTCTTTTATGTATTTTGGTATTGAAAATGGTTTTGATAAAGGATTCTATTATGTCAATATATTTATGATATATTGTGATTGAAATGTGGAAATGTTATCATTCCTTTATATTGGTTTTATGTTTTATGATTTTATACTGGTACTTGGACATTTTAACGGGTGGTTACGTTATAAACCATATGACGGGTGGTGTCGTGAATACCAGGACGGGTGGTTACATTATAACCTCCAATGCATTGGGTATGGAAGTCGGCCTTATGGGTATTCCATTAAGTATGCATGGAAATTGGCCGTATGGCTATTCCATTAAGTGATACGTGTGGAATTCAACCGTATGGTTATTCCACTTAAGTATGTTTATGTCCCAAGTTACCTTTATATATTCTATGTGTTCTTTATATGGGTTTTATGGTAATCCTTTGGTTACAAAAAGGTAAGTAATGATACTTTATTCAGTGAAGATTTTTTTACTACTTCATGAAGGTGAAGGTATTACTTTGTTATAGTATACATGGTTTACTTGATGTTTGAAAAACTAACAGTTTTCATTCTTTTTGTATCCCTTACTGAGCTTTTTATGCTCACCCCAAGTTTTTTCGAAATGTTTTTCACAGGACATAAAGTGGAATAAGGTTAAGGATGGGATCAAGGGAATGTCATGCTATCTAAAACATGGAATCTAGACATCTTTCTTTTTAAGAGTTTTTATTTTATGGAAACTTAGTAGAAGTGTCTACTTTGTAATCTTTTAAGATGTAATAGTTATGTTCTAATTATCTAAAACTCTAAACGTGAAAAGATCCTCAATGTGAATTATTCATTTAATTCAATATTATGTATGGTTTAAGGCTGGGTCCTTATACAAATATATGCAATAAAAATTCATAGGATTTTTATTTTTATGTGTTAAACCAATATTCAGATATCATTATTTGAAATGGTGAATTGTTCATGTCTGTTAGCACTCATATATATTATTATTTAGTTTGAAACATTTTCTTTATTCTCTATTGGTTATAAATGAAATAATTTATATTGATTGTTATGGAAAAATGAATTAATAATTAATAATTGTGTATCATAATTTTTCTCCATTGCATTAGGTAAATAATTAATATTTATAAATTTTATATTTATGATACCTTCGGGAATAACCTAGGTAATATGATTTATGAAACCTTCGTGATGTACCTTGGTGAAATGAAAATATGAATGCATAATTTTTAGGTTGTATTCCCATTTAAAAGTAATATATCATACACATTTGATTAGTTTATCATTATATGCAGCAAATTTTATCCATTTTGACATTCAATGTTCCATTTCATTCATTTATCCCATAATGGAATTTATTCTCATCATTTTATATTGATGTATATAACTAAAAAATCTCTTACTGTAAGATAAACAATGGTAGAATAGTAATGGGGATATTCAAGAAACAATTAATGCTTCTGGTTATGTTATTTGTATATACTTCACGTACTATTTACATAGTCTTCACGATATTATTCCATAAAAAGGCATTTGATTTTATAAATATACAATTTCATAAGGAATTATGAAAAAAATATTTATAATGGAAGGTCACTATAGTTGGTATCAAATGAAATATTTAGATATTTATGGAATTTTATACTAAAAAAATTTAGTATGAACCAAAGGGATCAATCATAATATTGGAATACATCATCATATTTGGGTTAGGTAGAGTTGGAGTACATTACATTAAATGAAATTCATATATGGATACTTCATGTTATTGCTTATCTTATATGTTTTATACATTAATAATAACACTAAAAAGGGTTGATTTGATATTAACATCATCATCACCTAGTGAATGATAATGTTAATTTAAATCCCACATGGTTTGACACTCTTTGGGGAAACACAATGGTTAATCACATGCTTTTTACAAAACCCTTAAAAGGATATATATATATATAATGTAAAATTATATTTAATGATTATTGTATATCATCTAATAAGAATGATATTTTAAAATGTTTGTATTATTAATTCAATTACAATTATTCTTTTACTTTTTATAACAGTAAGTGATTTTTCAAATAGGTTTTCAAATTATATTAAAAATAATAGGAAATGTAAGGTCTTATTCAAATAATAGACGTGATGGAGATTGAAATTAATGATTATATTTTTAATATTAAGGAGAATATAGTTCTTAATAATATGATAAAAAAATTGTTGAATTAAATCATGAATTATTGGGTAATATATGTTGAGAATCCAAATTCACATTGGAAGAAAGAATTAGTAGTTAAATCCAATATGAATCAATGAAAAACTATTTTTCAATGGAGCATAAGACCCACTAATCGATGAATAATTGATAAAAAATATCATCAATCATATTTTTCATTGTCCATTCTCATATAAAAGGAAATTTTACATTAGTTATATATTATAGAGGGAAATCTTTATTAGTTATGCACACATATCATGAAAACTACCCAAAGAATCATGTTAAAGTCATGAAGAGAGAAGAATTCAAAAATCATTTTCAACAATTATGTTTCTCACACAAAGAAAACAAAATGGATAAAGAGTAACATGAGTTGAAAAAAATTATAATGATTCAGTACATAATTTTTTGAAGAGAATTACAGTGATTATGTGGTACACATAAATCATTAACACTGATTTCAACTTGAGGGTCAATTTATTTTATAGTTAGATAAAACCTAATCTAAACATATAACATGAAATATTAGGCATTTGAAGGTATGAGTAAATGTAATGGAATTATATTAAAGTAAATATATATTTATAATATTCATGGTGATATCATTAGCTAATTGATAACAATAGAATGATAGAAACAAATTATAGAATGAATTTTTACTATATATAGGAAGAAAAGAATAAAAAACTACATCTATTTGATATGTATGGGATGCTGAATTGTTGGAATTTTGACTAATTAAGTTGTAACATACACATGTGTTGAAAATATAACCATCTTGTTTGAATCTATAGTTGATTTATTAATCATCTACTTTTTAATTCCAATGAAAAGTTATGGTTATTCTATTACAACATGTAGTACAATGCTTCATGTGTTGGGAGCATGTGGATTTTTCAAATCATTGTCTAAAATTATTTATTGGAGAAAAATAAACATCATCCCTATTATAGGTCAATATAGAAAGAATTTTCCTTTTAAATAAAAATGAATGAAGTGGATGATTGAAATTATGTTTTGGATAGTATACTCACTGTAAACTATGTGCTAAAAAGTACATTTTTACCCTAGTTCTATGTAATAATTTTTTTATTCATGTTATAAAATAACATAATGTTACTCCCTAATTTAATAATGGCATATTTTTTTAATAAAAATCTTTAGGTAAATAGTCAAATAAAAAAGATATATAGGGATTCGCAAATGTACTTTGTTGATTAAAATATCTCCACAAAACTAGTGGCCATTCCAATTGTGGAATTTGATATAATACATGGGATGGATTGGTTCTAAATGTATTATCCAATGATCAAATATATATATAATAACATTTCAGTCTTATTAACTATAACTAAAATAATTATCCTTAATGGATATATATATCAACTTAGGACGTGCTAAAAATTACCTCATTTTACTTTGTTTCTAGAAATATTTGTTGAAGATGATGAATAATGGGAAAGCATATTGATTGGAGAAGAAGCCATTATTCATGAATACATTTATGTTTCTTCTAAAGAGTAACAAAGATATCCCAGATATATTGAGGTATAGATATAAATTGAACTTTTATATGGATCCAATACAATATCATATACCCAATATATAATGGAATATTTAGAGTTAGAAGAATAAAATTTGCTACTTCACAGTCTTTTGGGGAATGTTTTTATTCGAACAAGCATGTCATCATAGGGAGAACATATTCTACTTATAAGGGAGAAGGATGGAAAAATGTGGGAATTCGTAGATTATACATAACAAAATTTAATTTTAGTAAACAATTATTCCATGTTCTATAGATTGATGATTTATAAGATCGGTTTCGGGGGAATCAATTATTCCAAATGATTTTCCTCTGATCATGGTATCACCAGCTAAGGGTGAGAAAATTAGATACCCAAAATGTTACATTCCAAACATGATATTAAAATTATGTGTTGTTTTTATATCCATTGGATCTACTAATGGTCCTCCCAAATTTTGGAATATTATGAATATAGTTTTTGGGGTCTAAATTGTTAAATTTTAGGTTTTATTTATTGAACATATTCAGAAATTATAAAAAATTAATCAGGAGCTTGAAGATCATTTGAGTGTCATATAATGATAATTTTTTTTAATGTTAATCATTTTTTTAATTCAAAAAATGGTTACTATGTTTACAATAAGTTTCTTTCTTCAGACACAAAAATGTCCACTGAAGGAATCTCACTAGATGCAAAAAAGGCCATATAGTGTTATCCATTTCTGAAAATAGTATCTAATATTTTTAGTTTCATAATTTAGGAATGATACTATATAGTGTTTTTGGAAAAAATACTCAAGGGTTTATAATCCAATTACCTATTTAACATTAAATGGATTTATGTTTATCTAGGAAAAATAAGCATGATGAAAATTTCTATGAACACAAAAAGAGGTTAATTAGTGAACCTATTTGACATTACCCTCTAATGGGGATGTATTTTTCATTTGTCATAATTAATCCTTTTATAGAATATTATGTTTAGTCATGAAAAAAACAATGTGATTTTTCATATTTGTTGATTGGTAATTCCTCCAGAAGAGAATTATCCAAACCATGTTTTGGAGTTACTTGTTGTAAATGTTTCATTATTGTTACAAATACAATATTTCTATTTGGATATGT
The DNA here is from genome assembly GCA_963277665.1 of Viscum album. NCBI lineage: Eukaryota > Viridiplantae > Streptophyta > Magnoliopsida > Santalales > Viscaceae > Viscum > Viscum album. The sequence continues at coordinate 32,052,785 of OY728143.1, forward strand.
TGGATATAACATGGAATCTTCAGTTTAAATTATATATAAATAGTAAAGGAAATACACATGAGAAAAATGAGATTATTTGGTCTTCATAAAGAAAATTAATGTTTTATACATTATCATCTATGAAAAGAAAACAATGTAGTTGATGTATTAAGAATGAAATTCCCAAAAGTACTTCCAATGATAAAGATTGAGGGAGGCCCATTGAACAATGACCTAGTAATGTTGTAAATGGATGTCATATGGATTGAAAAAACATCAATTTTGGAATCTAATGATTTTAATATAAATTTTATTTATCCAATTTTCTAATTTTGTGCTTTTTATGTTTGTGGAGAAGATGATAATTCAGTTTTCCAGGATAAGATTTTTAGTTCCTTGATAAACACAATTAAATTTTGATTTGATGTGTTCTATTAGAATTATATTATGATGAAATAAACTGTATTAGTGTTTGAAAATTTTTCATTACTTACTATTATAAATAATCAGTTCATTCCAACTACATGGAATTTTCATCCAATTGAAAGGAATGATTTTTGTTAACTATTTAGGGTTACTTTTTTCAATTCTATGATCAAGCATTAAAACCAATGGATCATGGGAATTATTCTATAGATATCTACTATTGTATATCACAGAACACATGATTCACACATGGTGTAATCCCCAAAATTTCTCATGTTGACTCTCTCTATATAGAACCAATAATTACTTTTACTAATACCATTATACATATAATGTATCACTCACACTCCATCACAGAGAAAATTATACTCTAAAGACATTCTTTTTGGTAGTGAACATATAATAATGATTTTTGAAAGAAAGGGGATATAGGTTGTGGATCGAACAACTTGTAACCATATAAACTATGTTCACAATAAATAAATAATAATATTATAAAAAATGATGATAGAATTATTATTGTTTTAAAAAATAATTATTCCATCTCTAGAGGAACAAATAATTATTCAACATATTACATAATGAATATCAATCTATCATTGGAGACAATAATAGTGAAAAATATACTCATAATAATCATTTTATGAAAAAAAATACATTCATGTAAACTAACAATAATGATTAGAAGGAATAAAAAAGATTTATTTTTTGTTTAATATCTCTTATATTGTGTAAATATTCATATAAATAGTACATAAAAGTCCATTAACACATCCAAAAGCAATCAATAATGGCCTGTAATGATCACTTGATGGCTATTAAATGGATTTCAGATTTTTCTAATCATTATTGGGTATAGAAAGAACCAATAAACAAAAAATATTGTTCAATCGGATCGAGTCTATAATAACTTTTAATATGAGGTCTTTATGGCCCTTATAAACACGATATATTGGGGTTATTTTTCATTGATCATTAAATAAAATTGAGAAAAATTATATAGTAACCATAAAATAATAGTAACTATAATATTTTTAATGTTTAAAAAAATTTATATCATAATTTAGAAAACACTTTAACAATAGTCATTCAAAATATTCAAGAAATTTCACTATGATTTATAATATTATATCTTCATTAATAGCTTTATATAATCATATTACTTATTTAGTATCCATAATATCATATAACTGAAAAAAAATTAAAATTACTTTTTATTGGGTTAAAAAAAATTAATTCCATTATAAGATTGATATGAAATATTAGTAGAAAATAATAGTTTATTTTACTAAAAATTAAATTTTTTTGATTAAAAAACCCAGGGGAAAAGGTAAGAACCCTCATAGCATAGACAAGTCATGCAATAATTGAAACTATTGAATCATCAAATAATGGTTTAATTGATATCGAATCATTCTCCCTAATTTTTTTAATGAAATATAAGATTCTTGAGAAACCAGATCATCCTTTAGGGTGTCATCAAAATGAGAATCAAAATAAACCCAAAATTCCATGTATTACTCAATATTTTTTATCTACATGTAAAAGATTTATATCATTGTACGGTCTTACCTTCCCATCGAAGCATATATCACAGTAGAATATTCCACTGGGATTGTTCTTCCCATTATTTTTATGTAACTTCCCATGTTCCCTTAATTTTTAATATTTACTGCACCATTTCTTCACCCGATATCATTAGAGGATCCATATAATTTTTTGGAACTATGAATTTCAATTTTTATTGACCATTAAGGATCCCATTGATAGAAACTACCTTTATGTATATAACTTCTTCCTAGTCAGGGACCTCAAAACATTGAGATAATTATTGGATTTCATCCATTTGGTAGATCTCATCACCAGTAGAAGGTGAAAATAGGAATAATATTTTTAATCCTTCCTCCTGACTCTTAATGACTACATAATCCTCTAATTTTGGAGATCATCCCAATAATGATTGACATTATTGTCTCTAAAGAGTTGTCTAGATTGATCAACACTTGATACATCTCTAATGTCTCCCTGCTCCTCATTTGGAAAATCTAGATTGGTTTCTTCCACCACATGTTCTAGCCTATCAGCTTCCAGACTCTCAATGTGGTTGGAGTGATTTCAGATAGGATAGTACCTTCACAGACTTGTCTTCCTTAATAAATTTGATTCCACTGTAAGTATATTAGGATATTGGTATCCATTTATTTTTTTATAATCCTCAATAAACGTACTACATCTACATCAGATGCAGGATTAGGAGTCATTGAACCTCTATATTTATCCACATTGAACATGCCCCTGTTGGATCTCAGAACCACTCTAGGGGAGATCCCTTTTCATTTACTAGGACATGAATATGATACTTCATCTACACAAACATCCTCAATGCCCACTTGACCTAGAGGATAACCTTTATATGACATGAGATAATCATGATCTTTCTTCAACCATATGATGCTATCATAAAGAAATCGATTTCTCCTTAAGGCCTCCAATTAATGGTATTAGAACTGTATGTGTTAATAGGAGCATCCAACTGACTCTCCCCCATCAACACTTCATCCTCAGAAAAATCTATTCCCTTTACATATGTATTGGACCCCAAACCAAAATTTCATCACAGTTCTTGGGTCCTTGTTAATATATAGGAATACAGTTACCCAATTTCTTATAAGAATATAAAAAATTGACCCATGATTCGAAATCCACTACCTTCTTGTTTGTAAATTCCTCTTCCACTATGTCTCAAATGTACCCTATTGTTAGTTTAGAGATATAATATTATACACCAATGTGACGTAAATAGGGTGAAAAATAATATATTTTTACTATTATTAAAATTTAATGAACAACTAAATTCCTAAGAATGTTTATAATCACTAGATTTTAAAAACGTAAATGTAGATCTAGGAAACTAAGACAAATCATCATTGTTGGGAAATTTTTATTCAAATGAAAGTTGTAGGAGAACCTAAATAGTTGGAACCAAAATACATTTTATCTATTAGATGCACTAGACCAATCCAAAAACAGGTCCTCCTCTAATGAAAATCAAAACATGATGTGTCTATGGTCAATCAATCCTACCATTGATCGATCATATAATCCTAAAAACTCAATTATAATACTTTAGAAGGTGTTCATTTGGGGTGACATTGCTTAAATATCACTACAATGGTATGATTCAGAAGAGATGATGTTGCATTGAACAATGATGTTGAGATCAAATGCTATAAAAACCATTGAATAGATCTAGGACCATAGGGTTGAGGGAGATTTTAGGGAATGAAGCGAGATAGGTAGGATTATAGGAAGGGAAGTAGGTGTGAGTAGTAATATAAAAGGAATGTGGAGGTCCCTCCCCCAATGTAGGGGATGGACCGATGCATCAACCAATGCCATCATAGCAGAGGAGAATCCATCCCATAAACCATATTCTACCACAAAACTAACAATATTATTTCACATTAAATATATTACTCATATTAGTCATTTTATAGTTTTTATTATCTTATTTAGTTATTTCACAAACTCTTTATTTTTGATAGATTTAACATCTTATAGATCACATTATTATTAATAAAAAGATGATTGTTCTGGGATTTCACATATTTATATGGGTTTTCAATGGATTATGATAATTTAATTGACATTTTAATGTTATAAAATAAAAAAATGTGTTTTTTGTAAACTAGAGAAATTGAAAATTTATATTATTGATCTATTAGTATTTAAAATTCACAAATCACTCAATGATTTTATTCATATTATTTCAACCCAATTACAGTGTATATATATATTATTGTCACATGCTTAATAATCATTATAAAAGCTATCATGTATTTAAAAATATATTATATTTCCAATTTGTGAACACCACGAGATTAATTATTATTCCATCTACTCTGACACTTAAAAAATACAGAAATGACGGGTTTTTTATTAATATTTGTTATTGGAATGTTTTTTTTCTATAGTATTGACTATGACATGAGTATTATAAAATTTTAAAAAACTAGCATTGTCCTTCTAATCATACTAAGTAAACAATACTTCATATTTACATTATTAATCTTTTTTATGTCTCAATCCAGACAACAATTTTTGTAGTATTATTTAATTGAAATTAAAAGTTTTCTGTACAGTTTAGGACCCCATGATACCCTTTTATATTGACTGTTAATCCATTAAAACTACAAATTAGGACCCTCAATGTTGACCATATATTGTATTGTTTTATATAAGCTATTAGAAATCCCAAATTATAATATGTCAGTTTTACTAGAGTGTATTTTTATTTTGAGGTCCTTTTTAATGGTTTTAACAGTTTCACACTTGTTTTAGTGTTTTTAAACCTAAAACAACATTTCTTATCCTCATGAGTAAAAAAATTATAAATGTCATTATTTAAGAAGGAAAATTTTCAATTAATTATATAATTTTGGTTGTATGATTTCCTTAAAATCAGAGTATATTTTCATTGTTCTGTCCCACCCACTAATGTATTGAATGAAAGCCAAAAAATTAAAAAATTCTTATTTCATTAGTTTGGGTTCACTACATGTCTGATTGTCATATAATGAGCTCTTACACATAAAAAATAATAATAAGGAATTAATAATATAATTTTACATCTTATAGAGTTAATTTTCACTGTTTTTACAATTCCATGTATGTTATAGAATTCTAAAATTCTTAAATAGAGTTTCCAATCATCTAGAAAAATGACACATTAGATAGACATTTGATCAAATATAATACTTCGTAATTTAAACTATGATTATTTTAATATGAAATAATAGAAATATAAGGATTCATTATTGTTTTATAGACTCTAATTTAGGTTTTAAAAGGATTTATAACTATATAAAATTACTTATTGAATTGTTTTAAGAACACCAAACATCTGGTTGATAGCATATATATTTATAAACTAAAAAAATAATTCAAATTTTATTTTACAATGATTATAAATAATTCAGCTATCATTTTCCTTGAATTTGAAATTTACATGAACCATTATGTTTTTTATAACCCTAAATGTGTGTTTATTGTGAAAAAGAGTAAAGGACACATTTAATTGACATTATTTTTCCCAAATACTTCCCAAATATTTCTAATATTTTCTTATATAAATTAATGTAAATTAAATATTGTATATATGTTTTGATCCCCTAAATGCATATTTTTTAATGTTGCTAATCCCTACCAATATTCTTATTAGTAATGTATTAGCATATCGAATTACGTATTCATGTTTCACCCACTCATATACATAAAAATAAAAAAATTATTGTTTTCCTAAAATTTAATTGCATTGAGAAGAATATTTCCTCGTGTTTAACCATTCTATGTATGATTTAGTGATTTAAAATAATAAATGTGTTATTCCAATCATCATGATAAAAAAAACATAAATGGACCATCTAATAACTCTAATATTTTAAAACTAGTCAATGGTTGTTTTAATATGATTGCATGGAAATTGAATGTTTCATATTTTGGGTTTACCCCAAAATGATCATTTTAAATTGTCATAAAACATTTAAAAACTATTTATTCATTTTGTTTGGGGAACAACACATGTCAGACTGATGCTTTGTCTCATAATATGCAAAAGAAATTATATATATGGGTTTTTAGGGATATAACATTATTCAGATATTTTTCTATGGAGTTACCTATTACATTAATGTTTTACTATTTTAAAATAGAAACTGTGTCTTTGGCCATTCTAAAAAAATGAATCCTTGGATTAGAATTCTTTTAGGTCCAACATTTATAAATCACTCTACGACTAGTATCAACTATATTCAATTATATTAGAGGTTTATTTCATGGTTTCAACCCTATGATGCATCTTATTAAAGTATATCAAAAGTTGAAGAACTTCTTAAAGAATCATTTCTAGAACACTACACATCATATTTATTTGTTGTCTCCTTATTAACATAGAAAATAGTTAAAATATAGTTTTACAATAGTTGGACATTATTAAATAGTCCTTAATATGGTTTTGATTGTTTCAAATTTTTTTGGATTGTTATTACAGAAAAACTACAATTTCAATCATACTAAAAAAACAAAACCTCATAAATATATTAATTAAGCTACATAATTTCACAAATGAATCTAGAATTATTTTTATATGATTTTATGATAAGTAGAGGATTATTGATATTTTTTTATCCATAAAAAATGTTTTTAATGGTCGTTAAAAAATTTAACACAACTTATTAAATCAATTAGAAAATATAAAATGTTAGTCTGAAATTCAATATATTAATACATGTAAAAAACAATATAGTTTTTCATTTAATTACATGGAATTCCATGGGTTTTCTATGGTATTAAAAATTATTGGAATTCTTATTTTTTCATGACTAATAGTCAAATTCTGATAATCTATTAAAAAAAGACACCATTTATGGATACAAACTCATCTCCAATAAGATAAAAATCACTCAATAATTGTGTTATTATGTATTTATTGAATTTAGAGGTTTTTGTGTTGGTTTTTACTCATAATTCTCATTTTAAATCCTATAAATAATTATAAATAGAATATTAAAAGGTCCCAGAAATATATCATGTTATTTTGAAACTATTTCCACTCAAACAAATAATGATTATTAAAAAAATTAATTTTATTTGATTTACAATCATTTAGTAGTAATTTGTTATGGTTTTGACATTTATATGGACATTTTAGTGTTTTAAAAAATTAAAATAATATATCTTGTTATCCCAAGTAAATAAATCCATGAAATTATATTCTCTCTGTAATAGTCATTGATAAATTAATATACAGGGTTTTCACAATATAATTCAAAAAAAAGAAGGTCATTTTATTGATTTTAACCCCCAACATGCATTTTTTATGTTTTAATACCTTTGGAAATTAAATATTAGGTCTATAAATGAACAATTCACATTAGATTTGTTTGATGATAACTCTTACACATAATAATATAAAGTTTTTTTCTATAATTTATATGACATTCTAACTGCATTTTATTTGGTTTTAGCTATTACACACGATTTTTATAGATTTAAAATAATAGAAATGTTTTTACAGTAATCTTAATATAATGATAACATTTATTTATTTTCTATCTTCCAAAAAATTTAATGAATCAATTTAATGGTTTAATTAAATTAGCCTATAGAAATTAAATACTTTATAATTTTCTTACACAATTTTTTTTTAAATCATGTTAAACCATTAATAGAATTTATTAAATCACTCTAAAACACTACATGTTAGACGAATATGTTTTCAAATAATATAACTAAAATGTTATAAAAATACAAAGAGCCTACAATTCCACATCAATCATAATATTACTTCTAAAATTTCGACCATTAATTTTTTTTATTTCTAAGTTAATAAAAGTGTATTTTATTTCATTTAGTGCAAAAGAAACCATATATTAACGATCCATGAAATCTATTATTTCAAAAATTACTCAATTTTTTATATGATTTAATAGGAATCAAATGTTCTTTTCATAGTTTTGACACCTAGTCGATGTTTTGGATGTTCAATGTAACATAAAATGTTTCTAATTAATTAATTATAAGAATACCACCTTACAAATTAGAATGTCATTTTCTATTACAAGTCATAAATAGTTCAAATATTATTTTCTTATTATTTTGTATAATTAAAATACCATTTCTAATAAATTTATTCATTACCAGGCCATATTAGTGTTTTAAAACTCAATAAGTTTAATTATAGTCATTATGAGAAAATGATATTACAGTCCCCAATAATAATAAAATCTCTATATTGTTGGTTTTATAAGATTCAAAATTAATCAGAGTTCATTTAATTGTTTTTGACACCTAATTCATATTTTAAATTGTTTTTAAACCGTTAATGATTATGTATTAATTCATTCTTGTAAGATATTATATTATTTTGGTGTAAAAACTACTCTTTTCCCTTAAAAATATCTTAATGAAAAGTTTATTTTGACGTCACTAAATTTGATAGTTGTAATAAATGGTTTTGGTTTTAAATCACATGTTTTAATGTTTCAAAACTCTAAAAGTGATCTTGAGATTATTATAGTGAAATGAAATTTCATATTTACATTCTTGAAGATCTAAAATTTAAAAAATAATTGAACAGTTGTTGTCCATTTATTTCAGATTATCAGGATCTTTTCATAGACTTGAAATACTAAAGTATGTTTTTAATCAAATTGAAAACTTTCAAAGATAATTATAAATTTATTTAGGAAAACCAAAATAAAGATTGTTGTTCTTTTTATAGATTTCAATATTTCATAGCTGTATTAGTTTTTCAAAACACTAAAAGAAAATAACCAATTATCCTTTAAAAAATTGATAAATGAACAAACATATCTATTTTTTTGAATAACCACAATTATATTTCTATTTAATTTAATTATAATAAAATGTCATATTCATTGTTTTGACCCTATGATGCATGTTTATAAATTCCATTATACCATTAAAAACAATCCATTAGTTCGTTCCAATCACACCACATTTTATATTGGAATTCCATGTACACACACGTTCCACAAATAATTAAATTGTGGGTTTTAATAATTAAACTATATTATGTGGTGGTTTCCTATAGTTTAAACCATTACATTATCAATTAATTTTATTAAACACTAAATGTTAATTGACAATAATTTAGAGAAAAAACTAGACTATAATTATGCTCTTTCAATCCCAATACAAAAAAATATTTCTTCTTTTATTATGTGTGACTTCACAGTAATTGGAGGTCGTTTCCATGTTTTTGACCTATTAAAACATTTTTTAAAATCTATCAACCCATTAAAAATAATGTATTTAATAATTTTGGGAACAACATATGAAGATCGGACATTCCATCTAATAATATACCTCAGTAATAATGTAATGATTCCGTGACTATGATTTCATGTCTTCCACTGGCCATTTAATTTTTTTACCCCTATAGACATGTTTTACAGTTTTCAAGAACTGAAGGTGATTTTTTTGTCAACCTTATCAAATATAAACTAAAATTTGAATTCATTCAAATATTACATTTCATAACCAAGTCTTAGGTTGTTTTCATATAATTTTATATAAATCCAATTATTTTTACTTGGTTTTATCCCTTGCTTCATGTTTCTAAAGAAAATCACACTATTAAAAAGTAATTATTTTGTCAGTCCAAGGGGACCACACAGTATATTAAATATTAATTTTGTCATAAATGTCATACATAATATAGAGACAATTTTTCAATAATTTCATATGAGTTAGAGGTCAATTTTTATGGTTTTTAAAATTAAAAGTCTGGTTTACTACTAGATTTTGGGACTATACGATTTCCACCGTAAGAACATTTTCTTATATGCACTTGTATAGAGTGGTAATTTGTTATCATAACCAAGGGTTTTTAGAAACAATTTATATATATCTACATTAACAAAAGGTTTTTAAGAATCCTTTAGTATATGGATGAAGAATATAAGACAAAACTTCCCATCCTCACCCCCTAACCATGTTATTTAATTCACATAAGTTTGAGAAGTTTCCTCCCCACATTTTCTTGAGTATATCTCCTCATATTCATTAATGATTTCTTCCAGTCTTCTTCAACATAAAATTCTTGTGTTTTATATAAATCATATATTATATTTAGTGTCATTTTTATTATTATTTTCTACACATGAGACACTATGTGAGATGTTTTTTGTCATCATTATTCTATATCCATTGATTGAATGCCTATTTAGATTATTTTTGAAATATTATTTCATAATCATTTAGATTTTATTTAATATATAAAATCTAACATAGTTTTTGACTATTTTCACGACTCAAATATAATGTTTTTTGTGTCCTATATATTAGATTAATATTTAATTAATAAAATTTGTACTATTTTTGTATTTTCAATATATGACTGGGTTGTGAAATTATAAATTTATATTCATTATAATCATAATTTAATGATCAAATTTATATAAAATTAATTTCAATCAAATATTATGCAGTAAATGTTCCATATTCCTCTTTTAAAAAGATATTTTGGTCACTCTAGTATGCTACAATTATAGCATATTCCATTTCATAGAAATTGTTTTTTATAGATTCCAGTATTGTTTGATGACTTTCAAATTTATATTATTCTGTTATTATAATATATGGAATTATATAATGATATGCAATACTAAATATTTTCCTTATAAGATTATAATTTATTCCTTATAAAATATTTATACCAAATACAGGAGTATACATGTTTTTTTGGATACTGTGGTTGTTCAAGATTTAGTTTTTTATAGGGTTAAATAAAAGGCTTTTAATTATAATTATTTCATATTCAAAACATTTTTTTTAAAACAGTATTTATATAATGTTATATGTGTTTAATTATATTATTTAATAGTTATTTCATATTTGATTCCATACACTTTTTTTGGTTCAATACTTGTATGCATCAATTATAGAATATTTCAACTCTATTCTCTATATCTCTATCTATTAGTATACTTTTAGTTTTTTTACATTAAAATTGGAATTCAATTTTTTTATTGAAAAATTTATAAACACATGTGATTATAAATGATGTATTGATGTTATTAGAAATTAATCCTCGATACAAACTAATAGATTAAAGGAAAGTGTTTCCATTTGGGGAGGGACATTTTTTAATTCATGAGACAATGTATTCCATGATAAAGTAATGTATTTAATTTGATTTATGTCATAATGAGAACAAGGAAGTTAATTTAAAAACAATTACATTATAATAATATGAATTTAATTAGATTATGTAATGGTTGTTGTGCATTATTTGTTTTATACTATGATTTCATATATTAAATATTATAAGAGTGATAGAGGAAAAGGGGGGAGGATATTGTGGATCTTGGAATCATGCAAGGGATAATATACTAAATCAAGAATTAGATACCAGCTGTAATTGAATAGGTCACAAGGATATATTCTATAGATGTGAAATAGATAATTGAGATTCTGATAATCAGATAGACTCTTTAGAGTCATCCGAGATGAATAATAATTTTGCGGATGTTGTAAAATCCACTAGAATCCCCTCTATGGATTTTAGTCTCCCTCTCTGATAAGGGTGGTGAAGAAGGGTGGGATTTCCCATGTATCTACTAATAAAACTACTATATATGTAATAGTAAACCATTTTATGTTCTTTGTCATTTCATAGGTCCTAACCCCAAAAAGGGGCAAGATGTGGAGGTTAAAAGATCCGACCAAGAGGATCCTGGATGTATAGGGATTTTATTATTGGAAAATCACAACTATGGGATGAGGATTCATTCCCATCATTTTATAGATTGATGAATTCAAGAGGCGATCTTGTAGATTTGGCTATATCACCATAAATATTGGGTTTCGATGAATTCAAGAATGGTAAAATATTTTTTACCCATTAAATGTCACAAAGACCCATTGGTATGTCAGGATTCTCATTTATAAGATAAATTGGATGTAATAGAATCTCATGATTCTCAAGAACATAGCATCCACTATGGGAAACCAGATCCAAATGGATAAAAAAATGACAATCCATGATGTGGGAATTTTTCTCATTTCTTAGTTGATTATGATATGGAAATATCCATGGTGGTGGATGTGGTCTTCACGACTAAGGATGATACAATCTCTATGAAAAAATTCTATAAAAACACAAACTTTTTCATGGAATGAAATTTTATTAGACAACATTGCGGGGAATATAAGTGGTCTATTTATTATTCCTTTTTCATAATTAATGAGCATGCTAAATCTAGCTGCAAAAAAATCCAATGACTGATGAAAAATTGACGCCCCATCTACTTCATGTTGTCATATGCATATCGCTAAGTATTAGGAAGGCCTAGGCAAAAGATTGTTTTATCTTGTTTGTATTTCGTAAATTGAGGAGGTCGTGAAGTACTTGTTCCCTAAAAATAAAAAACATTTGGGATGGAACATGGTTTATATTGGTTTGAATGATTCCTTTTAAGATAATGATACTTGTGTTACTAATCTAGGGAATGATCCTTATGACGCTCCCACTGATAAATATCCTGATGTTCACCATAAATTGGGTTTCCCTCTCGTACTAGACCCCTTGGTGATGAATGAACCACTTGATAATACCCCCTTTTTTTCAAAGATATCCCTAACACATATTACCCTCAAAAATTTTCAGTGTGAAACCTCAAATGAGCAGGATGATCCTATTCTTTTTGATAAATAAGATATTCCAATTATTTAGTATGATGCTGCTATTAGTAGAAATTCCACTATGAAGCATCAAGAAAATCCACATGAAATATCATTTTCCATATAGATGTCTTATTCTACGGAAACATTGGTGGATTATTTAAAAGGATAGGACAAATATGAACTGCATGGGAAACATATCATCACACACATGTTGTAGTGTCATGAGAATATTCCTCCCTCAACTCTCCTGGATGGTGGTTTGATTTTGGATGATCCTTTCACATAGTTCCATTCTAATAGGGATCCTAAGAGGAGCCCATAAGATGTCATTATAACGAAGAGACAATAGTCCCTGAAGAAACTGAAATCATGTATTAGGGTGTTTTTGTCTGATGACACATGTAATGATCACCCCTTGACGAACTAAATTGTGAAGATAAGGCTTTTTAATCAAAATGTGTTTATTGGATAAATTATTGCATGAAGATGAATGACAAAAGAAACAAGAATATAAAATATTACACACAAAGTGGGCCACAAACCAGGGGCTAGAACACCCTCAATAAATGATGATATTATTCTATAACCACCATGGGATTGAGAATAAAAATCTTTTCATAGTGCTTAGGAATCTTATCATAACCAATAAATAGATGTTTATTGGAATTACTGATCAAAATATGATGTTTGATAATTAGAGAGCAGTAAAATAGACTTCTCTTGAATACAATCTTATTGCACATAACCTAAATTAGTATTATATAGATATTCATTGGTTGTTTTATCATGAATATATCGATACCATATCGTTTAACCACATACATCATGTAGTCTTAGTCTCTGTTGGAATGCATAATCTAAATTTCTTTCATTTATATATGCCTCTAATTCATATATTATGAGAAGAGTTCTATTTAGTTTGTTTAATATTATCTCTAATCATCTACATCAAAACTAGATCATTCATGGTGACTTCAACACAATAATTATGTATGAGGAGAATATTGGATCCCATTTTAGTAGAATTTCATCTAAAGTGTTTTCCGAGATGGCTGAAAAATGAAATTTGATAGAGGTGTCCATTGTGGGTGTTGACATTAAATACTGCGGATACACTCTAAATGGAAGGAAAGCAAAGAAATTGGATAGTTTCATGGTCCAGATTGATGGTTGGAATAGCATTTTCAAGGCCTCTGGTCTCATTTTTATAATACACAATCTGATCATAACACCCAAGAGATTTGTATTCACGTTGATGGTGCAAGATCATCTGCCATTACCTTTATGTTCAATATTTCTTGGTTGTTATTTTTAGGTTTCATGGAAATTGTTATTCATGATTGGAAAATTGTGGCTCCCAGTAGCCCTTTTCAGATTCTTCCTTCAAATATATGATCCTTTGAAAATGAATTATTTAGGGTTGGAGCAAGGCTTGTTTCTCCAAGATAGATGAAGAGATTTAATATATTTAAAATCATAATATTCATTGTTATAATACAAATTAGCTATGAAAGAAATCATTATCATGAGGAGATTGCATCCCTCTCCAAGATTTATGATTTACTCAATACCAATGAGAACATGGATATATCCCAAATCAATGTACGATGGATGAAGGAAGGGGATATAAACTAAAAATTAATTCCTAATCTCTTTAAAGAAAATAAAATCAAGGGAAGAGTAACCACCCTCAACATTAATGGCTGTTTTCTAACCTTGGGAATGGACATATCCAATGATGTCACTAATTGTTTTATGATATGGATTCAGAAAATGTAGATGATAATACATATATGATAATGAAAAATATCACTTCATGTATTTATGACTAGAAAAGTAGAATGTTGTTTTATGATCTTATAGATAAGAAAGTTTAAGAATCCATGTTATCCCTTAACATAGATTATGTTTTAAGTCCACATGGATTTACAAAGAAACTAATATTAAACTAGATGATTTTTATTGATGATGGTACCTATTGAGTGAGGCAGTAATTAACACATTCTTCTATCCCTTATGGTTCAAAATTGAACTTCATTTCTTTGATACAAACAATGGATAATTATGTGGACATTAGATACTTTAGACCGATCACAATTGGAAACATTGTACCAAAAATCAACATCAAAATCATTACTATTGGGCTGGGAAATATTGTCAAGGATATCGTAACCATGAATCAAGTTTGGTTTTCCCTAGGATAGATGATCCATATCTACATTTTCCATGTCTTTTATTTCATTAATTTCAAAACGAGGAAGGTGAAACAGGGGAGTTTTATTGTGAATATTGACATCTCTAAGGCCTTTTATACTATGAAATGGAGTATTACCCTTTCTATTCTAAATATTCATTTCTTCTAAAGCAATTTCATCAAAATTATCCATCTATCCCCAAGGGTGATATATATTAAATTCATATCAATGGATCCCCACATGGATTCTATAAAAGTTCTAGGGGGATCAAAAAATAAGACCCATTTTTTGACCATCTATTTTACCTTACGGAATACATTTTGACATGTTGTCTTGGTCGTCTTTTTTAAGATGGTTTATATAATAAAATTAAAGCAATGAGGGGACCTCAAACCCCTAAACATATATTCTATGCCGATGAAATACAGTTTTTGTGCATGAAGATTGACAGAAATTCTATTCGATTAAATACATCATTGTGCATTACAAGGATGTTTCATGACATTCCATTAGTTAGATAAAATCTTTTTTGGTCTTTATAGATGGTGTGGCCATCAACAAGAAGAGTATGATTGGAATGTCTCATGGGGTGAAATGAGGATATATACGCTTTAATTATTGCAAAGCACCACTCTTTTGGGGTAATATTAAAATGTTTTATTTGGAGGATATATTCTCTAAAATTATTACTCATCTATTGACAGTGAAAAGTTAATTCATCTATCCAGATGTAAGAATTTTTTCTACCAACACATTGATTAGCTAGATATTTCTCTATTCATTTTCTATGACTCTATGGACCAAATCTTTTATAAATGATCTTCAAATGATGAACAAAATCATAATATGAAGTATATATATTCATGAGAAATAATCTAATAACTATGGTCCGAAAGGACTATATAAAGCCCAATGATATGAGAGACACAGGTTTAAAATATTTGTTACTGTTTATTGAACCTCTACTTAATTATTTTTCCAGGGGTCTTATTATATAAAATTTTTACTCAGTGGAATTTTTATCAACTTATTCCACACCAAATTTTCAGGTTAGATATTTAGTCTTCATGTCCTCCTCAATCTGGTAATCATTGAATCCTACCTACACTAGCCTCATGTATAGTTGATGTAGGATTGTATGCAAACAATTGAGTATGAATGCTCAGAACAATCTTCAGTTAGATAGTCTCCTGAAGGAGGATATGGATATCCCTTAGCATTAATGTATGCCTCAATTTCTGATCTAAGTGCTAATTAAATGAACAATTATGGATTCATTCAATCTAATATTCATGTTGGAATACTATGTTATCATATCACCGACAGTGATACCCTTATCTAGAAACATAATACAATTGGCCTTCTCAACTTTAGGGATTAGTATCATCACATGTATGATATTCATAGATCACACCTTATTTTCTAAGAGAGATTTATAATTTAATATCCAATAATGATAGGGAGTACTTAATTTGGCTGTTCCTTTTTTATATATTAATTTGTTATAAAGGTATTCCTATGAATTTCTTGATAACAATGTAGCAAGTGTAACCTATAATTTTATGTGTGTTATTGAAAATTTACCCTACAAGTTTTTTTAAAATTCATGTTATATCTGACTATCCATATTCAAACTGAAATTATTATTGGGATACCCATTTATTTTTGGTGGACTTATCTGACTGGATTAAATATTAAAATTTTAATGTATTCTTTACTGAATAATTAAAATCATTAAGGATTGATTGTGAATTGTTATTTGGATAAATAATGATTGAATTTATGTTCAATGCATTTAGTAAATGTGACCATGAGATGTATAAAGCTAATGAGAAATGAAGATGAGTATTATGAGAATTTTGAGCCCAAATTTCCATCTTTTGAATAGATTGGATTAGTTTATTGGACATAATATCTTTTATACTTTGGGTCAAGAATAGTGGGAGATGAAATATCATAGAGCCTTTTTTAACATTGATGTTTTTGATAAATACAAAATGTACGTAATATTTTTATGTATAATTTATATATTCCTTCATTGTTTCACATATATCTAAAATACATTTCAAATTTTTTTATAGTGAACATAAATAAATTTCAAGTAGAATTAATTTATCCTTTTATTTGATGAGGGTGAGTTTTCATAGAAATTATCAATTTTTCGTTTAAATAGATGGATAACTCATTAAATTAAGAAATTTAAATTAATATTTATTCCATTAACATTATTATTCATATATATTATAGGTATTGAGTATACCTATTAAATATTTTCCCCCAGGAATTTAGTGTATTGTATTTTATTCATAATTACATGGTTCATGAATTAAAATTATTAGTAATAAATGGGTACTAATTTCATATAAATTACAGATAATTGTATTTGAGAAGATGATACAATGACATTATTTTTAATGTAATATCAAATCGTTTGGATTTTGAATCATATAGTAAGACTCGATATGAAAAAATGTCTTATTAATACATTATTGAGAAAATATTGATAATGGATTATTACTCTTATAGTCATGTCAATATGAAGAAATTTTAGTAGTTTGATTTAAATCAACAATAAGAAAATTTTATTTATTACTATAGATGTAATGTTATTGACATGAAACACTTCATGGAAAGAGATAAGCCATATATTTTGGCATCAATGGTGAAATAATTATTTTAGGTGAAATATAATATGATAACTAAATTCAATTTTATTAATGAAGTAATATCATTAAATTTTTTTATGATTATGGGGATGAAATTGAATCTATTACAGAACCCATTAGTCTTAATCATAATATTTCTAATGATGCAAAAAAAAGTCAAATTATCATTGTGTATTTTGAACCTAATGTATTATTGGAAAATATAAAGAAACATTAATTTGAATTCCCATTTCAATTAGTACGCCTCTCTAATGTTTTTTGAGTCTATAAATTTGTAATTCCATAATTTTGAATTCAATTTAAAAGTTTATGTTTGGTGTAATATTATTTTACTTCATTTAATTTCATTTTATCTATTTCAATTCCATGTTTCTGTATGAAATAAAATCAATGAAGTAAACAAAAAAATTTAAAATTAGTCTTAGAATTAATTATTAAAATATTTTCTAAATGTTAGGTTTAACCATTTTTAAAAATCTATTTTCAAAACATGTATCTATAAAAATTCGATTAACAATTAAATACAAATTTGTTTAAACTAGTATTAAAAAGAAAATTTTAAACAAGTTTAAAATATACTTTTTTAAATATTTTTATAAATATTTTTGTTTAATACTCCTTTTATACTAGTTTGAAATATTATTTAAAACTTGTTTAAAATAAAATTTTAAAAAATAAAATATGATTTAAAAAACACATCATAATTTTTTTTAAAAAAATTAGTCTAGAAAAATATATTAATCCAAGTAAAAAAATAATAAAATTTATTTTTCAAAAAACAGTTAAAAATAAAATTTTAAACCATATAAAAAAATTAGAAGTGGTTCTAAATAATATTATATTAATTTTAAATAATTTTTTTAAATAAAAGTATGATTTTTTTCAAACAAGTTTAGAAAAACGTCTAAAACTTTTTTTAGAAAATCAAATGGTTATTAGTGATAGGTATTAAATTTATTATAAAAATATATTTCATTTTATCCATTTTAATACATATGATTTAAAAAATTTCATTTTTTGTCTTAACAATTAAATAGAATGAAAAGTATTTAATTCTCAAAAATATTACAATCCATTATTGTGAATTAATTATGTTTTTCCATATTTTACTCAATGTTTATCATCTAATTTATATACTTCAACTATGACATGTCACCTCTTCTATTTTCAATTTCATTCAAATATGTATTCATTAATTATGTCATCTCACCTTTTACAAAATATTTTTTATTTTATATATTATTTAAAACATAAAAAATGTATTTTATTGAAATATACAACATCAAGGATACTGAATGAGTATGTAAAAATTGATTTTAAAAATGAACAACGAATGTGAGATCTATGACTACCACCCTGAGTTCCCTTAGATTTTATATTAATTCTTATAGTAATAAAATAAATTATAGTGTATTTAATTTTCATATTCATTATTATATTTCATTCAGGGAAATTATTATAATAAATGATAGATCCCAATTAAGAATTCTGATATGGGTCAAGATCATTCCAAATCAAGTGAGGGACCCACTAAAAAAATTATATTTCCCATCAGACCCATTCACACAGAGACCCAACATTAGATTTCTCCTCAACAACAAATTTTTTCTTCTTCCTCAACATGAGGCTCTAAGGTTGTTCCTACCTATTCCTTCATCATCATTTTAGTCAATCTCAATTTCTCATATACCATTTATATATCATGTGATGATTCATAATTGTTTTTATCTTTTCTTATCAGTAATATGTTTTCTCTAATTACCACTCACATTCACTGAATAATTAACGATCGTGAGGATACTATATCTAATCCACGACATTAAGATGAATTAGATCATACATTAGATCTAAACACCTTTCATACAATACTAATTATATATAGAGAACAAATCTATCAAATCATAATGGTCATCCAATATTGGTTATATGTTTAGAATATTTATGTTTTGGATGTAATATATGATATTTATTATTATTTATTTTATTTATTAGTGGGATTTTAAAATAATTGATGTGGCATACCATTATGTGTGATGTATTGGTTCGTCCAACATAAATCAATGTTGTATTTAATGAAGATAACCATGTGGTATGTAGAAATTCGAGAAAATTTATATGTTTTCTATGGTATAATCCATGTATAGTGACATCATTCCAGTTAATCAAATCTCAAAGAGTCATTTCATCAATAAAATAAATTAGAATAAATGGAATGAGATGTAGGAATTAAAATAACTTAAGTTGAATAGTATAATTATATTTTATTTATAGAGATTAAAAAAATGGTTTCATGTTTCATTTAATTTTCATGATATTCAAGATCTAAATGTTCTATGGTTGATGGATCTAGGGAAATTGTGGTGATCATATAAGCACAAGCTATATTTATGTTGGAGGGAAATACTCAACATTTGGTTATAGGGTATAGTAATAAATAATTATTTTATATTTACATAATACTTGTAATTCATCACTTATTTAATGAGTAATTATCTCTAGTAAATAATAAAAATTAATATATACTGATTGAAAATTTAATTATAATATTTTTTAATGTTTTTTTATTTTTAGGAATTGTCGTAATTAAGTAATAAAACAACAGTTTTAGGAAGTTCATGCACAACTTAAGATGCACTATGACATTCGATCATGAATGAAACTAGATATTTTTATGATAGATTGAGTATCATCTGGTTATTATGTAACTAAAACTAAACAAATCCTACCTATCATAGAAAAAATTACTTCAAATGAATTATATAAAATAAAAACAAGAACATAATAAATTATAAATGAAACTATAAAAAATATAATATAATATAATACAATATAATAGATGTTTACCCAAATATGTAATACATAACAGAACCAAAGAAAACCATATCAAAATGAATGTATTATACCATAATAAAAACAACCCAACATGACCAACATTGAAAAAAAAATATTTCCACAAAACTCAACTATACATGAATCTAAAAAACCGAAACAATAACTACTGTGAAAAACGATGAGTGCATCCAAAACGTAAGAAAAACAAATATAACATAAAACAGGAATGCTAAATTGAAATAAAAAATTCATAAAATATATATTTGAAAAGTAAAAACATTTATTTACTAAATTAATTTCCAATATCCTTAAAACAAATTGATCTAAAAAACATTAATAAATCAAAACAGAATATAAAAAATATTTCCACAGAAAAAAAGACTATGTAGGTATGATGTGATATGTTTTAAACAAAAATTATCCCAAGAATTGTTAATTACTAAATGAAAAAAAGAAAAAAATTGAACCAAACTAAATATAAATTATAATATAAAAAAATATTAGATATATTTGTAGTGAATCGATCCAATAAATATTGATTCAAACCATCCCAAATATTTTTACAATTTCCAAAATTTCCAATTATAAAATGTATATTTTAATATCAAGTAATTTAAAATTCATCTGTTAAAAATGTATACTCTTATGATTATTTAACGTTTGAATAGAAAAATGACTTCTGTAATCACTGAAACACAAAATTTAACTAAAAAAATATCCAAAAAATATATTTCTTATATAATGTCATTCAATGAAATTAAAATTTCCAAAAAATTATATATTATAATAGAATAATTGGGAAATTTAATCGCAAATCATTCAATATAAAGATATCAAATTAAAATCAAGAACACAGATACATGTATATGAAAACCATTTTACAATGGTAAAGTTTATAGTCCAATTTCTCATAAAATACAACTGAAAAATAGTTATTATAATTACATAAAATTGTTTCAAATTAAAAAAATTTGAACAAACTCACTCAAATAGACCTGAACCAGTCGAAAAAAATAAAAATAAATTCAATCAAACTAAATGTATTTTTAATAAAATACAATTCAATATAATTTATGAAAAAACTTCAAATCATATTGTTAGAAATTAATCAACAGTAAATGTAATTTAAATTATAGAAACCAAATTTTCTGAATTTTAATAGTAGACAAACACATTAAATTTAATACATTAATTCCAAAATAGACTTCAACTAAAAAAAAAATAAAATCTTTTGAATTTCTTATTTAATTATTTCTCGTTTTTCCTAAAATATAATATTATTTAAAAAATCTTCATTATACTCAATTAAAATTATAGTTGTTGGTATTGAATATTTTAGGACTTTTTCATCATGTGAAATTATTTTAACAGGGTAGGATGATAAAATATTGGGGTTATATAAATGAATAGATGCAAGTAATGATTTTAAGTTTTATTATAATTATTTTCAATGCACATGCAAATTTCAAAATTAAGTATCCTATTTATATTCTAAATAGTGTTCTTTGGATCCCCTTATTTTGATATGAGATGAAAATTCTAGTCTAAATGATATTTTGAGATAGATATTATGTGTGTTCACTCAATGTGAGGTTTGATGTTACTCCTAAAAGATAATCACCCCCACAATCTACTGGCTCATCTTGAGATCCTCAAACTAATCAGTTAGTAATAGGATGCATGAGTGTCATAAAGATGTATGTGAGGCTTGATAACACCATATATAAGCATGATATTTGCCTAATAGTCACCCAATAATTCTAAAAATATATAAAAATTTATTTATGTTCCATCTACTAGAGGATTATATGATTCCTAATAAAAAAATTAAAATAATTTTCTTCTTATATTATACACCAGATGATTGTGGTGGGGGTCCTATTAGAAGATATAGTTATTACATTTCCCATGATAAAGATTATGATGATGATACTTTTGGATATAATGTTGTTGGAGAGGACATTTAGAATGTTAGTATTGATAATGATGTTGGAGTTAATGTTATGGAATATATTAATACTATCCATTTATGAAGTAGTATTTGTTATAAAGATATTTGGATAATGTGTGAGGACATAAAATGATTGAATGAATATGTTATGTTTTATTTTGAATTTAGACACTAATTAAATGTAAATTATACAGTTTATATGATGATTTAGAAATAAATTGTGAATGGATCAATAAATAGATTTAGTTTTAGGATGATATATAAAACTCTAAGAGTGGGTTGATGAATATATCGACATTGACTTTTTTGGGTGGAGTCAATAACATTTATTTTAAAACCATCATTCTAGTATGTTTTAAAAATTATTTCAATAATTGTTGCAATTTGAAATTTTTTAGAACAACTAAGAACGAATTCCTTATAAAAATTTGTATAAGACTGTGCTAATGACCTATATCATTGTGGTTCATAAAGCTGTTGGCATATCTGGTACCCATGAATTCAAATCATATTTAAAATGTTCAAATACATATACGTTTACTATTCTAGTAGTGTTTTATTATTATAAAATACTAAAATACTTTATCCAGTTATCTTAAGAAAAAAATGATTGTTGTTTTTAGCTCATAAAATTTCACAAATGACACAATTGTTGTTTTTATAAAACATTACAATGCAATTAGGTGAATTTCATTATTTTTACCCCACAAAAAAAACATGTTTCATGATCATAAGATATTTATAAACATCTAATTCAATCATCAATGGAACAAAAAATTTATTTATGTTCCCCAACTCATAAACATCACATATATTAAAAATAATTATTCTTATTATTTTACATCATTCAATGGGTTTTTCTGATTATATTTACAATTATAGGTACATTTTAGTGCTCAAAAACAACAAAAGTGCAATTTTAGTCATCATGGGTAATAGAAAACATCAATTTATTTTATATAAACTATTTTATTTTAGAGATAACTATATAATTATTTTATTTTTATATGATTTCATTAAAATTAGAGGCTAATTTATTTGTATTGGACCACTAATTCATGACTTTAGTGACCTCCAAACCGTTAAAAACATATTATATGAGCGGTCAGAGGACACCACATATAATATTCAGATGGTGTCTATATATAAATGATGAAGGTAATAGAATGATAGATTTCAATAAGGTCCCATTATTCAGAGGCTTCTTTCTACGGGTTGACTATTACATGTACGGTTTAGTGTTTTAAATAACTAATTATGTTTTTTTGATATTTTTTTAAATCTATACATCATATTAAAATATTTTTACGGATTCCATTTATTTAATTACTATTAATTATAATTAGTATGATTTTAGAGAAACTAAATTTCATTTTCTTTATTTGACCCCAAGACACTAGTCAGTAATGGTTGTAAAATCATTAAAAAAGTTTATTTATTTATTTCAAGAACACCACCAACTATATTGTTTTTTTGACTAATAATAAACCTTGAAATAATTGATATATTGTATTACAATTATTTCAAATAATTTTATGGACGTTTTATGGGTTTTATCATTACATTCATGTTTATTAGATTTCAACCAGTAAAGAAGAATTTTTAGTAATCCTGGGCCCAGATCCCCTATGATTTCTTCATCATTTGTTCTTATATTTTTGTAATCCTTTTATAGATTTTACAATGATTTCAAGGAATTTTAAAACTATAAATTGAGTTTTTATTATGAATATATAATGTAAAAACCCTTTTTTATTTTATTAAAACAAATTTGGAAATAGAAAATAAGATTTTAAAAATTCATATCAAATGAAATTTTACATCATAAAATTGTAATTTCAAATAACTCATTCATTAGGTGTGTCGCATACTAAACCACCAATGATCTAATGTGGATGTCCACTTTCTATATCCATATTCCACAACATGATTAAATACTATAAGTTAAAAAATATCAAAAAATTATCAATGAGAATAATTTAGGTACATTTATTACTGGTAGAACCATATTTATTCCATTTATATAATGATTTTTCATCACTTCCTATATACATGATGAAAATTTAAAAAATAACACCTCAAACACTACAAAATTGATGTTGGAAATAATTGACCAAAATGTATTTCATTATTTCTATATAATCATAAACCACAAATGGTGTGCATACCCCAACATCATTACTAACACCAATGATTTCATAAAATAGTTCTATTGGACACAGATTTTCCATGATTATCATTACCCATGACATTATTAAATGTCTCACTAATGATTAATGTTATATGAAATTTATACTTTAGAATCTCTTCTAACATGACATTGAAACATGGTTGTTGAATTTATAAGATGAATTAATGAACAAGTGATGATAATTTCTATGATATAAAAAATATGTTCTTTACTAAATAAATTACTTATATAATTTTGGGAAACTCATGATAACTTACCCTATGAGTCACTATTTATATTGATTTCCAATTAGTGAGATCACCTCATTGGTTTTATTAAAACACTTGTGATCATGAACTATATATTTATATTGATTTTATTATAAATTATTTATAATATACGACTGAAAAGTTAATTTCAGAATACATCTTTCCTAGGTTATGACATGTGTAGTGTTCCAAAACAACCTACTTGGTTCTATCTAAATGTAACATCATTTTTTTAAAATTTTAGAAATCATAAATAATATCATCTTCCATGATTTCTATGTGATGAAATGTATCTTCTTATTGTTGATATGTTTTCATCCATTTAATTCCCTACATGGTAGAATCTAATTTATTTGATGAATATCATTGTCAGTACACCTAGATGAGTAGAAAATAATACATGTTATTAATTAATTGTTATATTTTTCAGATAAATTATAGTTACTACCTCATGTATCAATGGTCTCATATATAATACCATGGTAATATATCAACTTTTGAGTCTGATAGTAAGATTCTTGAATAAGAGCTCCAGTAGGGACCACCTTACACAATAGTAACAAAACATGTCACAATAGGTTTTCATCAATCTATTTATTATCTATATGTGTAACCATATAATGTTGAATGAAAACTTACCGAATTTCATGTATCTGCAATTTAATTTAGTACACACATAATGAACAATTTCATTGTATTTTTATACTATTTCATCTCCACAAAAATGTGGATTACACTCTCAAACCTCATCATTAATTAAATTAATTTATCCCAGTTGAAACTAATGTATCATGTCATTAACCATTATATTCATCATGTCTATGGTTCTTCAATGAACATCCATCTGGATATTTACAAATTGGTGAGAGGGAACATATTATTTTACATGAAATATCATTGTCCTATGGTTTTCTAAATGCCCATTCAGACATAAATTTTACCTAATGGTATATCATTTCATGGATATATATTTATATACATTATATGTGTCTAACTAATCAAATTGATTTTAAATCCTATGGTTTAATATTAATAGTTCATAATTTCGTTATAATATTTAATAGAAAACCTATCCAGCAGATCAATCGACCAAAAATTCAAATATGTATATATAAAAAACAAATAATTGACATACAAAAACAATAATTCTATAATTTTCATTCATGTCATATAATAATCTAAATTTATTAGAAAATAAGAATATAATAGAATAAGTAAAAATCAATGTATTTTTGTTTTTTAAGTATATCAAAAATTAAACTATAAGAATTACTAGAGAAAAAAATATATTATATTTATTAATTAATATTATCAGAGGAAAATAAAATAATCCATTTTCTATGAACAATATGTCAAAAAATAAAAATATTGAACATAAATAAACAAAAAAATTATTTATTAAAGAAAATTACAACTTTTTGTTGAAAAATTATTCATATTTAGAAATAAAAATATTTCACTGATTTATTTATAATTATAATATAATAATAATAAATATTTTTACTAATCTATTTGAAAAGTAAAATATAATTACATTATTAAATCCACACATAAATAAATAAATGTATAAATATAAATATAAATATATACATATATATAACATTATAATTTATTGACAATGGACAAAAAAAATATTAATGAATTAAAATAGTTTTAATTTAGTAAAAAATCGTTGAAAATGTTCCTATATTTAAATATTATCAACAAAACATATGTTTTTATATCATTTTTATTATATAAATTCAAATAATAAATATATAATAAAAATAATTTGATAAAAATTTTTTGATCAATTTAATCTTTTACTGATATACGCAATTGATGTAAATTGGAAAAATTAACTAAATATTATACAAAATTTGGAGCACAACAACACACTTAAAAATTAGCCAATTGGAATAAAATAATTTAATGAAGATACAAGTATTAATAATCGATTACAAATATTTTCAATAAATTAAATTCAAAATCGTTAACAATCACATATATCAATTTAGGATTATCACCCCTATATTGAAATAAATTAAAATTTTTATCAAAAAATAGAAGAAAATATAAATTTAAAACACCATAAAAGTGTACATTCAATAAATTACGTACATAATCTACAAATAAATGAGTAGCAGTTGGAAATTTTAAAATATTCCTCCAAAAAATAACTCTATAATGGGTTGGGGATGAGATATTCAGGTGAACATTTGGATTCTGAAGCACAAACCCACTCAATGATAGTGTTGATGATATCAATTGGTGATATTTGGTAAATATAAAATAGTGAAGGTCATAGTGAGGTATTAAATCAGTGAGAAAATCTGGTAATGGAGATAGGGTTTTGTAATCATGGGTAGAGGTTGTTCTATAAGTATGAGGGTATGGAGCTTGAATCTAGACAAGTTCATGTCAGAGAGACCATGATCTTTTTTCAGGGGGAGTATGGAGGATTGGTAACATTTTTGAAAAATGTATCAACCAAAATTTATTAGTTGAATTAACATTTATAGAAATAAAAAATCATTTTCCATTGAGCCCCCTTCCAGGAGTAATCTTTTTCTATTAGTGTAGATTCTACACTTCTATTGAAATAACACGATTTAAAAAATATAAAAAATGGATTTTTTAAAAGTGAAAGAAAATATTTATAGAAAAATTATGTTGGGAGATGTTTGTGTTTTTCCAGGGAAGGGAATAGCTGATGCCTATATCCCAGAATCCAATTATATTTGGCCTGAAATAGAATGATATTTCATAAGAAATATGAAACAATAGAAATTTTAAAAAACATTACAGTTTTAAATATGGTATCCTTCCCCAATTTCAAAAACACTACATCCCCCAAAATTAATAAAATAAAAATTTATTATATATAGTTTTGAAATATAAAACTCTATTAATTCATTTTAAATATCCACCCCAATATAACCACTATATTTTGGGAATAATGATACAATCATAATATTTTCCAAGGGTCATTTAAAAGTGAAAATTATTAATTTCACTCTTGAGTGATAAAATATCAAAAATTTACTTAGAAATTTAGAAACTAAAATACTATAATTTTTAGACCTTTATGTCATGAACTGACATGCTGAGGTCTGATGCGTGACTACCCTAATACCACCTTAAATAGGGTATGTGTTGGAGACCAGATCCAATTAGGAATATCCCACAAATGTGAGGCATTAGCCTAATATACCGATAATGACAAACACATCTCTAAGCACACAAAATGTTGAAATGTAAAAAAATTGAATCCAAGCATGAATGCATATAACATCCAACATCAAAGAAAAATAGTAATGTATAGAATATCGTAAAAGGGGGTGAATAAAAGTCCAAAAACTAAAAATATTATAACATTTTACAGGAATGTAACTGATGTAAAATTCAAGATCCCTATAAAAACCATAGTTTGAAAACCTACAAAAACACTACACTTTCTCCCTAGTCTCTCTAGAAACAATAAAAAGGTGCACTGTATGTATAATAATGACATGGGCATGAAAACCCTATAATGGTGTTGGAAAAGAAATTTCCCTTTGGACAACTGAAAATTATTTAAAAAATATTCACTTTGTATATTTCGATCAATTCAAGATATAACAATCAATGTATAATAAAGGCACCACACCACTAGTCAGACATAACTAACTATAAACCCTATGATTATTCTTGAATCAATGCCTCTTTTTAGAGAATACACTCTAAGATCCATGTTTTCATTGGAGAAACATGATGAAGAGATCTACATCATTGGGCCCCGAAAAAAAATTATCATTGTTATAAGAAAACAATGCTACTCTTATTGGGGATCACAAGTAGAACTAATAAGGTACACAAAAATCCCAATCTAGAAGAAAAAGCTATAAATGTGATCATTTTTCAGTGATACCAAAACCCCTTTAGATAAGGTCAAATTGATGGAGTATCAACACTGTACTTATGGTGGTCATGTTGATTCCACAAACACCATGTAGTAAACATGGATGATATGTGATATCAGTCCAGTCTCACTGAGGGACACCAAAACACTTTATGAAACTCAGCATCAAGAGGTGATCTCAATAATGTGATGATGATGTAATTTTGGGGACCAATCGGGAAAGAGAATGTTTTTTAATTTAATAAGGATTTTTTTCACAAATGGGTTTCCTTTTATTACCGAAAATGATAAACCGATTAACTCTCAAAAAGATTAAAATCAGTCTGACCATCATATTTATGAATTTTGAATCATAATTCTAAATAAACTCAAATATATATGGATATTTTTTTCTAGGATAAAATGATTCATGGAGTCACATTAGGTCTATAATTAACGTAAAATCACAATGGGGTGAATCATTAGAGTCATCTTAATTTGATGTGAAAATTAATTAGTTAAATATTATATTTGATCTAATCATTATTAGGAAAGAAACCACTAATACAAGATGATTTTTATTTAATAAAGAATTTTGTGAAGGTCTATGTTTTGGTGTGTTAGTATATCCACGTGAAGACATTTCATTCTAAACTTTTTATTTTTTGTGAACATTTTTTTTTGAAAATGAGGCAATATGATTATTCTATTTTAAAATCTGACCAAAAACATAAACGATTTAATTTATTGGTGAATGAAGTTTTTAATTATTGTAATCCGAAAATAGTAAGATGTTTTGTTTTGATTGATATTTTGAATCTTATTCAGAATAGAAGAATTATAAGTAGTTAAAGATGATTGAATGAATCCTTTATCTCTTTTAGAATAAAGAAATAAGAATTGGTGTTTGTTATGAGAATCATAATAAGAATACATATGTTTCCTTCTTAAATTTGGTGAAGAGAAACACGATGATGGTACATTTTTTGAAACTATATATCAATAATAATGAAAAAAGATGAATGGATAGATAGTAATGCATAAGATGCATAGAAATCTAATTAAATGTCTTCATTTCTGATTTATTTTAATCTGTGTCAATAAAATTGGAGTTACCAAATTCTTCTATCATAATAAAGAAATTGTATTCAGAAACCGGAATATGGAATCATATTTAGACTATATATTGTTATGAATTCTTTAGTTCTAGATTTATAGGTGGGTATTTAAATATGTATGACAAAAATTATTCTTAATCCTAATTTAAATTTGGAATGATAAATCTGAATTAGATTAATTATTTTTGATAAGGATAAAATGAATTGAAGTCAAGAGGAGATCTAAATTTCAATGGAAGTTGACAATGAAAAAGATAGATCCTAATTTTAATGGTAATTGAATTAGTTAAATTATGATCCTTGATTGAAGAAAGATTTTAAATTCAAGAGTTTTGATTTAGTTGGGAGATGAACAAATGATCCCTCTTAAACCATTCTTATGAGACTAAAAATATGAAAAGAATACATTTTATATTTTTCAACAAGTGATATTTTCAAAATATGAGTCAGAATATTCACATTTATAAAATTTTAATAATGTTACCTCATTTCACTTTCTTAAAGATGTTGGATGGAAAAAATAAAAAGAAGAAGGAGAAGAAGAATGGTAAGATCATATTCATTTTCTTACAAAATTAGTTTCGATAATCATGCAAAGAAAATAGTATAGTAATTTTTTGGATAGAGGGATAAGATGTTTATTTTTGAATCAATGGTATTTTGACACAATATATTTTTTCATGTTGAGCAATTAGAATTGGGAATCATAAATAGAAATTAGGATCAGTATCATTAAAAAGAAAAATATTTTCTTACTTGTTGTTGGGTAAGAATGTGATGGTTTTTTTGAAGGATCATAAATGTGAAATTTGATTACTAAGAACCATATTAGGAATATTATAAAAAATATGTTACATATTTTATTAATTCCGGAATAATATGATATATTTTATTTAACATATTGTTACATGAGTGCGAGGAAACATTTTTCACACTGTATTACATAATAAAGTATTGTTTTATAGTCGATTTTATAGTATTCGATATTTTTAAAACCAAACCAAGGATGTAGCTGGTATTATTGAGTTGTGATATTATTTAATTATTATCTTCTTTATGATGTGTGTTTCAATAGTTTTCAGTAAGTAAAAAAATATTTATAAGCTGGAGAATGTTGACTCATATGTAATAAAAAATCGAAGAGAAATATATCACTATAGAACCCTCCTCCTCTCACTGATAAAATAGTCCTTGATGTGTAATATCAATTGGGATCATATTATTGGTTCCCATAATTTAATCTTTGAAGATGTTTTTGAAAGATATATTCTGAGGGAGAATCAAAATTGTGTCAACTATAAAGGTATTAATATTATTGATCATATAAACTATCATATCTAGAATGATAAAATGTTTCCTTATTATATGTTACTTGGGTATGATGTTCTTGATGTTAAAATAGATTATTTTCATTGTATTAATTATATGGTTCCTCTAACACCTATTGATTAAAATAATATTCAGAATGATGGAAGAGATAAAAATAATTTCCTCTCATCACAAAATGGTATTATTTTTTTAGAGTGAAATGTGTGGCCACATCTAATGGAATTTGGGATAAGTTGAAAACCATTTTTAATGGAGATTAAAATAATATATAATGGAACGCTAGAAATATAGATGGTGATGTATGAATATTAGAAAATGGGAGAATAACGAATCTTTCATGGACTTCTTTACTAGGGTGAATGACATAATTAGCACTATAAGATATATTGGTGAAAATTTATAACATTCTACCATTTTAAAAGAATTTATTAATCCTTCCTGAAAGTATTTCCTAATTATATAAAAAATATTGTAATCATCTATCTAGGGATGACATTCATAGTACTCTTATTACATATAAAATTGGAAGGGGGAATTTTATTATTGGAAAACAAATTTTGATAGGGATATTTCATTCCGAAATGTTGAGAAAAGAAAATTTATGGTGGTTCATGAGGAAGATGATGTGTTGACTCTAACTAAAAAAATGATGTATGTCAAAATCTTGAAGAAAATTTATTCTTTTCTTTCTAAATACGTGAAAATACATATAGGTAATTATAAATGGAATCTTTCCATAATGTTTGTAATGTAGAGTAATTTGAATCATTTATACATCATCCCTTCAAGAAATAAAGATGAGGATATTAATGAGTACTAAAAATGGTCCAAGAAGTTCATGCAAGAAAATGAGTGATTAGGATGAATCATTTTATAGAGGTAATGATAACAAGTTATTAAAATATAAAATAAAAACTTATTGTCTGATGTTGAAGAAGAATAACATAGTGAATCTGAATGTAAAAAATCCTTTTAAAAGGAAGTAGAGATAAAATTTATTGAAAAAGCGAATGTTGAATAATTCAAATGTAGATGTTTTAAGAAAGAATAATCCCAATTATAATTACATCTTAATGCATAGGGGGAACAATGTATGAGGAAGATTGGAAGGCTTTAATATGAAATTAGGAAGATGAAAAAATGAAAATTCATCATCAAATAATCAAAAATGATTCCCCAAAGTGAATTTCAAGTTGATAGAAGATATTTATAATTTCAAAAAGAATCTTGATAAAGAAAATAATAATAATGTACATCTAAAAGTTATATTGAAATGAAAAATAAGAAGAGTAGAAACTTTTTATACAAAAAAATTATAAAGATATATGGTGTGCTACAATTTTTAAAAAATCTTATTCAAATATTGTTTAATTTTATTATATGTGTAACCAAAGAAGGATCATATGTTACCTTAAAAGGTTTATATTAATGATAAAGTACTTCATGAAAAGAAATCCTAAAATGCTATGAAAAAATAAGGAATGTCGGAGAGTATTTTATTTGTCATAGAAAAATAATGTCATGAAAATAGAATATTATATAAATTTTTTTTCAGAAAATTATTCTAAACATTCTGAAGATGGAAATGTTAGTAGAAATTCTGGTTTTTATAAGGATTAAAAGAAATTTGAGTAAAAAAATATAGGTGGTAAACAATGTTTTGTTATGAAGGTTGTAGAGGAATATACTCACAACAACAGAAATATGAATGTTTGATAGTAAATTAAACATTCAATGGATACTATTTGTACTATGGAGGATTCTTACACATGAAAAATATGTCTTGGTTCAAAAAGTTCATTATTACTATTCCACCTATTATGGAAGGACATATTTGTGGGGGGGTTCAATCCTCTAAAAATAAAAAGATTGATAAGGATTCTCAAAAGAAACATAAAATGTTTTTTGTGAATGTGTATAATTGATTCTAACCCATTTAAAAAATTCATGAATGATGTAAAAAAACCTGGATATCTTGCCAATGGTTTTCTTGTATTGTTACTATCATAAAAAGTTGTCTTAAAATTTTTCAAAAATAAGAGGAGAAAAATAAAATAGAAAAAACAACTTTTTATTGATGCCACTTTGAAAGCCATAAATGGATAATGACATTGTATTATTGATATGTGTTGTTCTTCTCATATGAAAAATGTGAAAACATTTTTTAGAATGTGGTAGAATTCAAATAATGAAAAGTGAAATTTGGAAATTTTGAATCTCTGTGAATCAAAGGTGTTGGATCATCCATCCATGGGTAGGAAAATATGTAAACCAATAAATAACTATATATTGATGGGATGAAACACAACATATTGAGTGTTTCACAACATTGCAATGAATGTAGATATGTTATCTCCAGATAATATGGGATTATTTTGATGATTGAGAAAGATTGAATGATAGTTAAAAGAGGACAATGTATTGAAGGAATAAATTTTCATGTTGGTGAGCACCACACTCATGTTACGTGGTAATGGTTGAAGAGAATATATTGTGGAAAAAAAGGCCAGAACATATTTTTCATATATGCATGCGCATTTTTAAAATGAGATAGTGTCTGATATATTTCATATATTTCAATAAGAAGAGAGTTGTGTTGTAGTATATGTCAAAATGGAAAGATAACAAATTATGTGCATAATAATTTTTTAAAGTGTTCAAAAAAAACCCCTAGAACATTTTCACTATGATATCTACGGTCCAACTATAAAACAAACAACTAATTGATATAATTTCAAAATAAAATTCATTAAAAATTTACTAAAATTCCACATTATATGTATATTAACCATTGTCTGACACACTGAAAATGTTTAAAATCTTTATGAGGATAGATGAGAATGAATATGAGTATTTCATGATGTAGTTAAGAAATGTTAATGGTTTGGAGTATAAAATCGATAAATTGGAACATTATCTTAATATGGATGGAATTATCCATGACTCCAGGTCACTATACATTAAATAAAAATGGGTTTTATGAAATGATGAATTAACATATGTGGAGATCATAAAAACTATATAAACTGAACATGATATCTCTCATTATTATTTGTAGAAATCTATTATTACTACTATATATATTAGAAACAGAAATTCTACAAGGCACATTCATATTTGAATCTATATGAAATGCTTTATAAAAACTCAATGTTTCAATAAATTAAATGTTTTTTGGAGTCCATGCATTATAATGAAGAAAGATGGAAACCTTAGAAGGATTCGAGAAGAGAGGATAAGATGTAATATTTCTATAACATACATTATAAGGGAGATGATATAGGTTTTTCAATAATGAATGTGAAATAATTGTTGATTCTACTGATGTGAATTCTATTGAAAAAGATGATCCAGATAAATAGAATCACACACACAAGGAAGTCGAGTTGGATAATGAATGTTTTGTAAATTTTTCATGATAAGGAAAAAAATTTAATCATACTCAAGATTATAAACCAAACTAATTTATTTCAAGTAATAAGTCTGAAAAAAAACTTATCCTAAGCTATGGAAGCTAGTAGTGGCCTAGAAAATTATTGTAGACCAACATTAGATGTTTTAAACACAAATAATTTTTAAAAAATACACATTCTTTTACTTATTCAAATGTCATGCCCCAATTTGTAAATAAAGCTTTTGAGCATCCGATATGGGTTAAGTTTATGAAGGAAGAGCTTGATTAGATAGAAACTAGAAATACATGGGAACTCATACACAAGTCATATAAAAAATAAGTTAATGATAATAGGTGGGTTTTATAGAAATGGATAAATAAATAAGGTAATGTTATTTGAAAAAAAATTATTATATGATGGTTACTCAAAAATTTAAGGTGTTAATTTTGATGAAAACTTTTATCTAGTGGAAGGTTTAAAAATAATCAAAAACACTCTTGATATTACTGTACAATGAAGAAACAAATTTTTTGAGATAGTTGTAAATTATGCATTTCTGAATTGGTAACATGATGAGGAATTAAATATTAAAGAAACAAGTGAATTTTTTATCGGCTATGTTTAATTTTATGTGTGTATGTTGAAGAGATAATTTAAATTAAAAAAACATCACTTAGTGAATGGTATTCAGAATTTGATACTTTTTTTTGATAAAGTTCAATTTTAATAAAGATGAGTGATATCAATCATTTCATTAATGAAATACCAGAGTCATCTCTAATCATAATTTTCTATGTTGATGAAAAAATATTTTTTAGGAATGATAAAATAACTTGTGAATGATTAGAGAATGTGATGAAAAGTGTTTTTGATATTTCTATAATGATAGAAATGAAATACATTATAGGGTTTCATGTTTTATAAATTAGGAAATAGATTTTTCATTGACAATGAATGTATGCTAAGGATATTCTTATTAATATAAACTTAGAATAATTGAACCATTTTTTCATTCCAATTTTATTTGTAACAATGTTTTCTAATGATAGAGAAGGTAGGTAATCTTATCAGAATGATTTTTAAAAGATTAAGGGATGTTTTTCAAATTTTATGTCTTCAAGGCCTAACAATTTTTATTTTATAACCATATTTGAAATATTTTAGAGTTCTCTTTAAGAATCAAATTTAATTTTTGGAAAATCAATTATCAGATATTTCAAAGGTGATTTTTTTTGGATTTACGTATTATAGATCACAAATTATTGAATTTTTTGGGTATTAAGATTTTGGTTAGGAATGAAATAATGATGTTAAATGATCCATATATAGTGGGGTGTTCATGCTTTGGAAATTTTATTTAGTTATCATGTAAAGAAAAAAAATTGGGTAAATATTAGCATGGATGATGTTGAGTATGATGTCTCTACTAAAGTTGATACCCAAATTATGTGGATGAATGCTTAGTTAGAAGACCATCATATTGAAGTAAAGTTACAATTTATTTAGAGATTTGATAATCACAACACAATAAACAATAAATGTAATTTGGTACACCAATCTCATTCAAAATATATTGACATAATTTACAAAATCATTAAAGAGAAATTTGATGTGAATGAATTGAAGATT
Source organism: Viscum album (assembly GCA_963277665.1). NCBI lineage: Eukaryota > Viridiplantae > Streptophyta > Magnoliopsida > Santalales > Viscaceae > Viscum > Viscum album. The sequence goes on from OY728143.1 coordinate 32,088,813, forward strand.
GATTGAGTTCCTACTTTGGAACACGATGATATCACATTCACAAAACCATTACCAATGAATACATTATATAAATTGAGGTTGAAAATGGTCATCCAAACTATTTCTAATCATGTTAAAAGTATGTTTTATTGTCCCCTCTCTCATATTACCTATGTATAGTGTTTTCAATATGGTGAATTGATTCATAAATTAATCCATATGGAAGCATTCCAAAAAGGGGTTTTGTAGGAAAAATGTTATTTTTGCATGTAAGTGTGTGAACTATTCTAATGGTTTGTTAGAGTGGATATAGTAAAAAAAATTATTCTATTCTGTTAAATATGAAGAAGTAGTAAAAAAGATGACGTGTAATGTTTATGATAAATCTCAAGAAGAAAAATGTTGATTTGTTGAATGAGTTTCTAGTTTTGGACAACATAGATATTTATGAATGACCATTGTTATCTATTTTGAGTTAGCTGATGTAGGATTAGAATTGGTGATATGCAATCCATAACATGTGGATATAATGTTCAATTATTTATTAATCTTGGTTTTAAATGAAATCCTTAGGGGAGATTATTGGTCCTAAGATGGTTTGAGATAGTTTTTTTGAAGTATGAATTTTTTTAAATGGTGTGTCTTTTATAGTCAAAGTGGATAAATAAATTTACTTTTTAGAAGTTTAAAAATTAGATTGTTAATGATATTATAAAAATCTAACTCACAGTGATTAATAAAATCAATCATATTTGGAAGGTGTATTCTATAAGAAAATGTTTAGCATATGCAACCTTGGTCCAGATTTCAAAGAAAATCATAATGATAAAAATCATGAGGGTCTACCTGAATTTGATGTGAATCTGATGATGATAATATTAATATTAAATATAATAACTGAAATGAAGGAATTAATTATTATAAGATAATTCTTGTAGAATAATGAAGTTTTTTACATTTTTTGTTTTTTAGACATAGAATAATGATGTGAGAAAATTTTATTCATATTTGGTTAGAAGTTGGGATGGTTTCTTGGAAATTAGAAAGTATGAAGATGATATTTTTGAGTTAGACTAATAAGTTACTAGAATAAAATATTTGTATAATAAATTTTAAATTTAATATATCAGAATAGTTAAATAACATGAGTGACGAAAGAGTATTGGAATTATATTAAAAAATGATGAATTAAAATATATGGAAGTAGATTTAAAGAATAAAATGATAGAATATTGAGGAATAAATTTATGTGAAAGTTAGTTCTGAGAAATGTAATTAGATGAAATGTGTATTACTTATTAAATTTTATATAGAGAAACATAATTAAGATTATTTTGTTGAATACATGCATCTATCATATTGAGCAAATTGGAAGGTGATGATAGTACTTTAGGTGGTGTAGAAAAATTTAACGAAATATATTCAGCATAGATTTGATTGCAAGTGGGTCAAGAAAATTGGGGTAATGATGAAATTTTATTCATTAATTGGAATCTATAATTAGATTCAGTTTATTTTTTTTAATAATTTTTCATATCTTGATTTACTTCTAGGTCAAAAAATTGGATGCACAAAATAATGGAGTATCATAATGGGAAAATCTGAATGAAAAAGAAGAATTAGATTGAAGATTTGTTAAAAAAATGACGGTGGTTGAAGTCAAGACAATATTCTCAATTCAAGGATGGTTTAATAATTCAATGAAATATTTATATTTCACAAGGAATTGATTAAATCAATAAAATAACTTTTATGGAAGTGATCTTTTAGTTTATGGATTTTTTGTAACGTGAGAAAAACATATCACAATCTCATTTAAACCATTCAGGCTAGCCTATAAATATTAAAAGAGTAATTTGTGTATTTTATGACATTAATTATTCATGAAAATGATTGATATGCTTCACATTTATAGAAGTGAATAAGGTTTTTGGATTGGGATTTCATAAAGATGTTTTCTGGATAGAGGAATATGATGATGATAAGAATGTTCATGTTAAGGTGGATACCATAATGGGATGAATAATAAGTCTAGGAAAATCACATTTGGATTTCCAAAATGAATAATTAGAATATAATTAGTGTTTCAGTAGTATTCTCATGGAGTATATTTTTATTGTTAATAAATTGTACATGGGAATCATACTAGGGATTTTGGATGAGTATCCTCACAATTTCCAAAAAGGACATAACATCATCATGGTGTGAATGTGGAGAATTTTTTTGAGATATTATATTTGTGAAATTTTATCAATAAGCATTGTAACATGTTCTTTACAAAAAAAATATTTCATAATTTTGTACTAAACTAATAACATGCACAATTTTATTTAAAATATTACTACATTTGTGTAATGGGATATCCTTCTCATTCTATTTCCCAAAAAAGGAATGTTTTCTATTGGATGTTATGGTATAAGAGAATTTTTGAACCATATCAAGGACATTGCTATTGTTCTAGTGTAGTGAACCTTGTATATTATTATGTTCCTGTGAATTTTGGTTTGAATTGTTATTTATATTAAAATAAATCATTAACAAGGATCTAATTTTGTTTCATAAGTAAATAAACAGAAAATAAAAATATATTACTAAATAACCACATCCACTATTAGTGATACATGAATTCTAGAAGGTTAATCATAGTAAATCTGCTTTGTACACTTGATAAAAAGAAAAAAAGGTACTCCATCAACATCAAATGATCCAACATATGGAATTGAAGTCTCAATACACTAATTAAGAGCATACCTAACATGTCCATCTATACCCATGTATGCCTATGAAGGAATATATCACACAAAATGTAATTCTCCACATACATAATGTGTCCAATAAGAACATGGTGTGTAGAATAATTAAATGTCATATAGAGGTACAAGATATCTTTCTAATGACATCTTCTCATGTTTGTTTAAGGTGGATGTGTCTATATACTAGCTCATGTGAACCTAGAATTTTATGTGTCCATGTATAGAGTGTGAAACTAATAAAGTAAATTTTCATTGATCTAAGTACTTCAAGAAGTACATGTCGAGATAATGCGACAGGGTCACCGGGCATGTGACCAAGTCACAATGCTTGTGATATTTAATTTCATTCATAACCCTATCATAACATACTAGGGTCCCATATAACATGTAAAACCAAATTACCTTCCTAATCTTTCTGGAAACAAATGAACTCTCATGTTCATTTCTACATTGAACTATATATCATCGGAACCACTGATCTCACCAAAATTAGTAGATTCGAGGTTGGAAAATCCATTATGTTTCTAATCCACATAAATATCACCACCATTGATCCATTTATAATCAAATGTAAAAACTAGGATGAAAAAATGCTGAATATTTGTTATAATCGGCCTCCATTCGTCTGTTACAATCATTTCACCTCGATCACACCCCCGATCATAATCCATACACATGGTAATATTAATTTACATTGATGAACAACCTCACAATTAAAAAATAATGGGTATTCATATAATCATGGGGAAAATGAAAATGCACATGATGAATATTAAAAGAATGGGAATGAAATTGAAAAGCAACAAAATGTGAGTAATGAACCTGGAACATTGTTCATTTTCTCTAAATATGTCTTTATATATAGAGATGAAATAAGATGTGTAAATCCACAAAAATAAAAACAATTTATTCAATTTAATTAAAATGATGATGAAGTTATCATTTATGTTTGTGTAATTTATCAATTAGTAACTCGAATTAATAAATAGAATGGAAATCACAATGTATAACATCATACCATGTGTTGGGATTGATATTTTAAGAGGAATAGCTCTGGGATTCCATTTTTGATGAGAACCTCGAAATACATTGGTTAAATGATCCATGATACAATCCCAATCCATCATCATTCTCTAATAAATTTATCAATTTCCATGATTTAAGTAAATCCCAGAGGAAATATTATAACTGTATACATAAAAGAAAAATAATTCACTCTATCATTATAAAAAAATAAATTCATTAATTCATTAATTTTATTTACATAACACAACAATTAATTTTTAATAAAATGCCTATGTTTACAATGATTATGTCTCACCTTGGATAAAAACCTCATTTTGAACTTAATAGTGACTATGATTCCTAATCCAGCTCACCATATCATCAAAATCACACGATTTTTTTATGTCTTGGTCTCAAAAATATTCCATTTAATATCTAAAATTTATATATGGATAATCCATGAAATTAAATTATCCACATTGTAGGTTTTTTTCTCCCAAAAAAATCTATTAAATTAAGATAAGGGTATTAGGATCACATTAGGTTCTCTCCTCTCCTAGGTTCTATCATAATGATTATTTTAATTCCACCAGACTCATAAAAGGGGAATCAAATTCCCATGAATGATCCTTTCCTACAGATCACTGATCTCCACTTGGTACACTTCAAAGGTAGAACCATACTTAATTTCCATCTCATCCTAGTTGATAACGTGTAACATGTCTTGCCCATAAGTCATCAGTTATGACATGTTGAAATGTTGTGTACTTGGTCCAACAATGGAGGTAGAGATAAGTGGTATTTCACCTCATCAGCTCTATACGATACCTGGAAGTGACTAATGAATCTCAAATATGACTTGCCACTAAGGCCAAAAATCGATAATCCCTCTCGAGGTGAGACCCTCAAGAACCCATTATATACCTCCAATAACTCTAGAGTTCTTCTTTGTCTACCCTCATAAGATTTATGATGGCCATGTACAATCCTTATTCACTCATCGATTATTTTCACCTTCTTTGTAGTAACACTCACCATCTCCTGACTCATGAGTGATAAATTTCCATGATCTGTCCAACACTGTGGTGACTTGTACGGTCACCAATAAAAATCCTCCATTAGTTCCATTCCAACGGTGGAATTGTAGGTCTTGTTGTATAAAATATTAACCATCAGTTGGAGATCCTACTAACTATTTCAAATGTCTATTAATCAAGCTTGAATAATGTCCTCCAAAGAAAGAATGGTATGATCTTTCTAGCATATAGTCTAGGGTTCAATCTCCATTCTCAATAAAAACTTAGTCCTAAAGGCCTCCTATAAACATCTCCATAACTGAGATGTGACGTGAGAATCATGATTGGAGATTATCATTGAGGGATATCCATGGAGATAGAAAACATCCTTCATAAATATGTGTTCCAATCTCTATAATGAACATTACTAGAAAATATATATCATTTGGGATGAAATGTGGAGTCTGTATATTGACACCTATATGGATCTTTTTTATAGGTGTACATTATATTCCTTCCACGATGTCTATGGATATCAAAGCCCACTGCCACTCTATCCCCTCAAGTGTTCAAGTTATACCTACTAGAACTAGGTGGTCATCCTTCACCAAATAACAAATGAGGCATCAATAGAAAAAATCCAGAAATCACATCTTTATTGTTGGCCACTAAAACTAATTTAGAGATCCTTATACATTTTACCATACCTTTATGTACCTTTATTTCGGATGTATGAAACACTCAAAACACCACCTCCCACAATGTAAAAGGTTCCACTATCAGTACTCTAAAAATGATTGTGTGTCAACATCCTTCATAATATACATTAAATACATGCCAAGGGATATATTAGTACATATGGTCACATAGTATGTATATTTTCATTGAGAATACCTATAATTTTGTATATGTGGTGCGGTAACAAGCATAAACTTTTGATATGAAGAACTATCCTTTTATATGAAATACCACTGAAATGAGGGTAACTTCTTTGACACCCTGTACAAAAAATGAGACCTTGATCTCCAGCTAAGAGTTGATATCACAACGTTTCAATTCCCATTAGTGTTGAAAATATCATTGTCATAGTCCAAGATAAACTCTATCCAACACATATGTCTCATGTCAAGATCTTTGAGAGATATGATTTTTTTTATACTGGTGTGGCCCAAGAGAATGATAAATTTCTCACCCATCGGGTATTGTTACTTGATCATCAGTGTGGAGTCTTATAATATTAACACAAGGTCATGGTCAGTTTAGTTCATCTAATATTGTATCATATAATGTGAACCATAGTAAAAAAACTGTTTATAAGCATAAAAAATCAAGAATGGTTCCTTGTGAATCTCATAAGAAAATGTAAAAGACATCCTCCATTGAAAATATCATGATGGGAGAAATAATTAACCACTATAAATGCCCTTGAATGTACTGTTTCCACCATTTTGTCCACACAAACAGTATCCCCATCTAGGTCAAAGATGTCAAGAGTTATTCAACCCTAGTGAAATTGAGTGAAAGGCTTAGAATATACCATAGTATCTAAAGGAAATTCTACACCTCAGAAATAATATTGGGTGGCTCCCATGTAATCACTGCCTCAACTTTCATTGGGTCCACTTCTATTCGTAATTTTTTGATCATCTATCCCAAAAATTGGAACTTTAGAATCAGTAAATGAAACTTTTATATCTTCTAATAAATCTAGTTATCTCAGAGGGTGTCTTACTTAATCCTAATATAACACATGTTCTCCTCCATGGACAATAAATACATGTGGATTTCATATATTAATACCACCCCAAAACAATCCATAAAAATATGATTGTTCAGGATCATAAGTCCTATGAACAATAATGGGGAATTCCTCAATATTGTACACATCCCCAAGTAGTCATATTTTCCCAAACTACATCGAGATACCAGCGTCCCAATATTCTCATCCTATACTCAATGAATGTGATAGACTAATATGAATTCAATATTTTAGAACCATCAATCAACTATAAAATAATCAAAGAGGTCATTAATACATGGTAGTTTATATTTATTCATCCTATTTACCTTATTCATGTTTATATTATTCCAACATAACATAATGATCCTATATTCCTTCATAGAGAAAAATATTGGGGTACATCATTGGAAGCACTAGGTCTCACAAAGCCCTTATCCTTCAATTCCTCCAACCGCCCCCTTAGTTCTCAAAGCGATATGGGAGGCATTTGATTTGTTTTTGAAGATATAAGTTTCATTATAGGATGAAATTTTATGAATATGTCTAGACCTCGGTAGGGAGGTGACTATGGTACATTCTCAAGAGAAATATCTTGAAACTCTTCCACCACCACATGAAACTGATATCCTGAATAATCAAGCTCTACGAGTCAACTTATCTAACTGGTGAGTTATTGTGTTCACTCTCCCATCTATGATCTCATCCATTCCATCTAGGATTTCTTTCTCCACCACAATGGAAAATCACGTTCCATCACTATGAACTAACAACATCCTCCTCCTAAAACAATAAATATTGGAATGAAATGTTTATAGATAGTCTATACCAAATTTTATGTTAAAATTCATCATTCTTCAAGGAATAAATTCAATACAAAACACTATTCTCTGAGAATCAAGATCACAAAATCATCATCACTGTGCACTCGATGAGTCACTACCAATTAGAGTCTCCATCTACAAGGGTTGAGCCAATTGATAAATAAGAATCGTTATGTCTTGAAATAGTGGGGTGGAAAAGAAGGAATTAATCACACACACATCTATTAATAATACATCTTATATAGAAAAGACATATAAAATACCATGTATCATCCATAATTCATGGGGGTTATAGACCTCTATAAATTTTATATGACATCATCAATGTTCACTGTCTCCCTATATGTGGCGTGGACCAACTAGTTGTTTGGATATGGGTAATATATAGTACCATTTCCCACCTCTTGCAGTATTTTCAGACCCTCTACCACATCATATCCCATGTAGTCCACCCTACATTTTCCTCTATCTCTGTCTTACGATTACCTTGAATGTATAATGACAAAATGTAAAATGTGTCAAAAAAATCCTAATGTAGATGTCCCCGACCATCATTGGGTAAACAATGCCTCTCCCATGACTGATTCGAACCACCCATAGATTCTTACAACTCTAAACCCAAGTCCCTATATTGAATCCTTATGTGTCATATATTCTTTGGTCTAGGTGACTATCATCATGTTATTTTTTGAGGCCTCATATACTAGGTCCCAACTACTATCTCCCACCATCATTTCATTCTCTACTAGAAATATCTCTACTACCAAGGATCACTTAGACACCATGAAATTTTTTGAAATTCAATGGGATATCATTGATTTTGTGATGTCCCGATGCAAGACATACTCAATTATATGATCCAAAAAGATATGATCTTGCACCATATATATGGACTAATGAGATATATTATTAAATATTATTAGGTATTCTTCCATGATAAGACATCCCGGATGTATATATAGAAGATCCCATATGCATATCAGTCGTAATATGGTTAGATAGAACACATACCTAAAGTGATGCTCAAAGTCAGACCAGGAGAGGGTTGTCTCATCATGTGACTATGTTACTATGATCCACCACCATCGACTGGAGACCCAAATAAAAGACTCAATGAGGAACATTTTCTCATCTATAGGGATCCTCACCAGGATTAAAATATGTGTATCTTCTTCAAGATCATATGCACCCACAAGGGGATCTGGCTCACCTTAAATACTAGGAAGTTTCTCCATGTGATAATAATGAAATATACTCATGAGTTGTGCATCATAATTTACTATTACAAGAAATTTGTACTATTATACTAGAGTTAGTATAAGTAATATACCGCCTAGAGGTGATGTCTCTGATATATGAACTATTAGTGATGCTTCATCACTAGATTTGATATCCTCATGATCATGTTGTAGAATCATGGATGTCTTCTTGCACGGAGGCACCCAATAATATATAAAGATATACACTGGTAAAAAGAGTAAATTTTGGAAAATAAATTAGAAAGGAAATCACCACAAATCCATTCATATGTGGCACATATACCAAAAACATTCCCTATAACCAAAATTTATTTGTACCGAGTTGAATGGCGGGTGACTAGAGTCATGTGGTATTGATACATTGACCGTCACACCATCACTAGATTTACATATATGAATTTCAAACTCTAAACAGTAAACATTATTACCCAAAACCAATCTTATAGTCTCTATTTCTATGGTATAATCGACCACCAATGATACAACTCTATCACAACCTGACTGATTGAGGTTTTACCTTCGGCTACCATAATCCTACCTCCAATAGGCTAGGGGATACTAACCATCACGGATTAGTCATATCCCCAAAATGAGAGGAATTACCCCAAATCATATGTACACACACATAAATAAACAAGCCCTCAAAATTATGAAATGTAAAAAATCTATAACTATGTATGCATAGATCTATTATCCCATAATAGAGTAAGAAAGTAAATTACCAACAAAGGAAAATTTGATAGATAAAATCCCAACCAAAATATAAATTAGAATAACTAGAACCATGGGTGAGGAATAATCTCAAATTCAATATACCAGTAAACACCTCAGTATAAAAAGCTCCATATATGCTCCACCCACTCCCTATCCTCACAGGACATTGTCAAAAGAATATTTGTTATCATTAGACATGACTCATGTGGGAAAATGACATGGAGGGATGACAATAAAAACAGCTAGTAAGAAAAACCAAATAAAATAAAAATGATGCACCAAGTATAGTAAGATCAATATAATCTACAACCATCAATGTATAACAAAAAATCCCATTTATACTCTAGAAAAACACCATGCCACAAGGAGGTCATAATTAATTTTCAACCGTAAGATTATTCTTAAAGAAACACTAGTTCTAATATAATCCACTCTATAAGGTGTTCTATCATTAGATAAACTAGATGAATATGTATATATCATTATAATCCACCCATAAATTCTTTGGGATAATGGGAGAGTCTGATACTCTTATTGGGATTCATTCCAAGAACAAATGGGGGACTCTAAAAACCCAATATTGATCATCACATGGCAAAAGGGATTGTATATCAATGATATAATTAACCCTAAAGATACATATGAATATATCGAGGGTCAAAACCCCACACATATAGGTCACATTGATTCCACAAAGCACATCCAGGGGAAAAGGATGATTGAGGATCTCACTCGAGTCTCTAGTAGGGACTCCAAAAATTTATTTAATACTTTTCCCCTAGAGGGGATCAAAATTCTCTTATGTGAATGTAATACGACATTGTACCCTATAGGTAATAGACCAAGTGAACTATCTCAACATAGAATCATCAATATAAAGTAAATTATTATGTATAAACACTCTTGAAGGTGGTACCAAGGGTGTACCAGGTGGTAAGTGGTGCGTCCTCCTATCCCCAGGTCTTATTATGTAGAAAATCGTCAAATGGAATGTATGTATCTCCATACATTATGTGAATAACAAGTTAAATACATATACAGAAACATGATATCCTATTCATATCTTATAGTCATCTCCATTAATGGTGGTCATGTGGGTGTACTGGCCTATATACAGCTAGCCACATCACTATCCACATAAACATTATGCCACTATTCATGTACTTTTTCCGATTTATGTGTACTTTTATAAGTAAATGAAAACATAATATAGAGGGGAAACATGATATTTAACCAAATCAAGTGGTGTGTGATATTTACCTTGATCATGAACCCTAGCATCATAGTGAAGGGTCCCACTTGGTATGTAAACCTAAAAAACAATTTTTTGGGATCTGGATTTCGCATATCCCTCGGGTTCTCTTCCACATCTACTTGTTCATCGTTGGGAACATAGATATCTCAAAAATATATAGAAATTTTGTCAATAGACCATTAACATACAATATCACAATGATTTTTTTTCATATTCACATGGAAATCACCACATTCAATCCATTCTTCTCAATATGTCGAAACATGGTTAAAAAGATACCACAAATTCATTCTAATCAATCTTGGGTCATAAAACACAACCATGGAACCTCAATCACACAACTAATCAGAAACTCAGTCCATCATATTGATATATTACATTGAATAAATGTCATGAAGCAACCCAATATGGGGTATTCATCGAACCACATGCCAAATTAAAATGTATGTGATGAATGTGTGAAGAATTGAAGAAGAAATGAAAATGCTAAAAACATGAGGAATTAACCTCAACCATTATTCACTTATCATTGAGATATTGTTATTTGAGGAGATGAATGAAGAGGGATAAATCAATGAATAATAACATAATTCCATCAATTTAATTCTACCTATGACATGTTTGTAAATTCTATTTTTCTAAATGATCAGCATTCTTTTGGAATTAGAAATTGAGAGTCGAATCACAACGAAAAAAAATTCTACATAGTGTTTGGATAAACCATTTATATATTAAAGTTAAATGTTTATTTCATTTAAAATATCCTCAATATCCATTGGTGCAATAATCCATAATCTGTTCTTGATTTTTCATCATTCACCAAGAATGTTCTCGAATGTTTTTCTTAATCCACAGGGATTGAGAGGCCATCCCTAAGGAATTCCAATAACTGTATACTTAAAAAGAATCAGATAGATGAATCCAAATACAAATATAAATTAATTTGTTAATATATTTTATTTATTTACTTTGGTGATTACTTTCCAAAAATTTCCCATAGTGAAAAATATTATGTTTTCCCTTGGGTGAAACTCACGCTTTGACCTCAACATTTCCCTGGGAATTCTGATCTCGGCCTCCATTTTAGAGTTATTACACTTTTTCCTAAACATATATACGCACATGATATTTAATATATCTAATATATGTCAAACATTTTTATGGGAAAACCGATTATAAGAATCTCACACCGTCTAGGTGCATGATCATGAAAATATTCAATATAATATCCTAAAAATATACATAAAATCTGAGTCATTACACATTAAATGTGTCCCTTGACAGTGTCTTGTATCTTTATATGACACTCTACTCACTTATTCAAAAAATATTAAAATAAATACCCTCCCATGATAGTTATTAATTATGGAACCCCTCAAATATATCTACTCACTACTATATATATCATGATTTCAAGCACAATCACAAAACATGGATTATGAAAATAATTTATTACCATTTATAATATCAAAGATGACATTTGTACATTTATCAATGTTTTCCTTTAAATTAATAAATTGAATATATATAAGGAACACCGAAGGTTCTCATAAAATAATTATCAAATTATTTATGGTTATATATATATATATACCTATATATTTCATTTGAGTGAATGATTTATAACATTAATGATAAAATTAATTAATAAATTGAGAATTAATAATTGTACATCTTTTCATATAATAAATTTTATGTATTTTTTATATTATATATTGATATTTCATATATAAATTTAAATATTATTTAAATTTAATATTTGTACAAAGATGAAATAATACAATTAATATTAAAATCATTGTATATAATATGATATATATATTTTGGAGGACTACCTACTGGTAAAGGCTCGCTATAATCTCACATTAGACACAGGTTCAAATATTTGTGGGAGTGAATTTCACATATATTATTTTAGTGCTGCAGATGAAGATGATATAGGCATGATGTGACACATGCATGATCTTGTCCTGTTAACGCATGTCGTATGATACATGAATGATGTAGAATTAGGCCTTTAGTATAGTTACTATAAGTCCCCAACCTTAAAACATTTACATAATCATGAATTAAACAAAAAATTAACATTGAGGATCTTTTCAGGTTTTGAGTTTTAGAGAATTAGGCCATAATATATACATGATGGCTTGAATAATTCAAGTAGACATATCTACTCAGTTTCCATTTTTTTCACAAAATAAAAACACTTGAAAAAAGGGTCATGTGTAGTTCCATATTTTAGACAACATGAAATTTCCTTGATCCCATCATTGACCAGATTCCATTTTATGTATTATAGGATACATTTCAAAAACATGGAGTGATCATAAAAAGCTCAGTAATGGATACACAAAGAAGGAAAATTGTTTTTTTTTTCAAAACAACAAATAAATCATGAATACTTTATCATAAGTAATACATTTCAGCTTTATGACGTAGTAAATACTCTTCACTAAATAAAACATCAACTCTTACCCTTTTGAAACAAAAATATTACCATAAACCCCATATAAAGAACACATAACATATAAAGGTAACTTGGGACATAAAAATTCTTAAGTTGAATATGCATATGGTCGACTTCCACACATATCATTAAATGGAATAGCCATATGACCAACTTCCATACCCAATGAATTTGAGGTTATAACGTAACCACCCGTCGAGTTTTATCACAGAACCACACATTATTTGGTTCATTACATAACCACTCGTCAAATGTCCAAGTACCATTATAAAATCATAACACATAAAATATTTCAAATATAAACATTTCACAAATAACATTTAATTTTCAAATTACTATAAATAATTTCAAGATGTTGAAATAATAAATCTATTTAAAAAAACATATTTAATACCAAAACACCCAAAAACACAATAAGGGATTTCCTTTTCATTTAAGAAAACATTAAGGCTTATTGAGGACACCAATTAACGATTACGGTGGTGGAGAGCTTATTGTTGCCGCAAACTTTAAAAACATTCCATTTGACATTCAGTAAAATTCATCATAGAAAAAAGATTCCCAATGAATGAAAGTAAAATTAAAATGGTTTTATTATATACAGTGTAAAAGAATAAGGTATATAGTATGGAAATATGCCTCAATGAATAAAGATTGAGACTAAGTCTCTTACCTCATGTCTGACTTTACTCGTTTGTTCTTTAATATCCTAAATTATAAACTAAAGTAAATTTATACTTGCATAATTACATTTTCAATGTTTATTATTCCTTTTATATCTCTTATTACCATGTTATAAACATTATTTAATAATTTATGTTAATAATGGTTGTTTTGTCAATATTTGGTACTTGAGCCACAAATGAACACCATAAATTACATGTTATTCACATGGTCAAAATTTTATTATATCCAGAATGGTTTTAATGATTTATATATCATATATATCATATATATCCAGTATATACATGTATTTATAATAGTACATAACATATGGAGGTAAGAAATGAAATGCACCATTTAGGGAGATGGTAAGTCATACGTACGCATGAACGCTACTTTCATTTCTATTTCATACATTGATGGAATTAAAACATAATGATACATAGGTATTTTATAATTCTAGTATAATATCATATATAATATCATTAACACTATCCTTTTCATGTCCCACATATGGAATTAACGAGTCATACCACTTTGAGCGGGTGGTAGTCTGTACTTCCTCAAATGAAATTATCATGTTTAACCATAAATATATGAAATAAAAGATAAATTCGGAAGCCTAAAGAAAACAAAAACATAATATATATCATATATAAATATAGTTTCATCTTAATGGCCACCATGAGAGATGGTAGGAGATAATCGAACAATCATCATTTCGTGAGGTGTTAGTTTTCCGTTCACAGAAACAGAATGTTCTTCACCCATTTTAACATCTATGCCACATTTTATCAAACAAAAAAACCAATGCATATTGTTCTGAATGTAGCATCATTAATGAAACATTAATTTTTTGACTTAAAGAATCAGCCACATTATTTGATTTTCTTGGATGGTAAAGGATCGTGCAATCATAATATTTGATAAATTACAACCATCTCATTTGTCTCAAGTTCAATTTTTTTGACTGAATATATACTTAAAACATTTGTGTTCAGTATATATTTTACATTTTACTCCATAAAAATGATGCCTCATAAATTGAAAATCAAAAAACAATAGCAGCTAATTCCAAATCATGTGTAGGGTAATTTAACTCACGAGGTTTCAACTGACGTGAAGTGTAAGAAATTACCTGGTCATTTTTCATAAGGACACATCCATGTCTTTTCCACAAAGCATCATTGTAAATAACAAACTCACCATTTATGTAAGGCAGTGCGAAAACTGGAGCATTCCCCAATCTTCATTTCAATTCCTGAAACCAATCATCATATTCTTTTTTTTAATTGAACATAACACATTTTCAAGTTAACATAGTCAGTGGGATAGATAACCATGAAAATATCTCAACAAACCTCTCTTAATAACCTACTAAACCAAGAAAACTACAGATCTCGGTTATATTTGTGGGTCTTGGACATTCTTCAACAACCTTTGTTTTATGAAGATCAAGAGTTAGGGCATTTTTTGAAACAATGTAAACAAGGAATGAAATTTGTTGTA
The DNA here is from genome assembly GCA_963277665.1 of Viscum album. Classification (NCBI taxonomy): domain Eukaryota; kingdom Viridiplantae; phylum Streptophyta; class Magnoliopsida; order Santalales; family Viscaceae; genus Viscum; species Viscum album. The sequence goes on from OY728143.1 coordinate 32,103,995, forward strand.
ATCAAAACTCACACTTGATGAATTTTACATATAGTTTCTTTTCTTTTACATTTTGAAATACAATGCTTAAATGCCTTTCATGTTCCTCTTTACTTTTGGAATAGTCCAAAATATCATCAATGGACACAACCAAAAACATATCCAAGAAAACATGGAAAATTCTATTCATAATATCCATGAATAAAGCAGGTGCATTGGATAAACCAAAAGGCATAACTATATATTCATAAGGGGCATATATAGTATGAAATACGGTCTTCAGAATGACTACTTCCTTTACTTTCAACTTATGGTACCCCGACCTCAAATCAATCTTCGAAAAATACTGAGCTCCCTGGAGATGATCAAACAAATCATCGATATGAGGAAAATGTTACATGTTTTTAACAGTTACGTTATTCAACGCTATAAAAGCAATACAAAGTCTCATTAAATCATCTTTCTTTTTAACAAACAAGACAGGAGAACCCCATAGAGATGTGCTAGGTCGAATGAAATATCTATCTAATAACTCCTAAAATTTCTTCTTTAACTCTACATGTTTAATTTCATCCATTCGATAAGGGGGTCTTGAAATTGGCTTAGCATTAGGAACTAAGTCAATAGTAAATTCAACTACATGATTAGGTATAATACTAGGAAACACATCAGGAAAAAAATCAAGATACTCATTTACCATAGGCACAACATTAATATGAACAGTAACTTTATTTTCAAAAATATGTGCAAGGTAAAATTCATTTCCATATTTTACTAGTTTCTCAGAAACCTGATATGTTATCAAAAGTAGGGGTTCATTCTTGTGTAAAAACTGAAAATATTTCATAAATGAAACCTCATTAGCTCTGCAGTCAATCTTTGAATGATAAACAGACATACAATCCATGCCAATAATTACATCAAACTCTACTAGAAGAAAAACAATAAGGTTTTCTGTTAGATTCATCCCGCACACAATGACATAAAGGTTCTTATAATTTATTTTTGTCTCAACACGTCCTCCAGGTGTTTTTACCCTATGTATAGGATTCATATCTTGAGATGGAATTCCCAATTTACTAGAAGCTTGGGGTGTTACATTCTACCCTACTTCAAATAATTTCGTCCTCTAAATTTCTAGAATACTACCGCACGAAAAGACTCGGGTGGTTATTCATCATAACTTCTTCATGTTCCCACGTTGCCTCTTCCATCTTATGGTTTCTCCGTAAGACTTTTACTTGATGAGTCATCCGGTTTCACAGTACATGTTCTCTTGTATCAAGAATCAGGATGAGCTCTTCGCAATAAGACAGATCGGGTTCTAGTTCTAATTCCTCATATGTGAGTACAAGCGTTGGGTCATGAATGTATTTCCTCAACTGAGATATGTGAAACACATCATTATCTTTGGAGAGACTTTGCGGTATTGCAAAATGGTAAGCTACAGCCCCAATTCGTTCTCGAATTTCGAACGGTTTGATGTACCTGGGACTCAATTTACCTTTCTTACAAAAACGTATGACTCCCTTCCATGGATATACCTTCAGGAAAAAATGATCACCGACTTGAAATTACAAATCCTTCCTTCTATTATAGGGATATATCTTCTGCCTACTTTGAGCTGCTTTGATATGGTTTTGGATTACCTTAACTTTTTCCATCATTTCCTCCACCAATTCTGGGCCTACAAGTTTTCTTTCACCAACGTCATCGCAACAGGTTGTTGTGCGACATCTCTTTCCGTATAACACTTCATATGGTTCCATTGGAATACTCGAATGGAAGCTATTGTTATAGGAAAATTCTACGAGAGGTAAATATTGTTCCCACATACCCTTAAAGTCAAGTGAGAAAGATCTCAACATGTCATCCAAGGTTTGAATAGTTCATTCTGATTGTCCATCTGTTTGAGGGTGGTAGGCAGTGCTCAAATGAAGTTCAGTATCCAAGGATTTCTGATGACATTTCCAGAAACTTGAATTAAAATAGGGTTCACGATCAGAAACAATCAACAGGGGTACTCCATGAAGTCTCACAACTTCATCAATATATAGTCTTCCTAGACATTCCATTGGTAAATCTTCTCTTATAGAAAGAAAATGTGCTGACTTGGTAAGATGATCAACAATAACCCATATTGCATAGTTCATTCTAGAAGTCATTGGTAGTCCCACGACAAAGTCCATCATGATATTATCCCATTTCCACTAAGGTATGGGAAGAGGTTTCAATAATCCACCAGGCTTTTGCCTTACAGCTTTCACTTGTTGAAAAATCATACATCTTGACACAAAATCGGCAATCTCCCTCTTAATGTTGTCCCACCAAAAATGTTTCTTCAAATCTATATAAATTTTGGTGCTCCCAGGGTGTATAGAGAAATTGGATCTATGAGCATCATCCAGCAATTCCCTTTTTAGACCAGGTATGTGGGGAACACAATGTCCTTTCCTGAATTTCAAAATTCCTTCTTCATACACAAATACTCTCAATCTCCCATCAACCAAAGCTTTAATATTCTTTCAAAATTCTTCATCATCGGTCTGAGAACTCTTAATCCTTTATCGTAAAGATGGTTTGGAAACCATTTGAAAAATAATTGATGTTTCACCATCCCTGGTTATTCCCATGTCCATCTTCACTAGATCCATGAAAATTGGATCTCATTCAATTCTCATATTGTTCAAAACTCCATGATCTTTTCTGATCAAAGCATCTGTCGCCATGTTTTCTTTCCCCAGGTGGTAGTGTATCATACAGTCATAGTCTTTGAGTAATTCTAGCCTTCTCCTTTGCCTCATGTTGAGTTCTTTTTGTGGTAAAATATAAATCAAACTCTTGTGATAAGTATAAATCTCACATTTTTCACTATAGAGGTAGTTCCTCCATATCTTCAAAGAACGGATCACAGCTGCTAACTTGAGATCATGAGTAGGATAGTTTTGTTCATGAATTTTCAACTATCATGATGCATAGGCAATAACCCTCTCATTCTGCATAGGGACAAAACCAAGTCCTTTCTTTGATGCATCATTATAACTAACGAACCCATCATTCCCCGATGGTAGAGTCAATATAGGAGCATTGAATAATCTTCTCTTCGGTTCTTCGAAACATTATTCACACTCTTTTGTCCAAACAAATTTAAACCCATTATGTGTGAGCTTTGTTAATGGGTTAGCCAACCGGGAAAAATTCTAGACAAAATGTCAATAATAACCTGCCAAACCAATAAAACTATGTACCTCAGTTATACTCATAGGTGTTGGCAATTCCTGGATTGCCTTTGTCTTAGAAGGATCAACAGAGATTCTATATTTAGAGACAATATGGCCAAGAAAAAAATCTATTGAAGCCATAATTCACACTTTCCAAACATCCCATATAAATCATGTCTTCTCAGAGTCTTCAGGATAATGCACAAGTGATTTTCATGATCTTCATAGCATTTAGAGTATACCAAGATATCATCAATAAATACCACCACAAATTCATCGAGATATTCCTTGAAAACCCTATTCATCAGATCTATGAATACAGAGTGTGCATTAGTCAATCCAAAATGCATTACTGTACACTCGTAATGCTCGTACCTGGTTTGAAATGCTGTCTTCCAAATGTCTTCCTTCTTCACACACAACTGATGGTATCCAGATCAAAGGTCAATCTTTGAAAATTATTGTGCTCCATGCAGTTGTTCAAATAAATCATCAATGCGAGGTAGGGGATAATTTTTCTTTATTGTTATAGCATTGATCTCCTTATAGTCGATACATAACATCATAGATCCGTCTTTCTTTTTAACAAAAAGAAAAGGGGATCCCCATGGAGAAACACTAGGTCAAATAAATCCAGTATTACTCAATTCTCTAGTTGTTTCTTTAGTTTAACTAATTCCAAAGTGGCCATTCAATATGGGGTCTTCGATATAGGCCTTGATCCATGAATTAAATTAATGGAAAATTCAACTTCTCATTCTGGAAGATGTCCAGGTAAATATTTTAGAAACACATCTACATATTCATTCACAACAAGTACATCCTATATTTGAACATTCCATTACTCACCCAAAGTCATTTCGTTCTCTTCCTCCCCAATAAATGTATTTAGTTGAACTAATAGGGGTAGATCAAGATAAGAATTAGGTGGTGATGAGTCTAATCTAAATATAATGTGTTCATTATCATAATCATCAAAAACTGCAACCTCTTTCTTCTTACAATAAATAATCGCATCATGGTCTGAAATCCAATACATACCGAGGATTATATCAAACTCAATCATAGTTATGATGATGAGATCAGCGGATAAAAAAAATTTATGTGCTCTAATGGGGACTGATTCAAAAAACTTTGTTGCAATGACACTTCCCTTAAGAGTTTTAACTGAAAACCCCCTTGTTAAATCAAATTGGAAATATCTAATTTTCATAGAAAATGTGGAAGATATGAAACAATGCGATTATCCATAATCAAATAATACATTTTCTAAACTTGGGGAAACCATTAAATTACCTGCCACTGCGACTTTCGGAGCTTCTACCTCAATAGTAGTGATAGTATAATATTGGCCTTGATCCCTTGGCCTTTTCCAAGGTAAGTTCCCCTAACGCTTAGGACATTAATTTGCATAATGTCCCATCTCCCTGAAATTGTAGCATTGGACATTGGTAGCTTCCTTCTTCCCCTTGCAATCACGAGATTGGTGGCCTTTTTCACCACACATGTAACAGACTCCCATTCCTTTTAGGAACGTACCGGGGTGTTTATTCCCACATTTTCTGCAGGATTGATATTCAAATTTTACCTTCTTCCCTTTATTCCCATTCCCAGATTGATCAACAGATCTCTTCTTCTATTTCTTTGCTTTAAAGTCATATGACTTAGAGAATTCTTTCTCTATCTTTATAGCACATGAAACAATGTCTTTGTACAACGAGAAGGGTTGTGAGACTAATGCTCGACGGAGAAATGGTTTTAACCCATCAATGAAACCATCAATATTACTTCTTGGGTTATGTATATAATCTTCATCATACCTTTTTATCCTTGTAACGTTAGCCTCATACTTTGTGAAATTCTTATCCACCTTTTGTCTCAGACTCAGAAATTGTCTGCCCATATCTGCTCGATGGTCACGAGGAAAGTATTTTTCTAAAAATAGTTCTTTGAACTCCCTCCATTCCATATTTGATACTTCATCATATTCCTTCGTGTTTTGAATTAATTACCACCATTAATCCGCTTCTCCAGTGAGGCGGTAAACTTCCATGATGACTTTTTCCCTTTCACTACTCCCCAAAGCCTGAAATATTTTCTCTAGGGAATTTATCCATTGCTCAGCTACTAAGGGATTTATACTACCATTGAACGTTTGTGGTTTTTTCGTCATGAAACGATCTAACATTGATCCTCCACGCTACAGATCAGGGTGCTCCATATAGGTAAAGTTATTATTCATAACCTGAGTGAGTTGTCCCAGTATGGTTATTAGTTGATCAGCACCAGTTGTATCACCATCTCCACTATAATTATCGTTAGAAGGAGGGAAATACATACATGGAGTGTGTTCGTTGATACGATTTCCATTTCTTCGACTAGGCGCCATTTCTAAACAATGGCATAAAATAGATTAGTTTTCGAATCAAAATACATAATTTCATACTTATAAAACAATTAACATAAATTGAACTATTTTTGGATATAATACATAATCATAAAAATGTTTTCTTTGAAGAATTATATACTCGTAAACCCTTCATAATGATTTGTAATGAAAATGAGAGTTATCCTAAGCATATCCCCCGGGAGTGTCGTAACCAAGAGTGCAGCAAGGCCCGTTGTCGTGCACCAGTTCCCGTTCGAGTCCAGCTCAAAGTGGTGTTTTCGGGTTTTACCCCTATCTACATCTGTGCCAGAGCCGCCTCTACCTGCTCGTATCCAGATAGGGATGTATTTCTCGAAAAACTCACAAAATATCTACAATACCAAAATTCTAGGATGTTCTTCTATAATAATCCTCAAAGTCCATCTTAGGTCTATGTTCTCTAATTAGAGTTTATCTAAATATAGCTTGCAAGGTTTGTACTAAACTTCCTCTGATACCAACTGTAATGCCCCGACCCCAGTTACCCAGAGTCGGTGTATTATTACATAACATTGGCATGATCACAATAAAGATCAAGTCTCGAACGACCGATTAGTTTAGTAGCATTTGAATAACTAGATACATTCATAATGTTTACATTACATCATAAAATGAAAACTACAAAAATATAGTCTCCATAGTCCACACTCTTATCCCCTCATACTATCCCTGCAGGTCATTCCTAAATTACTTCTTCACATCCTGGGAAAAATAAAACATAGAAAAGGGGTGAGCTCAAATGCCCAGTAAGGATAACAATATAACAGAAACTTTCATAAATAAGAATAAAAATTCAAGGTAATGTATAACTAAAACAAAAGCCTTTTAAACATGATCTTCAGCATAGTATGGAAAAAATAAAATTCAATAATTCCATTTACTTATTCACATGGATATTCTACTAATAGAATAATAACATGAAATATCAATAACCACTTTTATAATGATGGAATGCCTAATTCTAGACTATCATAACCACATAGCCAAGGCCTCGTGCCAAGACTACAAATAAGATTTTGTCAAGGCCTTGTGCCAGGACACTAGTTTGTCTCATGAGACCTAGCGATGCATCGAGGAGCTATAGCGGGCTCCACCCGTCATATATTAAGTCCAATGCATTCCCATATGAAAATGTTTAAACATAACCAAAACATTAGTATTAAAACTATCATATGAAATGTAAATACTTCATCTATAAGCCATGAATGGTGTGAAAATAACACATCCATAGTAAAAGATATCACAAACCTTCAATACAATATAGAAGATCTGTATCATAATAAATGAACTTCAAATTAGCGTAAAATCCATCAAAGGATGTTGACATAGATGAAATCAAAACTCTTTTTAGGGAAATATATCTTTCTATTTTGAAATCATTTAAGAGTAATATATTTATAAAATAATACATTTTCTTTTAAAATATTCTTATAATCTTGTAAGGGAATCTTCGACGATTTTATAATGGCGGAAAATAGCTGCACCCACCGTATAAGTTAAAAAGATTCTTACATTAATTCTATCGAAAAGGTTAAAAAGGACCTTGTTTAGAAAATGACAGAAAGATTCCTTTATAAACTTATTATAAAAAGTCAACAAGGGTATAAATGAATTTATAGCATAGTCTTTAAAATAGTAATAATGATTTGAAATACATTTTTAAGAAACATGGATGTGGATGATAAAGAGGTCCTAGTAGATAATCACATATAAACAACCTCAGATAATGAAGAGATTGTGAAATAACCCTTACCTTGTACTTTTCCTTGGATGGGGGTAGGTTAACCTCCTTTATAATGGTGAAATAATTGTTATTAAATTTTACAAGAATCATGTACATTAATATTATATCATATATTATCTTTTAACATTTATTTGTTAATAATATCTTAGTATTATCGTTGTTTCTGGTGTTAACTTACTCGTTTTATTTTATATGTTTTGTAACGTAAGCTATGTTTTTCATAGATAGGTTGTATATTATTCATATCCATAATTATATTATGTCCTTAAACATTATTATTAATATTCAAATGAGAATTAGACTTTAATGGATATGATAGAGAATGAATCTCACCATATTCGTGGAGACGGTAGTCCGTACGTAAGCACGAGCGACAATATTATTCTTTTGATATTAAAATAATATTTAATTGGATGATATATAATATATACAGAATCATTATCATGATATATTTATTATCTACATGAATTAAAAATAATTATTATACCCATCTAAATAATAGTATTTTGAATAACATTTACACCACGACGTGGAAACGGTAAGCCGTACGTACGCACATATGGTGACTTGTCATTCAATGGATGGATAGAATTTTGAAATATGGTTGTACCATGTTTATAATAACATAAATTTATATATAATATACTGGATTTATTATTTTAGAATGGTAATAACAAAGAAAGAATAAGTGGAAGAAGAAAGGAACTTGAAAAGGGGTGGTGAAATCATTACCTCTTCTTCGGGTTCTTTCTTTTTGATTTGATCAAAAGGGATCCATAGGATGGCTTTATGACTAATGTAAGGCCTCTAGGATGAAGTTAGGGAAGTTTAGAGAGTATTTGGGTAGGGGTTGGCCGATCCTAAAGGCTTTGAAGGTGTGAATTAATGAGAAGGCGGAGTGCCCTTTTATAAGAGTGGTGAGGGGCACCTTTGGAAATGCTAGAATTATTATTTTATAATAAATTCATATTCAGATTCTAATGGATCCAAAGTGGATTATTTAAAATTTAAGGTGGGGATGGGTCGAAAACCACTCAAAAAATAGAATTTATACAGGTTTGTGTCAATATATTAACCTTATCTTTAAGTATTAACTCTTAGTTAATTAGTTTCACTTTTACAATGTCTCTTTTTTTTTATATTATATGGTTAATAAACATTCTATATAAATCCAAGAGACCCCCAAGTGGTCCATTAATGATACACCTATCATGATATAAGTCTTTTGGCTGAACCTTATATTTTTAGGAATTGAATATCAATTAATAATATAATATTTGTTTTAAAAAACTCTTTTCTATCAATATTTAAACTATTGAATAATTGATTTTTGTAAAACTCATAACAGAATGATTACTTCAAAACAAGTTAATTATATCAATCCTAACATGTCAGAGTATCCCAAATAATTAGTTTAATTCATAAAAAGTCTCAAATTATATTTATTTGGGTATTTATAATATCAATTATTTTAATTTTTCACTATTATGGTAATTACTACATCATCATTGTGTCATAAATAAATAAATGTATTTATTGCCTAAAAATTATAAATAAAATATCATTATGTGGGAACTCTTATTAGGGTTTTAATGAATACTTATAATATAAAATCCAACATATATAACCCTATGTAAATTTTTTTCTATAATATATATGCTTTTGTCATTTTTGTATTAATTTTAACTTAATTAATATAAAGTGTCATTATCACTTGCATGTGGCTCCATGGGGTCCCAAAAATCGACCCATAGATTCCCATGGTCGTAAATGTATCAATAAACAAGGTTAGGACATGTTTTAGGATAATTCTTTATTATTATAATTTTATTTGTTAACCCTTATTTACCGGAATTACCCTTTAACCATAGTAAATAAAATATTTTCCGAAGTAATTATTCAAATTGTATAAAAATAAAATTTACCTATTTACAGAATTTTGACATCCTGATTCCAAATATGGAAGCCATTTTTCCAAATTCAAAACACATAAGTGGTAGAAATTAATTTAAAATTAATTCCTGCTGTCAAAACAAAAAGCTTGTTTTTAATATATAATAACTATCAAAAGATTGATACTTGTTTATGTCCGGTGTAATTGTGAAATTATGTCCAATGACAAACATTGTATTAAATAGTAAAAATATATTCTAAATATACTTTAAAACCGCTAAAATTCATAATTTATCACTATTAATTATTTTGATTAAAAAAGTTATTTTTAATTAAAAATCTAGTAATTTTCAATGTTCATCAAAATATTAAAGTTATCTGAAAAGTACCAAAATTTCACTTTTTTCTAAATTCGATAATCCGAATCCAAAAATGAAGTCCATTTTGAGAGATAAAATTTCTTAAATTTTAAGAAATAGGTATTACTATTCATAACTGCTAGTTTGATTAGTTGTAGTGTGTTAGAACTCGATGTTGCGTACAACACACGCTATCACATTATTCAAGGAGAAGCATACCATAGAATCATGGGGTGTTACATATAGTCATTGATTATAAATAATCCCCCTATATAATGTGTTAGGGAGTCTATGTTAGAAAACATTGATTGTGAGGACATACATTCCCCTATATCCTAAGCAAATTCATTATAATGGATATATCATGGTGGGAATCGTATCATCCTTTTCCATGGGTTGAAGGTAGTTCGGATAAAATTTCAATAAGAGGTCATGAGGGTGTTCTATGATTCCCCTTTAACTATAAATCCCAGTGTAGCAAATATGTATAAATAAATTTAGTGTAAAAGTTGAATGTCATGCATGAGGTAGAGTGTGGATGAGTTCATCTCTCTCACCCGTGAGTAGGTGAAGGTTGAGCACAATGTTTTTGAAGGTTTATTAAAAACTCATTAGATACATGAGTGGAAATGGAATAACATATCAATGGAATTGGATTCATCAGATCTATTAAGTATAATAGTAAGTGATTCTACCTAGTTCACAGATGCCCAACATACTACGTTAATAACCATGTTACTTGGGATAAGATACTGGTGGTGGGTTTGAGATTGTTTTACAAATAAATGATTATCCATCTTTAGGGGGTTATCTCATAATTATCTATATTCATGATCTTATGTTCAAAATTCATTTAGGGGGTGGACTGTTGGGGGTATCGAAGACCCAATTGAGGATTGGTATAACTTTTAACCCTCAAACATATTGGTAGACTAAGAAAAACAATCCTTTTTTGTCGGATATGTTAGGTGATTATGTGGTAGAATTAGGATACAGTTTCTAGGATATTGTACCTTTTGTAGAGTTTTCTTATAATAATATATATATCTATAATATTATCATGTTACATTTAGATTCCCTATGAATGATACCATGTAGGTCATCCTTATAAAAGATAGAGATATGTCAGACATCTCTTGTTGGGTTAGAGATGATGAATTTAATGATAGAAAAGTTCCTAGAAACCATCCAATTGATGAGGACTACCTAGATTCGAAATCAAATTATGTTGATTGAAATCTTAGTGTAATTACCCAGAATTATAAAATTGGAACGTTGTATTCAATAGCATGTATGACACACAACTCCAAACATGTAACAGAATATAAAATCCTAAGACATTATACTAAAATTACTATTTTCATGTAAATTGAATCTACAATATAGCATTCATTGAAAAATAACACTATTTTATCATTACATGAAAACAAGAAGTACCCTATTCAATAGCTTGTATTACACGAAAGACTGAGTTTTTTCAAGAAACAATATGTTATTAAAAAAGTTATTTTTTATAATAAGATATAAACTAGCCATTATATTAGAATTTAGGAATAATATTGATGAAATAAATAAAATATAATTTTTTCACATATATAAAAGGAATTTATTATCTTCAAATTAATTAGAAATGTATATATGAACTATTTGAATATAACATGAATGTTTTTATTGAAAACTATTTTTACGCACATAATTTTATTTTATAACAATAGAATAAATCAATTAATATTACTACATGATATTAATGAAATATATAAATTATATATTCATTCAAATATTTTTTACATTCATCCAATTAATTTTTTAGTTATAAAATAAAATATAACCCAATATTTTTCATAAAAAGAAATATTTTTTCTAAAGTAAATTATTAATTCTTTTTATAAAGATCATATTTTAAATTAAAATTTGGTAAATACAGTATAAAATATATGTCAAAATAAAATTCATTTTTTAATTGAAATATCAAAATAAGGTGAGTGTGAATTTTTTCAATGTTTCTATGATGTTTTATTTTTCGATGAATAGCTAAAGACACTAAATTTTAATTAAAAACATCATTTTCATCTAATTTATTTATAAGGATAAATTATATTTCTGATTTGTTTTAAAGAATAATTATATAAATTATAAAAATATTAATTTAATTTATTTAATTGGAATCAATTCAACATTGAAATTAAATATTAATATATAGAAATTTTTTAACATGTTCCTATAATAACTCATTTTGTCATCTAATATACGAAATTAAATTTAAATTAATTTATAAACTTATTTTATTGGAATTAGGAAAAATTAATTTCACATTTGGAATCAAGATGATTTATTTTTCCTAATAAGGTGAACACTATTTTTGACCCAAAATATTAGTCAATATGATTAAAATTAATTATAGAAATTAAGAAGAAAATTCTTCTAACAAGGGACTAACCCTTAATAATGTTTAAAAGTGACCTAGAAATAAGTAAAATCAAAAATGGATATCCATATTAATACCCTATCCTTCCATTTTATCTAATTTTATTTATTATTGTATAAACAATACATTTGAAAAACATAGTAAGAATTCCCTTTTAAAAAATTTAAATAAATGCCTTCCCTCCCCCACTATAAAAGGCACTCATCCATCCCGCTACCACACACCTCTTAAGATAGTTTGGAATGAAAAAAATATTCTCAAAAATCTCTCCAAAATCACTCTATTCATCCTAGAGCCCCCAATTTTTTTATGTAATCCATGCAGGGAATCCCTAGGTTGCAAGCCAAAAAGAGTTACATAAAGAGGAGGCAACATCCTTCCTGATGATCTTTTGCAATAGTTTCATTTTCCTCACCATAAACTCTTCTAATTATATTAATATATAGAAAACCCATTATGCTTAATATTTTAATATTTTCTTATAATATTTTTTAGTGCATCACTTACACACACATGTATCTAATTGGTAATGAACATACTGTTAATGTGTATGGTGAGCTAAATATTCACCAAACAATGTCATTCCTTTTTTCATTTACCACCTATCATTGTTGGGAATTTATGAGGGAGACACATTTTATATGTTATATTTTTATGTATATAGGATTCTAATATATGTATATTACACTTATCCTTATTATTTTCATTTTGTGTAAATATTATAATATCGTTTGTTGAGGTGTGGAATACTCTATCCTCAAAGTGATAAGATTTGTACACACTATACAAGGAATGTGAAAAGGAAGTGTTTGATAATACCATATGAAATATGTAACATAAATATGATATGGAAAATAATATATATATATATATATATTTAATAACCTGGTTCTTCTTTTGAGGTATAATTTTCTTCTTTTTTTTCCTTTGAAGTTGTTTTTTAGAAAACAAGGAAAACTGGAAAAATGTTTACATTTTAGTATTACACGTCCTGTAATCCTATGTATATACTCTGTATTCTTTCTGTATAGGATGGGTATACAAGGTGCGTGCATGTTTTGGCCATGGAGAGAAGAAAAATCCATTACACGTCATGTACTTCCTAGTATATGATGTATAGTCATGTCTATAAGGTCGGTGTCAGACGTGTAAAGTAAGTTGGTGAATTTTTGAATAGTAAAATGATATACATGCTATGTACTAGAAATTACACACTGTGTATTCCTAATTATAATCTTAAAATGATTATTAGCCTCATTTTTTCTTCTTCTGGAAAAAATATCAGCATGGTGAAGAACAACGCGCTGCGGGATCATTTCCTTCTCCCGCTTCATCGTTTTAGACCCGATTCAAGTGTTTTCAGAAATGTTAGAACCCTATTGTTAAGGTATTTTATCTTCTAGAGTTGTTCTTGGTGATTTTTTATATTGATAATTTTATTTACGGTTAAATAATTTACCGCATTTATTATATCAATGATGTTCTTGGATGATTAAAGGGATGTTGTCAGATTATATTAGTTATACGACATTGAGGTAGGTTGTCTCATGCCTCTCATTAATTTTTGAGATGTTTATTTGTTCCATTGTACTATGAACCCTATTTTCTGGTGTTTACTTGATATTAAATTGATCCTTGTTTTTATTAAATGTTGGTCTGGTTTAGAATTCAATGAATTTAAAGCAATATTAGCTTATTTATTTTGAATAGGGACACCCCAATGGTGTGTTTCCCTTTGATAATTGGTTTGGATGTTTCAGAGAAAGATGTATATGAACATTCCTTCTATTTCCCTTTTGGTTTTTAAAAAAATGAACTTCAATACTATCATGAATTGAAATTGTATTAGAATTGTAAGTGTTTTGATTATGGCATTTGGATTATGTTTCCCCTTTTCCGTGCGGTATTTTTCTTGTTAAAAAGGTTGGAATTTTTTAAATTAATTTTTAAGAGTAAAAGGTAAATATAATTGGGTGATACATGGGTTCATTTTAGAACTCCCAGAATGGACTCACATGACTATTTTACCTTTCACCTAGGTTGATACATGGGTTCAATTCAGAATTCCATGGATGGAATCAACTGTCATTTGATTTATGTGTTCATTAGTGATTCATGATCTCTCTAGTTAGACCACCATGTACAGACTAAATTGAAAAAATATTATATTTCACATAGATTGAATCCTTGGTCTCTCAAGTAGGACCGAGGAGGACAAATACAATTGAACTTATGATGACGTCAATAGTGGTACTTGGGGCTCCCTAGTAGGACCACTGAGAATAGAATCGTAGGGTGTCAGTAGAATTACACCTGTGATGATAGTTGAATTCCAAAAAAGGAATCTCTTTCGTGGAATTGGGTTATACATAAATTATGTAAGAGAATGAATTATTACATATCTTCCAATATAGAACACAATATTGGATTCAGACAATAATTACTTGTTAGAAGGTCTTTTAAAACTTATGTTGTTCTTAATATGATGTGACAAATTTTAGGCATAGGCCAAATTAAAATACCTAAATACATCATGTGATTAAACTAAAAATGGTCATTGTAATCTCTATGAATGGATACTAGTACATGGAGTATTGTTTACTTATGAGTGCCTACTATTTTACTACAGTTCATTTCAATACACAACGAATGCATATACTCGATGAAAGATTGGAACATACCTTTGGTGATTTTCTACACGGATTTATTTCTCACACCTTATTTGTGTCATCTTATTTGTACCAAAATGACTATATAGTTGTAGGTGTCAATTGGGGAAGGTCTTCCTATATAGGTGATTGATTGCTATTTATGATAAGGGGACCCTCAAACCAAGTTGCGACTTGCGATGATAATGAGTTTCATTTTGTATTACCGTGAATTTTTATTCTAATGTACGTGACTGTATTGTATAATATAACTAGTTTTTCTTTCAAAATGTGACTTGCTTCTTCATTTTCATACTATATGGCTTATTGTTAACTTTATCCTCCATTTTTCAATTTTTTACTTCAGTTGCATGTTGTTTACTCTTTCCGCTATTTTTTTTAAAAAAATTACAATATGTTACTCTCTTCCAATGAGGGAATAATTTCCCTACTATCACGCCCCAGGCCCTCACTTCTAGTCAGAAGCCTCAGGATTTTGGGGGATAATATTGAGGCCATGGGTCCAATCATGTATGGTACACTGGTTAGTGGCATTCGGACACGGGATGTTACAAAGTGGTATTAGAGCATTTCTTTTTTTTATTTATCATAATATTTTGATCTTTTAAATAGGGATAGGATGGAATAATTATTTGGAAATATGATGTGCCAAAGAGTATCTACCCCACGTATGGGGAGAATCAAAATTAATTGAAATTAACATTTTTTCATTCGATTTTTTAGCTACTACAGTTGATTTGATTTCACCATTAGGATACACTTGTTATTTTTTATATTACTCTTGATACAATTATGGGTTCTATTTTAGTTGTACCCTGATGTGATGATGGTGTGCCATCTCATACATCACATAGACACTTTTTAGAATCACATTCCATTCATTATACCATGCCATGTAGGAAGAATTAGTTATCACATGCCATTTTGATAGATGATGTGATATATAAGGTTTCTATTGTGATTGGTGTATTTGTATGTGATGTGGTTTGAATTTAATGGATTCCAAACATTGTTTCCAAAGGTGTATGGGCCCACTTGGACAATAATTTGGTAGATTATGATTCAAAAATATTAAATATAATTGTTCTATGATATGTTTTACTTGGGTTTCAAACATTGATTCGTGGGGAGTATGGGCGCTTATTGATCGTAAATTGGCATCTCGCTATTGAGGTTTTCTGCAGAACATGGGTTTTCTGGGATATATTGAATTTCTATCCTGAAACACCCACTATACACGGCGTGTAGTCTAGTCTAATACGCCATGTGTTCTTATTATTTGAGGAAGAATGTGTTCTATGTTTTAAGAAGAACACACAATGTACCATTTGTACATGCCATGAAGTCCTTGAATGTGTAAACTGCTATGTGAGGAGGGAACACATGTTTTATATCTTTGAGTAGGGCACACCGTGTAATGGGATTAGACACCATGTAGAAGTCGACCATGTATCTAATTATTTGAATAATGACAAGGGTGGAAGAAAACATAGTTGTACAAACTATGTCGATGATGAACAAGTTGTGTAGTCTTATACCAGATGAAACGTGTAGTTCTGGCTTGGTAGAAGTACGTGGGCAATAAGGAAAATTCAAGTAAATGTTTTGTATCTGGAGGAACATGTCGTGTGTGTGGTGATTTACGGTGCCATGCGGGATAGAGGTACAAGACCATGTAAAGGCCTAAGATAACTCCTCATGTATGTGGTTATACATTGCATGTAACCCTATTTTGAAAAACTTGAATGATTTCCTTTAACTATTCCATTATTTCACTTCTGGGTAACAAATTCCTTTTTCATTAAGTCAGTATTGAGGTATTTGTGCAGGATTTTGTGGAGTCATGTCATCACAAAAACCACGATGTGTACACTATAAGAGTGGCGATGATCATACTCCATAAATGGTGGGCCATGGGTTACAGATTGATCCTCCAGTTGTGTGAGATGCGGCACCAGCCATTATACCGTACGCTGGTGCAGATGCAACGTTCCGAGATGTTTTTTTGAGGTTCATGAAGTCCATCCAAAGTGCACCATTGGGTACTACATCTTTGCCCGATCTAACACATATATTATAGCAGCAGAATCCACCAACATTTTTAGGGTATAAAAGACCACAACGCAACAAATCATGGATGGAATCATTTCTGACATTTTTCGAGCATCTAGAGACACCTCTCGAAAGGGGGGTCAAGCTCATGACATATATGTTCTGTGATTCTACCAAGATATGATGGGATGTTATCACTAATGCAGTGTGAGCGGGATATGACACATGAATCATTTCAAGAACCCTTCTATGATTATTATTTTCTCAAATCACTAATGGCTGACTGATCCAGAGAGTTCATGCACTGGGAGTTGGCACAATATATGTTATGCACTATACTTCCTTATTTACTGACATACAATGACTAATAGCTATTCTGATGGGTGATGACGTGTCAGAAGCATGACGATTAAGGGATGGTCTTAGGTTTGACATATGATCCATGGAGAAGTTCATCATCTAGCCATAGGTCTCTATTATTCTAAATTAGGTGCTGATTACTAAGCATAATTTGTGGGAAGCTGGAGGTGTGAGCAAAGGTGGTTGGGAAATGAGATCTTTTACTATCTCCACCTGAAGCATGAAACGTCATATAGGGCATTTTCACAAGGATATGAATAGTCAAAACCATTCTTCTGTTATCTAGGAAAGGTTCTACTAGTGCAGTCAGCTAGGGAATATGAGGCCCATGTGCCTGAAGGACCAAATTGAGTGACGATCTTGTGGCAAGATGTGACATCTACTAAATTTCTTTAGGATGTTTCCACCAGTGGCTTGTGAGAGAGGTTTTGTAGAGACTCCAAGTGTAGGAGTAGGGTTAGTAGCTTCTCACCAGTCTTGAAATCGGAATACGTCAGGGCGTTGAGGCCAAAGTGGTGGGAGTGGTCGTGGTAGCCAGTCCCCATGATCATAGTGACAGCAGGGCTAGTCAACTCAAGGTTTCCAAGCAGTGTCTTAGGGCTGTGGTGCAGGTTATACTTACGTATTGCAATAAACCCAGTATGAGAAGGATCTTAGACATTTTACAATCGAAGGTACCATCCTAGTTGAATTTTTTATCTTCTACACTTTCTGACAATGATGATAAACATAGTTTTATATCTATGGCCATTTTAGAAAGCCTTAGATGCTATGTTTATACTAATTCTAATGTGATGATACTAGACACTACACTAGGGATTAGAATGGAAGGTGGGTTTCAGTGTAAGGATTCCCCCCTTGATATTGGTGGGTGTCACCATCAATGAAAACTCTTTCTCTTGGAGATGATGGGATTTTATATAACTCTTTGAAAGTAATGATTTTTTTTAACCATTGTGGATTCCTATCACTGCATGTTGAGTTTCACATCACAAGGTGGAATAGAGTGTCTACATATTGGTGAATGGGATGCATAAGCATGAAAATATAGACCCAAGCATCGTGGGATGGGTAGTTTGACAACCATGATTGTGAGTTTATATCTAGATGATCATGGAACTTGTCTGGTCAATTTTCCTCCAATGTTTGATCGTTTCAGGAACATTTTCTCAGATGACATATTAAGCTTTACTACAGTTAGTGAGATGGATTTACCTATTTCCTAGAGCTACACTAGTATCCATTCCTACTTATTGGATGGCTACGATGGATTTAAAAGAGCTCAAGTGGCTGTTGGAAGATCTAAAACGTAATGGTTGTAACCGGCCTAGTACTTCTCCTTGTGGTTCACTTGTCATTTTCACGAAAAATGTGGATAGTGCTCTTAGGCTTAGCATGGATTATTAAGAGTTGAGATAGTTAATAGTCAAAAAATGATATCCCTTTCCATAGATAGATGACATGTATGGTCAAATTCGAGGAACATGAGGGTTCTCGAATATTTAACTAAGGTCAGGATACCACCGAGTATGTGTTCGACCTACATACAAACCTTGTACATCATTTTTTATTAGGTATGGTCTGTATCAGTACATGGATATAATGTTTAATCTCACGAATGTGCCAATAGTTTTCATGGTGTTGATGAAAAATGTGATAAATCCCTACTTAGATTCTTTTGGTTTAGTCTTTTGGGAAGATATATTAGTGTATTATCACAATCGACACAACCATGGAAAACATCTTGAGATAGCATCAAATACTCTATATGAGAATCATTTATATGCTATGGTCGAAAACATACACTTCTGGATGGATCTGATTCACATCCTGAGTCATGCCATCTTAGAGACTGGAGTATTAGTGGACCTAGAGATGGTGAAAGAGGTAGTGAAATGGGAGCATCCTAAAAATGTTTTTGGGATATGGAGATTCATGGGGCTAGCTGGTTACTATAATAATTTGATATAGGACTTCATAAGGTTATTAGCACTATTGATGGTCTTGACCATGAATGCTGTGAATTTTGAGAGGTCATATTCTTGAAATGTAGCCTTTAAGGATTTGAAGGGATGTTTGAATTCATCACCAATACTAATATTTATAGGGATGGGAAGGGGTTACAAATTGTATAGTGATGTATCATGTATTGGTCTTGTAGCAGTGCATATGCAAGGGGATCATGTTTTTGTGTATGGGTCACGATAGTTGAGGTCACATGAGAGGAATTACCCAAAACATGATCTCGAGATTGATGATCCAGTACATGATTTGCGTTGTTGAAGACATTATTTATTGGGAGATCATTTTGTGGTGTACATGGTCCACAAAAGTCTCAAATATATATTTACTTAGTAGGATTTGAATATGAGATAGTGAAGGTCGGTGTAATAACTTCATTCGTTTGATATTGTGTGTCTCTATACTCCGGGGAAAGGAAATTCAATGGTTGAGGCACAAAGTATGAGGACTCATATACTGTCAGTGCAGGAGGCCAGGGGATAGTGAAAGCTTATGGAATTGTTCTCTAAGATGCATCAATAATTTCACGATAGTAAGTGACATAATTATATTTCATCCTTAGAAGTTATATCTACTCTATTGGAGAGTGTGAGGATGATGCAACTATTAGATACCAAGGGTCTAGTATTATGGGAGAGTGTGGCATGTGGGGACCCTCCTCCAGGATTGACAATAAGAAATGATGAAGTTCTATATATCGAGGGACATGTGTGGGTTCTAGGGGATATACACATGAAGATGAAGTGGGAGTTTCTTGATTTATCTTGGGTAGTGCATCCTAGGGTCAACAAGATGTCCTGTGACTTTCTCCATCAGTAATGGTTCCCGATTATGATACAAGAAGTAGCTGGTTTTGTTTCGAGGGGTTCCGCATGTTAGTAGGTGAAGGTGTAAAATTTTTGGATAGATGGAATTTTACAATAGCTACTCATTCTTGAGGGAAAGTGGGATGATATCATGATGGATTTCGTGATGGGGTAACCGAGGATGACTAGAGGGAATAACACTTTCAGGGTCGTAGTTGGAAAGCTTACGAAGGTTGCTCACTTCTTGCCGATCAAGGATACCATTGGTGTTGATGAGCTCAGAAATATTTACATCAGAGAGGTGGTATGACTTATTTGGGTTCCACATTCTATTGTTTTAGATAGGGATTCCTGCTTTCATCTCATTTTCAGTAGAGTTATAAGAGGGCATTGTGTACATAGGTGCTTGTGAGCACAACATACCACCCTCGGACTGATTTCTAGATAGAGTGTACAATATAGGTTTTAGAGGACACATTTCATTAATGAGTCATATAATTTTGGGGATATTGGGAGAAGCATATACCCCTAGCTTAGTATTCCTATAATAATATATTCTAGGCTACTATTCATATAGAGCCATATGAGGCTTTATATGAAAAAACATGTCTTTCCCTATTTTTTTGGTTGGAGGTAGGAGAGGTAGTGATGATGGAACCTCATCTTGTATAGGAGACTAATATACATGTTAAATTGATTCAGTAGTGTATTTCTACTACACAGTCTCATTAGAAATCTATTGTTGATCAAAATAGTTGTCCTTTGGAGTTCGAGGTCAGGGATCGAGCTTTCATATGTGTCGCATAGAGATTGGGGCACAAGAAGATCAAGAGACATGGTAAGCATTCACCAAGATACGTTGGACCGTTTGAGATTCTAGAATGATTTGGTTCAGTTACCTATCACTTGTAGTTACCTTAGAGGTACTATGCCATGGACGACATTTTCCATGCATCTCATATACTTCACTATCTTTGAAAACTGTCTCATGGTTTTCTGTCTCAGGATGTTGAGGATCTTGTTGATGCATCCAATGTGAAGAATTGGATTCGTATAGTTGACAAGAGAATGAAGGTTCTCCAAGGCTGGTCAGCTTCTCTCATATGGATAATATGGAATCAAGAACAAGTACTGGAAATGACTTGAGAGAATGAGGTTGACGCACGTGATCAGTGTCCAGTGTTATTCTCTGATATTCCATCACCACCCTTGGAAAGGGAAATTTGAGGAAGAATATTTTTGAGGGGTTAATTGGGTAAGAACCCGGTTCTTCTTTGAATGTACAATTTTCTTCTTTTTATATTCCTTCTATTTGTTTTTGAGAAAACAAGGAAAACTATAAAAATGACATGTTTAAATTGTACACGTAATGTAATCCAATGTACATGTTGTCAAGTCGGTCCCTCGAAGATGGGGATACATGGTGTGTGATTTTGTTGGCCACAGAGATATGAAAAAGGCACTACACATCATGTACATACTAGTACATAAGCTCTAGTCATGTTGGTAAGGTCGGTGTGGGACGTGTAATGTATGTCGATGGATTATTGAATAATAACATGATTTGCATGCAGTGTATCTGAACAAACACACCATTTACTCCTAATTTCTAGATTAAATTTGTATATAGATTGGTTTTCTTTTCTTTTGGATAGAAGAGATACCAGGTGAAGAATAAAGAGACCTGAGATCATTTCCTTCTACCATTTCATCATTCAAGACCCAATTCAAGTGTCATCAGTCCTGTTAGAACAAAATCAGTAAGGGATTTCTTCGTAAAGAGCAATTAATGGTGATTTTATCTCTTGATATTGTTATTTAAAGTCGAATGATTTACCTCTTTTCTAAGATATAATCCATTCTAGGCAGATTCAAGGGTCGGAGTTAGATTAAATTAGTTATACGACATCGAGGTAGGTGATCTCATGCCTCTTGTTAATTATTGATGTGTTTGTATATTCTATTGTGCTTGACACCCATGTTTAGGATGTTTCCCTGAAATTAAATTTATCCATTTTAGTATTAAATGATTTTTTGGAAATGAATTCAATCAATTTAAAGAATGATTAACTTCATTGTTTGGTTAAGGGAACCTCGCAAGTGCCTTTCCCGTGGATAATCTATTCAGACATTTTGGCCTGGATGACTATGGACATGCCTTCTCTTTCTCTTTTTTGGTTGTTAAAAAAATGAACTTCATTACTATCTAGAATTGAAATTGTGTTATAATTTTAAGTGTATTGATTATGGATTAGGGATTGTGTTTTGCCTTTTCCATGCTGTGTTCTTTTTTAAGTAGGTTAGAATGTTTTAAATTAATTTTAATGGCTACAAGGAAACTATAATTGGTTGATACATGGGTTCAGCTTAAGATGTCGTGAATGGACTCACATGAAAATTTTATCTCGCACCTGGGGTGACTTATGGTTTCAATTTATAATGTCATGGATCTACAAAAAGGGGATATTGATTTATGTGTCTTTAGTGATACTTGGGCTCCCTAGTAGGCCGTAGGGACCTACTAAATTGAAAAAATATTATATTGAAAGAGTGATACATTAGTCTCTCTAGAAGGACCATTGAGGAAGGACTCACTTGAGATTATACCAACATCTAGAGTGATTATTGGGGCTCCCTAGTAGAATTCTTAAGGATGAACGCATAGGATTTTGGTAGAATTACAGCTGTAGTGATACATGAATTCTGATATAGGAACCTCATAAATGGACTTGAGTTATACATAAATGATGTAATAGAATTTAATGTGAAGCATTTTACAAGCCAAGGAATAAGATTGGATTTGGACTTTACTTACTTGATAGATGGTCTTTTGAGACTTATGTTTTTCTTTCCTTACTACATGGAATCCTAGACTTATGCAGAATGTTGATACATAAATACTTCAAGACAATAAACTATAAATGAAAATAGTAATCTCTATTAATAAACAAAAATACATGTGGTATTTTTCACTTCCGAGTGGCTATGAGTTTACTACATTTCATTTCTATACACAACTGCGGAATATACTCACTAACAGATTGGTATAGACCTTTTGTGGTTGCCTATTAGGATTCATTTCTCACACCCTATTTTGGACATTCTTTTGGGAACAAATAGACTATATTGCTACAGGTATCAATAAAAGAATATCTCCATATACATTTACTTGATTTCTACATATGAGAATGAGAGCATGGGACCAAGCCAAGGCTTGCGATGATGTTGAGTATTATTTAGTTTTACACTACTTAGGTATTATATTGTACTTGACTGCAGTGTATCATGTGCCACTATTTTCATAGAACATGTGACATGTTGTATAATTTTGATACAATATTCATTATGGTTTACATTGTCCTTCAGTTTTTAGTTATTTACTTTAGTTTAATGTTGTTTAATTCTTCCAATATTCTTTATATTTATTCCACATTGTCACGCTATGCCAATGAAGGAAAAATTTCCCCACTATCACACCCAAAGACCTCACTGCTAGTAGGTAGCCTCTTGATTTTGGGGAGATGTTTTTGACGCATTGTGTCCAACCGGGTATGGTGCACCATTTAGTGGCATCCAGACATGGGATGTTACCGTATAATTTAATTTTCTTTTTTTAGTACAAATAAGAAGTCAAATTAGCCTTCATGTGTACCTATAACCTACCATATCCACCAATAGTGCATTCCATTTTACATATCAAAATATTATAGATTATTCTATATAGATATATAATGAATATATATATGACACTTACATCATGGTTTACATTATATAAACTATGAGTCCATGCAAGGAATAAGAATTAAAAATTAAAATCATACTTGGGAAACTAGTTAATTAATGAAAGAAAATAAGTGAATATAAGGATTTATTATTAACACATGATTAATAAGATACTATAAAAAGATCATATATGAATTAATAAATAATAATATTGGTTTTAAACAAGTTATTAAAATGTTTAAAACCATTTAATTGGAATTTTATGGATTTTTAGCTGAATGGACATGCAAGGTAATGGATTTTCATATCATTTTTAACATCTGTGAGATAAAATGTCATATTCACCACATTCTCCTTTTGAGTGGTGTGTATACTTACCATTTCGAAATATTATATCATGAATTGTATTATTATCATGGTTTTCGAGTTTAAATTTTAATGATTTCCTTTAATGGGTGTTGAGTTAAGGGTCATCAAGTGGAAAATATTTTCATAACCCCAAACATGTTAATTGTGTTATAGTACTTCCTCATTATCATTAATATTCTATAATTATGTGTGTTATAAATTTTTTATATATATTATCGTTTGCAAAAATTTATATGTGTATGTAAATTTGAAACAGATAATATATTTCTCCCTTTATTCTCACATCAATATTATGGACTTTTCAAGGGTATACATCACATTCTCATTCTGTCAGTGGTTTTTTATACTTTAATTCACATTAGGGGGAATTATTTGATCATTACTCAACAAACCCTTTAATTATCTTATACTATGGATAATCATGACCATTTTTAGTTAATATTATCATTTTTCACCCATTTGTACTTAAAATTTTTTGTAATGTTTTTTAATTATATAAAAATTCATTTATCTCTTTGTTCAGAGATTGGGTTTCTATCAAAAAAATGATTTATCAAATAAATATAAAATGTGTTTAAAACCATTATAAAATGATTTATCATAGGTAATTTCACCCACTAAATATTTTTTTTATTTTATAAAATTTATTTTAAAATGAAATGGGTTTTCAAAAGTTTTTCCCAAATAATAGAATATTTTCCTAATGAATGTTTTTTAGAAATATTTTAATAGTATTCAAATACATCAGTTATACAATCCATTTATTTATACTCCACTTGGGATATTTTGTACTGATACCATTATTTCTCTCTAGATGTATATTGATTTATTTGGAGATGGATAGTTTTCAAATTCACTTCCTTGATTCCATTCATAGTCACTATGAAACAATCAGTTTCATATGATCATTAGACCTGAATGTTCCTCTAATTAGCTATGTCATTAATCAAGGATGTTTTTATTTCATAATCCTTATACCATTTATACTTCTGTTTATTATATTGACTGTTATATTATTAATTGAGAAATATTGACAATTCAAAGTGATTTATTCATAGTAGATATATGATAAGGTGTATTAATTAGTTTGATTATTCTATATGAAGAATACTATTGACTGGAAATTACATGTGGTGCCCATACATTATATAACCCTTGATTCATTAACATGATCACGTGAGATAAATAATATTTCAAAATTAAATTGGTCTCTACATATAGTTTTAGACAAACTTATGAAGGGTCTTGATAGTATAGATTTTCATGTTTTTGAAACACGACGTCCAATAAATAATCATTGCCTTTATTTTGATTTAGTATTTATTATACAAGGTATATTATCTTTAAAAATTTATATGGATGAATTTATTTCTCAATTTATTTATTATATGTAATGTAATTTCAGTTATATATTGTCACACACGGGTTTTTTTTCTGTCTTTGTATTGATCCGGCCCATTCCCAGTTTTAACAACTGAATTTGTTTCTTTTATAACTCTTTTGTTTTTCATCCTTTTTCACCAAATCAACTTCCCACTTATCCTATACTGATATATTAAAATTTATTTATCCTTTTGGACCCATTATAAATTCATAAGCCAGACGAATTTGGGTCACTTATTTAGGTATTGGGCCAGCCCATGGACCCATTTCCTGTTTTAAAAAAAATAAATTGTTTCATTTATATCATTTTCATTTTTTAATATTTTTCGGTGATTCCACCTCCCACCCGAAGACAATATCCCTATCCTCACCCCCAATATCTTTTTTATCACTTTGGAGCTCATATTGGTCGCGTATTAGGGAGAATGTTCTCTGGTTTCCTCAAAACGTCCAGAATTGAGAAGGTACATTGTTTCACCCATAACTCATTCAATTCGTACTCTTTTGGCCACCAATTTTCTTTCCCTGGTTCGTCCTGATCGTAGGAGTATCTCCATGAATTTTCAATCCATTCCCTTCCCTCTAGGGTTGCATATCTAATGTAATACGAAGAGTTTTCTAGGGTGAAAGGTGAGATTCCTTCTCCTTTCTCCATCCTCTTCCCCCTCCTTTCATTATTTCATGGATTTATTTTATCCACTAGTATTGATCGACCTTGGGTTTTGTTATAAAATGTTTATTTATGGGTTTTATGTTTGTTTAGGTCTGGTATTTATAGTTTTAGGGTTTATAAACCCGCGGCGGGTGATTTCGGGTGTGCGTTTCAATTACGCCAACGATTTGAGGTAGGATACCCCTTGCACATGACTTTATTATTTAAGTTTCATCATTTTATTATATTTAAAACCAGATATATATGTTTATTATTGTTTTTCATCCTTTGGATAATTTTTTTGGTGTTCAAAGTGGTTGTTTAATCATTGGTTTGTGAACGGTAGTGTTGTTTTGTCATGAAAGTTCTCAACAAGTGTTTGTTTAAATGTTCCGTTATCTTTTGCAAATATTTTGTGAGGTTTATAATCTGTTCTGTGGTATTTTTAACATGTTACAGTATCTTGAATGAAAATATGGCTTTCAATTGGTGTTTTATTCCTTTTCATGTACATAAAATAAATTGTTTTGTTTAAAAAGGGCATGTCATGTGTTCGGTAAATTGCCCGGTTGGCTTTTATGTATGATGTGTGATTTAAAAGTTATTTGATTGGATTTATAAAGGAATTGGAAGAATTATAAATGGTATATTTTGGTACTTATATTGATTTCCAATTTGGATTTGTTTTTACAAACATGTGGGTTTTGATTTACAACATATTTTGGCCCGAGTTGCCCAAAAATGGATCGTTTCACATCTTTATGAAAATGGTTGTGTTTTGAATATTTAACCTAAGTATTATAAGAGATTTATGAATGAGGTTTACTACTGTAAATGATGTTTATACAGATCCTTAATAAAATTAAAATTCATACCTTCATCAAAGGTTAGTTTTGAGAAAATGTTTAAAGTCCCGTTTGGAATTTCCTAATGAAGGAGTGTTTTACTTGTATATAACAAGTTGTGAAATTGGGATTGTTTTATGGTCCATTAAATGATTTAATTAAATGTTTATTGGGCTTCCAAATATGATTTTGTTTGGTTATGATGTGTGTTTATAATTTAAAGAGTGTTTTTGAAAGAGTTTTATGTGCAAATCCTCAATACACTTCATGAAATTGTTTTACCGAAATATTTAGCGGTTTGTTGATTAGTGTAAGAAATGTGAAGAATGATTATGGGATGTTTGTGTTTTTATGGTTTTGGAATGGAATGGGGATGTGAAATGTGTATTTGATAATATTTGTAACTTGATTGAGCACTAAAGGGAATCCCGGTTATCTTGGTGGGTGGACGTGTACTAGTATGCAAGTGATTCTGTGGGGGTTGGCCCCTGTTTCACGTAGCAAGTTTGACGATGACAACACTAACTAAACTATGATGATGTTGATGATTGGAGACCACTAGGTTATGGGTATGTTCCCTACTAGTGGCTCGTGCACTAGAACGGATATTTATTATGGTTACTTTCACCGAGATACGAGGTACCTGGGGCTCACA
This sequence comes from Viscum album, assembly GCA_963277665.1. Lineage (NCBI taxonomy): Eukaryota > Viridiplantae > Streptophyta > Magnoliopsida > Santalales > Viscaceae > Viscum > Viscum album. The sequence continues at coordinate 32,131,580 of OY728143.1, forward strand.
ACTAACTAGTGCCTAGGGGTATTCCTGTGACTAGTGCTCATTGGCTATTCTGTACTCACCGTCGGCATACAGTGTGTTTGGTTGGTAAATTCAGTAGTATGTGTTATTTATTTTAATGTTAAAATTATTTAAAGCAGCCCTCTTAAAAACTATTTTCATTTTGAAGTTTCACCTCTTTGAAAATAATTGTTACTTGCATTTTTGTTTATTAAACCTGCATGTTTTTGTCTGATAATTATTATAGCATGAAACCTCATTTGAAAACCAGACTTTCAAATCTTGAATTTAAAACTATAAATTGATGTTTCTTTTATTTTAAAGTAATGTGCATTGGGAATAGAATACCAGGCTAACCTACTGAGTTTTAATACTCACGCCTATAGTCTTCTTCTTTTTTTTAGCCCTTGAGCAGGTTTCATCTTTAGTTCGATCACCTTGGGAGGCTTTTTATCATTGTGTTGGAGAGTGACCAGAAGTGTCACATGGAGTTATTTTTTTATCGGAATTGTTCATTTGCGTTGTTGGTTTTGTTCTAATTTTTGTTTCTTGTACAAATAATATTTAGTTCAATTTTTATATAAATTCATTTTGGGCTGTCCGTTTATTTCCGCTGTTTGTTTGATTGTTTATATATGGGCGAAATCATTCCCTTGTGTACTCTATTGAGGCCCTTGGTGCTTTTCACCATCCCGGGAGGATCGGGAACGCCTCTCGGGACTTGTCGCGGGTTGGCCTGGGTGACCGGTTCAGGGTCGACTCAGGCTGGTTCGTGACAAAATGGTATCAAAGGAGGTCGGCTATTAGCGGACCTTTTTTTAGAGCGCCCTTGTTATTTTGGGGATGTCAATGTAGATGGAGTAGGATTGTTGGGACTTGAGGTGTAAGTGCAAGAAGAGAATCACGAACTCTTTCTTGTTCTAATCCTCAGGTTTCCATGGAAGTCCGGTTTTATTAGTGTCCATTGTTCTAGTTGATTGTTTTATATTGGGATATGACAAGGGGAGTCTGACCAATGGCCTTCGTGAGCTCACAGGGCCTGGCAAGCCATGTGGAGCTGGGGAATGGTCCTAATAAGTCTCTCTGTGTTGGTGTTGTGTTTGGCATATGGCCGCCAACCATATGGTCAAGTCACCCACCGACACTAGTTCCCTTTTTCTTGGGTCTCTTGAACCTTTCTTGAATTCTGAATTTTAGTTTTTTAAAATCCTTGTGTGAGAATTGTGGAAATGGGTTTTAATGTAAGGATTAGATTTTGAAAAGTGAAAAAAGGGGGTTTCAATAATTAAATATAAGAATGGTTTAGGAAGGTTGTGTTTTTGTGAAAAAAAATGGAGGGAAGCAGAAATGATTTAAAGGGATTGGATTATCCATAATCTAAACTTGTGGTTTGTTGAAATAAAATGTTTTGAAATTGTGAATCATTTTAAAGTGATTCTAGATCTTTTTTTTAAATGGGGTATTTTAGGATGTTAAAAAAGTTTTTTAAATCGGATAAATTAGTTTTGGAAATTCATTTTGATCGGTTGGTTTTTTACTAGAAATGTTATTGGTCTCAATGGACCTCAGATTATGAAAATATACATTGCTGATTTTTTAAAAAAAAAATAATGTGAAGGGGTTGTTTGGAGTGGCTTGGTTATTTAAAAAGTTTTTAAAAATGAAAAGGGGTAGGTTTTCAAGAAAATGGTTCTTAATTAATTGTGGTTTTTTTTGTGAAACATGAAAATGTTTTTTGACTTGGTGGTTGGTGTTCCTTTTGAAGGTAAATTGTTTTTTTTAATTATGATGTTTAATTTTAGCCTTTGGTGTTTTCATGGGTGCTCACATGCATGGTTTTATTTATATTTGGAAGTATGGCCTATATGGTATGGTGGTTGGGTGTCAGGGGTGGCATGGAAATGTGCATGTGGTTGAGACTTGATGAAACACCATTGGTGAATGTGGAAACCCACCAAGTTAGATTGATTTTTCAAAATTGTTTTGAGCTGAAAATTATGCCCCTTTTTTTAAAACCAATGGTTATGTGGCTTGATTTTTCTATGTTGTAGAAGAGTTGTTTATTCAGTAAGCTTCCTTGTGATCTAGAATTCATACTCTTGTTGTATCTTGAGATGATATCTTGTTGGTGTCTTGGTTTTGGAGAAATTTTCATTGGGTTTCTAAAGATGTGTTTGATGTTGTGATGTGGCCAGTGATAGTTCTCCATTGGAAATCTTTCCTACTGATCAACCTAAGGATTCCTTTCAAATTTTAAATCGACCTCTTTTGATGATGCCTCAACCGGTTTGTTGGAATATAGAGATGTTTGGGATCTATTAAAAGTGCTTCTAGGTCGTGATAATTCTTTTGGATAGAGCAGTTGTGTTCGGTGATGTTGATGTGTTTCATCTAATTCCTTGTCCATTATGCCCCTCATTTGGAGTGATAAGGAATTTTGATATGTATCTATTATTTCCTATTTAGATTAAGGTTTTTTTTGTGATCTAGTGTGAGTTTTTTGAGTGGTGTGATCCTTATCACCTGACTGCGGTGCAGCAAATGCTTCAAGAATCAGGGCTCCAGCCATAGGCCTCGGAGTGAAGCTTTTCACACAGTCAGGAAATCAACAGAGGTGTGGAGTACTAGATTATGATCCTTACTCCTCTGTTTTGGTAAGTTAGTTATTATGTCATTGTTTTCGTTCTTCATTTCTATGAATTTCCCTTTGTTGCAACAAGCGTGGTTGACTTAACCCCTCACACAGTGTCTATGGTTATTCCTTCATGGATGTGGGTTTTCAATCAATGTCCCTGTGTGGACCACCTGTAAAAATCAGATGCAGTCTTGGTGTTACCTATTCATTGTGGGAGAGTTTTGGGTAGTTTCATTGTTTATTTTGTTGTTTCAGTGGCCAAATTATTGGGTCCCCTTCCCTCCCATCCCCAAGTGACGGGGGTCCAAAATTGTGCTGAATGTGTTGGCCAAGTTCTTGTCCCCTCCGTTCCGGAGTGGGTGGTTTATATGTTCATTTTGTAATCCTATTAACTTGGTATATTATGTTTTTCTAGGAGGGTTTTTTTGGGCTTCTGTGAGTGACGCCCAATTTTAGCTCATGTTCAATTCTTGTATATTCATTGCTAGTTGGTTTCTAATGGTGGGGAGACCCACCATGGGTCTCTAGGATTTTCATCCTAAGAACATTTCTAGGGATAGTTGATTCTTAATGGTGGGGGGGGGGGTACATTCTGGAATCCTTATGTGTTGTTGTTTTTTCAGCTGGAAAGTGTTATGGCTTTCCGGGGGCGGAAAGCTTTAATGGTGGGGAGAATTGTCACACACAGTTTTTTTTTCTGTCTTTGTATTGATCCGGCCCATTCCCAGTTTTAACAGCTGAATTTGTTTCTTTTATAACTCTTTTGTTTTTCATTCTTTTTCACACAATCAACTTCCCACTTATCCTATACTGATATATTAAAATTTATTTATCCTTTTGGACCCATTAGAAATTCATAAGCCAGGCGAATTTGGGTCACTTATTTAGGTATTGGGCCAGCCCATGGGCCCATTTCCTGTTTTAAAAAAAATAATTTGTTTCATTTATATCTTTTTCATTTTTTAATTTTTTCGATGATTCCACCTCCCAACCGAATCCAATATCCCTATCCTCACCCCCAATATCGTTTTTACCACTTTGGAGCTCATATTGGTCGCGTATTAGGGAGAATGTTCTATGGTTTCCTCAAAACGTCTAGAATTGAGAAGGTAACGTGTTTCACCCATAACTCATTCAATTCGTACTCTTTTGGAAACCAATTTTCTTTCCCTGGTTCTTCAAGATCTTAGGAGTATCTCCATGAATTTTCAAGCCATTCCCTTCCCTCTAGGGTTGCAGATCTAATGGAATACGAAGAGTTTTCTAGGGTGAAAGGTGAGATTCCTTCTCCTTTCTCCATCCTCTTCCCCCTCCTTTCATTATTTCGTGGATTTATTTTATCCCCTAGTATTGATAGACCTAGGGTTTTCTTATAAAATGTTTATTGATGGGTTTTATGTTTGTTTAGGTCTGGTATTTATAGTTTTAGGGTTTATAAACCTGCGGCGGGTGATTTCGGGTGTGCGTTTCAATTACGCCAACGATTTGAGGTAGGATACCCCTTGCACATGACTTTATTATTTAAGTTTCATAATTTTATTATATTTAAAACCAGATATATATGTTTATTATTGTTTTTCATCCTTTGGATAATTTTATTGGTGTTCAAAGTGGTTGTTTAATCATTTGTTTGTGAACGGTAGTGTTGTTTTGTCATGAAAGTTCTCAACAAGTGTTTGTTTAAATGTTCTGTTATCTTTTGCAAATATTTTGTGAGGTTTATAATCTGTTCTGTGGTATTTTTAACCTGTTACAGTATCTTGAATGAAAATATGGCTTTCAATTGGTGTTTTATTCCTTTTCATGTACATAAAATAAATTGTTTTGTTTAAAAAGGGCATGTCATGTGTTCGGTAAATTGCCCATTTGGCTTTTATGTGTGATGTGTGATTTAAAAGTTATTTGATTGGATTTATAAAGGAATTGGAAGAATTATAAATGTTATTTTTTGGTACTTATATTTATTTCCAATTTGGATTTGTTTTTACAAACAAGTGGGTTTTGATTTACAACATATTTTGGCCCGAGTTACCCAAAAATGGACCGTTTCACATCTTTATGAAAATGGTTGTGTTTTGAATATTTAACATAAGTATTATAAGAGATTTATGAATGAGGTTTACTGCTGTAAATGATGTTTATACAGATCCTTAATAAAATTAAAATGCATACCTTCATCAAAGGTTAGTTTTGAGAAAATGTTTAAAGGCCCGTTTGGCATTTCCTAATGAAGGAGTGTTTTACTTGTATATAACAAGTTGTGAAATTGGGATTTTTTTATGGTCCATTAAATGATTTTATTAAATGTTTATTGGGGTGCCAAATATGATTTGGTTTGGTTATGATGTGTGTTTATAATTTAAATAGTGTTTTTGAAAGAGTTTTATGTGCAAATCCTCAATACACTTCATGAAATTGTTTTACCGAAATATTTAGCGGTTTGTTGATTAGTGTAAGAAATGTGAAGAATGATTATGGGATGTTTGTGTTTTTATGGTTTTGGAATGGAATGGGGATGTGAAATGTGTATTTGATAATATGTGTAACTTGATTGAGCACTAAAGGGAATCCCGGGTATCTAGGTGGACGGACGTGTACTAGTATGCTAGTGATTCTGTGGGGGTTGGCCCCTGTTTCACGTAGCAAGTTTGACGATGACAACACTAACTAAACTATGATGATTTTGATGATTGGGGACCACTAGATTATGGGTATGTTCCCTACTAGTGGCTCGTGCACTAGAACGAATATTTATTATGGTTACTTTCACCGAGATACGAGGTACCTGGGGCTCACAACTAACTAGTGCCTAGGGGTATTCCTGTGACTAGTGCTCATTGGATATTCTGTACTCACCGTCGGCATACGGTGTGTTTGGTTGGTAAATTAAGTAGTATGTGTTATTTATTTGAATGTTAAAATTATTTAAAGCAGCCCTCTTAAAAACTGTTTTCATTTTGAAGTTTCACCTCTTTGAAAATAATTGTTACTTGCATTTTTGTTTATTAAACCTGCATGTTTTTGTCTGATAATTATTATAGCATGAAACCTCATTTGAAAACCAGACTTTCCAATCTTGAATTTAAAACTATAAATTGATGTTTCTTTTATTTTAAAGTAATGTGCATTGGGAATAGAATACCGGGCTAACCTACTGAGTTTTAATACTCACGCCTATAGTCTTCTTCTTTTTTTTAGCCCTTGTGCAGGTTTCATCTTTAGTTCGATCACCTTGGGAGGATTTTTATCATTGTGTTGGAGAGTGACCAGAAGTGTCACATGGAGTTATTTTTTCATCGGAATTGTTCATTTGAGTTGTTGGTTTTGTTCTAATTTTAGTTTCTTGTACAAATAATATTTAGTTCAATTTTTATATAAATTCATTTTGGGCTGTCCGTTTATTTCCGCTGTTTGTTTGATTGTTTATATATGGGCGAAATCGTTCCCTTGTGTACTCTATTGATTCCCTTGGTGCTTGTCACCATCCCGGGAGGATCGGGAACGCCTCTCGGGACTTGTCGCGGGCTGGCCTGGGTGACCGGTTCAGGGTCGACTCAGGCTGGTTCGTGACATATATCATTCCACATTGATTTTTATTTAAGTAGGTATTCTAATGTCCTTTGAAATTAGTTATTTACATTTCAATTTTTTTACACAAATCCTTCTCATTATATTATCCTCAATAATGTTATGTAAGGATACGATTGATGGAATAGATTTATTATCCTTCAAAGAAAAATAATATTTTGTAATAAGTGTATTCATTTTGAAAAAAAAGTCTCATGAATTTATCTGGTTTACCAAGAATACTAAACATTCGATTCATAGGGATTTTTTCCTTTTAATCATTGTAATGTAATGGTAATAGACATCGTTCTTAGGCATTCTGAGTTTGGGTCCCTATAGTTGTTATCAGAGGATATTTAGTAGAATCCATCGAAATGAGATTTAGGATAATATAAAATTAAGAGAATAAACCTAAGGTGAAAATTTATGATATGTACAGAAGAAATCTTTAATGTTTCTATTGGATAGATATTATGCAACTCTCTTAGAAATGCATCAATATCTTGATTCTACAATTCTCCGTGGGCATGCAACATTTTTTTAAGGGGTAAAAACTATGACAGGGTTTTTCATGCATAACTCAACCCAGAAAATGATAATGGGCCTTATTAATCACATGGTATGAAAAAATTAAAGAACAATCTTTGGTTATGTAACATTTTTATATAAAAACTACAGTGCATTATTATAATATGTGATGAAAATAAAAAAATATAGGCTAAAAATATGGTGTTTTAAATTTTAAATAAGGTTTTGTGATTTAGATATCCTATAAATTATCATAAACTTTTCTCACTGAGACTATTGTTACACACACTATGCATTCTGGTTTTAGTAAAAGGTTGGATCCTGAAAGAATCATGTTACAGTTGAATAGGATTGGAAATGTGGCGACAATGAGAAAATAATTGGAATGTTGATATGATTGAATGATATTAAGTTTACTCATATTCATTTTTCATGAAATATTTTAAACAAAATACATTTTAAACAATGTTAAAACTCCCCAAAGAAGAAAAGGTTAGAGTTTTCTAAGTGATCATGTGGTGTAGACCATGGAGAGAAGAAGGATCAATTTTCATTAGGCATGATATATTGAATGATGCACCCAAGAGAGTGTCTAGATTGAATGAATTAACTCTTTATGTGGGGTAAACATATACATGATTCCAAAAGCACCGTCAATAAAAACGGAATAGTATAATAGAAGGAAATTTATATCATCAAAATGATCCATTTATGGTATATTTCTTTATATACTCGGATAAAAGGAATTAACAGATTTAATTCCCTCTTATAAATAATAAACCCTTAACTAAGGACATATATTGAAATGAATAGATAATATATTTATATGTTGATGTAATATTGTAAATAATATCTAAAATTTTATTTAATGACAAAATTTAAATTATTTCCATTATATTTATTAATATGGTTTTTGAAAAGGGAAAACTATATAATACATGAAAACACATGAAATACGGCAAGGTTGTAGTACGTGAACCCATGACCAAAGGATGATACATTTTTAATGTGAACTACAGACTCATGTATAGTGCTTGTTAATAAGTCATTGTTCCCCATTGAATAATTAATTGAATAAAGATTATTTATGAACTAGTAGAATCAAATTTTAGGTATAAATATTATTGCATTATCCTTTTTGGTTTTGTAAAATAGTTAGATACTTGCATTAAGACTTTTTTATGGGCCTTATCATTCTTTAATAAGTTTTTTTAAGTTATTCATTCTTTAATGTTATTATTTGGATAAGCATTTCATAAAGTGATGGATTAATTTTAAATTCATCATATCACAAACAAATGATGAAAATTATGTATTCATAAATATTTTATGTAATTAATTTTCATTATATTCATTGGAGTAAAAGAATTACTTGTCATTAGAAATATGATCAAAAAAATGTTATCCTAATACCTTAATTTTTGTTGAGACGATGGTCTTTTAAATCTTCCATTATTTATGGATATGAGGACATTAACATTATATTGATCATTCAATTGTTTTTAATTGATCATAAAAATCACTCCCAAAACGTATTTATGCTTTTACACTAGGTACATTCCTCTAGATTCCACTAATATTCACCTACCTAGAGACCTAGTCATGTGTTAGTCTATGTGACCATTGAATTTCCCATTATCTCATTTCTATAAGATATTATATAAACTATTCTTATGATGTTGAATTAAAAAATTGTAAATATAAAACATTATATTATCATGTTAAATTTTAAATTTTGGGGGTGAAATTTTATCATGGTGGGGAGAATGTGACACACTTAAATTCTAAAATAAGAACATTATATTCAATTCCATGTATGGAACTGAACCCCAAGTGCCTAAGGGAATATAATATCCCCATACATTATTATACAATTACTATTTTTAAATAAATTCACTCAAGGGTATATCTTTTTATCCACAAAAATACTATGTAAGATTTCCTTACATGCAAGAATGATCTTGTTTGATGACTTACACAAAACGCATGAAGGAATTTTACTGAAAAACAATATATTATTAAAAATATAATTATTTATGATAATATCTCTCCTTGATGTTTAATTACATTTAATGAATAGTATTTAATAAATTATGAAAATATAAGTTTTTCAAAAATATATGATTTATTTATTGGATAAAAATTATTAGGGAATGCATATAATAAATAAATAAATATAAATAAAATGTTTTTATTGAAAAAAAATTTCATGCTCCACAATCTATTTTATTACAAAAAATTAAATTAATTACAATTAGTGAGATAAATTAATTCAATATATATATTATATACTTAATAATGTAATTTTTAAACTAATATAATGGATTCTATTTTCATAAGTCAAAAGAAAACCCAATATTTCCTATAAAAATAAATATTCATTATAATGGAAATTTCACAGGTTTTTTTGAGAATACCTTTTAAAAATATAAATTTCAGAACATTAATATATTATTTGTTTTAAAAAAAATACTTTTTTTGAATTGAAACATTAAAATTAGGTTATGGTGATTTTTATAAATTTTTTATAGAAGTTCCATTTTTTATTTAATGGTGGAAAATAAGGAATTTTAATTCAAAATTTTTTTCCATATATTTTATTTATAAGGATATATTACAGTTTTGATTAGATTTAAAGATTAATTATACTGATATTATATAAATTAATACAATTTAGTTATGTTGTATAATTTTCACTTGGAAAATAAATATAAAAATATAGACAAATAGTAAACATATAACTTTTAAAATCCTCTTTTTCAACATGTCTATAGGATAAAATTTAAATTACCTTATTCCACATATATGTTTTTTCTTTGGAAAAATGAGTTCTATATTTTAAATAATAATAATTTTTAAAGAATAAAATATTCAATATTTTTTTGAAAAAAATATCACTTAATGTTATTAAAATTAATTATAGCGATTAGGATGATATTTAGCTAGTCATGTCTCTAAACATTATACATGATGACAAATATGAGATATAGACTTTTCCAAAATCAAATTTATATACATAATGAGTTATTATAATCCTATAGATATAATTTAGTTCATTATTGGAGAAAAATTCCATTCAAAAAACATGGGTCAAATTCTATTTTATAGAATATAAATGGACACTCCCCCACTATAAAATGACAGTCACCCTCCCACTTCCTCACAAAAATCATGGAACATATAATACATAATGATATTACTAAATAAATTTTAAACATACCCTTTCATCATATAATATTCCATTTGTTATGGAAGACATCCAGATAATCTATTTTGTGATAACCAAAATGAGTTTCCCAGAGAAGAGGTACCATCCTTTCTTACATTTGTTTCCATTGTCTTCATTATCCACCCCCTTATACTCTTCTATTTACATAAATATATAATACCAAAAGTATCTTATATATACCAATATTTTTTATTCTATGTTTTGTAAAAAAAATTACACACACTTCTATCTATTGGCTAACAAACTTAATGTTTATGCATACAAAAACTAAAAAGAATTTGACATATCCCAACTTATTCAAACCATTGATATAGGTCTTGAAACTATTGGGATAGGATATCCCAATGTTTTCAAGAACCATTGGTATGTTAGGATTTTCTATAGCCCAATGTTAACCATTTATTAGAAATCGTCTGTATATACTATATGAATGCATTGATTGGAAATATTTTAAGCAAAATCATTGGTATATATGTTTACTAGAGGTGGAAGAAATGTTGGTACACATAATTTCCAACATCTAACATGTTCAAATGATTAAAAAAAGAATTGCAATATATATACACTAATAGTTTTTCAATTGTTGGTATACATGAAGAAAATATTTTTCCAAGGGTTTAAAGGAAACTTTTGTGATATGATGTGAGACATATAGAATACCAATAGTTTTTGAACTGTTGGTATATCCTATACTCCCCCAACATTAAACCTACACCTCCCAAAGAATAGGATGGTCAAAACATGTACCTCCCCATTATAATTCCAGCAGCTTCCCCACTACAGTACTGTAATTCCAGCAAGCATACATCGTCCTCCCCTCCAATTCTATTCCAGAAGCCTCCCCTCAGGTATAAAATAACCACCCCTAAAATGCTAGTGGCATTTCTTATTAGATTCCATTGGCCTCCCCTCTACAATTCCAGTATCCTCCCTTCCTATGAAATTCCAACAAGTAGTATATTACGGCCTCCCCACCTATTTATTCCCTTCTCCTCCAGGTGTGAGTGAATCCCCTTATGGTGGAGATCGGTGCACTAATAAATGTAGTAGAGTGTTCATCATAGTTATTAAGGTTACTACAAAAATACATTCATTAATAAGGAATGGTATTAAGGTATTCAGTGTAAATGGATTTGGAGAAGGCCACCCAATTCCAGTATGATATTAAATGTGGATGGAACATGAATGTATTGGGATATGTGGGGGATGACAATTTAGTGAAAGAATGGGATTAGTGATTCTGTTTTTTAGTTCCTTCTATAGTCTAGGTAATTATCTTGGGGTAGAATCACGAACCTTGGTTACTGATAATATTATTTGAATGATTTATAATATTCCACTATTTTATATAAATTAGTAGAGTTTTATAAAGTTAAAAATGAATGGAATGTTAATATATGGTGTAGTTAACTGGGTGATAATGCAATGTTGTCAAATATAATCTTCCATGGTTATCAAGTTTATGCATTACTCTAGTTTATGTGGTTGAGTAGACCAGAAATTTCATTAATTTTTAGAATTTGTTGGATCTCAGAAAAGTGAATTATGAATAAATTTTTTGGAGGGAATTCTAGGTTACAAGGGATGAGGTCTTATTATTTTCTTTTTTTATGTTTATAGTTTATATATTTATTTAATATTGATGCATGTATTTTCCATTATTATTTATTGTTTTTGTTCTTATCCTTTTGTAATGGGGCATGTCATGTGAATAATTCTTGGAATTTAGAGTTAAGTTGACATTTCAATGCTTTAATGTGATTGATGTCACTGAAAATGAGGGCTCAATTGCTTAAATTAAAAATACCATATATGGATTTTTACTACATAACTTATTGGAAGTATTCTACACAGTCGACCCACAATATTACTTCTACTTAATGGTATTATTGATCATATGGTGATATTTAACTTCATGGAATCTTTATAGTCTTTCCACGAAAGGGATGTAGTGGGTCAGTACAATAACTAGTTGTGTTGGTAATTACTACCTTTTTGTTGGCTTTGAAAGAGTCTAATAACTCATTGTGTCACATATAACCTATATTATGATTTCCCATATTGCTTCTTAGTGGAATTATACTTAACAAAATCATTTATAAATTATTTTACTTGATAAGAATCATCATATAATTATGTCATTATATGTTCATAGATGTGACATAATATTTTAGTTGGGTGGTCCAGTATACCGATTCTCAATAAGGATGGGTTTGTGAAAGTGGGTGATCTACCCATGGAAATAGAATAATTTTAAGTGTGTAAATTTAAATGATCTAATAATGGTGTTAAGTAATTAAAAATTATGATCAAGAGATGTGATATCTCATTGGTGGGTGGGACTGAGCATTTCTATGATAATTCAACTAGAGGATGAAAGACGAGTGTTTTTATATATGACTAGTTATGGTAATGTGGGATCTATATTACAATAGTTTATGGACCATTAGGGATACATTATCAATATTTGATTCCTTTGATGAGGACCTCAATTTATTGGAATTGATCTGTATGATCCATCTATTATAGTGGAGAGCACCATATGATTGGGGATGAGTTTTTTATGTTAAATGTTGTCTTGCATAGATGGTAATAGTTTCATGTTGTCTCGATGTATATTATAGTTATTAGTAGATATTTTTATGTTTGGTGAATACTAGGCATTGTTTTTTGTAGTTACGGAGCCAAAAATAATTAGATATTACAATATAATATTCAATGATTTATCTATAAATTAATTATATAAGTAGGTCAATATTGATTGCTAGATTATCACAATATAATATACAAAATCATAGAACTTCTCTATATGGTTTATTCATTTTTTTCATATGAATCTGATATGTGGTATCACCATGAAAGGAATGTACACCTCCTCCATAACCACCTACACCACATAAAATTCCATCCCCCTCTAAAGTAATTCCATCAAAGAATACATACATGAGGAAATGTGTGAGGTTGTCAGGTAAGAAACCACACGGAAAGTCATCATGTTAGTAGTGTTTTTTCCGACAATAATCATCAAATTTTTTATGTATCACTTCCTGACCTACTTAACAATGCCACTTGTATTCAAGATCCATAGAGGGAACAAACTTATATATCGATGAAGGATACAACTTCCATCCCTTCATAATTTCACAAGACACGGACATGGTCCAAGGAGAGTATAAAACGATCGATGTCCAAGAAGGGATAAACCAGAGGTCTGATGTGGGTGCAATATTCCTCATATATTTTAATCCCACATGATTGTGGAAAATCATAGAGTCTCTTGATAAGGGTAAATATTCTCCCACATACCTAGCTAGGATGGAGGAATCACTGGGTGATGGTAGGTATTTATCCTGAAATTGAATATACAATCGAATCTGTATCATATTTTCTGACCATTGATATTTATTCAAGCCCTTTAGGGTTGTGGTGTCCCTAGAATTCTTCTTGAACATATTGTGTCTGTGGAAGGGGCATCATCTGAGTATCAATGATGCATGGTAGGAACACATTTATATCATCCCTTGGGTCAACGTTGAGGTGAATGAACTAGCTACTACACTAACTGAAAAAATTAAATCCTCAGTGGTTAACATAATCTCTATTAATTACACAACATTATTTTTCTATGTTTATAATAGGCCTTATGTGATTAATTATGGAAATTTCTCCTCAATTATCAGAGGTCTTAGATCCTTTGGCCTTTGTATATCTTCCCATAGAATCCATCAATACACCATGCTAACCAGGTGATGTGAGAATGAGTCCCTTACTCACCACATTTTTTATAAATACATACATGTTCCTTGACTAGGCCTGAGATAAGGTTTCGAGTACTCTACTTCTCAATAAAAAAAGTAAGCGAAAAGTGTGGGGAGAGATAAAAACAATGATCTTAGAGGTTCCCTTTAAAGATCTCAAGAAAAATTTGGCCCACTTTTGGTACATGATTTGAACCCTCAACTCTATTTGGTTTGGAAATCATGTACATCAAGCTAGGGTGGAGGAGGCGGTAACCATTAGGGAGGGGAAGAGGGAACATGGAGACATGTGAGGATGAGGTAGAATATTTATTTACAAATTTATTTTTATTTAGAACACTATTTTAATTAGATTTTTTTGAACATATTTATAATTTTTCCCTTTGTCATTTATATAATAATATTAAAATATGGATAGCAGTATCGCAGTAGTTTAATTTCAAGGATTCAACAATTGATAAAAATGATTTATGAAACATGTAAAAACACTCATTCAACGGTAATTCGAACACATGTAATCAATTTGGCTTCATTCATGTCCCAATTTAGGCATATTACAAATATGTATCTCCAATAAATTCATTTTTCCACTAATTCATTGATTACTAAGAACGAGAAAGGGGATGATTGATGAACCTTTGTGACTGGTGGTTTCTCAGGAGGATAGGGATTTTGATTCTGATACCCCTCTCGAGTTCAGGGAAGAGGAAATTACATAGGATTATATTAGAGTCTCCTCAATGAAAGGAAAAAACACCATCAATGAACTTGATAGGTTAATCAAATACTCTCGGGGGCTGTAGAAGAAAAAATACTACCCCTTCCCAAGAACTCATGTCTCTATATTCTCAAGAAAATAGAAGATCCCTTAGAAGGTTCTCAAGAAGTTGGTGAAAAATTATACAATGAATTTTGATTCACTAGTGGGAAAATCATTTTTCCACATCCTGGAGATTTCTGGAAAGTAGAAAATTGTATCATATATCCACCAGAGCATAAAATAATTGATGGAATGTGATGAGTGGGAAACTATCCTCTAGTGCAATGAAGAATTTTCAGACAAGGGGTTAGAGGTCATCACTACACAAAGCATGTCTAACAGGCCAGTAGGGAGGTGTTTCCAGGAAAACCATACTACGGAGCAAGGGGCCTGGGCCCAAAAACAACATGGAATGATTGAATGAGAAAATATTATGGTCGAAGAGATCATACATTATTTGGACAAGATGGTTTACAATTTTGACAACCTATTTAATGATTAATTGGAAATGAATACTAATTCTATCTAATGGAGTATCCTATGAGGTAAGGTCACTAAAAGTCTCAAATAGGAACTCATTGATTCTGCTATTTAATATCATGTTGATTGACTATCTATCTGCGTACTCTAATGGTTTCTCACATTTTTATAAAAGTGTTTTCTTAATTAAAAACAAATAATTACAATATGTTTCCCATTCAATAAAGGAAACCTCCATCTTTAAGAATTAAAGGCGTGTTTGGTCAGTTACATGTTATAACTAGGATCACAAGGACCACTATTTATCATATTGGATTTTTTCATACAGACAATGCACTAAATTTCATGAAATAATCACATTAAAAATATCATGATTGATAAAAAAACTAGTCACATGCAAAAAAAGAAAATATATTCCCATTTGGGGAAGGGAAAACTCTCCAAATACTGTAATTACATATGATGTGTTAAATAGGTAGAATTATTTCTCTAGGACTAGAAATGGTGTGATCACGTTGTTTTTTCTTTAATAAGTGGTCTTGAGAGCTCTTATAATACTGATATAACATGGTACCTGGGTTAGTGTGGGGGTGAGGAGTTATAAACAAAGGAAGACTGGGTGTCAATGAATGTTCCCTGAATATCATATAGTATTTGAAGTCATCATGTGGTAATTATATCTTTTTTCAGTATATGACTGATTTGTGTCTCAAGGACTCTTGTGGCTTCCCTAGTGTAAGATATATGAGTATGAATAGAACTGGAATTTTGCACATGGCTGGTGAGACATTTTTGAGATGGGGGGGGATAGGTGTCTAGTTACAAGAACCTTGTACATATCTGGTGAGCTATGATATCAACCAAATGACTTTGTTGTAATTTCATAGACATGTTGGGTGAAAAATTCTAACATGTTTGGAGACATGTCTTAAGGAATGACTACACCTTGAGATATAAGTTGATGGAAGGACCCTTATTTGAGTGATAATGATGTTTTCATATTATCACATGATATATAACCATACAATTATTGATAAGGTAGTGTTCAAGATATTGGACTCACCTTGAGTGATAATGTTCTAGATGAAACCAACCATGGGTGATAATGGAGCGTTTGGATTATGATATTATACATACCATGGTTAATATTGTATTATTTTAGAAAATGGATTTACATTGATCATAATGTATTATCATGGATGTTTTTTGAATGATAATGTTGGTATGTGATATACAGTGGTATTAGACTAACTTTAGTAGTATGGTAGATATTGGGAGTTGAGTGATGACCTATATTGAGTGTTGAACTATATATCACTTTTACCTTAACTTCTTCATGATTTCAATAACCATCCATTGAAAATTATTAACTATCACTCCACATAAACTGAAGATATCTCCTTTTAAATCCCCATCTTAAAATATCTGATTATCTTCTAAGAATTCCCCAATTTTAATTCCCCTCATTGTCAATAACATTGGCATTATTTTAAACCTCTAACTGAATATCTAGGGCATAAAAAACCCATTCCAAATTACTTTTTAAATTCCCAAACCTCATGACATAGAAACTTATTTTTGAGTTTTGTTTCCAAATAAAATGCATTTGACCTTCACACCGAGCATGAAACAACAATTTTTTTATGAAATATGCCCTTCAAAATGTCGGACACCATTACCCTTTGGTCATTTTTCTCCACTACAAAATCTTGATACACAAATACAACCAGCATTCAAAACTGCTCTAAGAAATGACACAATGATGCCTCTAGAATCATTCTATACTTCTCTATACACAGGTCCACCAATGTGACTAGAATGCCTTTAGTGAGTGTCCCCAATATAATTCTTCTCATTAGAACAAGGGAAAAATGTTTCAAAATGAATATTCAAATGAGGAAGCACTATTTCATATGAATTGTTTGTGGGAAAATGAAGCTTCTTGTAGGGAGCACCCTCAGCCTGAAAGGTGTAAAACAATGACACAATCCATGTTTTTAGACATATGGGCTTAGGTTGAAACCTAAAGGGATGACCAAGAGGCCTAGAAAACACCTCAAATGGGTTTCTCTATAAGATAAGGTCACAACAGTCATCATATAATAAATAAAATATTTAATATGTATAACAAGTGATCTACAAAATGTTGTAGGGAGTGGCACAATGATGCAACATCTAAAGGGAAATTAAACGATGCAAAAGTATAATACACCCAACACAAACCATTTACAAATTCATTCACTTCTCATAAACATGAAAATTTCATTTATAATATTCAATGGGAGAAATGGAAATTTTCATGGTCATGACATATTCCTACTTAGACAGTGACATTTTCTAAAAACGAGTATAATAAGACCATTTATATTATTCAATGAAAAGAAAAACTAAAATCCTCAAAATCACCAATAAGATTCCTATGGAATACTCAAACTAAATTTAAACATGATACTAATTACCATCAAAACACTTTGGTTTAGAAGACTATGCAGCTCCATTGGGGGGGTTTTATTATAAAATCATGGCATTTATTTATCACAAAATTCATTTAATTACATTAACTATTTATTTTGAAATCATTCAGCACAAATAAAATGAAATAAATTAAAAAACTAGATCAACATAACTATCACTGTGAGTTTTCATAGACAACACATCTACATTGGAGGTGTTTTATTATAAAAATGGGACTTTATTTATCAAATGAAATAATTATATTATAGAACAGTTATTCATGATATGTTATTTAATATAATTAAGTAGAATTAAGAAATATACTAAATTTAATTTAATGAATTCTTGAATTAAAGAGGCTTTGAGAGGGACACTACCTCAAGGTGGAACCAAGCCATCCACTTTGGCACTTGGAGCTTTCTTACTAAAATTTGTCTCTCCCTCACTAGGTATATTCACCTTCACACACATTCAAGGACATATATCCCCAATGCACACCCATGGATGGCCATCAGCATGTTCAAGGGGATACTTGTACATATAATTATATGGAAATACCAGTCCCCAGTCACCTGTGTATGTATTTATATATATACATGGGAACACCTCGCCCCATACATTCATAATCACTGCTATGGTTTATGATACATGTAACAGGGAAACCCACATTCAAATTCATTCTTACCTATGCACATGCTGGAAATTCTTCCTTGATTTAGAAACTCAAAACCAACGAAAAGGGATCAACACACTACACAATGGATATTAGGAACCTTAAATCACATAAAGGACACTACATAACTACTGAGTAAAAATAACAACGACATTAAATCCTTACCACGATTAGAATCGGAGAAACAAATCCACAAGAACCAATAAGAAACAATCCATCGCCCTATTGATACATAATATGGGGTAAAAACACTGAAATCCCCAAATACATGAGGTACGAGAGAAGTAGTTACCATAAAATCTTACCTCATATCATAATGGGAGGACTGAAACAATATGAACCCCTTATGGCCCCCTTCACATAATATAAGTAACCTATGACTTTTGAATGGAGTAAAACTCTAATGTGGCCAATCCCATATTGAAAATAAAATAAAAACTAAACCAAAACATACCGGTCTCTTGTGTGTATAAACGTCACCGCCCAACATATAAGAACCCCAACGCCCCATGGGTCAAATCATGTTCATACATGCAAGGGGGAAACAGATCCAAGTTTCAAAATGATTCTATCAAATAGTACATTCCATGTAATTAACAATTTTTCTTTTAATTAATGGTATATGATCAGTTTGGATCTATTTTCATCTTTGTTTGGTTTTGTTTGATACAAGGGATGAGGTCTTATTATTCTTGGTTTTTTTATAGTTAAGATATTTATTTTAATATGATTTATGCATTTTCCATTATTATTTATGGTTTTAGTTCTTAGCATGTGGGAATAGGCCCTGTCCACATGAATAATTCTTCAAATATGGGGTTCAGTTGACATGTATGCACTTTAATGTGGTTGATGTAACTAATGATGTGGGATTAACTGTTTAAATTAAAAAAACCCTACATGGTGTTTTTCAATATAACTTATTGGAAGTATTATACATAGTTAAATAACAATATTACTTCTAATTAATGGTATTATGGATCATAAGGTGAGATTTTCTTTGATAGTGACTTTATAGTCTCTCTATACAAGGGATGTATGTTGACCCTTGATGGGTTAGTACAGGAACTAGATATGTTGGTAATTAGTATTTTTTTTGGTTGTGACAGATTCTAATAACTCATTGTGTCACCGATAACCTATATGAAGTTTTACTATATCACTTCAGGGTGGAATTCTACTAACTAAATCATATATCTATTGTTTTCGAGAAGGTTATTTAGTAATTCTGTTTGAATTAAATCACCCATTCACTTAGTCTCCAAATGGATTAGATACTGATTGGTATATGAGTGGTCTAACATATGCCTTAAAATTGGGAAGATATGTGTATGGACTAGATGAGGGTTCAGATCAACTAATATATTCCTAAGAGGACTGGTCCTTATAGTGATAGGTGTGGGAATTGTACATCTAGTGTTTGATGAGAATATACTTATGAGGATGGAATGGAATCTTGGTGGGTTATTGTAGTGGGACGATCCCTCCGAGACTATAAAATATATTATTAATGTTTTTACTTCATTTAATGATTCATGAGTTCAACTACTGAGATTAATGATGAAATGCAAGGGAGGGTATTGGGTATTGTCAGATATCTTGGCATTATAATTCCAAGAGGATTGGTGGGATTTAGCTTAGGATGGAACCTGGTTAGTGGGGGTGGGATATAATACATGATTTTGATGAGGTTATTGACTAGATTATTAAGATTATAATTAAGAAATGGTATGCATTCCTAGAAAAGACTATAGAATGTGGGATGGGTATTATGGTTAGTGAGTAGACACTATGACAGGTTCGAGGGACCCTAGAGTATTACCATGTGGATGAGATAAGAATGTAGATGGGTATGACATTGTGAGTTTTTGTGACTAGGAAATCCATGTGGTGAATAATCCTCTTTGTCAATTGGGATACTGATATTTGGATTGAGGCATGGGATAATCCTCGACAGATGAGTCTAGAATATGTGGCTGAGAGGATAGACCATGATATATTTGATAGGATTCAGTGAGTGTCCATCTCATGTGAGGATGATACGATGTTTAGAGACACTTGGTGACACATGGGGTTATATATGCTATCTCATCGAGACCCTTGGGGTTATTTCAGGACCCCAACATACTACATAAATGATCCCATAAAATGTTTTAGATAAACAATTATATCTCATGGATGATACCAAGGCTACTCAAGCTTCCAATGTATCCTCACACTCACACCTCATGGTTTAACAATATACCATTGATCTACACCAACTAGTCTGGATATCATCACTACCCTTCATCCATAGAAAGCAGTAAATGACATTTGAGGCCAATGTGATAATGAAAATAAAAAAACTAAACAAAAACATACTTGTATCCTGTGACTATATATGTCACCACCCAATATATAAGAACGAAAATGCCCCATCGGTTAAATCATGTTCCTAAAAGAAAGGGGTAATAGTTCCATTTAAAAATCAATTCAATTTTCATTATGTAATTTATATAACATGTTATTGGAAACACCAGACTAGTACACTTAGTCAATGAATATGAACCTATTCTACATTATTTGAGTTGAATATTGGGAACATAAACCTATTCACTATGTACAGAACATCAGAGGAACCACAATCAATGTTTAGTAGTTGATACAGCTCTTGAACCTGGTGAGGCACCTGTCTATGAACCAGATGGTCTACATGGACATGAGGGTGTAAACTATTTCATTATACTATACTAATAATAAAGGTTTTGGTCTCTTTTTAACTGGAAATGTGAATTTCTCAAGGAATGAGTGAAAATCAACTTCTGTTCTTAAGTCAATGGACCTATAACTAGCAGTAGATTTCATATAGTGTCTCCCATGGGTGTATTTTGGTTTGTACTGTCTATATATGATTTATATGGGGCTTTCGTATTGTGGGAAATGTGTATTACCTAGTAAATTTAATAAATACATTGGTCATTTAGAAAATAAACCCATAATCAATAGAGACATAACCACTATTTATAATGAATACCATCCAAATAACCATCTCGTAAATCTGAGACAAACATTTTACTTTACCAATTATAATTACTTAATATATGTAGTGCCAACTTATGTTTTATGAACTAATAAATCAAAGGGAATGAAACACCTCACAATAACCCATAAAATATCATATAGCATCACTCACATTAAATTAACCCACATCATTTCTCATTTGAATGATGGTACAACCTAAAACATATATAAAATTATTAACAAAAAAATCCAACACAATATCAGCTATAATAGGCATCTATAGTGGAAAATATGAGGTTTTTATAAAATCGTGAATCTTGTTACTGAATACATTATTATAATTAATGGTTTAAAACCTGTGGTTCTAACCCTATATTTCAAGAAGACTCTATTTTGATAAAATTTTCATTTTACCCAATGATTCACCACTCCATTAGTTGGTGACTACCTGAAAGTATAGAAAATTCACAATTAATGTGAATTGTTACCCTAACTGTGAACCTAACAGTTAATTACCTACTACATAATTTTTTTTAAAAATTATCACTAATTCAAACTTGGATGTACTGATCAAGAACCATCCATAAATTTGGGAGAAATGGCAGGAGGAGAGGGATCCTAGAGAGGCAGACATTGTGATGGGTGTTCAGCCATGTAGGGTCTTATGCGAGACTGGAGGGGGAACCCAGGGGCATCGAAGGAGGAGAGGGAGCCAAGAGGAGAGGGGGGATGTCTCCAGGATTGGAAATAGATATGGGATGTGGAGATCGTTGTTGGAGGGGGATCCGAGCGGGGAAGGGGGAACATCGCCAGAGGAGAGGGAACTAAGAGGGGCTGGTGGCTAGGAGGTAGATGTCGGGAGGTTATGGAGGTCGATTTCGGTAATGGGAGGAGTGGGTCAGGAGTGAAGGTCAAGGAGGGTTCACGTGGGGAAGAGAAATTGGGCGGGAGCCCTAAATCGGGTAGATGTTTCCCAATGGTTATTGAAAACCATATGTAATATTAATCTTTCCCAACAGTTTTGTTAAACCATTGATAAAACCCAACATAAAATATCTTATACCAGTGGTTTAGTAGAACCATTGGTATTACTTTTTTATCCGAATGGTTTTTCAAAATATTGGGAAAAAATTATTGGAATAGGAAAACATTACACTAGTGGATAAACTACCGCCTCACAACACGTTGTCTTTCAGTTTTCCATTACCACCATTCATCGTTGGGAATTACAATGGACCCAATATTTATATATGATATATATTATATTTATAATGTATTTATTTTATTTTATTTTTATATAACACACGCCCTTTTATGTTACATTTAGTGTTAATATGATAATATTGTTTGTGGATGTCTAGACTAATGCCTCCTCATTGCGATGTGATTCGTTCATGCTATACATGGTACATATTTATGTTCGCTACATTCATTTGTATTTCATTAATATTATACATGGAATGTATAAATGATGTTTTTAACAAACTAATATCACATTGATTATGTAAATATGATTCATAAATTATATTATACATATATAAGATTTTTTTTTTCTTTATTTTAATTTGGGAAAAAAATGAAAGTATGATTCATGTGTATGCACAACCCACTATCTCCATGAACAGTGCATTGAATTTCTTATCTCAATTTTTATTTATTATTCTAAATACATATATACAGAATTTATATGATATTAAAATAAATTTTTTGAATCCTCAAATTATGGAACCATGATATGAACAAAAAGTAACAAGTCATCCAAAATTGGGGAACTAGGAAATTGGCATATGAAATAGTGAGAATAATTAATTTTTACTAGAAAATGTTCAAGATAATATTATAAAAAGATCATATATGATATAATAATTATTAATGTGGTTCTTATATAATTTAATAACATTTTTATAACCATTATACATGAATTTAATGGAAGTACCCTCGAAAGGAAACATAATTTCGGGGATTTTCATGTCACTATTTACATCTGTGGGATAAAATGACTTATCCATCACTTAATTCTTTTGTGTGGATTATCTAATTCCCATTTAGTTATATTTTATGATGAGTTTTTTTATATTTATTTTATTTTGAGTTTAAATTAGTATTATTTATTCTAATGGGATGCGAGTTAAGCATTTCCAATATGAATATAATTTCATAATGAAATTTCTTTTCTTTGGGTTGCATTCTTTACTCATTGTTGTCAATATTATAATATTGGGGTTGTAATCAAAATATACTATATATTGATTTATTTTGAATTTTTATATGTATTTGTATTTTACTCATATTATATTTTATCGGTTGATTCTCACATCAGCATTACATTCATTTCAAGTATACACTTCACGAGCTCATTTTTTTGGTTTGATTAGATATGAATTTCCATCAAAGAAAATTATTTGATCATTTTTCAGTAAAATATATTATTATAAAATATTATTTTTTACTCGTGAACATTTTTCATGTAAGAATACAATTTGTCCACTCTCAGGTACATAAAATTCTTTTAACAAAACCCGACTCTAGTTCACTCTAAGGTCAATGATCTATTTTCTCCTAAAGCAATGTTTTGTAAAAAATTTAATAAATGATTTAAAACTTCCCAAAATGATTTATCAAATGTATTTTGACCCTTAATTTATTTATTATTTTATTAAAATTTTTTTTAAAATTTTTTTTTAAAAAAAAATTTCCAAAATAAATTTACATTTTCATCAAGAATATTTTAAGATATCTTTTATACTATTTCCATTCATGATCAACAACAAAAAGTTATTTTTACTCAACATAATATGTATTGTATTTATACAATATTTACTACTCCTCTGAATGGTTAATGATTTTTTCCCATGTATAGTATTAAAATTCACATACAATATTGCATTTTTAGCTCTCATGAAATATTTAGTTTTCTATGATCAGTAGATTTTGCAATTACGCTATTTTTCCACATCATTTATGATAGATATGTTTATCTCCTAAAAAATAAATAATTTCAATATATAATATTTAATGTTAAACTAATTTTATTAAACAGGGAAATATTTATATATCATTATTTTTCAATTAATACAAATATTTGATACGAAATATTTTTTAATTCTATTAATCGATTTGAGGAATGCATTGGACATGAAATAGTGGGTGGAACTGGGAAAATATATATCTCTTAAATGAATAAACTGGTTCTCATGAGACAAATATGTTGTAAAAAATTAAAGTATTTCCAAATATATTATTAATCATATTGAAAATACTTTTTACAGTGTTTATATTCATGTGATTGAGACATGATTTCCATTTATTAAGTAATCCATTACTTTAATTGAGTAATTATTATCCATTATATTTTCATTGAGGAAAATTCAATGGATTCATTTCATCGAATTTTATTTATTAAAAGATATATTTTTTAGTTTCTTACATTGACATATTTATTTTTCATTATCTAGATTTTTAGTGGAATTATTTTACAGTTATTTACCTTTCATGAATATTTACAAACTTCCTTCTTAGTTTATTGATTTCATGGAATGTGAATTCAATTTTAACCTTCCCATATATATTATTTACGTGGATTCATTATTGATTCTATATCAAAACATGTAATTATAGAATAATTGTTTTTCATTTATTAATTATATAATAATTAAAATAGAAAAAATATTAAATATTGTATACGATATGACTATTTTAATGTTTAAAAACATTAATTTTCAAAAAATTTGTTTAATATCATTTTAATGGTGCAATTAATTTAAATCTAGTTCATTTATTTTTATAAATTAAATTTTAAATTATTAAATTATTTTTTTAAATCGTAATATAAAAAATTACATTGGTTGAATTTTTGATATTTTTCTAATAAATTACATATTTTATATAATTACGAAATTATTTTATTTTAATTCAAGTCTTCATTTTTTATTCAAAGTTATTTTTAATGATAGATTATCCTTTTAATGGCATTTAAATAATAATTAGAAAAATTTTTATAATTTAATTTAATATTGGTCATTTTAATCAATTTCACATTGAAATTGGCGATAAAGGCTTTGTGAACTTCTGAGCGTTATTACATTATAAAAATGTCTTTTAATTATGCGAATTATATTAAATTTTAATTAATTTTTGGTAGTTCAATGATTTCACATTTGAAAATTGGATTCTAATTTTTTAGTCAAAATGTATATTTTTATTAAATAGATTCCATTTATTTTAGAAACATTGTTAATAGTAACCTTAGTAATATATGTTATGATGGTTATAGGTACATTCAATAATTTAGGGGAAAAATAGTATTGTAAATTATAAAATATATCAATATAACTGGTCTTGTTTTAATTTTATAAGTTTTTGTATTAAAAATATATTTGGGAAGAAGTTATATCATTTAGAGGCCACTAGACTATTGAGTATGGTATATATAATATTTTATTTAAGGTAAAATTAAGGCTGTCATACTCATGTTTCTCATAACCATAAAAATTTAAACATAAAGTTATATAGGTGAAATATTAAATTATAAAATGTAATATATAAAATATAAAATATTTATAAATATCAAGGTAATTTATTTATAAGTTTTATGAATGAAATAATTAAATTAAATTTCAAAACAATTATAATATAGTAATTACGTCATTAATTAAAGAATAAAATAAGTGATATTAAAAATATTAAAATAAAAAGAATATCATATAATTAATTTCAACCATTAGATTTATGGTTTATTTTAACAAATTATTGATTTTTAATGGATTTTTTTTATAATTAATGTATTAATTGTATTTTCCAAATTTCAAATAATGAATATTACAAAAATTTACATTATTTATATTTTAAAATAAATAATATTTTATTAGATGATATAAAATTTATAAAAATCACTACGTCATCAAAATGTTTTGTATAGGTCGTAAAATATCATAAATGACTCGTTTGTTTGACTTTTTGAATTTTATAGTATATATGTTAACCCTCAATGATTAAATAACATAATAACACTATAAGAGTTAAAATTTTAAAAAAAGGTTTAAAATTAAAATGTAAATATTATAAAATAAAAAAATTACTATAAATATTAATATATGAATTTATTTAGAGTAACTATGATATTATATTTGAAATATCTCATTATTTCATTTTTAAATAGAAAATTAATTTTTATTAATTTAATACTTCGAGTAATTCCACGAGTGCCCCTCCCCTCTCATAAAAAAGGGTACCCATTCTTCACTATTATTTACACTAAAAAGCCTATTTTTTCACCAAATATCATACCAAATTCCATCTCAAAATCCTTACCAACATTATAAAGGCCTTATTTTGTTCATAACACTGACATTAGATGTGTTATGTTGTTAATCAAATATGGACTTCTCAAAGAGTGGTATGTTTTTTCGTTAAGTGTTTCTCTTTTATTTCTTCTTCTACTTCACTAAAATCTTCTTCATTCAAGAAGAAGTAAAAAATGGAGTATCCAAAATAGACTTAGATAGTAATAGATTAATATAATAACCTAAATACATCTCAAATTTTATCAAATTTGATATGAATTATTCATTCACTAGTACAACGGAGTACCCCATCATGGAAAAAATAATTCATTTTCCATCATTAACTACCAAGAATAGATATATAGATTGAATTATTGTATATATATGATATTTATTTAGTATTTAAAATTATAAGGAAATAATATATTAATTTTTTTCTTACCATTCCATGTACATAAACATAATAACATCGTTTGTGCATAGGTGTGAACTATAATCTCAATAAAGTGATGTGATTCACTTTTGATCACTGCATCACATTAAAGATATATATAATTATAATTAAATATTTAATATGATTTTAATTATATTTTTATCATTCATTAAAAATAATTAATTAACATTTTCTATTAATTGTTAATGACAAATGAAAATTCACTCAAGTGAACGTACGACCTATCTTCTTCATGATTATAATGTCATTCATTTCTCAAAATAATAAATAAATGGTTTTATTTAAATGTATAATCAATGAAAAAAATAATTTTATGTAAATAATATTATTTTAGAAATTAAGTGTCTATCACAATTTTAACTATTAATATCTTAACAATTTCATTTTTGACTCATGTACCGATTATCAACAAAACGTAGGACATCAACATAAATAATTCAGTAATTGTTTAAGTAAAAAAATAAGTTATACAAAATGTAATAATAAAAATAAAAAATGTTCTAAAGGGAAAAAATATCCAATGTTTAATATTTGGTATTACAAATATTGTATGTGATGATTGGACCCTATGAAAAGGTATTTATTTTATAAACCCTCATTTAATGTTTCATTTTTAACTCTTTTTACAAAATTCAAAGGAAATGATTTTTCATTTATATGGAATGAGAGGTTTATCTCTCTACTATAATGATTTATTATATTATTGTTTTTATTTATAAATTTTTATAATTTCATTTTCATGAAAACGGTGTCATTATTATATGAGATCTATTTTTAAAGTGATTTTTTACATAAAATGGTATGTTAATATTTGAATGTGTTTTGATCATGGGTTTAAAATAGCTTTCAAGGGTTTTATTCATGATATATTCTATGTAAATTGTATATTGTTTTTAATCCAATTATATCTCGATATATAATGGGTTGATCCACATTATAGCTTATAAAATGTGAATTTGATCCCATTATAGCTCACGATAAGATGAGAGCTCCCCATTATAACTCTCTAATGTTTTGGGGACTATAGAAATGAATTTAGACTATATAGTAATTCAATATATAAGTATTAATTTAAGATAAATATTGTAATTATTTTCCAATTCACATGAAATATTTTTATATTCATATTAATGAGTTTTGTAAGAAAATTTGTTTTAATAGTATATGTGTTTTCACTAAACTAATTAATTGTTTAATTTGATCCTCAATGGTATTGTTGTTCTCTTCCAAAGTTTTGATATACATATATTATTCACAATTTATAATTAGGAGTAATATAAATTAGTATATCTAGATGAATAATCTGGTTATTTTAATGAATAAGAAATCATGGTTTCATTTACAATTTTTGTGTTTTTAATTAAATGGGTACTATTTGGATGGGTCCACTATGTATTTTATTGTTTATAAATATTTTTAATGTGATAAATATTTAATAATATAATCCTAAAATGATACAAAATTTAAAATAATGTAAAATTTTATACCTTCCCAAATATTATGAAATGTTTAAGGATGAGGCCTAATAATGGGTATTAAATGTCAGTTTATATAACATTAGGTGTTATGATATTTTGTAGTAAAATATTCGTATATAATTTTTAATAAATTTTTATGTTCAAATGATATTGAATTGGAATATTTTCATGTTTCTATGTTAAAGGTACATCATTTTATAATGGGTTTCCATAGAGGAATCATTTTTTCTGTTGTTAGAAGGCAATGAGAGAAAAACATCCTACAAAATAAATATACTATGATGACTAGAATTAGAACTAAATTTTCTTTTTGCTATGATGGATCAGTTTTCACCAACAATAAATAGAAGTTATGTCCATTCATGATATTAACCAAAGCATTCATAAAGGAATATATTGGTAGGGTACATATTCATGAGGCAAGATCCTCTGATTATTAGTGGAACCTCAGATCTAGTGGCAATTTAAATATGAATCAATTCTCTTGAAAAGATATATGAAGTAATGTGATGTTCATAAAAATGATAGGTAACCCCATTTTCTTATCATTTTGAAGATGAAATAGATCAATGGTGTTCACTAGTTAATAATAACAAAGAAAATGGTGATCTTAAATCTCTGGAATGGTATGATTTTAGATGTGTATTTCTAGAAACATATACTCTTCAAAGTGTTTAACCAAGAATTCATAATAAATTCATAGAATAATGTTTGATAGTTAATGATTATTTGGCAATTTATATAGAAAATCTTACATGAATATCTATGAATGTAAGAAATTTTATTTGGGCCCTAGGTTTAATAATTAATATATTTAACTATGGGTTCAAACCAATTTTTGGAATATCATTGGATTAAATAGAGTTTATAATTTTTTACATGCATATTTGATGAGATTAAAATGATGAGATGGATATTTATGACATGTATATGCTTTTTGATTATATAATTAAGAAGTGGTTAGGTTGGTAGGCACTGGGAAAGAATTTATCCATGAAATATTAAGGTGACAAAAATAATCTTATCTTATGAAATGTTAGCTAAAAACAATCTTGTAGAATGCCATGTGAATTTTGGTAAGTTCTACTAATTTGGAATGTTTAGGTAAATGTCTCATGGTTGTTAGTGAAATGTTCCAAAAAATTACTAAAAGTTGGCTGTGAGATGATTTAGTTATAAGTAGTTGGGCCATTTTATCTAATGTGGGTCATAATTTTGTCACCCATGGGGAAATAAACTCATTTATCAATGAAAGGGCATGGAAAAGTGTGATTCATTTTGATAATAAGGGGAAGGTATGTCCAGGGTTCATCTAACACTATGAAATCCTGGAGAATTTTGGATCAATTTCTTATTGACTGTCTTTTCTTCTATGTTTATCCTAGGTACACGCTATTTGTCATTTTTAGATGTTATGAATGTATATGCAAGATCTATATCAGGTTTTGATTGTGGATGTAGTTTAGTTAGATGAAAATACTTCTTATAAGGAATAGTCGGTTTAGGTTTTTGACTAAAGAGAGAAATTTTTGCAAATTAAAGTGATTTAGTATGTTATGGATTTATATAAAACCTATATGATTGAATTGGAAACATGGGAATACGAAAAATTTATAAGGGAAAGATATCGCCACTTATTTAGTAATCAATTTATTTTTTGAGGAGATAATTTTAAAATTGGTGGAAAATCTAAAAATTTAGGTAATGATATAATAAGTATTTTTCATTAATTAAATATATAATAATTAAAATATAAACTATGTTCAATAGCGTAAATGATAAAACTGGTTTCTTTATCAAAAATTTATGGTTCTAAAAATCAGTTTTATTGTGTTTTAACGGTGAACTTTTTTTAAATATATTTATTGATGAATTAGAAAATTTTATTTGAAAAAATAAAATTATTAATTTATATAAAATTATAAAAATATTCATTGGATGATTTTTTTATTTTTCAGGTAATATTCATATTTTAACGAATAGTGAAAAAATAATATATTTTAATCAAAAATAGGAGATTCATCTATTTTTTATATAGATTCATTATCCCTTCAATTGGTTTTATATTATAATTAGATAACTTTTTTATCATTTAATCCAGTTTAGTTCATTGGAATCAATTTCAAATTTACAATTGGGTATAAATAATTTTTGAACATTACATTTTATTCATTATAAAACCAATTTTTCTTAGTGTGATAATTCGAAAAAAATTTAATTAATTTATTTCAATTATATTTTTTGATTTCTAAAAAATGGATTCTATATTTGGAATCATAATTATAAAATTTATAAAATTGGTCCCTTTTTGACATTATGAGTTGTACGATTATTAATATATTTTACTATAGTTAATGGAAAATCAAGTAATTTAAAGAAACAAGTAGTGTAATAACTAATATAAATTCTCACTAAAACATTACTAATTTAATTAGATGGGTGTTTCTTAAAAAACATCAATTTTCCAAAGTTATATTATTTGGAGGCCACTTGGGTGTGAGAATGAAATTTATATTTTTTTATTGAAAGTAAAGACCAGGATTTCATACTCATGTTTCTAATAACTATATCAATTTCTAAATATAATAATATAGGTGATATGTTAAACTATAAATAATAATTTTAAATATAAAATAATTATCTACATCATGGTTACTAATTTATTATTTTTATAAAATTAATAATCAAATTTATCGGTGACAAAATGGCAATGCAATATTGCCTCATTAATGAAAAAATAAAATAAATGATATCAAAATTTTAAAAATAAATATAATTCGACATATTAAATTTAATCCATGATTTTTATATATTAATTTGAAACAGTAGTAATGTTTTAATGGTGTGTTTTAAAACATATTGAGTTGATATGATATTTTTTACAATTCATGTAATTAATTGTGTCAAATTTTGAAATTGTTAATATTTTAAACATAAATAATTTGTTGTTTAATGATATAAAGTTTAAATACTATTGGAAAATAATTATTTTAGGTATCAAAATTACATCAGTGAATCATTTTTTTTCATTAGTTGTTTTATAGTATTTATATTAACCATAAAATAATAAATTACATGATAACACATTTAGAGATAAAATGGTAAAATAAGGAATGAAACAAAATGATAAGGAATAAAAAATTATCAAAACATTTATAATTGTTATTACATTAATATATTTCAACTCATTTGTATACTATATTATAAAATAATCAATATGGGAAAATTTTGAATGAAAAATTAATTTATATTATTTTAATACATTTTTCTGATTTCCAAGAGTGGCCCTCCCCTCTATTAGAAACGGAAAACAAATCATCTCTATTAATTAAAATTAAAAACATATTTTTATTAGAAAATATATGAAAAAATACCTTCCTTGAATACATACCCACATTATATAGGCCATATTTAAGGAAGAACAGTCACCGTAGAAATGTTAAGGTGTAAATTAAAGGAGGTCATCCAAAAGAGGGGTATCACTTTTAATTGACTGTTTGTATTATATTTCGTCTTCCAATACCTTAAAATATTATTCATCCATGATGAAATAAAAAAAATTATCCTTAGTATTCATAGATATCATTATGTGTATATCATCTCCTCAACCCATCTCAAATTTCATCAAAGGGGAAATGAATTATTTCTTTATGTGTATTGATGACTACGTCCTCGCAAAAAAAATATTTTTCCATCATTGTTTATCATGAATATTTATAATTATTTAATTAAGGAATAAATAATATATTCAGTAAATATTTATCAATATTGTATAAAAATATATCAATTATGTTCTTATCTCTCTTTCCATAAAAAATGATAACGTCGTTCGTGTGTAAATGTGAACTATATCCTCCGCGAAGTGATGTGATTTGTTTTTCATCCCCAGTTCACATAGATGATAGATATAAGTATATTTAAATTATTATTATTATATTTATGATATGTATATCATTATATAAATATAAAATAACAATTACAATCATACCATAAATGATCAATGAAAATGGAAACGTTATTCTTGTGTACGTACGACATACTGTATCAATGATTATAAAGTTGTCATTTTTCATAACCATAAATAAAAGGTAAGGTGTAAAATTATAATTTATGTATAATAGTGATTACTATGTTAGGAATATATAATTTATATTACAGAGTTATGACCACATTAACTATTAACATCATACCAAATTCATTTCTGACTCATGTTCTGAATATCAAAAAAATGTCTAAAATTAACTTAAATAATTAAGTAATTTTTATAAAAATATAATAACCGATTTAAAATTTGATAAATAAATAGATTAAAATCTTAATAATTTTAAATTTTTACCTATTTTAGGTATTCACGAAAACAATGACAATACAAGATGAGTCTTAATCAGGGTAAGGGACGTTCTTTTAAAACCCCCATGTTTTATTTAAATTTTCAACTCGATTTACAAAATTCATAGGGAATGTAATTTTAAATTACATATAATGAGCTATATATATTTCTTTCATGAATTTTTATTTTGTAATTTTTTTATTACTTAGTTTTTTTATATATTTTAAAACATTTTTTTTCATTATTATCGGTGTGATTATTTATTTGAAAAGAGATTTTTACAGGAAAAATGTATGTTGTTATCTGAATGTGTTTTTCTCATTGGATGAAATTTGAATTGAAGGTTTTTATTCATTATATGTTCCTTAGAAATTATTTATTATTGGTTTAGTCCATTATAGGTCAAGATATGATGTGGTGATCCCAATTATAACTGAAGATATGTTGCGTCGAGCCCGTTAAGGATCAATATATGACAAGTGAGCCCCATTATAGATCCCCAATTAATTGAGTACACTATCAATGGATTTCAACCATATGGTTATTCTATTTATAAGTATGAATTTAAAAGTGATATTTTAATTATTTTCAATTCCACTTGAATGATTGTCCTATGCATGCTAACGAGTTTTTTAGAAAATTGTTTTTATAATGATTTTAGTGAATAATAAATATTGATTCTTTTAAATGTTTTTTATTCTGGTAAAAAAGGATAATGATTTTAATTTTTCCACTTTTTATTTTATGGGTTTTTTATGTATATGTTATGGAATAATATTCTAAAACTATATAACATAAAAGATCCCCAATTCTAAATAAATTAAAAATCATGATCTAACTCATTATAATGATACATTTAGGGTTGGTGGATTATATATTCAACAATATTTAGCCTTAAAAAGAAATATAGCTCACCCTTTTTATGTTTCATTTCCCCAGGATTCCATGAAGTGTACTGAGATATTTATGTCAGGATAAACAATAAGTAATAGAGTTGTTATCCTTAAATGAATAAATATTATTTTTTAATTAGTGAATTCATTTTTAATACCAGACTCATTTTTTTATATGTTTATCAAGAATACTAATTTCCATTATCGTTCAAGATTGTATTCCCTTTAATAATGGAAATTCAATGGTCATATACACTAGATCCATTCATTCATGGGACTTGTTTCTACACAAATTTCCTTGGAGTTTGATTAGGGAGACAATATTTTCCTAAGAGTATCCCAATGATCAAGATAATAGAGTTTCATCTTGGAAGTCATGCAGTCCCAAATATTTATTAGGATCTTAATGATATTAATGAGATTTGGAGAGGATCCTTAATATATTTCCTATCCCAATTATTAGGAGTGGGTTCTTAAAGTCTTTTATGTGTCATAATTGAAAAGATATGTCTGTGAGAATATGAATATTTTTTACTAGGATTAGATAGGCATCATGGTTGAGTCCACCTTCATGGAGTACATGGTGGTGATCCCAGATCAATAAGATAGGATCCTGAATTGATGGACCATTCCCTTTATTAATGTGATTTGGAATAACGGGAGAATGTGAGAGAGATATTAGGAGTGGGAGTGCCAGATTTGTGCTCAATATCTCCACATTTTATAATTTTTTAATTTTAATGGTTCAAAATAGTTATAAGATTAAATAATTTATAAACTATATTTTTCCTATATAAGAATTTTAAATATAATAAGAAATAATTTTAAGGCCAAGTGTTAAGATGTTGCGAGATTCTAATGCCCGATGAACCTAGATTTAATGTATAAAAATTTAAAATATATTTATATCAAGTGAAATAAAATTAGATATATTGTAATATTTCCTTACATGATTCAGGAATTGAAAATTTAATACCATAGTTGAATATAGAGAACTGGGTTTACCCTATGTGAGACCTAATGTTGGTCAGCGCTAGAGGTCTGATTAAAGACACCATGGGAAGTTTAATTTAATTTAAAAGGAAAATAAATTATTATTATTTTATTAAGTAGAATAATTATATCCTCAATAAATTATCCATTATAATTATTCTCTGTGGCTAACTATTTAAAACATATAGAATTGGGAGGAGCTCTTGTGGCCTTTATTGGTGAGTCACATTAGACAATGACCAACGATCAGATCAGGGTGGTTCAATAGGATACATATGTGGTGGGGAATCCACATCAACCAAAAAAGTGTTTTCCACTAATGATTGATCCAAAATTTATATAGGAATCATGAATTACATTTTCCACTACTGATTAAATATGTAAACATGTATATTTGATTATCCAAAATTGATTCAGCATATTCTCATAAATAAAATGTGCTAGATGTTTAAAAAGTTGTTTATTTTATTTATAATTTTTTCCCATAGAATATCCCATGAAAATCCCCATTTTTTATATTTGGTCCAAATGCTTGGCCAAAATGGTTTTACATCATTCTTATGTTTTCCCCTCTTTAATAATCACATTCATCGACATTGAACATTTGGGTTCGGTACAAATTTTGTAGGGTGGGTTTAAGTGCGATCAATCCCCAAAAATTCATTGTGGTATATTGAATGACACACATATCATCATTTTTTAGATTTATTGTGTAGAAATTCTAGATGAGGATGATACTTCACGAATTTAAGAATCAGAGAGCTATCTAGATAAAGCATCATTGACTTGGGGGATACGAGTTGTAGTTTGTTATTTGATAGAATTTATATATTTTAATTTACAGCCATCCTAGGTTTGGAATCAATGGACGATGGCTTTCCCCTTCAATATCTGGTGGTTATGAGTTTTGGATCGTGGAGGAAATTTATGATCTGATATATTCAATGCGAATTAAATTTTATGCTAAAAATGAAACCACACATCATCGAGGGTGGAAGAACCCATAACATGTTATTAATATTTGAGTGGCAGCTATGGTTTATGATGAAGTAGAATATCACATTCCTTGTACATGGACCTAAATTCTTTGTGACCCTCACCAAGTGGTTAGCTCGTGTTCTAACTTCACACACCATGGGATTTGGGTGGATGCACCCACTATATAGAAAAATTGAAGAGATATGGATAGAATAAATGAAAAGTGGTTAGATGCATGTATAAGACCAAATATGGTAATATAATCCATGTATCCTAAAAGAAACACAATGTACAAAAACCTAGAAATTTAGTTGTTTTCTAAGGAGAACATGTAAAAGAAATATTTTGGGTCCACATGTTCTTTGGAACTGATACACACCATGTATTCCATTTTGTAAACTTAAATCACTATTTTATCTTTTTTTGAACATATATTTTCACCCATTAGTAACCAATCATGACTGTTATTCTAGATGGAATGTGATTGTGGGATTCATAGTTGATTTTGAGTTATGATGTGAGATTTTATTGGAATGAAAATTATAGAGGTGACACTCAAAAATGGAAGTGATTGACCATGATCATCATAGATATTCTAGATATAGATGGTACTCCCCTATCGCACCAGAGATCCAATCCTCTATCCATATAGAAAACACACCTATGTCATAAGAAAGAAACGTTACTCCATCCCCATTATACCTTGGATACAAAACTCCATTGTCCTACTAGTTTATAAGTCCTCCATACTCATTCATTAGAAAGATAAAATACTCCCTTATCAATCTCAGACATGATTCCTCTATCCATTAAGAGGATACTCACCAATTGAACTAGGGAGAGGGTTATCCATTCCCACTGTTCAGATAGAGATGGTACTCCCTTTCCACACTAGGGAGTGGGTTCTGTATCCATGGAGATACTAATACACTATCACACAAGGGATTGAATCATCAATAATAATTATATATATATATTTTACTCCCCTATCTCACAATGGTGAAAGTCTTTTATCAATGGTGATAGTACTCCATTATCACACTAGGGGGTGGGTCCTCCATACACATTATTCTTAGAGATGGTAATCCCCTATCATACCATGTCATAGTTACTATATACACATTATTACTATTATATATGGTACTCCCTCATATAGGATAAAGTCATGTATCTATGGGGATGATACTCCCCAGTCGCACCAGGGTGCATGTCTCCAATATTCTATAATTTAGTAATAGAGAAGGTACATCCATGAACAAGTGTAGGACCTATATCTACTGACTGGAATCTACCTATTATACTATGTTTTCAGACCATTATCCCTTGTATATTGAAATACATCATGATTTATAGTTGTTGTGAGTTCTATTCCATCCACATGAATACTTTTAACAGACACATGTGATGTTAGTCATAGATAAAAACCCATAGGATCTGCATTCTTACTCATCATCCACTACTGGGATATGAGATGGAGACCCCCATTAATTTATATGGTTTCGATATGATCATATATATATAAATATCAATATATTTGGTTATATTTCTCTTTTTTTATTTTTTCTATCATCTTCTTATATCACGTCTTTTATTTCTCCCTATCCAGCTCTTGGGCATTCCTAAAAGGAATATATATAATCACCCTTTAATTAGATTTTCCAACATGTGTCATATCATATAATGATAATTAACTTATCAATAGAGAATTTAGAGAATCACATAAATTCTAAAGTGCATAGACCTTGTACAATATGCACTCATGGCAATTAAGAGATATGGTTTCTCTTCTATTTTCAATTCCAGTTATTGTGAGGTTGGGGAATCTTTTCTAGCTAGAAAATTATTTTTCCCTTTTCAAATAACAAATTAACTATCACACAATTTTTTATTTCCTATATTATATTACTTTCAGGGTTTTTAAACTAGTTTTTATTTTATTTTATTCTTATTCATATGCACTTCTGTATGGAGATCATTGGGAACATGTGTATATGTACCATAGGAAATGGCCTCCAATTTTAGTTGTTACTTCTTGGAAAATGATTTTAGTACATGGAATATGAAGTTTTTTTGGTTTTGTAGTGGCACAATCCTCAACTATCGAGGAGTTCCATAGAAGTTTGACTAGTTATATAGTATCGAGAATAGTTTATATGGGAGGTTAAACCGACTGAAATAGGAACAACTTATAACATGACATGATAATATGGTTATGGAGGGGTATAATATCATTATAAATATATAATAATGATATATTTATTATTATATTAATGGTTTTGAATCTTATTTTTTTTGTGTATATTGTCAATGAAAATGAATATAAAAATTTTAAAAAAATAGAGAGGCAATATTTTTGTTAATAAAAAATCAATGTTATTTTCTTCATATATGTTCTTTGTATTGAATATATATATTGTAATATCCATTAATATAACTATAGTAATTATATTTTTGAAATTAAATTTCTATGTCTAGGGTTGGTAGGATATTGAATTAATATGTATAAATTGATGAGGATTATGTAATACTCAAATCAGGCACAAAAAAATTCTCTTGAAAATATTCTTGTATATTAAGGGAATGGTATATGGATTTGAGAGAAGAGGATCATAAAAATTAGGGAATATTGTACTATGTAAATAATTTAAGAGTTTCTATATGAAATTATATAGAATAGGTGTATTGTTGTGGTGTTGTAGTGTTTCCTTTTATAAGTTAACAAAAAGACACTATTGTGAACTCCCATTATTTGTTAATAATGGAATGAAACTATTATAGGCTAAATAGTTCCAAAAGTGGTAAATATTGGTGTTTTATGATATATTAGGTTGGTAGAGACTAATATATTTATTTAATAATCCATTTAAACATGATATAAGAATTTTGTTTCTTATTGTTCTTTCTCTATATTTTTTTACTATCATGGGGGTACTAAGTTTTTACTGATGCATGTTTTGTATTAATAAACATATAAAATATCACTTATTAAAAAATTGTTTTTATGAGCCTAAATTTAATATTTATATAATATATTTCAACATAAAATTAAAATAAAATTCATATTTAAAATTAATTTATTTTATATATGGAAAAACCCTTTGGTATAAAAATGTTGTTTTCTCCATCAATTGTCTTTATTCTTATTGAGTACTGATTAGAAATTTGACAATTAGTATATTATTTAATTACCATATTAAATATCTAATTATTTTTTTAGAATATTTGAATCTATTTTATTAATGATAATTCATAATATTTAATAAATTATTCTACAAAAATAGTTGTTTTATAATTTTAATGGTTGATAACATTAAAATTAGTAATAATACTTTTTTTGAAAAACTTCATTGAACACATTACATCAAATTATTATATTGATATAAAAAATATAATTCATATTGAAATTCTTCAAGTTAATAAATAAAATATTTTATATTAGAAAATAAAAACAATTTTTAGAGTAAAATATTACCTAAGTGTCAATAAATTTTAAAATTGGTTTTATAAATTAATCATAGTAACATTTAAATGATAAATGTTAAAAAAATATATTTTTTATATATATAATGGCTTTAAAAACATTTATTTCTTTATTTAATTGTGATAAGTTCATAAAAGTGCTAGTATTTGAAAGATAAATATTTTATCCCTATTCAACAAAAAAACTAAGTATTTAAAAAAATATTTATCATAACATAATATTATAACGATGAATTTAAAAAACATTATTTTTTCATAAATTAATTTTATAGATTTTTATAACATAACTTCAAAAAATATTGGAAAGGGTTTTCAATGGAATATAACATTCTCGAATATCAGCTATTATTATTCTTATTTCCTAAAATTTAATAACAAAAATTGTGTCAATATTTTTTGATATAAATAATATTATATATCCTTAATATATTTAGTAACATAAATTAATGTTCATGAAATCTAGTTTTCTATAATATTACATTACAAAACTCATTAATCATAGTAAATTTTAAATGATAAATGTTAATATATATATATATATTATATATAATGTCTTCAAAAACATTTATTTCATTCCTTAATTATGATAAGTTCATAAAAGTGGTGGTATTTGAAAAATAAATATATTATCCCTATTCAATAAAAAAATTTAATATTTTAAAAAAATAATTATCATAACATAATATTATAATGATGAATTTAAATACAATTACTTTTTCTTAAATTAATTTTATAGATTTCTATAACATAACTTCAAAAAAATAATGGAAATGGTTTTCAATGGAATATAACATTCTCGAATATCAGCTATTATTATTCTTATTTCCTAAGATTTAATAACAAAAATTGTGTCAATATTTTTTTATATAAATAAT
Organism: Viscum album; assembly: GCA_963277665.1. NCBI lineage: Eukaryota > Viridiplantae > Streptophyta > Magnoliopsida > Santalales > Viscaceae > Viscum > Viscum album. Next base: position 32,171,424 of record OY728143.1, read on the forward strand.
ATATTATATCCTTAATATATTTAGTAACATAAATTAATGTTCATAAAATCTTGTTTTCTATAATATTACATTACAAAACTCATTAATCATAGTAACTTTTAAATGATAAATACTAAAATATATATATATTTAATATATATAATGGCTTCAAAAACATTTATTTCATTCTTTAATTATGATATGTTCATAAAAGTGATGGTATTTGAAAAATCAATATTTTATCCCTATTCAACAAAAAAAATTAAATATTTTAAAAAATAATTATCATAACATAATATTATAACGATGAATTTATAAATAATTACTTTTCTTAAATTATTTTTATATATTTTTATAACCTAACTTCAAAAAAATAATGGAAATGATTTTCAATGGAATATAACATTCTCGAATATCAGCTATTATAATTCTTATTTCCTAATATTTAATACCAAAAATTGAGGCAATATTTGTTGACATAAATAATATCTTATATCTTTAATATATTTAGTAACATAACGTAATGTTCATAAAATCTGGTTTCTATAATATTACATTAGAAAACTCATTAAAATTCATCTATTAGTAATGTTCATTCCTGTTCGATGAAATCACTATCAGTTTAATATGGGTTTCATAAGGATGTGTTCTATAATATTACATTACAAAACTCATTAAAAAAATAAACAATTTATAATGGATTGAAATGGGAATTTGATTAACCAAATAATATACCATATGAGGTTTAAGCCATGTGTGGAGTATTAGGAAAACTTAATGTAAACAATATTGATGATTGATTCTATTCCCAATAAGCCTTTTTAGATGTTATTACTACTTGTTTCATATTTATCATAGCCACATCAACATTTATTTATTTATAAAGAACTATAATTTCTAGGAGAACAAAACAATATGATCTTTTAAAAAAAATAATTATGTTTTACTATAGATATAATAATCCCTTAAACTTGTCCCTTAGGTTATTTAGTAATATTTTCTTATATTACTCCATAAAATATTCAATATTACAATAACTAACATAAAATATTATATTTAATTTTTATATCCTTTTCATCCATATCATAGGTACCCACGATGACATTTAAAACTCTTAAATTAACCTGAACTGATTAAGTATTGATCAGAAAAATTATGTAAACACATATTTGGTTTGAACTGTATCACCCTAGCCTATAATATCAGAATCAAGTGTGAATAAACATATTTTTTTCATAACATCTCAAAAATAAACCAAAGTGGATGAATTAAATCCCAAAAAAAATTATAATATTAGAAAAAATAATTACTTACATTCATAAAATTAGCTATTTTTCATTATTGATTTAGAGAGTTAGAAAAACAAATAGTAACCTAAAAATGCCATAAAATTCTATGTAAATGAACATTTATTATATCAAATAAAAAACTACTTGTTCATAAATATTTATTAAAAATATCACAGAAAATTATCATAAAATGAAACTATTATAGATATATCATTTATAAGAATATTATTCATATCCTATTCAAACAAAACAAAAATAAGGTTGTTCAAATACAGAAAGTAAGGGGAAAACACATACCATAGTCGATAAATGAATGGAAATGTAATGAAAAATATAGTAGGAAATAAATGATATTAAATTAATTCCATATAATTGAACACATGATCTTGAATAAAATCCATGGTTAATAATTGAAAAATTATATATAGAAAAAAATTTATATATAGGGATATGGAATGAAAAATGATGGCCATCATGATCTTTATAATAACATCCATTAAAAATATGTTGTTATTTTCATGAAAACCTTAACCAAGAATGCATTACATCATTGGGTAGGAATATATCAAATAACCAAACCATTTGTATCATAAGAGAAATTAATTCATTAATGGTAAATATAACATCAGGACCTACAAGTATTTTCATTAATTGAAATGCATTCACCATTTTAGTGTAATTAATATAAATACAATTCTTCGTAATAATTAAATAGTAATATATATACATATTAATTTTCCAAAAAACATATGAAATTTAAATAATTTTCTAGTCAATAAATGAATAAATTCCATCTTGAAAGAAAATCAATTGTTAAAAAATAAATAATTGACTAACCAAATTAGTCTAAAAACCATTATATGAGAATAACAAGAAAACAATAATTCTATATGTCTTAAAAATATAAATGGAATAGTTTTCTATATAATAATACCTAAATATAACACTTCATAAAGAAATATAATTTTTTTATAATTTTTCTAGTCAATTGATGTATTACATCGAAGTAAACACCATTTTGTAAAATGAAGGAAATAAAGTTTGTTCACAAAGGGAAGGAATTTGTTGAAAAATTCTTTCAATATAAGAGGATTATTTATAAATAAAAAGAGGGATATGGATTAATGTAGGTATAAACACCATAATAAAAATAGTATTTTGTTTTATATAAATAAATCTTAGTACAATATAAACACCGCACAAATCAGTCAAGTGGTAAATACACATCATATCACAGAAAAAAATATTGGGATGAAAATATTCTTATGAAAAAGGTGATATAAGAATAAAAATAAAATGTGAGGGACAGAAAAATATTAATATATAATTAAACGAAATATTTTATTTACACTTCAATGAAACAAGTTAGTTAATACACAAAATAAATGAAATTATGGGGTTTAATATCAAACATTCCTCCAGGAATTGATAATAGAGGAAAACAAAACTTAAAGATTTAATTTTATAATCAAATAAAATTTAAGGATAAACATTCCAATGGTAAATTAAATAAAATAACTATTTATAAAATCATGATATAAAATATAAAAGGGAAATAAATTAAACCACATATAGAAACCATGTTGCAAAACTTTATATGCCCGTATAGAATTGATATTTGTTAGAGGGAACCCATAAAAGTACATAATTGTTGGATTAGGAATCATTTGATATTGAAAATATATGCTATAACTGAATAAAAAAATATGGAAGATATAAAATAACTTTTTTATAATTAGGTATAGTAAATCAATAATTGAATAATTTTTTTAATAAGTAAGATTTTATCTAAATCGACAAAAATTATGTTACAACAAATCCCTTCCCCATTCTTCATTGGTTATATGAATGACTAAAATTCCTAAATAATAAAATTAATACTATCCAAAACCATCATAATTTCTTTATTATTATTAATATTATATAATATTTACAATTTATTATTGTATTCTTATTATTATATATTTTATTTTCTTGTTTCTGTGAAAATTGATTCTGTTTCATCTTATTTATATAATTTTAGGGGTCAAACAAGATCATTTAATAATAAGTCAAATAAATAGTATAACATTTCTGAAAGCATAAAAAAATATTTGCATAATTATTATGTTATGATAATAATACTATTTATGTTGCTAAAGTTATCTATGATAGATTTTAGTAGAATATTCCATATAGGTGGTTAATCCAACATAAAATGGAACATACTTAAAGTTGATCGGTTAACATGGTTATGGAAGTGTGTAATACAATTTTAATATAAGAGTAATGATTTTTTTGTTTCATAAGTATTTATTGAAGTAATGAGGATTCACTAAATAAATAAAATCTGCTAAAACATGAAGAAACCTTATGTTTTGGAGGCAACATTTTGTAAAACGCGCAGTCATTGTTCATTGTGACATTCAATGTAGTTAGGAATAAATAAATTATTGATCTTACATAAATTTAATTTCATTAGTTAATGTTATTTCAATATATTAATAATTTTATGGTAGTTTTTCAAGATAATCATTATAATAAAAATGATAATGATTATGTAATACTCTATCAAGGAACTCGAACATTCTGTTAAAAGTAACATTTTAAGGGAAGGAAATAAGGTGGATAATTAAGAACAAAGTCTTATGAAAATAATATTGGGTAATAGGAGGATAAAATTTATGGATTTTGGGAATAATTAATATTAGTGAATTTTTAAATGAATGTGTTGAAGTGTTCCATTTTTAAGTAAATAAGAGTGATCTTTCTCTGAACACCAATCACTTGTTAATAATGGAATGACACTATTCAAGGGGAAATGACAAAAAAATGAAAAAATGATGGATTATGGAGTGAGAATCAGTTTACATGTCCGAATTCAATTATTTCAATAGCTTTTAAACAATATGGAAGTCTTTTGGTCTTTAATTTTGTTCTTTTAAATTTTATTGTTTTTACTTGGATCACAAGTATTTAGCCTAGTATATTTTGTTTTAATAAACCGATAAATTAACCCATCTTACAAATTTTTTGTGTTATGAACCTTATTATAATCTCTATTAATTTAATTTTAAATTATAATAAAATAATATTAAAAATTAATTTAAATGATTTTATATATAGAAAGAATGTTTTGATGAAAGAATTTCTTTTCACTATAATATGATCTAATTCTTATTTAGTATTGATTCAAAATTAAATGAGATTGAATTAAATTTAATATATTCTTTAAATTTGTATAAATTTATATTTTGATAATTGATTAAATTATTTGAATATATCAAAATTATATATAATCAATAACATAATTATTGGAGAATAATTATTTTAATATTATATTGGTGGTTAATTACTAAAATAATCGTAATCACACATTTTCCCAAAAATTATTTTTTCCTTATTAATTAATTAAATTCTATTGCTATAAAATATTACAACCATTTAATTTTATTTAATTTAAATAAAAAATCAATAATTTCTTTATATAATAGAATAAAAATAAATAGAGTAACTTATTAGCAAAGGTTCCAAAACATCAAACACAATTTTTATAAAATCATCATAGTATTTTTATTTTATTTATATATATATATATATAATCAAATAATTTTAATTTATTCATTTATTATGATAATTTCATAATCGTGAAACTATTAGAAAAATCAATATTGTATCCCAACATATATAAAATGAAATTTTCTTATAAAATTACCTAAAAATCATCAAAAGGAAATAATGAAATACTAAATAATAAATTACACTTTTTCTCGAATTCTCAATCAAAAAGTTAAAATTAAAATTTTATGATAAAAAATAAATATAACAGAATAATTTTTATCGGAATAATTTGTTAAAAAAATATTTATTAATCATATTTTAGTATCATTTATATTAGTAATTATTTTTTTTATCATATTATACATATCAAAAATATGTTTTATCAATTATAAATTTATTATTGTAAAATAATGTTCAGAAATTAATATTTTAGAACTATAACATTATAATATATTTTTCGTAATAATTCATTACATAACTATAGTAATTTAATTCTTTAAATTATCAGATACTCACCCAATGACCACTGAAATGGTTCCCCAGGCCTATTAGTAAAAATTCACAAGTATGTCTCCCCATACATAAGAAGCATTTGACAAGAAACAAGGTTCTAATTATGTTACAGTTGGGAGGCTATAACCATTGGATCTGTAATAAACACAGAGAAATCATAAATCAACGAAAAAAGTAGTGTATTGCATATGAACAATATTTATCAAACCAGAATCCCATAACAATATCTTATAAAATTAAAGATTATAAGATGTTTTAAAAAAACGAGATCAGGCATATAACAGAATAGAGTCTATATAAATATAAATAAATACAAATAGATAAACTCTACATGAATACTGAGAAATATCTTGTTACCCTACTACCATACTCTATCACAGTACGTAGGGTTAATTATCTATTACTGGGTGCACAACGTAGTCCATAGCTACATGAATAATGCCTATCATGGTACCAATCATCGTCCTGAATTGTATTTGAGTGAAACACAGTAAGCTACATCTAATATTGTCTATTGATATACATTCTGTGAGTATAAAATGATTCACTTAGATGGTGTTATAAATTAGATTATGGAATTAATATTTATAAAATGCACTAGAGTTCATCACGTGACACCTAGTGTACTCTACCTGCTTCATCCTAAGCATGAATGTCTATAAAAATATTGAAAATATGAATATAAAATGATCAACATATTTAATCTTAGTATTCCATCTGTAATGATAATAATTTCTGGCCCAAGGAGGATCCAATTCATCTGTATATATATTGATGATCATATATGGTTCTATATGGTTAATGTTATTAAGGATTTAATAGTTGAAAGTAATTAAAATATGAATCATTCATAATATAATATCATATAATATCTGATTCTATCCATTGAATTTACAATAAGAAAGTGAGTGTCTCACATGGATTTCTATAATTTCATCTATAAAATTATATCATCTAGTGCATTACATATTATGATTCAATGCATCTTCTCCAGTGCATTTACTTTCAATAATCATGTGATCCCATCCATGGAATTCCTCATCAAGCATATAGGTATCACTCGAGGAATGTATAATCTTAATTAGCATATGTGTCTTTCCAAGGAATTCAATATTACAAATCAAGGTATCAATCGAGGTGTATATAATTTCAATTATCCGATGACCCTATCCAGAGCTTTCAATATTAGGAATCCATGTATCTCATGAAGCATATATATTATCTATCACTGTATGATCTATTTCATGTCCTTCCATCTATGGAACCTAAGAAGCAATCATGGCTTATACTTTATATACACACACTAAATTTAATATCAATCGTATTAAATGATAAGTATCAATAAAAATTAAAAATTTAATCACACCATTATTCATTTAATTTATAATGATAATTGGCAGAACTATTATATAATTTCAAATTAACAATTCCATAGATTCATTTTCTAATTCAGCCTCAAGTTGTATAAATTCCATGTTAATGTACATACCATATTGAAAATTGATAATTTAAACATTAGAATCCTACTAGTATGTATAAATCAAAATTCACCTGTGGGGGATGATTGGGTACATAGATAAAGCATGGTGAAATCTTTTAAATTAATTGAGTAACCAATTTAAATTAATGACAATTTTAAACCAAGGATTTTTGTAATAATTTAATATGAGACATGGATGAATACATGAATAATGTAATTAAATTAACCCATTTGTCATCAATTAATCATTTATTGATATAAATTTCAACTAAAACACAATAATGTGGAATTTTATTCGACCATTAAAATGGAAATTGAGGGTATGAAATGGGATTCCCCAAAACGGGTGATACACGATTAGGTAAAAACCTTCTAACAATGTATAAGAGTTTCATATATCAAAAAAATCAAGATCCAAAATATTATTTAGGGTATGATCAATTTTATTAACAACACGTGGAATGAACAATTCTTGGAATAATGGAAGCATATTATATGGGATAATACATAAATAACAAACCCTATGATTAGGATGCTTCACACATGCATTTTTTCGGTTTTATTCATGCTTGAATTAGATAAATTGGAAGAAATATACAATCAACATGAAAATAGGTCTTATTATCTCAAAGGATAATAACATTGACTATGGTGAGTGAAAAAAATGAAAAAATGACGAAGAATAATTGCTTTACTTTTGGATATATGACTCGATGAACAATAGTCTCTTCTAAATTCGGATGAGAGAGATACCTCTATGCCATGTAATTATGGTGATGGAGACCTCCAACAACTATAAGGGTAGCTACACAAGAATGGGAATGGAAAGAGAGGATATATAATTAAAGTGGACATGGGAAAAAAATAATTTATGTGCTTTTAAAGAGTCACAATTTTATGTATTATTGTTTTTGAAACTATGATCTATTGTCTGGTGCCACTATCCTAAGAAATTCCAACCTCACATGTTTTCATAGCGTGGATAGAAATTCCATATGACAACTATGTGGGACACACTATGACACTAAAACAATTGACATTGTTTCCCCTTGGATGTCACATGGTTTCAAAAAATTGTTCCCCTTTAAAAAAAATTATGAAATTTTGGATGCATGGTTTTTCGAAACTATGCACCAACCATGGTACCTTGTCATTTTCTCTCAAAAATTAGTTATCAACAGATGAAGATAAAAAAAAATTATTTTTTCACCCATGAATCCTTTCATTCATTAAATACTATCTAAAACAAACATGTTCATGTCTTATGAGACATATAATTATATTCCAATTCATTTATTATGATTTGGGTTCTTTGCTATATGAAAAACACAAATAAAATTGAGATTTTCAACTGCTCTCTAAAACTGGAATGTTACAACCTCCCAACCATAAAAATTACCATTACCATATTTCATAGTGGATAATGATAACATTAGTTGACCAACATGATTCATTATATTCTTATGTAATGTCAAAAATATTATGATGAACACCTGACATTCCTATAACCATCACATAGACTTGAGATTTATAAATAAAAAAACTAGATCTAAAGATCCTGAAGATATAGGAAACATAATGAAAACTATTATTCCTTCTTGTCTAAACCATGAAAAAACTATTTCATCAGATATTTAATAAATTCTCTAATGGTTGTCCCCCATTGGTTGTAGATTTCTAGAGGTCCATTCCTAGTCACGGTATAACCACAATCATAATTTCTAATAGAAGCACATATTTAGTGTCATATAGATACTTCTAAAATGTTTATCAATTTTATCAAATTGTTTATTTCCAATACCCCTTGTTGTCCTAGTCATAAACAATATTCCTTGGAAACCTCATTCCAACGATTATTATGCACCCATCTCATCTCTAAACCATTCTTGATGCGATTACTCATTGACCACATCTATATATTTGAGGAAACTCATGTCGTAATTACTCCATTTGAAGACATTTGATCATTCTAGTATTCAAATACTGATGAATCACTAAAACAATATTCAAATAATTGACATATTGTGTAAAAACGTTGATCTATTAATGCTAGCTGAATCCCATTTTTTATATCATATGATGTCTCATGGATGAACAGGTCCATATGCACAACAATAATGAATACATAAAAAAGGGCTACTACAAGCTTGATCTAGATTCCTTGGATCATTATAGTCCATATTAGGCCTAACACTCACACTCACACTCCACCATATCCATAATGAAAACTATAACTATCATTTATTGATATTTATATCTATTCAATGATATATTTATTAAACATCATACACATTCAAAACAATGATAACATAATAAGACTCATGGTCTCATGACCCTTCTTACATAAGGCAAGGAGATGGAAATATAACTTAAGAATGATGATGATTGGAAATGGATAGAGGGTTAATGATGACACAGAACTCCATTCTTCATCAATGACTGATCTAACCATGAGGTAGGATGTTAATTTTCATTGTGATTTCTCTTACCCACTTATATTTAAATACCAAACACATAACAACCCACAAACATGTTGATATATGGTTCATTCGATCTTGAGGGATGAATAACTTATTATGGGGATTAAAGGGATGTTTGATCCTTGTGAATATTATTGGATTGTTCTTCATTAAACCTTCTAATAAGAATATATCAAGACCGACATCTAAATAGCTAAGATCCATCCAATTGGGCATTCATGTGCTTCAGATCTTTCCAACAATATCCTAAATTCATCGCTCCTCATTACTCGTGAATAATAATCAAAGGATCATTACACATTTGATTATCGGTGCAACAATCCGAGAATTAGGGATCTAATACTTCCAAAGTTCAAGGAGGTGGTGATGAAGGTGGTGGAGGCTCAGGCATGCTCGGGCAAAGTGCAGTAGGGCTAGGCCACTAGAGGGGTGACCGATGGAAGAGGCAGCATTGGCACGGTAGTGGAGGCTGGTCCAGGTGGAGCCTGGAAGGATGGGCCATCAGTAGGGTGGTCAGTAGTGGCGACAAGACGTTGTACAGGGGGGAATTCTCAGAGGATGTCACACCCGATGTCTTTAAATATATCATTTCATTAATTTTCTTGGTATCAGGTAGTTCGAGTTGAAGGCCAACATAATTTTTTTTGAGTTTCAATTTAAAAACGCATGTTCTGGCATTGGCAACATCCAGTGCACCGCGATTGAAGGTGCGCGGCCTAGTCTAAGTCATTACATGACCTCGCTCATTTCACTGAAAGGTCTGCCCGATGATCAATTAATAAAATAAATGAAATTAAAATTTTAGGGAGAATAAAATAAAATTAAGAAACTAGAGTAGATTAAAATTTAATGAATTTTTCTAAATAGTATTATTATATGAGAAAAACTTAATATTGTTGTTATTGTAAATGTTATGTTATTATTATTATTATTGTTATTTTGTTTTGGTATCATTATTTTTATTATTAGGGGATTTAGGATATATGTTTTTATTTATTTGTAGGGTTATTTTTACCTTTATTTATTTTTTCCCCATTACTTTTTTTCCTCGCTACCTCTCTCTCTCCCATCACCCCCTGGTTCGAGCTACTCCCCCTCTCCAAAACCTTGACGGGTGCTTGCAAGATGCTCCTCCCCGCCGTCCGGCAACACACTGACCACTTCCCTCATCCTCCGTTTGGAAACTACTGACCCACACCCTCCCTATCCAGCCCCGCCATTCGCGGGCCTCCTACGCTGATCGTCCCTCCGCTGGAAGCCAGAACCGCCGGTACTCCCCTATCCCCTCCACGAACCACCTGCCTCCTCCTCCAGTGACTGTTTCCCTTATTCCCTTCCCTCTCCCTCTATTAGTCCCCCCTCATCTTATGGTTTCGATTTGGGGTTTTGGAGTTATTTTAGGCCCGATCTTGATAATTTTGGTTTGGTCCTCTATTTTATGGTCCGTTTTCATTTACTTATGGTGCATTGGATGCACAATTTATGTTCAGAACCATACATTAGATATTTATTCATTCAAGGTATGTTTCTCCATGCCTTGAAATACATTAGATAATTTAATTTGGTTGTATAGTTAATTTAATATGTTCTATGAGTTAATTTCATAGTTCGATCTATGTTTGGAATGTTTTGTCCTGCTCGTTCGATGATATTGGATTTCAAAAATATTATAGTCTTGTAGTTTATATCTATATTGTTGGTTAAATTCTATGTTGTGTTTTATAGGTTGTGAGAAATTATTTTTAAAAAAAAAATTGTTTGACTTGCATGTGTGAAGAAAATTTATCTTTCTTTAGAAATGATCATGTTTTTTTTCAATTCAACCTTCGTGTGATAAATTCTAAAAGTATTAAATCAATAGTTTATATGGTGTGAATGGGGTGCTGTAAGGGTTGGGATGTGAAATTGATTTTCAAAAGGTTCTGGCATCTATAATTTGTGTGTTTTAATGTGATGCCTTGTGATATTCATGTTTGATGTTTTTTAATTAAAAAATTGTTTAATTAAGTGGTGTTTGAGATGTGAAACATGGCTGGGAATGTTTTTGGGGTTTTTTGGTAGTTGTGAAATGTGTTTTCGTGTTCTTTGAGGTGTGTGTATATATAAATGTGGGTGGGTCAAAGGAAAAAGATTCATATTGGGTGTGTTGTCTTTTTGTGCACACTTAAAATTAAATTGCAAACTCTATGAATACGGAAAACATTTTTTGATATTGTTACCCTGAGTATTTGGTTTCAACGTGATGTCTCTATATGGGATAAAGTGGTTATTGGTTTAATGTTTTCTTGGTTCTTGTTGAAATTATTTAACAAATAGTTTAAATGATCTATTGATTTTTTAAGATGGCGCAAAAATAGTATTTGGGAAAAGTTGAATATGCATTTGTATTTAAAGTTGTATGTTTATGTAAAATGAGTTTTTTTGGTGTAAATCCAATTTTCATCGCTTGGTGGTGTTTTATAAGTGGTGACAATTTTTCAGTTAATTGTGTAGTTGGTGAGAAAACTTGTTTTTAGGAAAATTTATTTAGCAAGAGGTTTGAATGACCCTATTATCTGAAATTTGGTGTGTTTAATTATGTCGGGCCTTGTTATGTTATTAAAATAATTCTTTCTATGTTTTGAAAGTTGTTTATGTTATTCTTTTAGTGTTTCAATATGCGGTTTTTTCTAAATGATTAGGTAATGATAAGTATATTTTTGGAAATGTATTTTTTCATGTGTGAGTTTTTGAAATGTTGTTTGGGTATGCAAATGGTTAATTTTGTGTGTAATGTTTGGTTTGGTCTATGATATGCGAAAAATATATACTATGTGAATGTGAAACAAGATTGAGCATAGGGGAAAACCCTAGGTGTCAAGGTGGGATGACTAAAACTAGTGCGCTAGTGATCTAGAGTTGTATCGCCCCTGTTTCACAAAGCTGGATTAACGATTGCAACACTAACAAAACATAGGAATTCGGAGGTCTGTGGTATTCTAAGACAAATTTTCTGAGGGTTGTGGTCTTCTAAGCCATGTTTTCTATGGTTATTGGTTTCAAAGCCACGTTTCACCAAGACACGAGGTTCTAGTGTCCCACTCGAGCTAGATGAACCATATGGGATTTACCCATAGTGCTCTACTATCCATGATGTGGTGCCTTCTGTCGGCATATGCAGGATCACTTTCATGAGTGTGAAAGTGTGAGTATGTGTGTCTGTGGACTTAATGAATATTTCTCTTCCTCTTTAAAATACTATTTTTGAAATGGTTCTTCTTAGTGTTTTCCTTTGTCTTTTAGCTAGTAAGTGTTTTCTTTAAAAGCTTTTCAAAGTATAATTTTGACTAAGAAAATAAAATCATCTCTTGGATGTCATGGCATAGAATCATTTCATTTAGGGGTATCGTTCTACGCCATTGTCTCACACCCTATATACACCGTTGGGTGTGTGTAGACCTTGTTACTTTTGTTTTCCAGGTTGTGAAATCATGCGCAATGATGGTGGTTTTATTTCTTTGATATTCTTTGTAACGACCCGTCCCCCGGGGCCCATGTCGTAACTACCCAAGGCCTGCCTTCTATAGGCCAGGGGCTAGCGACGAGCACCAAAGGCGTAAATCTCTAAAATTGGGAAGGCGTTGCCTTTATAAACGTAAACAAAAATACAACCAGAGTACAAGCGGAAGAAAACACTAAGTATAGTAGTAAAAAAATTGCTGAAAGTACAAAAGGGCTGGAAATACAAGCCCAATAGAAAGGTAAAACTATAACTGAAAGTAAAGTACAACAGAAAAGACAAGAAGATAGATGATGACACGCAGCTCCTGGATCTTCCACCATGGATCCTACCTGAAGGGTAGGCACAAATGTCCTCCTCAGCACTCCATGTCCGATTGTCCATCCGTTTGTCTCCTCCGGGTACCAACTCGTCGTGAGATTCAACTCTGGGTACTGTCCAGTCCTCGAACGCTCAGCCTCCGTCAGCGCTGTCCGTCGTCTGCATCCAACACAACAAGGTGTGGGCATAGCCCGTGTAGGGGTGAGTATAACGATACTCTGTAGGGACCCCGAGACCCTCAAGGTCTCTCTAAATCTAACAAGGATAACCACAAAGCAGAATTTCAACATATAACCCTTACTTAGGTATAAGCCCATACTTATACAAAAGTTATAAAGTAACCCATCTCACTCATGAGGAAACTCAGAGGTTATGAAATCAATGGATAACCCCTACATAGATATATTCCAATACATATACCTATGTTATAAAATCACCCATCTCAACCATGATGTAAACACATAGGTTATAGACACATCTCAAACCATGATTTTCATTATAGAAACAATAACTACTGAAGAGATCCGTCTCTGACGAGTACAATGATCCTGTCACGACTTTGAGGTACTCCTCACTAACCTATGACTACTGAGGTACTCCTCCTATTGAGTACCGCAGGTCTGCTACCAAATACCGGGTGCTCTGTCGGATGTGGGTCTCTCACCAAATACTGGGTGCTCTCAATAATAGCCTATAGAGGTACTCATCCTGTCGGGTACTGTAGGTCTACGCCCAACTATCGGGTGCTCTGTCCGCCGTGTGTCTGTCTCCAAATATCGGGTGCTCCTTCCACTGGGCTAGTCGACTCACTACAAGTCGAGTCGGTCAACCAGTCGTCAGGTCTCAGCCGGCTACATGGTCTCCGTACTCCGTATGCTCATCTCTGGGAGGGTCCGATCCATGAGATACATGTCCATATTCCATGTATCACAATGTACCATGAAGAAGTATCTCAAAGGACCGCATCGTCATAGGGGTCTCAACGCAACAGACGACACTTCAATCGGACGCCCGGTCTGTGAGTTATTATCCTTTTCGTCCCAAGGGCCCGGTTGGTTTCGTGTATGAACCAACCCGATCATATCTCAACCATACCCCGAACTATTATAGGTTATACTCATAGGGACCATTTATCAACGTGATTACCAACGCCGCTGACGGTTCGTCAGACGGACGTTCGGTCTGGAAGTTATCAGCCTTTCCGTTCTAGGGGCCCGGTTGGATTTCTGGTACAATCCAACCCAACATTACTCCAACTATGTCCAAACATCCGGTGAAGTACTCCAAAAGTTCCATCTCATCATGAAGAATCCAAGAAAGTTGACGGCACATCAATCGGACGTCCGGAGCTCAAGTTATAAGCGTTTCCGCTCCGAGGGCCTGGTTGGTTTCGAGTTCGAACCAACCCGGTCATATCCAATGATCTCTGAAACATTGAGTGTAATATACCAAAATGACCATCTCGATCCAAGTATCGCATTGAAACTGATGGTGCATCGATCGAAAGTCAGTATCCCAAGATATGGGAAAAAGAACGAAAGTGATCCGAAAATGGGGGGTCTGCGCCCGGTCCGACCCGGCCCAACCCCCCTGGGTCGGCCCGAACCGGGTTGACCTGACCCAGGTCCGGGTCTGACCCGGATGGTCGTGGCCTGGCCCGGTCCGCGCAAGCCAGCCCAGCCCGGCCATGTGGCACGCTGGCACGGCCAGCGAGCCGAGCGGGGGACGCGGTCCCCCGTGGAATTCGCGCTACGCGAACGCGGTGAGTGCCTCATCTTGCTCCCCCGGATCCCACGCGGCCGCGGGATCAGGCCGACTACCTCTGCGGCTTCAGCCGTGGTGGTCCCTCTTGGTGGCGCACCGGGGCGCTGCCCCTCCGGGCGGCCCGACGGTGATGTCTTCGTGCCACCGAAGTTGCTCATGTGGTCCGTTTTCAATTCCGTCTGCGCCAGTGTTCATCTCGGGCCCTGCACTTTACTGTGGAAACATGAAATCACCATTGCGGCCTATACCGTCATCGCCCATCGATCCGCACGTCACTAAACAAACTGTGGAGTCTTCGAATCGCCTTTGCGGCCCTGACTCCGACCACGGTTTCGTTCGGCCTCAGCGGTCCCGTGCTTCTTCGCCCTGTTCCTTCCTGATTCCGAGTGGTGCCGTTGCACCGCGCCGCCTTCGTTCGACCCGCAAAAAAACAACATCAAAGGGGGAGGAGGGTCGGCCATGTTCATGCAGTCCGACCTCCTCTCGTTATTACGATAATAGGTAGCCCAAATAGAATTCGATGAATGGCAATGAATTCATGTACAAATAAACAACCCCTACCTGGAAGAAGTCGTCGAACGGGGATCGTCGTGGAACAACGGCGTCGCGGAAGATGATGTTAGGAAAGATGGCATCACAGAAGATGGAGTCACGGATATGAGCATCGTCAGCATCGCAGTACATGGTGTCGCGTCGTCGATCTCCGAGGATTCTGCGTTCTTCATCGGAGGCTGGCATTCTTTGTTGGCGACGGTGCGTTCTTCACGTTCTTCAAGGAGGAAGATGATGATTCCAAGGCTGAGAAATTCCTATCCAATCCTTCTTGGACAACGAAAATAATCCTTAAAGAATTAAGACCTTGTCTTATTTAATTAACTCACACAAGCCTACTTTATATTTGAAATTCAAAATGAATTCCAGAATTAATTACATTGAATGTTAATCAATTAAAGAGTTGACTTTTCGTTTAAGGGGGGGGGGTGCGGGTGTGTTACACAATTAATGGGGGGTTTGTTGAAGTTGAAAGGGGTGGGGCTCATGTGGGGCCCACCTCACATTTATCCACACGTGGGTAGTTAGGAACTAGTGGGTCCCACCCCAACTCCTTTACATAGGATATAACTACTTAGATATAAAAATAAAATTGGTTGCACAAATTTTATTTTTTATTCATTACTTTACCCTATTATTATAATAACCACATCCGAGGAAACACAACTCCGGAAAGGGTGTTCCTAAGCAATTACCTGCGTTGCGGTTTCATCGGTGCCCTCAGTTTTCGATTCTGAGAACCAGTTCAAAAGTCAGAAAAACCCGCTCATTCCTTCACTGAATGTGCCTGAGCTAAACTCCGAAAATTTATTCCGGGCACACCAGGCCTCAGAATCAGGTGCCGTCAGAAACTGCGTTCTTGTAAAATCCAAAAGAAATTAAGAAAAAAATTTCCTTGAAATTTCAATGTCTTTAAATTACTCCCACCTCAGGGATTTACGTCCGCATAAAGTAATAACACAAACTAGGGAAACAAAAGCAGTACTAAGCACGCATCTGACCATTCTGCTCCCATGTGCTTTTCTAGAGGTTCTCGTGCTGCCAACGAAATCACACAAGAGGAATCGACTGTCCTCGTAGGACTCGCTCTTGTCGATCCTCAACCTCTATTGGAACCCTGAAAAAGTCACCCCATCGCCAATGTCCAGCTCCCCATGGTCGATGATATGCGTTGGGTCAAGCACGTATCTCCCCAGTTTAGATACGTGGAAGTCATCGTGCACTTGGTGCAACTAAGGTTGATGGGTAAAACGGTAAGCCACCTCGCCTACCCTACTGAGGACCTGAAAATGTCCGCTAAACCTCGGAGATTACTTGCCACCTCGGCAACATCTCTATTTACCTAGTCAAGGTGAGACCCATAAGAAAACGTGGTCGCTATCCTCAAATTCTAGTGGTCATGTCTCATATCAGCATATTATTTCTCACTGCTTTGTGCAGTCTTCATCCACTCCTAGATGATCTGCACCTTTTCCGTCATGGTCTGGACCATCTCTGGTCACAGAAGAGCTGCTAAGATTTCTTCTTTTCCAATAAGAGAAATCCAGTCTCATCTTCTGGATGAACCACGTTCCTTGCCTAAAACTGTCAATCCTATCATGAATGGTACTAATTCATGCCATGGATGACATCATAAGGCCTCGACGCTACTACCAAGAGGTCCAACTGTTACTCTCGCCTCTAAGGGTTGAGTCACACTATCAGCATCAGTGCGTGGTCACTCGGTCTCCTCTAGTAAGAATCTCTAATGTGAGGGTCAAGTCAATAGTTTTAACTAGAACGTCTTAGTACACAAAAATAGAGGAAGAAAACGTCATAAGAAAACGTGTATTTTATTACTGCAGCTCAAGTACAATGAAACACAAAAACCATAAACCACAACAAGGAAACTAGAAGCACCAAGATCAAATGTCGCATGCCAGGAACTAGTCCCGCTCTTGTCCTCCAGCTTCCGAAGCTCCGTAGTCGTATTCTTCTGTTGCCTGAAGCTAAGCTCTCCCATGTCCACCTATTCCCTATGGTCGGGGTGGACCTCCGGGTGGTGATGGTGGAAAAACCTCAAAGCGTCGTCCACCTCCAACTACACGACCAGCTCCCCTGCCTTAGTCTTCTTCTCATTGTGGTCCTCCTTGATCGAAACATTTCCTCTATCTATGGGGTTCTTCATCTATCTTCTGATCATATGTATGTCAGGTCAGACAGTCACGTTCCATGTGACCAAGCCCGCCGTAGGAGTAACATTTCTCACTCTGGCACGACTGGCTTTGACTCCACCCCGGTTTCCCTGTACAACTGAACCTGAGTCCTGTAGTCGGCCACCGGGGGGTCAGGTCCTTTTGGGCATCTACGTCAACTATCTACTGTCAGCCGCAGAAGACTCCGCTGCATGTTGACTAGTAGATGGTTCTGCTGCTGGAGATTTTTCAACAAGGAAACTCTCCACTAGGAGGGCTCGCTCCAACACCCCCGTCTGCGTCGGAATGCTGTGAGAAACAATAGAAGCTATAATCACTCACCTGAGCCCCTGCTCAAAGGTTCGGCCCCTGTAGAACGGGTCTCGTACCATATCTATAGTGTAGCGTGAGAGGTCTATGAACCTTACTGAGTACTGAGCTACAGTCATGCTGCCCTGCTGTATATGAAGTATCTCTTGGATCTGCACCGCTTGAAGGGTGGCTGGTAAAAAAATCTTCCCGGAACAGGCTTTCGAAGTCTGCCCACAGATGTGATGAATCATCATGCACCTGGAGCATCAGTCTCCACCATCTTCCTGCTGCTTCCTGAAGAAGGTTGTCATCAAGGTTCACCATGAAGTTTTCTGGCGCCCCCACTAGCCTGATGACTCTCAACACAACCTCCAGCCAATCCTTAGCATCCTGCGGGTCAATCTATTCCATGAACCTGGGTGGCCTCTGGCGCTAGAACTCATGCAGTGTGTTCAAGCGACGTGCACTCTCTGCTGCTAGGGATGGTGGCATCGGTGGCCCAACTGGTGGTGGTACCGCTGGTGTGTCTGCTGGTGCCTCAAATGGGATAGGGCCCTGTACTGAGGCCTCATCGCTCGGTGGGCTGTCAGTACGTACCACTCTGGGGGCTCTAGCTGGTCGTCCACAGGGAGGCACCCTGAAATAAAAAAACGTGACATAGTCAAATGAATAATACCTGGTTAGCTAACCTGGTTTGATCTGACTTTTAAAAACTTTTGGAATCACACACGCAATCAGTGTTTTCATGCACAAAGTCGGAAATCAGTTGTCATGGTCCTGGTGTATGGATACGTCGGCCACCCCCACCAACACTGGACTCCCTGAATTGAAAACTACACATGGTAACCTTAACACTATTGCTTCACAGAAGGAAAATATCATATTTATAAGTTCTGTGGTAGAACAGACTCCTCTGATACCAATTTTTCACGACCTGTCCCCTAGGGCCCGTGTCGTAACTACCCTAAGCCCTCCTTCCATAGGCCAGGGGCTAGCGACTAGAACCAAAGGCATAAATTCCTATTAATGGGAAGGAATTGCCTTTATAAACGTAAAAAAAACACAACCATTGTACAAGTGGAAGAAAACACTATGTATAGTAGTAACAAAAGTGCTGAAAGTACAAAGGGGCCAGAAATACAAGCCCAACAGATAGGTACAACTACAACTGAATGTAAAGTAAAACAGAAAAGACAAGTAGATGGAAGATGACATCTAGCTCCTAGATCGTCCACCATAAATCCTACCTGAAGTGTAGGTATAGATAACCTCCTCAGCACTCCATGTCCGATCGTCAATCCGTCTGTCTCCTCCGGGCACCGACTCGTAGTGAGATCCACCTCTGGGTACCGTCCAGTCCTCGAATGCTCGGCCTCCGTCAGCATTGTCTGTCGTCTGCATCCAACACAACGAGGTTCGGGCATAGCCCGTGCAGGGTTGAGTATAACGATACTCATTAGGGACCCCGAGACCCTCAAGGTCTCTCTAAATCCAAAATGGATAACCACAAAGAATAATCTCAATAGATAACCCTTACTTAGGTATAATCCCATACTTATACCTAAGTTATCAAGTAACCCATCTCAATCATGAAGAATCTTAGAAGATATGAAATCAACAGATAACCACTTCTTAGATATATGCCCAAACATATACCTAAGTTATCAAATGACCAATCTCAATCATGATGTAAACACATAGGTCATAGACTCAGCTCAAACCAGGATTTTCATTATCGAAACTGTAACTACTGAAGAGCTCTGTCTCTGAGGAGTACAGTGATCCTATCAGGACTCTGCGGTACTGCTCACTAACCTAAGACTACTGAGGTACTCATCCTGTCGAGTATCGTGGGTCTGCTACCAAATACCGGGCGCTCCATCCGCTATGGGTCTGTCGCCAAATATCGGGTGCTCCGTCCGTCATGTGTCTATCACCAAATACTGGGCGCTACATCCACTGGGCTAGTCAACTCCCCACAAGTCGAGTCGATCGAGCAGTCATCAGGTCTTAGCCGGCTACACGGTCTCCGTACTCTGTAAGCTCATCTCCGGGAGGGTCCGCTCCAAGAGCTACAGTTCAATACTCTAATAATCATAAATTCCCACAAAGAAGTATCTCAAAGTACTGCCTCGTCATAGGGGTCTCAACGCAATAGACGACGTGTCAATCAGACTTCCGATCTGTGAGTTATTAGCCTTTTCGTCTCAATGGCCCGGCTGGTTTCGTGTACAAACCAACCCGACCATATCTCAACGGTACCCTGAACTCTCATATGGTATATTCATAAGAACCGTTTCTCAACGTGATTAACAATTTCACTGACAGTTCATCAGACGGACATCCGGTCTGGAAGTTATCGGCCTTTCCGTTCTAGGGGCCCGTTTGGATTTTGGGTACAATCCAACCTGGCCTTACTCCAACTGCATCCAAACATCACCTGAAATATTCCAAAAGTTCCGTCTCATCAAGAGGAATCTAGAAAAGTCAATGGCACATCAATCGGACGTCTGGAGATCAAGTTATAAGCATTTCCGCTCCGAGGGCCCGGTTGGTTTCGGGTTCGAACTGACCCGTCCATACCCAAAGATCTCTGAAACCTTGAGTTTAATATAGTAAAACGACCATCTTTATCCAAGGATCACATCACAAGTGATGGTGTGTCGATCAGAGGTCCGTAGCCCAAAAAATGGGTAAAAGAATGAAAGTGATCCAAAAATGGGGAGTCTGGGCTCGGTCCAGTCCGACCCGACCCGACCCCCTCTCGAGTTGGCCCGAACTGGGTCGACCCAACCCAAGTCCGGGTCTAACCCGGTTGGGTGCGGTGCGGCCCGGACCGGCTGGGCGCGGCCTGGCACCGCCGGTCCGGGTGGCATGCTGGCCCGGCCAGCGAGCCGAGCGGGGGATGTGGTCCCTCGTAGCCTTCGCGCTCCGCGGATGCGGCGAGTGCCGCATCCTGCTCCCCTGGATCACATGAGGCCACTGGATTCAGCTGCATGCCGCCGCGGCTTCAGCCGGGGCGGTACCTCCGGGCGGCCCATCGGTGCCGGCCGCCGGCGCCGCCGCACCAGCCCCCTGCACTTCTACATATGTCGGTGGGCCACCGAAGTTGCTCCGGTGGTCCGTTTTCAATTCCATCTGCACCAATGTTCATCTCGGGTCCCGCACTTTACTGCGGAAACATCAAATCACCATTACAGCCTATTCCATCATCGCCCGTCGATCCGCACATCAATAAACATACTGCGGAGTCTTTGAATCACCTATGTGGCCCCGACTCTAACCATGGTTTCGTTCGGCCTCAACGGCGCAGCGCGACGGTGCCGCACTTCTTCGCCGTGTTCCTTCATAATTCCGCGCGGTGCCGTTGCACCGTGACACCTTCGTTCGAGCCGCAACAAAAACAACATCGAAGAGGGAGGAGGGTCGGTTGTGTTCATGTGGTCCATCCTCCTTCCGTTATTACGATAACATGCGGCCCAAATAGAAGTCTATGAATGGAAAAGAATTCATGAAAAAATAAAAAACCTCTACATAGAAGAAGTTGTCGAACGAGGATCGTCACGGAACAACGGCGTCACAAAAGACGACGTTGTGGAAGACGGTCTCACGGAAGACGGCGTCGCGAAGAAGTGAATTTTTAGATTCATGGTACACGACATCGCATCATTGATCTCTGAGGATTCGGCGTTCTTCGTCGGAGGCCAGAGTTCATTAATTGCGACGGTGCATTCTTCACGTTCTTCAAGGAGGAAGATGAGGATTCCATGGTTGAGCAATTCCTCTTCAATCCTTCTCGCACAACGAAACGAATAATTCAAGAAATAATACCTTGTATTATTTAATTAACACACACAAGACAACATTAAATTTGAAATTTGAAATGAATTCCCGAATTAATTACATTGAAAGTTAATCAATTAAAGAGTTGACTTTTCATTTAGGGGGGGGGGGTGCGGGTGTGATACATAATTAATAGGGGGATTGTGGGAATTGAAAGGGGTGGGGATCGTGTTGGGCCCACCTCACATGTATCCACATGTGTGTAGTTTGGAACTAGTGGGTCCCACCCCATCTCCCTTACATAGGATATAACTACTTAGATATAAAAATTAAATTGGTTGCACAAATTTTATTTTTTATTCATTACTTAACCCATTATTTTAATAACCACATCCAAGAAAATGAAACTCCGGAAAAGGTGTTCCTAAGAAATTAGCGGGACTACGGTTTCATCGGTGGCCTCGGATTTCGATTCGGAGAATCGGTTCAATAGTTAGAAAAACCTGCTCCTTCGTTCAATGAACGTACCCAAGCTAAACATCGGAAATTAATTCCGGGCACACCGGACCTCGAAATCAGGTTCCGTTAGAAACTTCATTCTTGTCAAATCCCAAAGAAATTACGAAAAAAATTTCCTTGAAATTTTCTGGACTTTACAGTCTCCTCATGTAGGTTGGTAGTTGTGGCATGTGGGTGTATCACCTCTCTTGTTACTTGGTGGTTTGAGTTAGAGTTTTAGTGTTTTTGTTGTCATTTATATTTGGATGCTGGCTTAAGCTGTAAACCTTTAATTTTGATTTTAATTTAAGGGTTTTTTTGGTTGTTAGTTCATAGTTTGATTTTAATTTTCTTATTAGTGGTTCCTTGCTTAATGTTTCAGGTAAATTGTTCCCATGTTTTATTTTTCATTCCTGGGCACTTGGGCCAGGCCATGGGGATGAGGAACGCCCATTGGGACATGTCGTGGACTGGGTCATGCGCTATGTCAGATGGCGACCCAGCCTGGTTCGGGAAAAAATCGTTACAGAAGGGGATTTTCTCTCTTGGGTCATTATCTTTTGGGATGGAGTCATTGTAGTATAGAGTTATGGTTTTTGGAACTCAAAATTCTAGCTACGAGCAAGGTGCCTGGCCAGCACACCTCGTTGTGGGACTCGAGTTACCAAAGTATGTTGACTTTTGTCTAATATTTGGTCAGTGTGGTTAATCTAGTTTAGGGGAAATGAAAATAGAGTAGGGTCAATTATCCTAGTGAACTCACAGGGTCTAGCAAGCCATGTGGATCTGGGGACTATTTCCTAGAATACCCTCTGTGGCGGTGACGTGATTGGCGTATGGCCGCCAACCATATCTTCCAATCACCCACTGACAATATTTTTCACTTGCACTATTCCTTGTTTCATTTGTTTTGGAATTGTAAAAATTTGGTTTTTACGTAAAAATTATTTGGTCTTGGAAAATGTTTTGAAATATAGCACTTTAAAAATGGAATGTTGAATAAGGTTTGAAATGTGTCGGTTGAATGTTTTGGTTTTGAAAAATGGAATGGTTTCGTTTCGATACTTGGTGTTCTCATGGGGAACCACATGCATGAGTGTATATGGAAATAGAATGGGTTAATGGAATGATCAGATGACTTCTTGGATGGACATGTGGTGGGTGTCGGTGCGGCACGAGAACAAGAATGTGCGAGGCCAATGGAACTCCATTGGTTTTTGTGAATCTGACTAGCTTGTCTTATTTTCAAAAAGTTTTGTTAAATGAGAATTTGGTGTTTTAGTAACTGGTGATTGTGTGGTGTGTCCTTATGTTTTGGAAATTTCAGATGTGAGGCATTTTGAGCTGAGGATCCTTTCTGAATGATTTTTGTTTTGAGTTTGGATTCATAATTGTAAGTTGGTATGCAAGCATGTAGTTGGTGAATTATTTGGAAAATTTCTTTGGGAATCCATTGCAGTGGTTCCCCCTGCACGTCTAGTGTTCTCTTGTCGTATGTCATAACCATTGGACCAATTTAGTTGGGTCCACGGTTTTCATTCTTGACTAGTGTATGCACCCCATAAAGGGTTGACATGAAATTGAAGTGTAGCCACAGGGAATTCAACATTGGACAACCCTCAAGTTGATTAGAGGACTCTTTTCTTGAATTTTAGAATTGAACCCACCTCTCCTTTTTATAACAAAACAGATCCACTCTTAGCAGGATGACATATACGAGGGGAGTTAAAGGGAGTTCTGCTCTCTTTATGTTGTGTGAGTTTACAGGTACAGATTTTTTCATTGTTGTGTTTGAAGGTTCCCCTAGAATCAATGAATGAAATTCTTTCAGGGAAGGGTGAAGGCAGTTCAGAATTATCCGTGTTGACCGTTGTCTTGAATGGTTTGTAGTGCTCCCATAGGTCACAAGGGAAATGGTTGGGAACATCTATATTTTGATTTCTCTTGATGAGAAAAGTTGTATTTCATAGGCCTTCGAGAATCCTTGTTTTCAAAGGAGTGTGTCCTCCTCTTGGGGAGTTTTTGTTTTTCTGTCAAAAGATAAGTGTTTTTTGTGCATCCTTCTTTCTTATGTTCCTTAGATAAGGTTAAGTGGTGATGCATGTGCATCATATAAACCCCTGTGTTGGTAAATGATCTTTGTGGGAGTAGTTGGATGTCGTGGTTCATTGTGTTTTTTGGGGTTGTCTCGGTTGCGGGTAGTTCATGTTAAAGCCCAACTTAAATTTTTTTGGGTTTCTATCTAAAAATGTTTGCTTTAGCCTTCACAGCATCCACTGCACCGTGATGAAAGGTGCATGGCCTCGTCTGAGTCACTGCATAACCTCACTCAGTTCACTGGAAGGCATGCCCGATGTTCAATTTATTAAATAAAATGAAATGAATATTAAAGGGAGAATAAAGGAAAATTAAGAAACTGATGAAGAATTTTTATAAAGAATTGTTTTAAATAGTATTATTATTTGAGAAAAACATAATATAGTTATTATTTTAAAGGATATGTTTTTATTTTTATTTTGTTTTTGTATCATTATTTTTATTATGAGTGCATTTAAGATTTATTTTTTATTTTTTTATTGATACGTTTATTTTTACCTTTATTTTTTTCTGTTTAATTTTTTTCCTCCCTCCCTCCCTCTCTCTCTCTCCCATCACCACCCTGGTTCGAGCTACTCCCCCCCTCCCCAAACCCTTGGCTGTTGCCTACGAGCTGCTCCTCCCAGCCATCCAACGATGCACCAATCGCTACCCTCATCCTTTGTCTGGAAACTGCTACCCCGTGCCCTCCCTGGCCAGCCTAACCATGCGCGCACCTCCTTTACAGATCACCCCTCCACTGGAAGCCCGAACCACTTGTGCTCCCCTATCTCCGATGTGAACCACCATCCTCCTCCTAGAGTAACCATGACCCTTCCTCCCATCCCTCTCCCTCCAGTAAGCCCCCCCCCCCGTATCTTAGGGTTTTGATTTAGTGGTTTCGAGTTATTTTAGGTCTGATTTTAATAAATTTAGTTCGGTCCTCTATTTTAGTGTCCGGCTTCATTTTCTTCGGGTACGTTTGATTTACAACTGATGTTTAGCTCCATAAATTAGATATTTCTTCACCGATGGTTGGTGGTTCCTTGCCTTGACATCCTTTAGATAAATTAATTAGTGTTTTTAGTTAATTTAATATGTTCTATGAGTTAATTGCATAATGTGATTTATGTTTTGACTATTTTGGCATGATCGTTTGATGAAATTAGATTTCTGAAATATTATAGTCTTGTAGTTTATATGTGTATTGTTGGGTAAATGATTGGTTGGGCCTTATAGGTTGTAAGAAATCATTTTTTTAATGTTTGACATGCATGCGTGAAGAAAATTTCACTTTCTTTAGAAATGATCATTTTTTATTCAGTTAGACCTTGTTGTGATAAATTCTAAATGTGTTTAATCAATTGTTTATATGTTGAGAATTGGGTTGTATAAGGGTTGGGATGTGAAATTTATTTTGAAATTGTTATGGAATCAAAAATTTGTGCGCCTTATAGTGAGGCCTATGTGGTTTTCATGTTTTTTGTTTTATTAAATGAGCAATTGTATAATTAAGTGGATTTTGAGATGAAAAACATGTTTGGGAAGGTTTTTGGAGTTTTTTGGCAGGTTTGAAATGTATTTTTATATTCTATGAGGTGTGTGTATATTTAAATGGTAGGGGGGGTTCAAAGGAAAATGTGACATTTTGGGTGTGTTTTCGGGTTGTGAACACTTGAAATTAAATTGCAAACTATTATTATTATGGAAAACATGTTTTGATATTGTCACCTTGAGTTTTCGGTTTCACTGTGATGTCTCTATGTGGGATAAAGCACTTTTTGGTGAAATTGTTTCATGGTTCATGTTGAAATGATTTAACAAATAGTTTAAATGATATACAGATTTATTGATATGGCATGAAAATAATATTTTGGAAAAGTTGAATATGTGTTTGTAATTAAAGTTGCATGAATTTGTAAAATGAGACTTTTTTGGTGTAAACCAACTTTGTGTCGCTTGGTGGTGTTTATAAGTGGTTCAAATGGTTCAGTTAATTGTGTAGTTGGTGAAAAACTAGTTTTAAGGACAATTTATTAAGCAAGTGGTTTGAATGAACCTCTTATTTGTAGTTGGGTGTGTTTAATTATGTCGGCCCTTATTGTGTTATTAAAATAATTCTTTCTATTTTGTGCGAATTTTTTAAGTTATTCTTTGATTGTTTCCAAATGGGGATTCTGTGAAATGATTAGTTAATGACAAATATATTTTTGGAACGGTATTTTTTCAATCTTGATTTTTTGAAAAGTTTTTTGGGTGTTCAAAGGGTTACTTTTCTGTGTAATGTCTGGTTTGGTATGTGATATGGGAAAGAAATATACTATGTGAATGTGAAAATTGATTGATTATAAGGGAATACTCCAACTATCTAGGTGGGAGGACTTGAACTAGTGCGATAGTGATCTGGTGTGGTGTCGCCCCTATTTCACTTAGCTTGATTGATGATCGCAACACTAACTAAACATATGAATTTAAGGGTCTTGGTCTTCTAAGACACGTTTTCTAAGGGTCGTGGTCTTCTAAGCAACAGTTTCTATGGGGTTATGGGTTCTAAGCCACATTTCACCATGACACGAGGTTCTACGGTCCCACTCGAGCTATATGAACCATAGGGGATTTACCCATACTACTATACTATCCATGAAGTTGTTCCTTCTGTCGACATAAGGAGGATCAGTTGTGTGTGTGCGTGTGTGAGAATGTGTGTGTGTGTGTACCCTTAATGATTTTTTCTCTTTGTCTTTAAAATATCATTTGTTAAATGGTTCTTCTTATTGTTTTCCTTTAGATTTTAGCTTTTCAGTGTTTTCTTTAAAAGTGGTTTGAATGTATATTTTTAAATAAGCACATTAAATTATCTCTTGGATGTTGTGGCATGGAATCTTTTAATTTTGGGGTATCCTACTGGTACTTTGGTTCACACCCTACATACACCCTTGGGGGTATGCAGACCATGTTTCTCCTATTTTACAGGTTGTGGAATCGTGCTCAATGATAGTGGTTTTTGGTTGTTGATGTTCTCTTCATGAAGGATGGTGGTTGTAGCGTGTTGATGTTGCACCTATCTTGCTTCTTGGAGTTTTGAGTTAGAGTTTAAGATTATTTTGTTGTCATTTATCGTTGGAATATGGAACATGTTGTAAAAATTAAATTTTGATTTTAATTTAATTGTCTATTGGATTGTTAGTTCACAGTTTGATTTTATTCATCTTGTTAGTTTTTTTGTTCTTTCATTTTCGGGTAAACCATTCCCATGTTTTATTTTTGAAACTCAGGCACTTGGACCAGCCTGTGGGGATCGAGAACATCCTTCGGGCCATGTCACAGACCGCGTCGTATGGCGACCCGGCCTAGTTCATGATAGAGGAGGCCCATCGCATTGGATTCCATGGGCAGCGGCAGGAGTATGCATCTTGGAGACATGTTGGACGGAGGACCCTATAGTGGTGGTAAAGCCATGGGACTAGACGGATGAGGTAGTTTGGCCACATGAAACGTCGTCCGACGCCATGATGGTTGCGGGATCTATCTGGCCACACAGTTGAGTGACCTTATAGGGGAGAGGGATGTGACCAGGGTGAGCTACAGCTTGATGTTTATGGCCTACACACACGACATGGGCCAGGATGGAGAATCAAGCCATGCTCTACTAATCCATGTTCCAACATCCCATCGGTTGAAATCAGCCAAACTTGGTTGGGTCAGGTCATCCAGACCATGTCAGGTTTGACCCATATTGGACCAGC
This sequence comes from Viscum album, assembly GCA_963277665.1. Lineage (NCBI taxonomy): Eukaryota > Viridiplantae > Streptophyta > Magnoliopsida > Santalales > Viscaceae > Viscum > Viscum album. Next base: position 32,199,430 of record OY728143.1, read on the forward strand.
AACATTTTACTAAATTGTCCTTATAATTCAAATGCGGGTCCATTTGATGTCATATTTGTGGCACTGGGACCCATACAATGAGATGATATTTTTGAGATAATCTATGTGATATTTTTTGTATGTTGGTTTACAACCTAATAGCATGATGAGTAGGTTCACATAGAATAAGAGTGCTATGAGTGGAATGTTGCAACTGGATGTGACTAAATGAATTTATTGAAAATGTTAATTGGAGGTATCACAACCCATTAACACACAATGATCCATCTATTCACCATACACCATTGATACTCAATGTGCAATCAATGCTCAGTTCGCCATCGATTATTTGTATGCCATTGACACCCCGAGGGACATCACTACATTGGGCTCCACTTATGCATCATGCACCATGGACTCTTTATGAGCCTTTTATGTTCCATGGGACTTTAATTCTCCACATTCAATTAATTTTCCATGTTCGGTTGGCATTTCACGTGTCATGTAGATTGAGAGATATATGGACTGGAACTAAAAATCCTTCTCTTCTTTCTTTAGAATCATACCTCGGTGAGCTGATCGTATATAACATAATTCATATGTTTCCATTATGGTTAACATAACATATTTCCTTTTTGGATTAACTCATGTATTTATTAGTGGTATTACCTTTTTGATTATAGGGTTTCCTACGTATTTTTTACACCCCACTGCATGGGAATTTATCACATATGTCATGTCTTGTGAAAATGATCGACTATTTAATGGAGTCCTGGGTGGAAAAATAATAGGTTCTATATAGAGCAACTATATAGGCCATGTTTACTATAATGACATCAAACATAAATCCTACACATACCATTTAGGAAGGGTTTTTGTAGATGAGTTTTAAGAACTTGCACAGTAACAATGGGAGACTTTTAATTTTATGGGATTGTATTCTTTCCCTCTTTACATTCCAATTTTCTGGTTTCCATACTCTATTATTGGAATCATAGTGGTATAAATTTTTGGTAAATAATGTTTTTTCATTTCATCATTTTAGGTGTTGGAGATGTGTGCACGTGTACAAGTAATTAGGAAAATGCATCCCATTAATGGGATATGCCTACTCAGTTCTAGTTTCCATCCCATATCCTATCAAAGGTGGGATTGGGGTAGCCATCACACATTCCCCTCTAAGACAAGTTGTGACAGATTGGAATCAGAGGAGGCTCGTTCAACCTAAGGAATCAAGAGCCTATGAGTTTTTTTGGGGAAACATTTTTAATTATTTCTAGTTTGTCTTTCATAGAAAGAATTCTGGTGTTAGTGCAGCGACAAACATATCCACACACAAGGACTGTAATTTTTTTTTTCTACTAGGTACATGAAAACAAAATTTGAATGGAAATAAATGGTATATGAATCATATAATTTTTTGTGTGTATTTTTATCTCCATATTGAGACTTCTCACCAGGTATACTCTATTGATTATTTTATATTTTGATCTATTTCCGGATACATCCAAATTGGTAGCCAGTTAGGATTCTAATTCATGTTCTGGAGAATGAACCTCCAAGTGATGAGGTGTTTGTATAAGGAACATTACAAAATATATCATCTTGAGTTGTGTACAAATGATACCACCACTCGTAGAGGAGATTTTACTACAAGTGCTATTGGTACATGACGCACTTTGGATGAGTACATTGCATGTGTTCCAGAGGTAGCGCCATCCCAAATTTTGGGGCGAGACAGACCCCTAGGCTGCCAATGAATGGTTGGAGGAAGTTAATCTTCTCTTATACCTTGTGAGGACTCCTTATGACCACATGAATGTTCTACCGGAAACCCTTCATTAGGGATCAACAGGGTGATGTTATAACATAGTGATCTTGAAGAATGACAAGACAATAGTATCTTATAGAGACTTTAAGTGCCTCCTCGATGAGGAGTTATGTCCCACCCATGTTCTTAATTAAAGGTACTAAAATTTCTTATATTGGTATCCTAAAATTCACCCCAATGTCTCCCCTCCGTCCCCAAAAATATTGGTTGGATTTCAAGATGTTTTGATGGGATAAATGAGGGTACACGGTATAGGTACTAGGTTTTCCAAACCGTGAACACAAACCAAAACCCTTGTCCAGCTCAATAAAAATGTGTTAAATTCCATTATTCCATCCTGATATTTATGAAAAATCTCCCCTTTATTCCCCACATAAACCCTTTCATCCATTACAGCCTCCCAATCACCTCAATCAATCCTTGGAACTCTACATTGAAGGAGGGTTTGGTGAAGGAACATCACACAATGTCAAGTATGTGTTTCTCCCTCTTAGTTCATCATCTTGGCATCATGTTTATTCAAATTTCCATGAATTCCCAAATGACCAAATGGTAGGTTTTTGATCCTGGAGATCTAATTTTGTTTTTCTTGGTCCAATCAATTTAATTTAGACTCGATCTATATTCCTTGAGGTGTGGCAGTGGTGCAATTGAATTTTCACTCAAATGATTCAATGTTTTAACAATTTTGGTAGGTGGTTCCATATATTTAAAATCATTGTGACATTGTTTTTTGGGATTAAAATATATTCATGTTTATCTCATTTAATTATTTGAGAGAAAATTTGTTTTATTGGTATTTGTAATGAAAATGATATTTATATTATGTTTTTATGTTAAATAGAGGGTTTTTCATAGAAATATTTTATTGTTTCATTTGGGTCTACCCTATAATTACTATGATTATATTATTGAAATATATTAGGGATTAAAATCATGTTTTTATTTTTTATCTTCATTGTTTGTTGTTGCGAAAATTTGTTTTAATGTTGTTTATGAAGCATATGAATTTTAATAGCCATGTTTTTTTGAAAGTGGAATTTTTACAAAGATATCACTTCTTAGTTCATATGGGGCTTCCTTGTAAATAATTTATTTGTTAAATTGAAATGTATTGGGGAAAATGTTATGTTTTTTGACATATAAGTGTTCACATAGTGTTCAATGTGGGGATTTCATAGAGTTTTGGGTGCAAAAAGGTGGGCTTCTGAGAAGTTGTTTTTATTGAAAATCAAAATGTTTTGTTGTGTGTTTTAAGTGGTATAAAGTGTGTATAACTACTTTATTATTTGTATGTGATCAGTATTTTTGTTTTTATATGAAAGAGGGATGTATGTATCATGTGTAAATTATTTGAGCACAAAGGTGGAATCCCAGGTACCTAGGTGGGTGGATATGAAATAATTTTCTAGTGATTTGAATGGGTTTTGTCCCTATTTCACATAGCGTTTTGGAAAAAGAAACCTCAAACTAAACTATGTGGATGATGTTTTGGGACCAATTGGTAACTAGTATATTACCTATGAGTGTATGATTTATAGGAATGGATTGTGACATGGATATTTTCCACATATATATGAGGTACATAGGGCCCGACATGATCTAGTACCTAGGGGTGTTCCCGGTTATGCTGCTCATTGGATTTGTGGTATTTAACCTTGAAATATGGTGGGTTTGGATGCACCATACATTAGATAAACTTTCTTATTCAAATGTGTTAAATTTTTTAATGTTTTATTTTGAAACAAAATAAAATTGAATGACACGTTTCTATGAATTTATTTCCACGTTTCCTTACATATTAAAACGGCATGTTTTCCCCTTATATTGTTTAAGATTTGGAATCATTGGGTGGTATAATATTTTTATTAAACTCACACCCTAATTAAAACCATTGGTTGTATATTGAATTGATTATGTTTGAAACAGGTAAAGGGAAAGCCTCGGGAGAAAGCGGTTTAGGTTGTTATTCCCATCCTATGGTGTGGTGTTGTGGAGAAGGCTCGGGGTGATGACCCCCTTCTCATGTGGAGTATTTGTGACTAATTTTCATAATTTATTAAGTTTGTAACCCTTGTACTATTTTTTAAAACACGTATTCAGATCTGGATTCTATTAAGGCTTCTTTGGAATGAATATTTCATAATCATATTATTGATTGTTTTTATGGTTTTATGATTTTATACTCTAGTAAATTGTTCCCGTACCAAATATATTGATACAAATGAACTTGTTCCAACCCTTGGGTATAGGGAATGCCCTTCATGAATTTTCATGGGCTGGTTTTGGATCTGGTTTTAGTAGCGACCAGATTCGGTTCGTGACAAAATGTTATCATAGGATGTTAATGTTTTTGGGATATATTACTATTTTGGGATGATTAGAGATATAAAAGATCTTGGAGTGTTAAATCTCATGGTTTTGGTCATAAGTAGGGTACCTATATCACAACTCTTGTGGTATACCATGAGTCTCTAGGTAATGTAGGAATTGTCTGATTGACTTCACTTCCAGGTGAGATGTGTGGGCTACAGATCACTGGTGGACATCAGGTAGGGGTGTAGTATTTGTTTATTTTTTTACTCTAATGTGTTTATATTATTTATATTTGATGTATTTGACTAAAATTTTCAGAATGTTGGTATTGTCCATTTTATTTGTGACTGTTGCATTTTGTAGAAGCATGCCTCCCCAGAAGTCTCTCATGCTCCCATAGGAGGAAGCAGGATAGAGTTCTCCCACACTAATTGATTAGAGGCTAGTTAAGGTCATGGTCTAGGTTTTCCATGATCTTGGACATGGACCATCTCCTATTCCCATTCATGTTAGTATAGAAGAGACTATTCCTAGAAAATATATATCTCAAGAGTTTCTAAAAAACAAGCTTCTTTCTTTTTGAGGCACCATAGAACCCTCAGAAGTAGAGGAGTGTGATGAGAACATCGAGAGCATGTTTGAGTTCTTGGAAACACTCGAGGAGGTCAGGGTGAAGTGTGCCTATTTTCTTTTGGAGTTTCCCATCTGGAAGTGGTGAGAGTCAGTACTTCAAACATGGATGAATGATCATATGTGAATGGGAGATCTCAAGGACATATTCGATAACTATTACTACGTTGAAGTGTTGGCTTATTCTAGATCCCAAGAGTTCATGGACCATGATTAGGGGAATCTGGTTGTGATGGAGTATGCCGAACTTTTCACTGAGCTGGTTCCGTATTCCCCTGAAATCTTCTCAAATGGACAAGCAAAATCCCATAGGTTTGATAAAGGCTTTTGACTAGAGATATACTACCAAATCTTCTTGTTAATGATGAGGACCTATGATGAGGTAATTGACTGGGTGTGTCTGGTGTAGGTTGACAATAATGCTAGGGATGTTTTATCAAGAACAGTATCAGTAGTGTGTAATGTAAGCACATCAGAGAAGAAAACGAAGAAGGAGGATCATGTGAAGAAGGGAGGTGGTAGTTTAGGGAACTATTCTATACATTTTCCATATATGGATTCTGATGCAATATTTATCATTTTCCACTGGTGTGGGAGGATGGGGAGAATCCGACCATAATTCCAACTTACAATGAAGAACTGTTACCAATGTGGAGGTATGGGTCACTTGTAGTTCTTTTATGGGGTGGTACTGAAGTTCCCAATCAGGATCTAAGTATCACTGAGAGGGGGAGGGGGTGAATCAGTGATATCTTTTTCTTTTCAAGTTTCCCCCTTTTTGAAACAACCTTCGCCTCCTGTTAAAGAGTTTCTTCCCTGCTGAACACACACAACCACAGGAACACAAGATTTACAAGGTTCACTACTCAACAAGAGTAGCTACGTCCTTGGTATGGTACGGAAACAATCCAGTACCACACAATCCACTAGAAAACAATCCTTTGATGTGGAATAAAATGATTAGGATATACCCTTACACTCGTGCAGCACTTTAAAAAACAATCTAATAGTGCATGTGCTCCCTCTTAGCACAAATAGGGTAACACAATGTTTCAGTGCTTCTTTACAATTGAACAGATGTATTCTCTGAAGTACAAATCTTCACTTTCTTACCCAGAAGCCGTTAAGAACCCTCTTACGCAAAACTGAATACGTGCGAAGACCCCAAATATTTCTCACAGCCTTTAGGATGACCTGCGCGCAATTCAAATGACTTGCGCGTAAAAACTCCTTTTGGCGCGAAACACGTTTTCGTGCACCTTTCCTTTTGCGTGAAACTTTTTCTCTTTTCGCGCAACTTCTCAAGTTTTCGCGCAGCTATCCTCTTTTCATGCAAACTTCATTCTTTTCGCGGAACTCACTTAGCATATAATTTATGCGCACTAGAGCTCGATATTTCTTCTAAGTGTCGAGCATTGACAACAAACAAGTGTTAGCCTCATATTTATAGGCATTTTTGAACCCGCGCGAAAAACACTAATCCGCGCGTAAAATGTCCTCCATGCACGTAAAAACTCTTTTATACAACTTCATATTCCGCTCCATGCTTCATGTTTTCGTGCACCTCATGCCTTTGCCATTTTTCATCCTTCTAAGCATGAAGCACCAATTTCACGAAACAATCCGCACCGCGTTCCATATTGCGCGCAAACCTAATCTTTCCTGCAACATTAGTTTTCGCGCACTGCCCCAATATTTCGCGCATTTTATGCCTTTGCCAATTTTCGATCTTCTGATCCCAAACCATCAATTGCGCGAAAACTTCATTCCTCAATTTCGCGCACCATGCCAATATTTCGCGCATCCCGCAGATTTTTCGCGCAACCCGCTACTATTTCGCGCATCCCGCAGATATTGCGCGCACCACTTTATTTTTGCGCGAAACATGCCTAAATTTCCGCGCACTCCATTCCTTTGGAATTTTTCAATTTTCTGACCTTGAATAACTCTTTTGCACGTATAAACCATCTTCAATCTTATGCGCAACATCCATTTCCAAGCACATTTCTTCATCTCCCGATTTTCAGGCCCTAAAATTTGGCAAACACTGGAAAATGGCCCCACCTTAAAGTGTGCTTTTCTGCCATCCCCAGATTGTCTATTTCTTTTCCATTTTATCTCTTTACTGCTTCCCATAACCATTCTTCTGCTCTTATCACGAATCCCACTATCGTGATATTTATCCTTTGATAGATCAGCTTAAGCATCGTCAGAGTTGCAATGGGAACTGAATCTTTCCTATCTTCCAGAAGCATCATTCCTACCAATCAAAACATTATATGACTGGCATCATCATTTATCCCCCTTTCCTTCATAAGGCTTGCATCAAAAGTTCACCTAACTCATGATTTGTGTGAAATACATACTTGCAAAGCATCGTCTGATTTATGATCCTTCTACAAAGTGAATTGATTTATCGCCTTTGACAACAAAATACAACACTCTGCAAAAGATAACTCTTCAAACATTCATCTTCATTCAACTTGGTCCCAACAGGTACATCAACTTCAGAGTGGGGTAGGGTTTGTGGCTTTAAGAGGAGTGACAACTAAGTTAGAGACATCAATGATGGAGGATCTCGATTTGGAGGATGTGGTGGTATGGATGGGTTATCTTCTAGAATGAACCAGTTTATGGAATATCTATAGTCTAGTGGTTTTCCTCGTGTAGAGACCAGAAATCTCCATGTGGTGGATCATGGACCAGTAGGATCATATGTGGGACCGTCGATAGTTCGAGGTACTATTTTGAAAGCATCTTTAGTAGCTACTGTGCATTTTGATACTAGTGCATGTGTTTTATTTATCTCTACCAATACTGTGGACACACTAAATTTTTCTACTGATTTTTTTCAATGGAGTTGGTGACGCTACTGGGAATAAAGGAGCAGGGTCTTTAGTTACCATAATGTGTGATCTCCATGACCAGTATTGAGATAGAGTGGGAAATATTGGTCTTAGATGTTGATCATTTTTACATGATACTTGGTATGGATTTGATAGTACATTTCCAGGCACACATTGATTGCTATATGCGGTAAGTGAATTTTACGGCACCTGATGGGTGTCGTCATGTTTCTCAGGGAGAATGGGATACACGGTCAGGTCACGCAGTTCCTCCACTCCCATATTTGGAATGTATAATCTTTCAGTTATAATATGTCATGCTAAAGGATGATTTTGTTTCCCCTAAGGGTGAAATACCTCATGTAATGAATGATAGTCTATAGGTATTCATGGATGATTTTTTTAGTTTTCCCCTGGATTGTGATGTGGAGTTCTCGATTGATCGGGCACTAGGAACACTTCTGATATCTCATCCCTCATATCATATGGCCCCCACCGAGATGTGGGAATGTATGATATAACATTATGATGTATATTCTAATGAATTCGTTTTTGAGAGCATCTCTCCTTGGTCCGCACTTGTGTTGTTTGCGAAAAAGGATGACAGAACCCTCCATTTGTTCATTGACTACTAGAAGATGAATAAGTTAACAACTAAAAAGAAATACCCTTTCCAATTAATAGATTTTTTTTAGATCATTTGAAGGGGGAAAAGTAGTTGTCAAAAATATAATTTCCTTTCGGATACAATCAAGTCATGGTGAAAGAGGTAGACGACCCGAAGACATCATTTCGATGCAGGTATGACCACTTTGAGTATTTGGTCGTGCCCTTCAGAATAACCAATGCTCTAATGGTCCTTATGGAACCGATTAACATGGTGTTCCACTGGTATCTCTATTTCTTCATTGTGGTGTTAGTGGATGACATTCTAGTATAATCTGGATCTGAGGAGAAACACTAACATCACTAGCAGATTTTTAGGGGAAATTTTCAAGAGCATTGACTCTATGAAAAGTTGTCAAAGTGATATTTCTAGTTCAAGGAGGTGAAATATTGGGGTAAAGTGATCTTAGATCAGGGGGTTTATGCGGACACTAAGGAGATCAGCATGTTGATGTCTTGGGAGAAACTGAATAATGTGTTCGAGATCAAGAGTTTCATTGGACTAGATGATTATTACAGGGGATTTTTTTTTGATTTCTCTCAATTTTCTTCATCGTTGAATGAACTCACCTGGAAAGGGGTGATGTTTGTACGAGGCCCAGAATGTTAGGAATCATTCTAAGACATAAAGCGGTGGTTGAATACCACCCCATGATGATTTTCTAGAGGCTGGAAATGGGTACGTGGTGTATTTTGATGCTTTAGGAAAGGGTCATAGGTGCATTCTTATGAAGGATGATCAGTTTTTGGTGTATGCTTGTCTCTAAATCTAACCAAATGAGAACAAATACCCATCCCACATTTTGGTGTTGGCATTGATGATGCATGCATTGAAGACATGACCTCATTTCCTCTTTCATGAGATGATTGTGGTCTACTTGGATCACAAAAGTCTAGCCTATATCTACTCACATAATTACATCAACTTGAGTCAACGTTGTTGGGATGAGTAAAAGCATGGGTTAGACTTTGGCATTGTATATACCCTCGGAAAGTGTAACATGGTGGCCGACACCTTGAGAAAAAGAGTCACAGTGTTGTCTTTGAGGAATTAAAGTTATGAGTGGACTATGATGACGCTCATTATTCAGATGCATGTGGAGATGAAGAAGAAAAACATAGGTGCATTATTAGGGATCATTCAGTTGAATCCATCCCAGTTGGAGTTAATACAGGGGAAATATCCTATTTATTATCCTTTTTAGACAATGAGGACTTTTCTTCATGGTGGGGAGATTTCTTTTGATTGGTCATCTCCTTTAGAGGGCATCTTCTGCATCAAGGTCCGTTCGGTAGTGCCATCATTTTGGCGGAAGTAGGGGATACAGTATAGTGACCAGTTTAAGTGGGATTACTCTCTAGGTGCCACTAATATTTATTATGATGTGCGATGATTGTCTTGGTGGCTAGCTATGAGACAAGAAAATTTGGACATTGTGTCAAGATGCTACAAATCTTATCAGGAGATGGAAGAGTACCAAAGTCCCTCTAGTTTTCTTCAACCAATACCCATTCCTACCTGGAAGTGGGACAATGTTTCCATGGACATAATTGTTGGAATTCCTTGTACATATTGGGGTAATAATGAATTTTTTTTGGCGATCGTCCATCTAACCAAATCATCCAACTTCATCCTGATAAAAAATACAACTAATAATGATGAGTTGGTCTGTTCGTATCTTTATGAGGAAGTGAGACTCCATGGTTTTCCATAATCAATTATCTCATATAGATTCCCCCATTTCACTTCTCAATTTTGGTAAGACCTACAGGAGGCCATGGGGTATTAGATTAATATTATCATGACATACCATCCTCAAACGGATGATCAGACTGAATGAGTGAACTAGATTCTGGAGGGCATGCACCGTGCATGTGTTTTAAAATTTGGAAGTTCTTGGGATAACCATATGGTTTTTTTGAATTTTCATATAATAAAAGTCACCAATACTTTATTTGAATGGGTCATTTTGAGTATAACTTTGGTCATCCATGTGGGTCCCCCCTTTGTTGGGCAGAGTTAGGTGAGACTTCACTATTGGGGTCGAGCCTTGTGATGGATAATTTTGAGAAGGTCAAATGGATTAAAAAGCACTTGTTGACAGCTCAGAGTCTTCATAAATCTTATTCTCACCAGAATAATTGAGGCCTAATGTATAAAATGGTTGAAATGGTATTTTTGAAGGTGTCCCCTCTTCCAGGCCATTGTCGATTGGGGAAGCAAGGAAAGCAAACGCCATGATATATCGACCCTTTTGAGTTCATTGAATGTATTGGAAAGGTGGATTATAGGTTTACCTTAGCTTCTTAGATGAAATCCATCCATGTAGTTTTATATGTATCCCAGTTGAAAAATTAGAACCCTGATCTATTCCATGTGTGGAGTTGGGATGAACAAGAGATAAATCCATATTATCATTCTTTGAGCAGCTAATGCAAATAGTGGAATCCCAAGAGAAGGTTCATCTAGGGATGTCTACTATAATAGTCTAGGTTCATTGGAGTCATGTTAGTGATACAAATGAGACCTGGGATTAGATCTAATGGGTTGAGGATGATTACCCATTCTTGTTTTTTGATCATGTATCTAGTCGACTTTCTGGGAAGAAATGTTTTTAGGGCGGGGAGAATTATCACACCCATGTTCATCATTAAAGTTACTTATATTTCATATAATATTATCATAACATTCCTCCATAAGTCTAAACTAATCCCCCACTAATTTGTTTCCCATTTTTAGATGTTTTTATCTAAGAAAGGATGGTTCACAATTTAGGTGCACTGTTTTCCAAACCGTGCACACAAAAAGTGCACCCATAGACAGCTCATTAAAAATGTGTTAAATTCAATTTTTTCCATCCCAGGTGTAATCAAAACAAACCCCATTCATCCCCCAAAATTATATTACTTCCATTTCATCCTACAAAGAACCTTTATCCCTCCTTGGAACTCCATTATGAAGGGGATTCTGAAGGATGAAGTTAAAATAATCTGAAGTATGTTTTTCTCACTATATGTCCCTCCCATTTTCATAAAGTTTTCACCAATTTCCATGAATTCAACAATTACCAAAGGGTAGGGTTTCTAATCTAGTGATTATAGCTGGGTTTTTCTTGTTCCATTATTTTGATTTTGGGCTCGATCTACCTTCCTTGTGGTGCGACAATGGTGCGATTGAGTTTTCTCCCAAAGGATTCAATGTTTTAACAATTTTTGTAGGTGATTCTATGTGTATGAAATCCGTCTGAATTATCATTGTGTATTTATAATATATTAATGTTTATATAATTTTATTGTTTGGGAAATATTTTTTGTCAGTTTTATTTGAAAATATAATAAAATTTAAGTTCCATTTCTATGTGAAATTCGGGGTTTCTCATAGAAATCTTTCATTGGTTAATTTAAGGATTCCCTACAACAACATAGTTGAATTTTTTAAAATGTATTAGGTCCTAAAATAATGTTTTTAATGTTTATATAATTTTTATTTTTTTGTGAAAAAATAGATTTAATGGTGTTTGTGTAGCATATAAACTTTAAGTTTCATGTTTTTGTGAAAAAATAGGTTTTTCAATGATATCACATTCATGTTCATATGGGGACGCCCTATAATTTATTTTATGGTTTAATTTAATGATATTGGGAGGAATGTTTTGTTTTGATGACTTATAAGTGTTAACATACATTTTAGTATGGGTATTTCAAGGAGTATTGGGTGAAAAACAATGTGAGATTTTGAGAAGTTGTTTTATTGAAAATCAAACTGTTATGTTTTGTGTTTTAAGATGTATAACGTCTATATAGAAACTATACTGCTTGTTTGTGAGCAGTGGTTGTGATTTTATATGAAAATGGATGTATTTATCATAATGAAATTGTTTGAGCACAAAGGGGGAAGACTAGGTACCTAGGTGGGAGAATATGTACTAATATGCTATTAATCAAAATTGATTTTGTTCCTATTTCACATATCATTTTGGAATAAAAAAACTATAAATAAACTATGTGGATGATTTTTGGGGACCAATAAGATATTTATATGTTCCATACTTGTGTCCATTTAATGGATAAGATTGTGAAATTGATATTTTACACCCTGGTACAAGGTATATAGGGCCCGAGACTATCTAGTGCCTAGGGGTGTTCCTGGTTTTGGTGCTCATTGGATTTGTGGAATTTACCCTTGTATTTGTGTTTATTTGTTGTACATTATAGTAGATAAATTTTCTTATTATTATTTTTTAACGTTCTAAAATCATTTTTTAAAAAACTCTATAAAATTAAAAGTCTCTTTTCTTGGAATTTGTCGCCGCTTTTCTTTAGCAATTAAAAGTGCATGATCATTCACCTTTTATTGCATACTAACTGGAATTATTGGGTTGAATACTATTTGGAGTAGTGTCACACCTATCTTAAACCCATTGGGTGTATCTAGAATTTATTTTTTTTGAAATAGGTAAAGTAAATTCCTAGGGTGAAGTTGTTTCGGGTTGTTAGTTCCCTCCAATGGTGTTGTGTTGTAGATACGGCTTGGGGGTGAAGACCCTCTTGTACTGAGGAATCATTTTTGATGATTTGAAGGTATTTTTATTTATTTTTTCAAGTCTTTTAATTTATTTGAAAACTTGTATTCAGATCTAGATTCTATTAATTCGTTCTGGGAATGAATATTTTTGATCATTTTTTATTATTGTTTTTAATGTTTCATGCTTTTATACATGGGTAAATTGTTCAAAAACCATGTTTATTGATACTTGGGAACTTGTTCCAGTCCATGGGGATATGGAATTCACTTAAGGACTTATCACGGGATGGTTTTTATTTATTTATTAGTCATGACCTTATTCGGTTTGTGACAAGTTGTTTCTAGAGACGTTATGCTCAATGTATATACAGGAGCTCCAACAATTGTGGTAGTGTAGTCAGAAAATTGATGTGTACTCTGTGATATATATGGATATTTCTAAATTTCCCTCATCTATGTTTTGGGACCCATTCTTTAGGGACCAAACAATCATTTAGGAGATATGTTGGGAGATCAGGGAATCCATGATATTGATTATCATCCCTAAATATTTTTGGGTTCTGGAGTGAGCCCACCTTGTGGATATATTGAATGTGAAGGAGATGAAAGTTGTGGGAGCTACCCGAAGGAACCAAGAATATATGTCTTCAATAATGGGTATTCGATAGAAAACGCAGGTACCTATGAAAGACATGCACTATAGGGGATGACCCTAGGACATGGAATTAGTGATTTGGGGATCCCAGGTTGAAGCTAGACATCTGAGGGATATGTTATGAAACCTGTGTAGCGGTTAGGGGTATATAGCTCTTTTTTTACCAAGTAAACATGAAGATGATCAGAAAACGATTGTGGGACTACCGAGGAAGAAGAGGATGTAGGAGGAGGGAGGTCCATTGGGCAATAGACACTGTAGAGGAGCCAGTAAAGTAGAGTGTGGTGTGTCCACCAGAATGAGACCATGTTTTTAATTTTTTGAGAAAAAGGAAATGAATCTAGTGTAGGACGAACATACCCAAAATAGGGTGAAGATGATGTCACGTGAATTGGCTATCCTGACCCTCGTCATGATAAATTATATGTTTCTTTTGTTTCATGTAGTGTTGGTAGAGTATGTCGACATCATTCTGAAGGTCATCCCATGATTACCTTCCCATATGAAGGTATAACTTTCATTGATATATATCCAATGATGAAACTAATATCTACAACTATAAATATGAAGGTTCTTGTAGTGCTTCTTGAGTTGAGTGTACAACTAGAAGACTTATAGAATAAGGGATTGGTGAGACCCAGTGATTCACCTTGGGTTGCCTTAGTTTTTTTTGCAGAGAATGAGGATGGGAGCATGAGATTATGTGTAGACATTCAATGACTGAACTAGGTGACTGGGAAGAATAAGTATCCACTACCAAGGATGGACGACATCTTCGATTAGCTAAATGGGGAAATGTGCTTCTCAAAGGGATACCTTAGATCTAGCTGTCACCAGTTTCATATACAAGATGAGGATGTACTAAAGATATCCTTTAAATGTCGGTACAGCCACAAAGAGTACATAGTGATGTCGTTTGGTGGGACACATTCCCTAAAAATGTTAATGGAACTCTTTAATAGGATCATCCAGTAATACATAGATTGGTTCACCATGGTCTTCATTTATGACATCCGGGTGTACTCAGCTTCCTTGGAGGATCACACAATACACATGAACATGGTCTTGGAATTAATCTAAGAGAATCATCATTATTAGATTCTCTTGATGTGACAATTCGAGATTCCAGAGGTCCACTTTCTTGTAGATGACATTTTAGAGGCGGGAGTTGCAGTAGATCTGGTGAATATTTATGTGGTTCTTCCTGGGTAGCCTCTCAAGAGTGTTACCATGGTACAGAATTGTCAATGTTTGGCTAGGTAATATCAGAGGATTGTACCAGACATTGATTGAATACCAGCACCCTTAATGGCCTTGACACGGAAGGGGAATGCTTTCAGGTGGACATATAAGTGCCATTAGTGCATTTTGGAGATGATGTAGAGTTTGAAGAGAAGCCCCATCTATAGATTACCAGAGGAGGGTATTGAAGAAATTGTTTTTGTGATGCATCATTGACTGGGTCTAGTTGTATCTTGATACAAGGGAGAGCTGTGATTACCTATGGTTCACGCTAGTTGAGACAATATGAGTAGAAATGAAAAAAACCATGATCTTGAGATAGAAATAGTAGTGTTTTTATTGAACATGTTATGACAGTACATGATGGGTGAGCGATTTACCATATACTATACCCATATGATTATCATGTATATCTTCTATTAGAAGGTTATGTGCATGAGATAGTGCTGATGAGTATATTTCATCTCGGAATGTGACATTGAGATTGACTATAATGATGGGAAGGGGAACGTGGTGGACGAATCTCTCAACAAGAGATCCAAATTGTAGTTAATAAATGTGGAATCATGGTAGTTGGTCTGGTCATATGTAACCTTTTTGGATGGAAATGGAAAATCATTACGCAAGTTGATGGGTTTACCTCTCCACTCTTATAGTGAGTAAGGAAAGAACAACCTAGAGACACTAACAATGAGAATTTATGTTCTCAGATGTCCATCAGGCATGCCCATGGTGGATATTCAAACGGTGTGGAGCACACCATTCATTTCAAACCAAACATTATAGTGAAAATGACAACTAGGGAGGAGATCTTAACGGAGTTCCATACATCCCATTTGTTGGTACATCAAAGAGTGGAAAATATGTATTACTACCACCGAAATTAGTTCTGGTAGTTGTGATTGAAGAAGGCAATGACGATGTTCATTTCTCAATGCCACACTTCTAAATAAGTGAACATTGAGCAACAAGTTCCAACGGGATTGACACAACAACATAACGTGCTACAGTGGAAGTGTGATGGGATATAAATGGACATCGTGATGGGGTTTCCACACATGTACAGGGGACAACAAACAATCTAGGTGATCTTTTACTAATTCACATTGTCGGGCCACATTCTATTCATCAGTGTGTACCATTCAGTAAAGAGAATGGGATGAATCTACCTATGGGAGTTAGTTTGACTTCACAGAGTTACATATTTAATAATTTCAGACTGTTATAAACATTCTACGTAAGAGTTGTGTAAGTTGTTGCAGAAGGAATTTGAGAATCATTTACACTTGATAATGGCGTTTTAACCACCGAAAAATGGCCAGATGGAGAGGAATATCAATGTTCATGATGATATGCTACAGTATTTAATTATAGACCTTGTTTGTAGTATTGAGAATCACCTACCACTAGTGGAGTTTGAGTAGAACAACATATATCACTCCATCATTGGTATGTCACCATTTGAGCCTTTGTACGGGTGACCATTATTGTCACCACAAAGCTATACGGAGCCATGGGAATCTGCACTCATGGGTTCAAAGTGGGTATGGGATACCATAAGGTTGTTTCAGATCATCTAGGTGTAGATAAGGAATTCCCAAATTTAGTAGAAGTTATATGATGACAATAGATAGACTCCCTAGAGTGTGAGGAGGGAGAACGTGTGTTATGTTGGGTCTCACTATGATGTGGATTCCAGAGAGTCGGCTAGGGAGGAATGTTATCTCGAAGATATATTTTCTTTTTATAGAATTTGGGTAGAGTTGGTTATGTGACGAATGACCTAGCTCCACCCTTAGTGCTTCATCGAGTGCAGGATGTCATCCAGATGTCACATCTAAGGAAGTATGTGCATGATTTTCCACACCTCCATGATATTGGTGAGATGGACATAATGATGTGATGAAATTTGTGGAGTACCTGTTTGAGATTGAGGATCAACATGAGTGGATTCTCCCAGGGTGGTTGATTCAATTATTTTTTATTTAGGGGTCACATTTGAATCTTCAAGAAAGAACATTGGAGTGGGATATTTCGATTCCTACTCAGTACCATCACACTTTTATTGAGTAGCACTTATTTTGAATTTTTCCGTCATAAAGACATATAGTGGGGAGAATGTAATGACATGGTTTTATAACAATTTTATTTTTATAATGTGACTAGGAAAATTAAATCACTGTGAGATGAGATAGTATGTGATTCTGAGGCCTGTTGTGCCCAAAATGATGCGGTGAAAAATTTTATTCTATTAATATAGTGTGTGGGTGGTTTTATTGTTAAATGATAATAAATTATAAATTTGTTCCCATATTAGAAATATAATGGTTCCATTTCATTTTGAGCATTGGATTTACTTTTGGAGGCACCTAACATCGATCAAAGAGGGTTGACTGTGAAGCATAGAAATTGGACCTAACCATTATTAAACTATTTTAAGAATAATATTTTTTTGATGATACATTGGTTTAATTTAATTGGGTCATACGGTCAAGATTTAAGGGATATTTCCATATCGCTAGAAATTCTACTGAGTTGAGGGGACATATACCAATATGAATAATGATGATGATCGCCGATTAATTGATTATATATGTTGACACATATCTTCATTCTTCATCAATGAATATTCCACCATCGAGGTAGGATTTTTATTTTCTTTGTGATTTCATTTCCCCTGTTTGAATCAAACGATGATCATGGACCGACCCACAAACAAGTTGATTTGTGGTTTGATCTGTCTTGTGGGATGGATAAATTATTATGGGGATTAAATGGATTTAATATCATTGTGAATATCGGATGATTGTAGTTTATTAAAACGTATAATATTAAAATATCAAGGACAACATTAAAATGGTCATGATCCATCCAATTGTACATTCATGATGTTTGTCTCTGACCCAATATCTTATGTTACTCACAACTCATTCTGTATGAATAATAATAATAGGATCGTTGTAACTTCGATTCATGATGGAATGATATGGAAACTAGTGATTAGATCCTACAGGGCTGCAAGGCGGTGGTAGCACAAGGTAAGGGTGGCTCTATCTGGATCATGTAGAGCATGGTAGAGGGAGGTTGCTGAATGTTTTTCCAGAATATGAGGAAGCAGAGGCACAGTAGGGGAGGCTAGGCCTGGTGGAGCATGAATGGACTGGAACCAGATAGGGCAGCCGAAGACGTGCATGGGACCTGGGGGGAGGTACCAATGGTGGTAGAGGGAGGTATATCAGATCTCCATCAGACTGAGGACCCCCATGGGGGCATTGAGTCATTGGGACTAGGGGGATAAGGTGGTCATGCCACGCGAAAAATGTTCTGGTGCCTTGTTTAATATGGTAGCTGGTGTTCCACGTGGTAGGGTTGGCCACATCCGGCAGAGCAATTTGAACCCACATGATGTGGGCCAGGCTACCCCGATCAGGTCTGGTTGGTCAGACCAAGATGGATAGGCCCCATAACGGACCAGACCATTTTTAATAATGTTGAATTTTATTTCAACATGAGGTCTACATGACAAGTCATTTAATGTGATGTGATGCTTGTGACAAGATGACCCTTTTGAGAAACTCTAAATGAGTTCTTGTGGATGTTGGTTTCTGACCTCATGGATTGAGGTGTAGGTCCTCTGAAAACAAATTCCCTAAAAGGAGAATTGTGTAGATGGATGTAAATATGTGATACTAAGTGGCTTTGGGATGCATGGACTATGGACACTCCATGTTCCATCCGAAAATTGTATTCCATGGATCCACCATGCACCATCAAAACTTTTTGAACCATCTACGCTATGTGAATCATCAACTCCTCATTCTCCATCACCTCTCCCAGAACCACCAAAACGTTTTGTGACATTGATGCTATGTGCAACTTCAATCTCCTGTGATCCATTGACTCTCCCTGTTACATTGATGCTTCATGATACATCAACAATTCAAATGTCATGGAGAGTTGGAGATCTATGGACAATAACTATAAATCAATATCTTTGTACATTAAACTTCTACTAATGTGAGCTAACCATATTGACCATACTTCATGTGTTTCAATCATGGTGTACATTATGTGTTCCCTTTATGGTATAATTCATGTATTTTTAATTGATATTAATTTTTTGGTTCTAGGGTGTCCTACTGATTATTGGTTTACTCACTGAAGTACGAGATCTTCCAAGACTTGTGATCTCTTCTATAGATGATTGACGATTTGAATATATCTAGGTTGATTTAGACCAAGTGGATCTATTTGTGACCAGACAGGTGAGGTGTGATCCTATAGAATCATACATCTATCCTACACCTACCCTTCCAGTAATGTTTTCTTCAGATGAGTTTCAAGAAATTCTCTAGTCAATTTGGCTGACATTTATTATGGTGGGCTAGTGTTCTGGCTTTATTTAATTTCTAGTTTTCCTACTATCATATTATTTTGTTGTTATCATAGTATGATGTGTACATCTTAAATTGTTATTTTTATATTTCATAATTTTTGGTCATGGATATGTGTGCATGTGTATAGGTACATAGGAAAATTCCTTCCCTTAATGGGATATTCCTACTCGATGAAAGTTACCATCCCTCGGCCTACCAGAGGCAAGTTTGGGGTTGTCACCACATGATCCCCTCTCGGATGGGTAATTATGTACATCCACATTTTTTTCTTGGTGCCAAATAAAGGCCCAATTAGGGAGCGATTAAAACCCAGTAGGACACCACCAAGTGTGTCTAATATAAATCATCCCATTAGTTATTAATGGACTATGTGCTGATATTATAATTAAGCATGTATAATAAATGGTAGACCATATTGATCAGGACCCTCATTGGAAAAAAGTTCTACACATACCACTTTGGCCTAATATGAAATTTCCCAAAAAATATGGATAGTATGATTAAGAGAAAATCACTTGGATATAATATTTTTATTCCATGTGTAAAATAGTCATGTGTGATCTAACCCGAAACCATTGGATCCCTATATATATTGATGATCATATATGGTTAGAGATGTTTTGCATATTTATGTATATTGATGATTAGATTAATCATATTAGAAATCCGGCATAATATGATACCATATAACCTATGATCCAATCCAATGAGTTCTGAATTGGATTTCATTTTCTCTTATGGTTTGATACAATTTCATTTATTCTTTATTCACATACAACACATTTGATGTCATAAATCAATAAATAAACCATAATTTATGTAATATAAATCATCCTATGAGAACTTACAAGGCATTAAATATCATGGATATACATATTTATCAAGGAATATGTAATATAAATTAGCATTTGAGCTCATACAAAGAATTTAGTATTTGGAATCCAGGTTTCAATTGAGTATTATATTTTCTAAATCATCCTACGAGCCCGTCCAACAAATTTTATATGAAAAATATAGGTATTTCTTGAGGTGTATATAATATCAATCACCATTTGAGCCCATCCATGGAATTAAAAAAATGGGAACCTAATATACCTCCAATGAATATATATAAAGTAAGAGTGTTTAATTTAGTAAAAATATTCAACCATGAGAAATATCCAATCCCATTCACATTTCATACATAAAATTAATAATTTCCTTTATAGTGTTACAGGAGAATATGTTTTATATCCTTTACCATTAATAATAGAATATATTCATTTCGAATTTTACGATCAAGTGATTAAAAAGAACATGTCATTATACATTCCACTTAGAGACTACATTATTTCACTCTCACAAACCAACAAGTATGATTCAACATGAACAAACCAATGGGTAACTTTAAATTACATATGTGAACTATGTTCAATGAAAGTAAATTAAATTAGTATCCCATTAAATTTAAATCCTTTTTAATCAAGGTGAATACACAATAATTCAAAATTTTCCAAGCATGACGACTGATGAGGGAATGAAATGGCATTCACCAAAAATGCTGATCCAAGTATAGATTACAACCATTCTACAATGTATAATATTACATTAAAACTTTTAAATCATGATTCAAAATTTAATTTATGAATTTATCATTTTCAGGGGTATATTTTAGAAATTCATGTGTAATAAAACAAGAAAAATATAATAATAATTATTGGGTTTAAATGAAATTTGACATGAAAGCTAAATTTTTACAAATGGGATTCACTCATCAATTTTTAGGAATTTATATGAGTCAAAATAAGATGAAATGGAAGAAATATAAAAGCACTCTAATAATAGGGGACATTATATTGTATAGTGATAATTCTTTACATGATGGTTAAACTAGTTAAAATAATGAAAGAGAAGCATAATAATACCATTGAAAATCCATAATGATGAAAAATGTTTTATTTTGTGTTTGGGTGTGGTAGATTCCACCATTTTAGGTGAGGAGGGGGTAGGAGATCTCCCATAGATATAGGGGCTAATTTGCAAGAATGGAAATAGAAGTAGTGGAGGAAAACATGAATGTAGAAGAGGAAAGTGGTCATTTTCATCCCATTTAAAGTGTCACATGGTGTGTAAAAACATGATCCCACCATGATATTACAATATATTGACGACCATAAACATCATATAGTTTCATTTCATGGTTATAACAATAGTGTTCTAGTCATGCGTGTGACAATGTGATCCTACAACACGTCCCACGGTTCCCCCTAGGGTACTACATGGGTTCAGAAAACAATGTACATATATTAATAGTCTGTATGGTCTGGACTGCACAATTAGAACATACCATGTGCTAACCATGTGACCATATCTATTTCTTAGGAAGCTATTTTTTCAAAGCTTGAACCTCCAAAAACTCATTTGAGAACAAAATAAAACTTATATGACATAAAATATGTATAAAAGTAATATTATTAAATGTTCAAAATATTGGAATTGATTTCTGATGAATAATAACAGATATTTATTATCCACCAAATGATAAACTCAAAATCATTTTAAATGACCAATCGGTCCAAAACATAGGTTGTAAAATAAATGGTGTAGTATGAATAATGATATATATACACAAAAACATATATATATCATAAATCAATTTTAACAACCAATATTACATGTACCTTTTAATGGTTATATAACATTCATTGTTTTGTTTTTCTATAGTTATGTGTTTGAAGTTAGACGTTGAACAATATATGTTTAAATATTAAAATATAATTTAAATGATCACAGATCTAGAGTGTGTCAGCTGATCCTGAATGATATTTATCTATATTTTTTTGTATTTTATATATTACCTTATTTATTTCATTTTATGTCATGATGGTAATAATTAATTAATTTAAATGAAATTATTTGAATAATCTCCCATGCATTATATGTATAAATTATATCATGAACCCCCATGTAAGAGGTGATGATGTATTAGTGGATCTAATATAGTTCAATATGTTATGACTTTGACTACTATGAGGATATTATTATTTCACCTAGTTATACAATAATTTTTAATGTTTGGTGTTGTTATTTTTATTGTGAGAATTCAGTGTTTTAGAGTTTTTTTTTCAAATCATTATAATTTTGGGTTAATAATAAGAATGAATTGTGTAACTCATTTCTCTATTTTTCCATGCATCTATTTTTTATAAAATATATTTGAAACAATCCATTTTCATTGAATTTGGGAATTCCTATCTTTTATAAATTTTATTTATCAATATTCCACATACACAAGTAACCCGGATATGTTTTTTAGTATTTCTGTACAGTGATAAAGAAAATAAATGATGTGGATGGCACCAAGAATTGTTTTGGTACATAAAAATCACATACATGTGTCATTGGGTGGGTGTTATGATAGGTATTCAATATTACTATGTTAAATACCCTAAGGGTCTTGATTGATCCTTTACCCACACAACATATCAACCAGTAGTAAAAACAAATTATTATTTTATTTATATATTTATTTACCCAATCTATATTGTTAGTATACACACATTTTTTTTTGTGCTTCTCTATTTTTTTGGAATAAATATTAACACAAAATTGAATAAATATAAAAATGAATTAATACTTGGAGAATGGGTTTCAATTATGCATGGTTATAATTTATTACAATTATAAATAAGAGTAATGATGAAAAGATATTAATTTAAAATAATGAGTATAATTAAAATCCATAAATGAAATTTTGAGTTATTATGCCTAGAAATGTCAAATATAGAAAAAATTGTTTGTTTTATGTGTTTATTAGTTCCATTTTAGTGTTCCTTATTATACTGGGGTATCATTATCAATGTTATGGTATTAATTAATTGAATTGGAACAAATTATAATCTATATAATGATTATATAAATTTTATATGAAAGGCATTGATTAAATCAACGCTTCAATTTCTTATAGTTTGGACAATACTCAATTGTTCAAGAATACTTGGTTTAATGTGATTTTCTTGCCACAATCCCTCTGTAAAATAATTGATGTTGTGGAATATACATTTATTTTACTATGGGGGTAGGATTAAAGGATTAATTGGATAATAATACTCAACTAAATGATTAATCTGAATCTAGTATTGAGGGTTACTATGATATGAATAAATTTTGAATGAAATATAATGACTAATTAATCGGAAATTTCATCATCTGATAAATAAAATTTTATAAAATTATCAATTAGTTTTGTATATAAAATGGAAATGGATTCCATCCTTTAAATATCATTTTCATATCATTTTAAAAATAGAATAACTTGGCTGCCCATAACATCCAAGAGTAGTGTTGGAGATTATATATAGTAATACACACTGAGAGGAATATCTATGTCTTGGAATCCATAAAACCTAATGAGTCCAAATTTGAGAATGAAATTTTTATTCAAAAAAGTATAAATATAATTTATAAGATACACTATATGTCCAATGCATAATGTTTTCATATATTTTTTTGAGCAATAGAATGTTAGTGATGTTGAAGAATCCTACCAAATTATTTATTCTCTCCAATATAATTATCAAGAATGTGAATAAAATACAATGATAAGAGATATCCAATTCACTATTTAGGTGAATATTATTTTACGTTAGTAAGATATTATCACATATAATAAATATGGTAGGGAACATTTGGAGACCATAATCGTATAGTTTGAATTTGAAAAAACAAATAACCACATATTCATTATTTCATCATTTCCACAAATCTTTGTATCTTTTAAAATAAATTATTATATGAAATACATGAAAAATTATCTCTTACATACATTTGATATAGTTATTCACATTTGAAAGGATATGTAATGTACTTAATTATTTTTCAAAATTGTGGATAAAATTAGGATGGGTAATGCTAGGGTATAAAAGGCCATGTATGTTTCAATGAAACCACTTCATCTCCTCTTCTAGAAGATAATGATACATAGGAATGAATATGAGTAAAATTCTACTTGGTTTACTTATTTCATGATAGTACATTGAATGAATATTATCCTAAATGGGAAGAATATGTATGTCTATGATTTATCCTGAGGTATATTTATCATTTCAAGCATCATTTCACCATTTAAGAGTTTGGTATTGGATATATCTTATGGATCAAATTTTTTTAATAATATACAATAATGTATAATTTTAAACATTAGAAAGGGAACAATGGATATCTATGATTTAAAATGAGATATTCATTCATTAATAGTATTGGGAGATTATTCTATGGGTTTTCATTGTGGTTTAATTGTAATTTTAAACAATTATTGTTATATAGCATTAGTTTTCAGAAACTTAATGGTAGTGCCATGTTTATACTCTCTGGATTTTGATTTCATGTCTTGAAGTAAATATTATCTCGTTTATTAGTCTAAAATATATTATGGAATGAAACATCATAATAATGAATGATGTATACATGAAGGTTTATAACCAGTACCGGAAATCAATGAAATTACTAGGGATAATGAATCATATACAATGGGAATGTGGAACACCATGATGTCCCATGTAAATGAGAATAATTTATAGAAATTAAATTATATTTTTTAACATATCTTGTCTTGATACCCTTGTATTTTTGTTATAAATAAATATAAGGGAAAACTATAGAAGAAAATTTCACTAGGAGGATATTAAGAACAACAAAAATACTATAATAAATTCAACTTCATGTATGTGTTCCAGTTATAGTAGAGTCCATAAATAGATTTTTATACATTAATATTTATACTTATTACTTATATAGTTATAACAATATCTGTATAATGAGTTTAAATTATGATTCCATTATGTTTTTTGAGGAATATTTGAATGGTTTAGAAAAATATACTTGTTTAAATATAAATGAACTCCTCTTAGGGTGAGGCCAAAATTATCTAAAACAATATATCATTGAACACCAAATGGAGTGTGGGATAATAATGAAACTCAAAAATTCTTTTAAAACATTGTGATATGATGTATCTGAAATTATGAACAATACATTGGTTGATATGATATGATAGATGATGGATCATATAACCCTATAATTATTCTTTTTCTAGATATGTGTTAAAGAGACTATATTATTCAATAAACCAGGTATGAACTTATATATAATTTGAGATTATGTATTAGATATGGTATTTAATGAAACACACCTCATAACATATATGTGTATGGTGATGAATGGATTTTGAATAAAATACTAAATGTAAAAATCGAATGGTGATTCATAAATTTCATCTTTACATTATATCATAATAAAATAAAGGATTTTTACTATATAAATCATCCAATATGATAATGATTATGATTAAATACACCACATTTCTCAACAGGGAACATGTTTATAGTGGAAATTGAAGGGAAATGGTTGAATTTGATGATTTCGGTGCTAAAAATATACAGGAGATATTGGGATAACAATCTCCCTATAAAACTGAGTGAGATGAATATGTTCCTTGAGATATGTTTCACACTACTCCTAGATAATGATGTACCTTTAACTATATGGAGTTACTAGATTTCATTGATTTTATTAAATGGAATGAATCCATGAACTCGATGATAATTTCCATATCTAAACAAAGGTGTATATTTTAGTAACTCCTATAGCTGATGTAAACCTATTGGGTTTAAATAGTTATTCATAAAAAACATGGACATGTATGGGGAAACTAAAACCTATATATTATAATTATTTCTTAACAGTTCTAGTCAATATTATGGAAGAGATTATGATGAAACATTCTCAATAGTCATGATGGCGAATTACACTATAATATTACTTCCTATAGATGCCTTATATATAGTTTTGATTTTTTCAATTTATGTTAAAACATATTTTTCTATTTTGGTAATTTGGTTGAAGATCTATTCATGACACAAATTAAAGTGTGTGTTATTTCAAAGTGTTATAAAATAATATTTAATTTTTATAGATTAATTTTTTCTATAAAGAAGGTATCATGATTAAAAGAATGGTCATTTTGATAAGGAATTATGAGAATTTTGTTTTATCAGAAACAAAAGTGATCCATCATTATATATTAATTACAATTGAAATTCCATAATTTTAATATTATTATATGACAATCACATATTGATTAGGGTAAAGTAAGTGAATGTGTTTTAATTTGATATGTATTTGTTAAATTAATTTTTATCCATTATATAATTAAGTGATTCAAAAAATATTTTATGGATTAGTATTCACTAAGATAGATATAAAATGATTCATAGTCTTGGTAAAAATATATATTTTTATAGGGTAATCAAAATGTGAAATAGAGAGCAGTCGAAGAGTGGGTTTTTGAAAAATTCAAACAGTATTGATGTCTCTTAGATTAGGTATCAGAAAAAATTAATAAGATATTGAAAGGAAGTGTTGAATATGTTATGATTATAATAGGGAATCATCATTTATGAAATATACTGTCCTAGGTGATATGATTATATTATTTTTGGAATTGTGAGAATATGGAATGTTAATATCTGATAGATGCATTGGGATGATTTAAATAGTATCGAGATGCATTTTATTATACAAAGGGTACGTTCTTAGTGTATAGAGTGAATTAGGTTATTGTAGTGATGAGATACACAAAGGGTTTCTTCAGGATCAATAAATGAGCATCTAAACTCATAGTTAGGTTATTTTTTCTGATAGTTTGGTAGATAGATATATATGATCAATGAATCCATTTTCCTCTAACTATTCAAAAATATTTGTGTATGTAGAGAAATATGATGTAACAAAGATGGTATTATAGATACATTGACATTTGTAGATATTGGTTGTTTTACTAGTAGTATAAAACATGTTATATTTTTTTGTGATAATATTGTAGTAGTGGCACATCCCAGGGAGACAAGGTCACACTGGAGGAAAAAGCATATACATATAATGTTTTATATCTTGATGGATATTATATGGATAGATGAATTTCGAGTAAGTGTATTTTCTATAGTGGATAACTTTTAAATCCCAAAACTAATGTTATATCTATATAAAATCAATTTTATCCTCTGATTTATAGAAGATATAGAGTTTATAGATGTTTTATCTAGTGTATGTTGGAGTGTTGTGAGTGGCTTTTATATTCCAAACTCATCTATGTACAAATTTTAACATAGAGTATATACATCTTGATATAAACATGTGTTTTTATTACCATTAATCTAACATTACTTCTGTTTATACTATATAATTAGTAATTTAAAAATATCAAATATCTTATTAAAATGATGTAGTAGATCCCAAAAATAATGAGATCTTCGATATACCATGACAATAATATTAATATATGACATATTGAAAAAATAAATCAAGATAAGAGAACACATTTTGTTTTTGACAATTATGCGATGATTGATTATAAGAAGTTGTACTTCTTCTCATTATGCTTACACATGGTGGTATTTGAGTGATGAAATAATTTGGAATGCCTTACAAATAAGAGTACCTAATGTTACATCTATCATTGGTAATTATTATCAATGAGAACATGTATTGGTGAATAAAATTAATATCATTATCAATGTGTACCATATATATATTTACATTATTCATAGATGAAAATAATTTCATTTATGTTGTGTTGTGGTAGCTTGAAAGGCGTACATAATTAGTTTTATGGCTTTCATTGAATGAA
Source organism: Viscum album (assembly GCA_963277665.1). Lineage (NCBI taxonomy): Eukaryota > Viridiplantae > Streptophyta > Magnoliopsida > Santalales > Viscaceae > Viscum > Viscum album. The sequence continues at coordinate 32,227,182 of OY728143.1, forward strand.
CCAAACTAGATTTTTCACATCATAAATGTGGAGTTATCTTGGGATGTTTGACTATAATGTTTGTGTCTTCGTTAAATAAATTAAAAATTATGGATATAGTGTGGTATTAAATTTAATTTTAGAATAAATAAATAATGATGATAGGAAATGAACATCCTAGTTTAAGAGAAACAAAACAAAAAAGAGACTATATTACGTGGTGTATATTCATTAGATGATGTCATTAAATTGAATAAACCTTATCTCAATAGAGGACAATATGGGTTTTTAGAAGTCATATTTATTCAATCTATCAATCATGGCTATTATCAAAATTAGGCCGTAGAAGATCACAAAAAAGTGTATTTAGAAAGTTATCCAATTCATGAGAATATTCATTGAAGACATTGTGGGCCCTGTGGATGGGGAGAGGTATTGTACATGTTTATATAATAATAATGGTAATATATAATGTATTTAATATTTCATTTTATAATAAAAACTATAATATTTGTTTTATTTCTATTTTAACAAATTATTTAGTGAATGTAGAAGAATTGTTTTTAATGAATATTTAATATTTGACCATTAATGTTTGTTGAGATTGTTTTTGTGAGACATCAGTAAAATTATTTACTCAATATTTATCAAATAACATATATTTAATATTACAAGACTGTGACAAAATATTCATGGTATTTATTAATCATTTTATGTTTCATTTGAACCATTTTTGGGTTTTTTTTGAATTTTTGACTTCTTTAAGGACCCATGTTAAATTAATTGAAGTTGAAACCTATATATATATACATACATTTTAAAATCAAAAAATAAGATGAAATATTTTTATCGAATTATTTCTCCTCCCCAACATTCCCATGTCCTATGGAGATAATGCCAATGGATCATCAAGAATGATTTGATATTATTTTGAGGATCAGTAAGTTGATCACTCATGATCGTGACATCATAAAAGTTCCATTGAATGTTTTTGATAGAACCCATATTGCATAAGAATAATTTTCAACACTATAATTGAATTCATGTTGATGATATTGTGAGTTTTGGGTCTGGATTCCACACGTGATGATTATCAATGAGAAGTGGGAAATCATTTTGATTGAAATTAAATGAAGTAATGGTCAATATTTATTTCCTGATTAATTCATTCATCACTAGATAATTTTTATGCCATCAAGAATTTAATATCACTATATTTAACTTCATGACATGGATTTGTCAATATAATGATTAAAATATATATATTTCTGGATTTTTTACAAATAGTATAAAAGCATATCATGAATCCACAATGAAGGCCACCATGAGATCTTATCCCATGAACCATAGACTGGGGTTCCAAAAATAAGTCCTTCCAATTTTTTTTTGATGAATTTAACATTGGAAATCTCCCAAATCATTGATCTCGTAAGGAAATCCCACCAAAATTCCATAGATTTAATATAGGTGTAAGAATATATCCATAATCGCACTTCCAATGTCTTCTATAAAATCTTTATTGGAGTTAATGTCTTTGGATTCAATATACTAGTTGGACCAAAGATTAAACCATATTCATAATCCCACTAGTATTGAATGAAATGTTTTACACATAATGGTTGATTATCAAGCATGTGAATATATCCCAACCCATATTCTAGAGGATCAGCATCATATCATGATAAGGGATGATGTCCAGTGGTCATATTATATACATGCTTCCACTAGAATTTTTTGTGTGAATAATATCACATTATGGTATAAAAATTTACATAACACAACTATATAAGATTATAGGGATATTTTAGTAATCACTTCAATGGACATTCATACAATTTCTCATACTAAAGTATTCTAAATGTATGCTTAGTAAATACCATTAATCTAGGATCATATTAATAATGTGGTATACAATGACCATTGGAATATTCATGTGGCACCCATTTTAGAGTAGTTTAATATCCCAATACTCTACAAAATATCTTTTAAACATATTATGATATTGGATGATGACCATTAGTGGGATTATATCACTATTACTACAAGTTCTTTAGATTCATAGATACATATTACAACAGTATTCTGTGGAAATAGTGGACATGTTTTGACAACATACTGAGTGTAATATTGGACTTTATATTAGAATCTTGGACATTTTATACACCATGATTTACCTGTTATGATTGTGGTTCCAACCCAAATTATGAATTATAAAATATATATGCTCTCTATCAAGTGTATTGCGTCTTCTAGAAGAAGGCACATAGAAAATACCCAATCATTTCAAATTATATTGAGTGCCATAAACATAGTTTGATAGATTTTAAAGAATATGTCGATCTGAGATCAAAAATGAAAATAAATTATCATTGGGTAACTATTTAGGTATGTATAGAGTTTTTATTCAATTTTTAGTGAAATAGATCAATTCATTATAAATTTATCTGGAAAAAATTAGTATTTATAGAAATTGAAGAATCTATACTGATCAAATTGTAACCTTACTATTGGAATAGTAATGTGACTACTAGGAATAGTAATCTGGCCATTACAATATTAACCTCACCTATTAATGTATAAATAAAATTTAGGTATCTTATAAATGAATATATGATATATTTATATTATATAATAATTAATCAATTTTCATAAAAATAATATATTTGGTTTTTGAATTTTAGTGAAAATAAATATTTATTTTAAATATACTAATTAATATAATGATTCAAATGAAAATTAATTTTAAAAAAATATATTCATAAATTATTGGGTAAAAATATCTCAAGGTAACATTGATGTATTTTTGGGTTAATTGTGTTTGTTGACAAAGCAGGTTTCCATGGAGAATTGTCGAGTTCCTGAGAATTTGTTGACAATCCATGTTGACAAAGAACGATGAAAAAGGAAAGGACGATCTGGAGGCGGTACAAAAGAGCAGTACAAGGTGAGCATCGAGAAAATTGGATTTCCATGAAGAGCATAATTTAATATGGTAAAGGCATGAATTTCGTGAAGATAGGATGCATGGATTGGATTTCGCGAAGACCAGAAAAATGGAGGCGGTGATGCTTCACGATTACGTCAAAGCTTCACGAACGGAAGAGTTGAAGCGCATCGCGACGGCGAAGGGATTTGCGAGGGATTTTCATCGTGAAGGTGCGAAATAATGTTGAAGGTGATGCTTCGCGATTACGACAAGCTCTACGGACGGAAAATTGTCGTGGTGCTTCTTGATTTCAACAGAATTCTGGTGGAAAATTCGGAGCTTCGCGATTGGTGATGATGTGGTGCTGACTTCGCGTGGAAAGTTCGAGGGTCGGTGGAATCGCCTATAAATAGAGGTCGACCCACTCGAGAGAAGTAGAGATAATTTTCAGTGAAAATCCATTGCTCTCGGTTCGTAGAGGTGGTTCGCGAAGTCAATTTGCTTCGTGAAAGGGGAGCTTCGCGGCGGCTATTCTAGCTCTGCGAAAGGCATGTGCCCCGCGTTGGCTCAGTGTGCTTCGCGGAGAGGCAGGAGCTCCGCGACGGCCTAAGCATTGCGATGGTATGTGCATTGCAAGAGTGCTTCACGATAGAGCTTCACGAAAAGGCAGGAGATTTGCAAAGACTTGTTTGAGCTTCGAGAAATTGGGAACTTCGCAAAGTAGGGTGCTTTGCGAAGGTGTTTCCAAAAGGAATTGCCCAGTGTTCAGAGGCAAAGAGGTATTCATCAGTGGATGAAAGTTTGACTTCAACAGAGCATCTATCAATAGTTGAAGATGCATTATTTCATGCAAATGAAGATACCTATAGGTCTATAAACTGTGAGTGAATCCCTTCATAGAGCAGTGAGCCTAGGAAGAGGAAGAAGGTTATCCTCTCCACCGGTAGTGAGCCAGAGAGAGAGAAATAGGGAGTGAGCCTTGGGAAAGCAGTGAGCTGACACTAGACCTTGTAAAGGCAGTGATCCCTGACATAGAAGTGATCTAGCCTGAACTTTATATCCACAGCTACTAAAGTTTAGTGGACTTTGTACGACCGACAACTTGTCGGCGTATGCCTCTTAGACGTAGCCCTTTGTGGTGAACCAAGTAAAATTGATGTGTCCTGTGCATTCTTTACTTTCTGTTTACTTTGTGGAATAGGAAAGTGAGAGAATAGTGTTTTTCTTAATAGAAAAACAAGATCAGAACGGGCATTAATTTTAAATTAGTCATACCCTGATTAACCCCCCCTCTCATGGTATTCAGCCGTGTGGACCTAACATAAATTAATATTTATTTTTATAGTAATTATATGATAATTGTTTGAGACCATAAAAAAATATCAATGTTCCATAAAATTGGTTATAATATTTAAATCAGTATTTATAATAAATGAATTCGTTAATTAAAAAAATAAAATTATGATAATCAAAAAAATATTTTTGAAAAGTAGAGTCCATTTTTGAATTCTATATATTGAAAAATTATAAGGGTTATTTTTTGGGAATATTATAGAATAATTTAATTGTTTTTGAATATTAAAATTTGATAATTTACATTATTTAAAATTATATGCCAAATAAATTGGTTTTTGATTCATGAATTTTGTAATAAACCATTAGTTAGAACTAAAAATTAATATTTAATGAACATAGTCACAAGAATAAATAATATTTATAGTATTAAGTCAATGAAAAAAATGAATAAAAATTTCAATCAAAACCCCTCATCTATCTATAAATACCACTGCTCACCCTCCCTTTTTCTCACAACTAAATATTTTTGTATCATGTCTAAATTATAACCAATTTCATTTCCAATCTCCCTAAATTAGTCCAAGACCTTATATTGTCACCAAAATAACAAAATCTTGTTATTAATGAGGTTCTCAAAGAGACAACATTCTAGAGATAAAATCATCAATCTTTCTATTTTAATTTCATTTCTTTTATTATCCCCTCCACACCAACACTATCTAAAGTGAATTGAATAATCGAATATCATATATATTATATATTTTTTATTTAATTTAATATGTATCATCAATACTCTTCTCTTATACAATTATTCTAAAAATTAAGACCGCATTTGTGATGGGTTGACTCACTGCCTTTATGGACAACGTGTTTTCATTTTTTATTAACACTAATAAATATTGTCAAAACCATTATTATTTTTTGTTATGATATTAATATGCATGCAGTAACTTTTTTAATTTCATTTAATTAATTTATAAATATAATACTAAATAAAACTGAACAGGTTTATGATGGTCGGAAGAACCACCAACTACAATCCAAACATTTTTCATTAATATTTTATCAAATTAATCATCCTCAAATAGAAAATTTTAGATGGGATAATTTAAAATAATATTAGAAAATGTTACCATTTTTTCATTTTCTATAGGTTTTCTTACATTTGATAATAACTCCTCGAATTATTGTCAAGGTAGCCGACTATAAAGCCATGAAACCAGCACTCATATAATGACAATTATGATATTTAAAAAAAATAAAAATTCATATAAATGAACTTTATAAAAAATCATTAAAGAAAAGACATTTAAAAATTGGTTTAAATTGTGTAATTAATTAATCTAATTTTATTATTCAAGAAATAATGTACAAAGGAATAAGGCTTCTGGACATTAGGCATAGGAATTCTTATCCCTATTTCAATTCACCAGACCAACCATAAACATCATTAATTATGTGATTCTAAGATTATTTTTGAAATTAATTTTCCATTATATTAGGTTTTAATAAGTTTATTTATAATCAGTAAACATATTCAATTAATTTTAGTTCTCACTTCATAGATATTATATTTTAAGTGATTAGCCCTTAATAATCCACTATAATGTTTCTTTTTTGAATATATAAAATTAATTTTTTAACACATACTTCATGATTGTAAGTAACCACATTCATGAAGCCATATTAATACAATGCATCCATTACAAGTTTTCATATTATTTTTTATAAAATTTTACCTCATTTATAGTTGTGCAATTTCATAAAATAAAAAATAAATTTCAAAATTGAAAATTTATTTTCATCAGGAATGTTTTTATTATGAATTATTTATATGTTATGATAATGTTATGGTTCTGTGGAATTATTATGATGACCATTTGTTCAGTGATAACCCAAGGTTAGGTGACCCCGTTGGAGCACCCAAATTTTTTGGTTAATGGGAATAATTTAACTAGCTTGGATTATCCTAAGAGATTATTATAACATATCAGGATAGTCATTCCATGGGGAACTTAGATGGTGACTCCCAGTGTATTTAAGAGAGATAATTTACATGTAGAAGTTTTATTAAAATTATTCTAAATGATACCATTTATTATTATTTATACTTTATATGTTTTTAAAGGAAACATATGATTTTTTTTGGGTAAGCTAAAAAACATTTATTTTATCTATAAAAGTACTGTTTTCATTCATTGACTAGTGGTTTGTTTCTTTATTCATATGTTTATTGTGGATTTTTTTTATCTTCATGGGTTTTATTATTCTTTCACTGGGTTTTTGGATTTGTAATGGAATAGATTAATGCATGATTAATTTTGTGGTGTTTTGTTACCGAAACAAATCCCATTTTTTTCAAAAAGATTAATATTGTGAAAAAATGGATACAGAGTAGAAGTGTATAATTTTTTATATTTGATTTCCCATGTTTATATTAAGAAGTAATTTTTAAAAATTCTAAACCCAAAATATCATTTTGATGGAATGATAGTGAATTCTATTTGAATTAACAAGATTATTTAATGTTAGTGGTTGTGTCCTTATAGTTGGTATCAGATGAAAGTGTAGATAATTTTAGGGGTTATGATATTTTTAATATACAACTCATTAATGGGTTTTTATTTACGTTTAGGTTGAAATGGGGTATTATTTAAATATTACAGAATTTTTATCTATAAATGGTCTGTTCATAATAGTTTTCCACAAAACTAACAATGAAGATAATGTAGAAAGGCATTGAGAGGATAAGATCCTTTAGAATTTAAAAAATGGAATCATGTGAATTGGAAAGAATAATTTCCTGATAATATTTGGTCAGTTGGAGAAGTATATAAATAGTGGTTTCATCCATACAAGAGATCGTCTAGATCAGGCACATAGGAATATGAAAGTGGTCGAACAATCTATGCGGAAACACCCCGTGAATTTGTTGGAAATTCTAACCCATTTATATATGATTGGTATATTAAATCCCAAGATAATATAATGAATTTCATGGGTGATTTATAACATCAAATGGTTAGTATTTTAATATAATGTTTTGAAGGTATAACTGAACAGTGGTGGTCCATGGTAATGAATATTAGGGATAATAATGAGATTGATTCTTTGGAATGGGATGAATTAAAAAATTACTTCCATTAGAAATATTTCCATAATTAAATACAATGTAGGATTTCAAAAATAATTAAAATTAGAGAGAATGGGTTTCATTAGATTAATATGTAGAAAAATTCCCTTGATATGAAAGGTATACTATAAATTTTACTATGGATCATGATAGTAAAATTATTCCTTTTTTTACTTAGGATTGAAACCAAATATTATATGGAATTAGATTATCATTAATTAAAATGTTATGAATGACTTCTTGATGTGAGGATATAGTGGAAATTGGTTTTTTTGATGATCATATGTATATTATTTTTCTGTAGAAATTGTTTTTATAGTAGAAGGAAAAATGAATGAATGAATCAATGATATTTGATGGCAAGAAATGTTATTTTTCAATGTTTGAGAATTTGTGGGAAAACAAACCTGGGAATGAATTTTTAAGTCTAAAAGGTATTTATGATTTGGTATGTATGGTAATATAGAACATAATTTAAATGAAAATGATCAGTTTAGTGGAAATAAAAAGAATCTTATATATTAAAAGTAAAATATTTTTTAAATTAGTGAGATGGGTAATCATAAAAAAAATTGTCTGAAGAGGAGCACAAATGATGTCAAGTATCCAGACTATTACAAGAATGTTTTTATGAAATACATTACAACTACACAATGATATTTTATACTATCCAATGAAGTGATATCATGTATTTTGTTTGTTTACTCATTTTTTTAATGTATTCTATGAATCTTGGTATAAATCTTCCATTATATCTGAAGACTTTTATGGTATATAAGAAATTTAACCTTTAGAAATTGTAGTATACATTATGGAAAAAACACCATGGTGAAATATAAAGGGAAATACATTTTTAAGAACATTTGTGTTGATGTTTTTTGAAAACATTAAACTATAAATCTTTTTTCTTCACCTAGTATAATTTTATGATATTCATGGTATGGCTTGGATTTCATCAAACCATGTTTTGATTGGTTTGCAGAGTTAATGATGTCTATATTTTTAATGGGTCATAGTTGGTATACGAGACAAAACTAATACCATTGAAAACATAGTAGATATCTAGGAAACTATTAAATTATGGAATATAATATAATCTTTCAACTATTGTTTAAAATAATGTATCTATTTAGATTAATGATTTTATGGTGAAAATGAGTATCCGGATGTTTTTCATTATGAGGTTTTTAGTGCTACACTTGGTCGGGTGGTTGAGTTTACTATTGATTTAGTCCAAGATGATAAACCTATTTCAAAACCCCCTTATCCAATTTCTCAAAAAAAACTTCTAGAATTGTAAATTACGTTATATAATTTTCTAGATGATGGTTTAATTCGACCAAAAACACCACTTTTGGTTGCTCTAGTTAGGTTTCATAAAATACATATAGTATAATAAGGCTTCGTATTGATTATAAAGAATAAGATAAAATCAATATTTAGAATAAGTTTTATTTTCATCATATCAATGACTTATTTTATCATATCTATATTGCATAGAAATTTTCTAAGATTGAGTTGATATTTGGTTACCATCTCATGATAGTGAAAATGATGAAATTCCAAAATGTTATTATATTCACGATATGTGTATTACATTTTTTTTGTTATTCCATTGGATTTGATAAATTCTCATTAAATATTTATGGATCGTATGAGGGGAATATTATTTGAATATTTGGATATGTTTTTTAATTGAATATATTTTGTTTATTCAAAATATTATGATGATCACAAAATACATCTAAGTATTATTCATCAAACCCATATTCAAATGATGTTATATGGGAAATATAGATAATTTAATTTTTGGTTAAATCAAATTTCTTCTTCTAGGAAATCTATAAATAAAGATTTAATAATTTTAAATCTAACCACAAAAAGTGGATGATTAATTGAACATACCTAAAAATTATTCTGATATGTTGTGTTTTCTTGTATTAGTAGGCTAATAAATAAAAAATTATGATGTTTGTACAATTATATATCCCAACAACAAATTTAACACAAAAATGGGTTAAATTTTTTTGAAAAAAAATGTGGTGTGTTTTTTGGTGAAGATAATTAGATGAGCGAATGTTCTATTTTTGGAACAGACTTCTAGAAATTTATTCTTTTTCATCTTTAGTAGTTCTTTATTAAAAATAATTTATATCACTCTAAGGATAAATGATTATGTAATTATTTATTCTAAAAGTAATCTAAAACCAATGAGATAATTTATCCAAATCATGAATTAAAATTAAAACAGGTTGTTTTGGTTTTAAAAACCCGATGACATCATCCATATAGAGAAACAAATGAAATATATATTCAACATAAATATTGGAATTATATATAAAATCACATGGAAATGAACACAGGGAAGAGAAGATGGCTAGAACTGATAGAGGATTATGATTTCACAATCAGTTACTATAATGGTAAATCATACATTATGGAATATTCCGTGAATAAAAAACCATGATAAATTAACCACGTTACACTTGGAATATGGCCACATGGTTAATGATTTGATGTATTTTATCATGGATATCATTGATGAGGGAAATTATACTTTTTTTATATTAGGTGTGAGTAAAATATTTTATATCATACAAAATTTTGAAGTAGAATAAGGAATAAAATGAGTTAAATAAAAAGGTTTTATTAGTTAAAAATGTTATGTTTTTGGAATTTAACATTGATAGATATTGTGTTATAAGAATTGGAAAATGATTTTGGTTTTCTATTCTTTCACAGTTGTAGAAATAATGATTAACTGAACCTCATAGTTCCCTATGGGTAGGTAATTTTGGATTTAGTAAGATATATAGAGACCTTTATAAGTATTTCAAGTTGGATGGAATAAAAATTTATTTTCTAACATTGACATGAGATTATTGATTTATAAATATATAAAAGTTTAATAAAAATAAATAAATGGGATACTTCATCTTTTTCATGTGTAGAGGGGAAGTGGGAAAATATATCCATTGATTTTATAGTTGAATTATAGAAAACATTTCAAGGACCATTTATGTAACATCCCAGGTAAATAAAGAATATAAATTTTTCATAATTATACATATTTGTGATTAAAATTTTAATATTAATTTAATGGGAATGTTATGCTCGATGGCGTACCCAATACACAACATTGAGATTCACTGAAATCATACGTTGCACTCTAATAATAAAATAATATTATTTTAAATGGTAGTTGATGCCTAGCCATTGTAATGGCGGGAATTAACGGAACTAACTACAAAATGATTATATATTTTTGTCAAATAGTTTTACTGTTTTTCCAATAAATGTTAGAGGCTTAAAATGCGAATGAATCCAATTTTAAGCATGAATCATCTAATATTATTTAAAAGGTCGATTAACCACATTTTGATGGAGAAACATTTTTAAATATACTTATGAATATATTATATGTTATATTTGACAAAATAAAATCGTTTTTTAAAATATAGACATCAAAATTTACTTTGAGTAAATTTTTGTTATTTTTTCCGATAAAGATCAGTTTTAGTGAAAATGTTTTATTTTAATTCAAAACCTCTTTTTAATCTAATTTTTTAATATGATTATATCATCTTTTGAATTGTATTTAAAGAGAAATTATAATATATTTTTACTAGTTAATCTAATGGTGGTCATTGGAATTAATTTCACTTTGAAAGTAGACTTAAACTAGTGTCAATCTTTTAATAGATATTGTTTTTTTAAAACACGGTCTTTGTTTTGACAGTGGGAAATAATTATTAAATTAATTAATGAAAATTTTATGTTTTTAATTTTTTAAAATAGATATCATTTTTGAATTTGGAATACCAAATACAGCTTAGGGTGAATTTTTGTTATTTTTCTGAAAAACATCAATTTTTTACGAATAGTTAAACCACTAAGTGGTAGTTAAATATTTCTTTTTTCATTTAAATGAAACATTACCACTTCTGTGATTTGAATTTCAAAAATACAACATACATGGTTGTCATTATGGGGTAAAATTTAGTTCAAGGGGAGTAAAATATTTTTTTGGTGAATAGTAACTTTTGTGTTTTGTTAACCACGATTAGAGGTAATTAGTGTAATTTAAGATAAAAATAATAGTATAAAAATATAAAAATATTTTCACACATGTCCTAAAATTATTGTATGATTTACGGCCGACCAATACAAACTATGGGTCAATTTTTGAGACCCCATGGAGCCACTTGGGGTGACAATGACATTAATATCTTTTATTTAAAGTAAAAAATAAAAATATCACAAACATGTATTGTTTTACTAAAACAATTTTTACATGTGGTTATATATGATATATTTTTGACTATAAATACTCATTAGAGAGATAAAACGATTTCCTATAATATGGTAATTTTTTTATATTTTTTTATACATCAAAAAAATAAAATTATTTATGACACAATAATGATGTAGTGTTTACGTCATTAATTAATGATTTAAATAAAAAAGAAGATAATGTTTAAAATAATATCCAACACTTTTCCAATTATTATTGGATGATTTTATTTCTATCATGGACAACCTTATCCTAGAATGTAATTTATTTTTGGGCTTTAGAAGCTGAATTTCATTTTATAATAAAATAATAATTTCATGATTTCCAAAAGAGCCCCTCCTCTCCATTATAAAAAGACCCCACTTCCTACCCATATATCACACTTCACAAGCCCTTTGGCTCGTCCAAAATCAACAAAAATAATCTCCCAATATCCCTCTCTACATCCTAGTAGCCTCAATTTTGGAAGAATTCTTTCCAAGGAAGCCTTTGGGCTCAAATCAAAAAGAGTTACCTAATTTAAAGGTAATGTCCTCTCTTATGTTCTTTTGTTTTATTTTACTTCTCCAACCCCATAAACTCTTTTTATTCCTTTGTTTTATAACAAAAACAGTATCTAAAATATTCTATGATGTTTTTATAATAATTATTTGAGCTAAACTTGCACACACCTACATCTAATGGCTAAATAACATACTGTTTCTGTGGATGAGGAATTTCTGCCTCACGAAATGATGATTGTTCAATATTCTACAAACACCTTCAAGGGTGGCCATTAAGATGTCACTATATTTATATATGATATATAATATGATTATGTTTTCCTTAAGCTTCTGTATTTTCTATTTATGGCATACCTTTATGGTTTCCATTATAGGTAAACGCGATATCTTCATTTTAGGAAGTGCGGACTACCACCCCTCAAAGTGATTGTATTGGTTAATTCCATATGTGGGATGTGTAAAGGATGGATTTAATAATATTACATATGATATTATACTAGATGTATAATATTCCTTTAAATAATTATGATTTCATTCCTTTAAATACGAAATATAAATGAAAGTAGCGTTCATGCGTACGTACGGCTTACCGTCTCCATGAACGGTGCATATCATTTCTTACCTCTAAATGTTATGTAATATTATAAATGCATGTATATACTGGATATATATAATATATATGACATCTAAATCATGAATATAATTCTGGATATAATGTATACTTTACAACATCATCAACTTGTAATTATAAGGAGTATATTTTTGACTCAAATATCAATGATCGACAAAACGACCGTTATTAACTAAAATAATTAAAAAGTGTTCATAACATGGTAATAAGTGATATAAAAGGAAAAATGAACATAAAAAAGGTTCTTAATCAAGTAGAAATTATATCGAGTTTATTATTCATGAGATTAAAGAATGATTGAGTCAAATCGGACACGAGGTAAGGGATCCTACATCTCTCTTTCTTTTTAAGAACTCTCTTTTATGTCATTTCTTTTAAGCACCTATTTATTATGTTGCGGGATGTTATTTTATATTACCATTACTATAAGATTTATTTTCATATGATTGGAGACCATATTTGATCTCGTCAATCCATTTTTGGAAGTCTTATGTGGCGCCGTTAGGCTGCCAAGTTTTCGTAAGGGATTATTCATCTCACTTTTATTCTAGTGAGATTTATGCTAAATTTTCCAGTATTTACTTTGAGTGGTGCATGTACATCCCATTATTATACTATTTGTGTAATATAATTTCATTTATTAGTATTTACATCAATGTTTTATTGTCCTTCTTTCATGGGGTGTACGTTTCGAAAGTTACCCAAGTCGGTAAGGGAACCTTTCACCTTCCTCTTTATAAAACACTTCTTTTGTTAGGTCTTTTAATTTACATCTTATTATATTGGGATATGTTATTATATATCGTTATTGATATAAAATTTATTTCCAAGTGATGAGATACCCTTTTTTTCTTATCAACTCATTTTATTGGAATTTTAATGTGACGTCGTTAGGGTGCCAAGGGAACTTCTTAACCCAATTTTGATTTCATTGGGTTCAACTTGTAGTTATTGAATATGTAATTCTATGAATATGTGTGAATGAATCTGATTGTTTTACACTTAATATCCAAATATATTGGGTGTATTTATATTTGTCACACATAATTATGTAATTGATTTATCCTCAATTTAAGGATACCTTCTTTATAAGGGATTTCATCTCATTTTACATTTCTTTTGAGACTTCATTGTTGTTATGCACCAATTCACTTTTATATGGTGTATATACTATCTTTTGGAATATTATATAATGAATCCTTATATTTTCATGATATTATAATGTTCTGATTAAATGTTATTCCACAATTATTGTATTGAAGTGTCTCTCATTTTGTTAAAAACCCTTTAACTAAAATATCATTTTAAATGTTTTAATGATTTCTTTTTATAAATATTTCTCTTTAATATCAATGTTTTCAAAATGGTTTTAATTATTTATTTATATGGATATTAATGGTTTAAAATTTTAAAATCTTCAAAGCGGTATGGGACACATTGATTCAAAACCTCTTTATTAAATCTTTTAAATGGTTTTGAAAATAGTTTTTAGAATGGATTCATTATTTCAATATCTTAAAATGTTATATTGTTATTGCGATATGGGAATGTTATCTTTCTTTTATTATTATGTTATGTTCTATGACTATGTTATGGTTCTTGGGCATTGTTTATGAAGACAGGTGGTTCCATGATAAACTATGGGCGAGTGATCTTGAGATAGCTAACCAATGCATTTAGTAATGTGATGGAGGTAAATGTTAATGTTTCTCCTAAGAGATTTATGGAGTATAGTATGATGGGTATTCCCAATGTGACTCCCTATGTAGTTGTGATAGCTATAATGTATGTATGTTATATATTCCTCAATTTACCTTTATGTCTTATGATTTCTATGAGTTATTCATAAATCTTATGATTTCATGAGGTATGTTAAATTGCTTATGTCTTATGAGTAAAGTGTTTTTTCATTGATTCTTATGTATACATGGACTAATGTTTCCTTACCATAGTTTTTATGTCCCTTACTGAGTTATTTGTGATCATCCCATGTTTTTGAAATGTTTCTCCATAGGACATAATGTGGAATACGGTCACGGATGGGATCAAGGAAATGTAATGATGTCTAAAACATAGCACTGGACATGACTCTTTTATTCAAGAGTTTATATTTTGTGGAAAAAAATGGAGACTGAGTAGATGTGTCTACCTTTTAATCTTTGAGATGTAATTAGTTCTGTCCTATTTCTCTAAAACTCTAAACCTGAAAAGATCCTCAATGTGAATTATTCATTTAATTAAATATTATTCAATGTTTTAAGGTTGGGTCCTTATAGCTGGTATCAAAGGTCGGTTTAGATAACTTTAGAGGTAAGAGTGTTGTTTAAGCATAAGTGAAAAGTTATCTATAACCACAGTGGTTATTTTATTAGATAGAGTAATTGTTATTTATGAATGTTGGAATGAGTTTGTTATAACATGGATAAGTATATCTTAGTGTTAATCTTCCTCTTTAGTACATGATGATTTTGTTGATATAATCACACTGAACATTTTGGTTTTAGTAAATGGATAGATTTAGCAGGCACCAAAGTGACAATGGGTTTGAAGGAAACTGTGGTAGTTCTCTGATTAAGAGACTGGATGAAATGAGGGATTCAATGAGAAATATCGTGGTTATTCTAAACCAACTATCAGGAGTCATGGTCAACCACTTGAACCTTGGTGAGTTATCTGATGTATCATGTACGAGAGAACCAATTTGATGTGGAAGTTCAGGTAATAATTATAAAGGTAACAATTAGAGTTTATATGATCCTTACTTTTGAGGTAGTTTTGGGTTACTACATGATATGAGGGAATATGAAAGGCATGAGATAAACATGAGGTTAAAGTATGTTTTGGTTATTTTTGATGATTTTATCACTTTTTGGGAATGTTATAAGAATTATGTAGTTTCAGAAAAAGGCCAACACGAAGACTGTGTGACAACCTGTCGCGTCGGATGAAGCTGTGGGAATCGAACCCACAACCAAAGTGTGACTGGTATTTATCGCCTACCGGTGGACTATGTGATGTCCCTAGTTAGTTCGAATAAGTTTTTAAGTTATATGATCTTATGAATCTAGAATAAGTTAATTTTGGGTTACCTATTGAAATTATTAACCTATCATAGAGGATATGTGATTAGGTTAATTAGTTTTTAGTATTAGACTTTAAGAGTAACTAATGTTATTTGGAGATAAATGTTAAGATTTACCATGGAAGACTATGTGATTAAATCCATTGGAGATTTGGGTTTCAATAATAGTTTGGTTTTTTCTTTGAAGAATTTTATGGGTAGCTGTTTATTGAATGGTCTTTGTTGAACATTGAATAATGTTTGAAAATTTTTGGAAATTATGAGTAGTATTTGTTTTTATAAAGGATTATCATTTTTGGAAATTATCTAATCTCGTACTAACAATTTTGGTTTTGGTTTTGGTCTAAAGACATGGGAAGTATGTTGTTCTCTTTTGAGGATTGGGTGATTCTCTAGAAGATTATTATATTGCTCTTAATATGAACAAGTTATCCTAAATACTCGTATGTTGGAGAAAATATGGGTTTGTGTACGAAATCTAGAAAAATTTGAAAGTCAACATGACAAGTAAGTATGTTTCCTTATGTTTTAGTTAAGCACATAAATAAATTCCTCAATGCAAAGAAATTTAAAACAAAAATGTTGTCTGTTATTTTTTACGAATGGGGAATCAAATACCGTTTAACCCATCACCAGTTTGTGATTTTATGGTGGTTAACTTTCTCCTAAAAATGTTTTCTATCACTCTCCCTCAGAACACGAACCTTTGTTTTTTTCTTCCATATCCATGTTTTCCTTTATGGAATCCTAGTATGGCTTCAATTCAATTACCTTTGTACTTACCTTTATTTCTTATAAAGTGACCGTTTAATTTACTCTTTTTCCGATGTGGGGCTTTCATTGAATTTTCCAAGCCCAATTTTAAAAATTGCGATGAAGCAATTCCCAAAAGGGGGGAAGGATGTAGCATCACAGGTAAATACAGGATATTACTATTTTATATTTTTCTATATTGTGAATAAAATGTTAATATTAATTTAAAAGGAACACTATGCTCGATGGTGTACCCAATACGCAAAAATGAGTTTCTCTGAAATCTTACGTTGAACTATAATAATAAAATAATATCATTTTAAATGGTAGTTAATGCCTTGCCATTGTAATGGCGGGAATGAACAGAACTAACTACAAAATGATTATACATGATTGTCAAATATTTTTACTTTTTTTCCAATAAATGTTAGAGCCTTAAAATGCGAATGAATCCAATTTTAATCATATATATTATAATATTATTTAAAAAGTCGATTAACCTCCTTTTGATGGAAAAACTTTTTAAAATATATTTTTTATGATTTTATATGTTATATATGACAAACTAAATTCCTTATTTAGAATCTGGATATCAAAATTTACTTTGTGTAATTTTTTTTTATTTTTTCTGATAAAGATCAGTTTTAGTGAAAATGTTGTATTTTAATTCAAAACATGTTTTTAATCTAATTTTTTAATATGATTAGATAAACTTTTTAATTGGCTTTAAATTGAAATTAGAATATATTTTTACCATTAAATCCAATGGTGGTCATTGGAATTAATTTCACTTTGAAATTGGACTTAAACTAGTGTCAATCTTTTAATAGATATTGTTTCATAAAAACATGATCTTTGTTTTGACATCGGGAATTAATTATTAAATTAAATATTGAAACTTTTATGTTTTGAATTATGTAAAAGAGACATAATTTTCTAATTCTTAATATCAAATATATCATAGGGTGAATTTTTGGTTTTTTTCTGAAAAAACATCAAATTTTAATGAATAGTGAAACCACTAAGTGGTAGTTAAAAAACTAATTTTTTGATTAAAAGGAACATTACCACTTCCATGATTTTAATTTCAAATATCGAACATACATGGTTTTCATTAGGATGTAAAATTTTGTTCAATGGGATTAAAATATTTTTTTGGTGAATAGTAATTTTTGAGTTTTGTTAACTGCGATTAGAGGTAATTAGTGTAATTTAAGATAAAAATGATATTATAAAAATATAAAAATATCTTCACACATGTCCTAACCTTATTGGTTGATTCATGGCCGACCCATAAAATCCGTGGGTCAATTTGTGGGACCCCAAGGAGCAACTTGTGGTGAAAATGACATTAATACCTTTTATTTAAAGTAAAAATAAATATATCACAAACATGTATAGTTTTACTAAAACAATTTTTACATGTGGTTATATATGTTATATGATTTACTATAAATACTCGTCAGAAATATAAAAATATTTCACACAACATGGTAATGTTTTTATATTTTTTTTAGACATCAAAAAAATAAAATTATTTATGACACAATGATGATGTAGTGTTGACGTCATTAATGAATGATTAAAAAAATAAGAAGATAATGTTTAAAATAATATCCAGCACTAGTCCAATTATTATTGTATTATTTTATTTAGAACATGTAATACCTTATCTTATATTTTAATGAATTTTGGAGCTTTGGAAACTGAATTTCATTTTATAATAAAATAATAATTTCAAGATTTCTAAAAGAGCCCCTCGTCTCCCTTATAAAACGTCCCCACTTCCTACCCATATCTCACACTTCTCAAGCCCTTGGTCTCGTCAAACGCTACTCAAATAAGCTCTTAATATCCCTATCTTCATTCTAGAAGCCTCACTTTGTGAATAATACTTTCCAAAGAAGCCTTTGGGCTCAAATAAAAAATAGTTACCCAATTGAATGGTAATGTCCTCTCTTATGTTCTTTTGTTTTATTTTGCTTCTCCAACACCCTAAACACTCTTTATTCCTTTATTTTGTAACAGAACAAGTATCTTAAATATACTAGGATGTTTCTATAATAAGGATTCGAGCTACACATACACACACATACGTCTAATGGTTAAATAACATACTGTTTCCGTGGATGGAGAATTTCTGCCTCAAGAAATGATGATTGTTAAATATTCTTTTAAAACCTTAAAAGGTGGACATTAAGATGTAAATATATTTATAAATGATATATAATATTTTTATGTTTTCCTTAATCTTATGTATTTTTCATTTATGTTATACCTTTATGGTTTCCATTATGTGTAAACGTGATATCTTCATTTTAGGAAGTGCAGACTACCGCCCCCTCAAAGTGATTTGATTCGTTAATGCCACATGTGGGACGTGTAAATGATGGAGTTAATGATATTACATAGGATATTATACTGGAGTTGTAATATACCTTTATATCATTATTATTTCATTCCATTAAATACAAAATAGATATGAAAGTAGTGTTCATGTGTACGTACGGCTTACCATCTCCATGAACAGTGCATATCATTTCTTACCTCTAAATGTTATGTAATATTATAAATGCATGTATATACGGGATATATATAATATATATGATATCTAAATCATGAATATAATTCTGGATCTAATGGATATTTTACAACATCAACAACTTGTAATTATAAAGAGTTTATTTTTGACTCAAGTACCAATTATCAACAAAACGACCGTTATTAACTAAAATAATTACAAAGTGTTCATAACATGGTAATAAGTGATATAAAAGGAATAATGATCTTGAAAAATGTTCTTAAGAAAGTATAAATTAACTCATGTTTATTATTCAAGAGATTAAATAATGATCAAGTCATGTCGGACACGAGGTAAGGGATCTTACCTCTCTCTTTCTTTTTAAGAACTCTCTTTTATGTAATTTCTTTTAAGCTCATATTTATTATGTTGGGGGATGTTATTTTATATTACTCTTAGTTTTAATTTTATGTTCATATGATGGGAGACCCTATTTGATCTCCTCAATCTATTTTTGGATGTTTTATGTGGCGCCGTTAGTCTGCCGAGTTTTCGTAAGGGATTATTCATCTCACGTTTTTCTAGTGAGATTTACTCTACATTTTCCACTATTTACTTTGAGTGGTGTATGTACTTACCATTATTATACTCATTGTGTAATATACATTCATTTAAGAGTATTTACATCAATTTTTTATAATCCTTCTTTAATGGGGTGTACGTTTCGAAAGATACCCAAGTCGGTAAGGGAACCTATTACCCTCCTCTTTCTAAAAGACTTATTTTGTTATGTCTTTTAATTTACATCTTATTATGTTCGGATATGTCCTTCTATATCCTTATTGATGTAAAATTTATTTCAATGTTATGAGATACCCTGTTTGTCTTATCAACTCATTTTCTTTGAATTTTTTTGTGACGTCGTCAGGCTGTCAAGGGAACATCTTAACCCAATTTCGATTTCTTTGGGTTCAACCTGTAGTTATTGAATATGTCATTCTATGAATATGTGTGAATGAATCTGATTGATTTACACTTAATATCCACTTATATTGGGTGTATTTATATTTGTCACACATAATTCTTTAATTGATTTATCCTTAATTTAAGGATACCTTTTTTATAAGGGATTTCATATAATTTTACATTTCTATAGAGACTTAATTGTTGTTATGCACCAATTCACTCTTATATGGTGTATATATTGTATTTTGGAACATTATATCATGAATCCATTTATTCTCATGATATTTTAATGTTCTTATTAAATTTTATTCCTCAATTATTGTATTCAAGTGCCTCTCATTTTGTTAAAAACCCTTTAACTAAAATATCATTTTAAATGTTTTAATGATTTAATCATATAAATATTTCTCATTAATATCCATGTTTTCAAAATGGATTTAATGATTTATATATATGGAAATTAATGGTTTAAAATTTTAAAAGCTTCAAAGTGTTATGGGGCACTTTGATTCAAAAATCTCTTTATTAAATGTTTTAAATGGTTTTGAAAATGGTTTTTATAATGGATTCATTATTTCAATATCTTAAAATGTTATATTGTTATTGCGATATAGGAATTTTATCTTTCCTTTTTTCTTAAGTTATATAATATGATTATGTTATGGTTCATGGTATTTTTTTATGAAAACGGGTGGTTCTATGATAAACTAAGGGCAGGTGAGCCCGAGATAGCTCTCTAATGAATTGGGTAACGTGAGAGAGGTAAACATTAATGTTTCTCCTAAGAGATTTAGGAAATATACTATGATGGGTATTCCGAATGTGACACCCTATGTAGCTATGATACATACAATGTATTTATATTATGTATACCTCAATTTACGTTCATGTCTTAGGATTTCTAGGAGTTATTAATAAATCTTATGATTTCATGAGGTATGTTAAATTGCTTATGTTTTATGAGTAAAGTGTGTTTCCATTGATTCTTATGTATACGTGGACTACTGTTTCCTTCCCATATTTTTTATATCCCTTACAAATATTTTTTTGCTCATCCCATGTTTTTGAAATGTTTCTCCACAATACTTAAAGTGGAATACGGTCAAGGATGGGATCAAGGAAATTTCAAGATGTCTAAAACATAGAACTAGACATGACTCTTTTATTCAAGATTTTATATTTTATAAAAAAAATGGAGACAGAGTAGATGTCTCTACCTTCTAATCTTTGAGATGTAATTAGTTATGTCCTAATTCTCTAATACTCTAAACCTGAAAAGATCCTCAATGTGAATTATTCATTTATTTAATATTATGTAATGTTTTAAGGTTGGGTCCTTATAAGTTACATATTTTAGAAGAAACTTCATAAGACATTCATAAATAATTAAATTTCAGAAAATATTTTCATCGCCAATCAGATTGATAATGAGAGAAATCAATTAAATATTTGAAGGATAATGGTTGATATTGTTCAATGGAGTACCTAAAATGTTTAGAAAAACATCTTCCCTTGTTGAATTTTCATATAATATCATTTTTCATTTGAGTACATAGGTTTTTCCTTCTGAATAACTATATGGAAATTAGTATCAAATCTAGTATTTTGGAATAAGGTATGTGAAAAAAAAAATTGATGAGACCATAATTTGTAGAGGAAACTACAGAGAAATTTAGGATTTTTTAGCGACACTTGAGGACTTCTAGAAGTAGGTTGAATAGTTATATAGATAATAGGAAAAAGGAACATTTTTTCTAGGTTGGTTATTATGTCGTTCTCAACATTTCTCATTGTAAAAGTGTTACATGTCTAGGTACAAAGGGGAATATGATTCCATGGTTCCTTGGAACCTATGAAATCCTAGAAAATGTTTTATTAGTTTCTTATTGAGTAGATTTTTGTCTGAGTTTTTCATAGGTACACCTTGATTTTCATTTTTCAATGTCATGAATGTATGTTTTGGATAAGCCTCATTTTTGTGGCATAAATTAGTTAAATTGAAAGAAAAACATTCATATGAGGAGAAACCTGTATAGAATCCTGACTATATATATGAAATATTAAAGAATTAGATAATTAACTAGGTTATGTTTATGTACAAAAAACACATGGTTGAAGAAGAAACATGTGAATCTGAAAATGCTATGAAAGGATGGTATCCTAACATGTTTAATAAGTCCATAAAAATTCAATGATTTGGTTTACAAGGGGAAAAATAAAACAACACATGTACTCACAAATTGTTTTTCACATTTGGAAATTATGTAGATCAATTCGCTATAAATGTATAATGAAAAAAATGTTATTTATAAAAAATAATTTTTTTACTAATCTAATAGTAATATAACAATTGGAAAGGTAATGTGAACATTTTAAATAGTAATATGGACATTCTATTAATAAAACAACATATTAAAGGATAAATAAAATTTAGGTATCTCATAAATGAAAACATTAAATATTTATATCGTGAAATAATTAAATAAATGATTTAAAAATGATAAATTATGTATTTTCATTTTTGTGAAATGTAAATATTTATTTAATATTTTATAATTAATACAATGTTATAATTTCAAATTTAATATAAAACAGATTCATAAATTAATATTTTTTGAATTATAATTATAAGATAATCTTTTTAGGATCATATTTTATTTTTTAATGTGTTATAAAAACTGTATTAATATTAAAAGAAGTATTTTTCTAATAAAATATTATTTTAATTAAAACATACATTTATCATATTTTTAAATTAATTTTCTATAAAATGAGTCCATTTCAAAATTTCAATCATCAATATATTGTTAAGGTTAATTTAATGTATTTTTATGAAATTGTGGAATTTTTTAGAAGAGAGAAATATATTAATTTATAGTATTTAACAATATATTCCAAATACATGAACATTTCAATAATAATTAATGAACAAACCATTAGTTTTAACTCAAATTCAATGGGTATTATACTTCATCACAATAATAAACTCTATTGATTTTCATGTGAAAAAATAACAAACAAATGAATAAAAAATAAAAAACGCTCATCCTCTATCTCTATATTTACCACCCCTTCTCCACACACCACCGAACATTTTATCTAATCTAAATTCAACCCAATTAAATTCCCAGTCCTATTTCTCACATACAGGGCCTACTGGTCTTACCAAAATACAAAAACCCTCTGCCTTAAAGAGGTTCTCAATGAGTTGACTTTTAAGAGGTAAAACCGTCAATCATTCTTTTTTAATTTCATTTATTTTATTATACTATCCTAAACTACCCTATCTAAAATGTAATGATGACTCTATTATAACACATATAAAATATTTATATTGTTTTAATGGATAATAAAACATTAAACCACATCTCTTATCCTCTTATTCTAAAAATGAAAATATCATCTGTGATGTGCCGATTCCCCGCCTTCATGGATAATTCTTTTTTGTTTTCCATTACCAACTTCAATGATAGTTATAAACAAATTATTTTCATTAAATATTATTTAATAATTTATATAATAAATATTTTAGTGTTTTGGTACTAATTTATATAAATAATATTCAATTAAATGAAACATGATTATGATGTTCAAAATAACCAAAAAAACAAACCAAAATTTTATCATTACTATTTTATATATTTAATCATCATCATATCAAAGAAATTATATATGGGATCATAGAAAAATTTGAAAACATAACAGTAAAATTTATTTACATTTCTGGTTATTTCTATCAATTTCATAAGAAGTCCCCAAATTGTACTTTGGGGAACTGACCATAATCCAATCAAATGAACCCTCCTGGAACAACAATTATGATATTTATTACTCCTACAAATTGTAATAAATGAACATAGTCAAAGAACAATAAATAAAATATAATCATAAATGTTTTTTATAAGTAACTAATGAATATAATTTGATTACCCAATGCAATAATTACAAGTGCATATAACATTCAGACATAAATAAAGGGAATTTGTAACCCAAATTATATTCATTTGGTAAACCTTCCAATTAATTTATTATTTTGTTTTATGTTTATTCATGAAATTGATTTTATTTCATTATGTTTTAGTATATGGATTTATAATGAGTACACATATTAAATTCATTTGACTAATTATCATTTCAAGGATACAATATTTCTATGGTATATTACATTAACAATAATATTTACCGTATCATTTTACTACATTTTAAAACAATGTTTTTAACATATACAAAATAAATATTATTTACCTTTTTCATAAAAACATAATGATTCTATATTTCCTTTACATGTTTTCAATTTTTTTCTATAAATGTTATCATTTATAAGTAATCAACATCAAACAAATTACATATAATTTCAAAATAAAAATTGTATTTTCCTCAAGAATGTTTCTTTTATGAAACATTTATGTGTTATGGTCATGTTATGGTTCCTAGGGATTTTTATTACCATGGGAGGTTCCAAGATAAATTGGGGGGCATATGAGCTAGTTATTTCCCTCTAATGCATTGGGTAAAAATGAAAGATTTCACTGGTTAGGTATCTACTAAGTGATTATGTGAATATACCATGATGGTTATTCCAAGACTAATAATATTAGCTACTACCTATGGATCTGAGAGAGAATAATTATAAATAAGTGTGATAGGAAAATGATTCCAAATGATTCATTTTTATATAATTTTATGTTTTCTATATTTTTACTTGAAACTTATTATTTGACAAAGGATTCCAAATATTATATGTTTTATGTGTTAATGTTTTGTTTCCATTCATGTAATAATCGTTTCTTTCCTCTATCATATGTCTTTTATTTAGATTTTTATACTTATCTAATGTTTTAGAAAATTTCAAAGGGTTTCTCGATGGGTAAAATAATAGAAGAATTCATGTTTCATGTTTTGTAGTTTTGTTTTGGAAGGAAATCATGTTTTGTTCTAGAAGCTTAATATTGTGAAAAAATTGATATTGAGTAAAAGTGTATTCTTTTTTAATATAATGTCACTATATTTAAATTTTTCACTCATTATATAGAACTATTCAACTAAAATATACTTTGAAAATATTAAAGTTAATTATAGATGAATTATGTACTTTTTATGGTTATGGATATAGAGATCAAGGAGGTCCTCCCCATATTTAATATTTTATAAACTCTAGAGAACCATCCTAGAGTACTAGAAACAATATTCCTCCTCGTGAAAACATAAAGACTAACTATAGAGACCATCTCTATGGTATTATTTGATTAGAAACCCCCCACTAAATTTAAATTAATAGGTTTTAAATTCATTCTCTTTCTTGAATTTTAATTGATGGTAACCCTTTATATCACCTATTGGAATCATGTTAAACAACCTGAATGTATTCCCCACGGTGACCATTGTTAATATCCACCCCCATTGACATATATTTTCATCATAATGATACACATTGTGTTAAAAATCCTGTCATACCACCGTCTTATAGAGATTAAATCAGAGGATAATTTTTACTAAATCATGTGCTTCATCATTGACTAGTTACATTTAATCAAAACTAAATGAAAAACTATGGATAGTTGTCATAGTTCATTAATAAATTGGTTCACTTATCATCAATTTTATTAGGGGATGATCAAAATAGCCATCCTTCCAATGTGAATGAATTTAAAAAATAACAACTATAGTTTGATCATATAAGTAAATTTCACCCTAAATATTTGGATTATATCATATCAATATGGGAATAATAGTTGAATGGAAACATTACAGTCATGTTATTTCCAATTGACATATGCTGACATTACAATCCAAAATATAAAAGGAGGAATGGAATTTTTTTATATTTATGAACCTATGGAAAACTCCCCCATATAATTTAGACCATAAATATATCATATAAGGTTTATAGAAATGAAATAATAGAGATAGGGAAATGGTTTCTCATGTTTTTAGGGCTCAAAACCCTTACATGAGGAAGGAATGAATCATTCATAAACATGATTATATCTTTAATATAATTAGATTTTTGAAGAAATTGTTGATCACCCATCATGAATACATTTAAAATGATATTTTTCATATAAAACACTCTGTTTTACTCTAATTGATTTTTAATTGTGCCCCCAATGTAAGGTGTAATAAAATTTGATATGTTAGGGACAATTTTCATGATAAATATCCACATGTGATAGCTAGTATTTGGTGGAAAACATTCCATATGTAATTCTGATAAAAGATGTACTTTATAGGGGATATCTTTATATATAATATTTCTCCATGATATTACGATGATCAAATAAGCGTCCCATTTGATGAAAGTAGATACTAAAAACATAGAATGGCCCTCAAAAGTTATTAGTTCTCATCCTTAAAGGTGATACACCAAACGCATTCTTTGATAGAGGAATGAATAAAAAAAATTAATGTAATAATAGCTATCTCATTTATGTTATAGGATAACTCAAAAACATAAAATCTGGTGGATCATTTACCACCACAATCACCCCTTGGATCATCACAACCACAATAGTTATAGGATGTTATAGTGGAATAACCATGTCAACCAAAACCCAGTTGGTTATGGGAAATTTATATCACCACCTCATACTCTATAATTTTATTATAAATTATATATTTTTAGGGACGATCTCTAGTATTATACAAAGTGAATCAAACCCCCATCACGATCTAACAACCTCATTATAAGCACACATGGTCTAATCCATATTAGAATCACTTAGGTCCAATATCCAAAAACAATTCGGGGAATGAATTTGAAAGAGATGTTGAATCATAAAACATTTATTATTTCTAATGGAATATAAATAACAAAAATTTAATATAGGATACATATATTTCTAATAGAATATAATCATAATGATAAAAATTCCCTTTCTAATGTGTGTTATTTGATGATATTATCACCACCACATGATAAAAATGATAAATTTTTATGAATCATCATTGTGTATAATACAGAACATGATACCTAATCATAATAATGTATTTAAAAGCATATTTTTGTGATATAACCATCACTAAAATACCTGAAGATGTCCTATATAATTCGTATTAGTGAAAAAAATAAAACATTGGATTCCCCATAGATGAACATTTACTACCTACATACCTTGTGTGTACCTAGGGGAAAGATAAGGCCCTAATTACATATATATACCACCAGAAAAATAGAGAAATTATGTCCTTTTACACAAATTTTATATTGGATAAATATGAAATTGATTTTGACTAATTGAGGAGACTCAAAACCCTGATAATAAGAGCTTATATTACCACTTACCATAGATCCTATTAGGTTCCAATGCCTCTCTTATATTAAAAATTCAATTAGAATAAGACACACAAAATATAAGTGAAATTTATCATAATATAACTTGAAATAAATACAAAAAACTAGTGTATATACACATAGTGTCTGAACTGTATTGTGGATTTCCATTGTTGATGTATGAACCACAGCTATGTTGAGGTTGTTAACCATGTTTTAATGAAGCTAGATTTCAACAATAGTCATGAGAAACCTAGTCATATTAGGATTCACCTATTGTTTCCACTAGGGAATCAACCTAGATGACACTTTAATCAGAGATCCATAACTCTATAGTGTGTATTGAGTAAAATGGAAGCAATTTATATGTCATGTTACTCTATAAAACCACAGTGCAATCTATATTATGAATGGTTGGATGTGATTCATCATCCTCCCTTAATGAAGAATCATGTCTTCCCAATATTAAGTGATATTGGTTACAATGAGTAACATTTTACTCTCATAATATATCTATGTGACCCCGTTATTCAAATGTTTCTATTATAATAAGTCCTGAAAATTTTATACTATATATATTCTCCATAGGGAACATTTTTTATCTAAAATAGATCCCTTCATCTAGTTAAACATTTTATCAGGATGTTTTGAAAATAAATTTTCTTTATATAATTATCTTGAAATTGATGAATACATATATACGCATCATCTAAAATTATAATACTTTTTAAAATGACTGGGTCATTGATTTCCAAACCAAATGTAAATGACTTTTTAATTCCAAAAATATGAAACTATAGAAAGTGCAGTTGTTATATATTTTCATTATGGACCTCCATTATGATTTTATGACACTATTAATCTCTTTCATATGTCCATATGGCCTATGGGAGTTTTTATCTATTTCACAACACCTATAGTACTCTATATAAAAGTATTAGGACATATATTTGTTGAAGACATCTTCCATGTAAAATAAATCTAATATAGTTTTGATTGAAACATTAATGCTCAAACTAGAACTACAACAATCTTTAGCAATCAGGACTATAAACTAATATATATCACCTCACACAAAAATATTTTACAAAAAATGAAACCCAAATAAGTAAGAAATTATTCTGTAAAATATATAAATATATTAACACCAAAATAAAAACAATTATTAACATTAATGGGATATTTCGCTGATATAATTATTCTATTCCATAGAAAATAACACTATCAAGATATTAGATTCCCAAAAACTAAATGATTTTTTTCTAAACATCTATACTAATGTTTTCTACATTAATTTAATAATGGGACATAATATCTAATATTTCTTCATCTTAAAGGACATCCTCTAATTGATAGTTGATTTTTGAAAGCTGAAATTTTGTAATCCCCATCATAATTGGTATGTGTATTGATTACACAACCCATGAAAGGTGAGCTGATATATGTAATAGAAAAAAATTTACAGAACATTAATGTATAATCAAAGAGGACATTCATCGTATCAAATTATAGAGTCATGGAAATTTAGAATTAATTAGTTGTAACCCCAACTTGCAATATAATATCATATAAATAACATCAATCCTCAGAATAATCCAATATTTCATTCAACCATAAACAATAGGATAAGATATAATATGAAAAGGAATCACCTATACCCAAACCGATCTAGACGCCCCAGAATTCCAACATCTATGAATGGGTTTATGTGAACCTTCCCACCTAATAAGATCATTTTTAGATAAATTTTTTATTAAGGATCTATTTATTTAATCAAAATTTTAGAACCCTTACCCATCAAATTGGATACATAAATATATGATATCACTAATCATAATATAAAAAGTTTTCATAGAGGTTGAGGTGGTTAATGAAGATGGTGATAAAATGGAACAAAACACTCACACACCATATATAATAATTCCATATATGTCATAGAAAATTTGATACATGAATGTAAAAAATATATAAAATTCTTTTATTATTAATCATAATCATCTTGGGTTCATTTAAGACAATCTATTTTAAAGGAGAGACTACATAATGTTCAATTTTTAGTCAACATCATAGCTTGGAATTCCGAACATATCCTAACCTATAAGAAATAAAAACACAACTAAATTATAGTTAGTGAAAGTAAAAATATTTATTGATAACCTCAACCACTTAGTTTTATAACATGGATTTTCCATCTGATTTAATGTGTTTTCTTCTTGTACAATAATATGTCATCTTCAATAATTGGACAATATCCCATAGAAAATTTAAAATCTAGATCCCCTTCATTTTTGTACCTTTCTTAGAGAGTTATTCGTTGAGTTCACATTAAGAGCCCATTAGTTATAAATTGATGTCACTATGGATGAGGCATATTTCATAGATGTTGGTTCCACTACGTTTCCCATGAAAATTTTATCCCTGAAGAAATATTGGGTATATCCATACCAGGTCATTTCAAATTATTATATATTATCCATGACGGAGTATATTTGAATCTATTGAGATTTAATTTATAAATTATATATAATAAATATGTTAAATTAATTTTCCCTATAATTCATTGGATATAGTAATGTTATGTTTTCCCCTTTTTATTATAAAACATAAGACTATGAAAATAGTGGGATAAATTTTATTCGGATAATTAAGGTGAAAACTTGTTGAGTGTTATAAACTCTAACAATGTGTTTATGGTTTCCCTATAAAATATAATGATTAATTTTTTCATGTAATTATATTATTTTATTTCATTATACATTTCCATAATCATATAATGTGAACCTTTGAATAATCATCAAAAAATAGGTTATTATAATGTTTGGAGAAAATTACCATGTATAGTCCTAGAAATCCCTATATATAGATACATGATTCTATTATAAGGAGGTATTTCATCCAATATTTGATTTTTCTACCAATATAATAAACAAAAATGGATTATAAATAGTTCATATCAATCGTTGGAGTGATCTTGAAAATTAATACCTGTTTCCAAATAACTAAATGGTGGCTATTACTCACTATTTAAGACATGATCAGGTAATGAGAGTTCCATTTCATAGGTCAAAGAATAGAATCACCTACTTTTCATATGATGTTCATCTATATTCTCCCACTGGGTAGTGATATAACTAATAGAGGAATAAAAACCCATTCAATCTATTTGGATCAATATCAATCCTAGGATCCTCTATTTAGGTGAATAATTCTCTAATATTAACAAAACATAGCTAAATCTCTTCAATAAAATTGAACTAAACATGAAAAAAAGAATGTATTTGTGGGGTATGGGTACATTTTTCACATACTCATGACTTTAGTGACATTATATGATATAAACCATTTTAGAAAAAAATTATTTTTGTGATGGTAGTAATTAATACAATATTAATTTTCCCCACATTATTTCGTGACTCTCATGATATATATACTTCTTATTCTCTTAATGATAGTAAAAATGAAGTAGAAAATATCTAATATTCCCCCACATCATCTTTATGATCTAATGATTCTCATATACCATCAATTACGTCTTCATATTATTATTCTTCATATACATCTAGAAAGTGTGAAAAAATGAAGAGTATAAATATCCAATAGATTCTCCTCACTCATTTTAGGAAACCATGTCAACTACTGTCCATAAAACATGATAAATGAATCTGGGTATTGAGTTGTATCGACAGACTACATTGACCAGTGACACAATGCATCATATGGAGATACAAAAGTAAATTGCATTCCTAAAAATACATCAAGATGTCTCCTATAAGAACCTCATAGAAAATCTTGGACATGATCCAGTTGTGGATACCCATAATTAGGTTCTATTAGATGATAAATGAGTTTATATACAAGAAACGTTTTGAATTCATCCAACCCACATCGCTATGTTAATCATCAATACTGTCAATCAAATTTCATCCCACATCATTTAATAAACACAATAACTGAAATGGAAATATAATATAATAAAAATAATAAAAGGTAATATAATTTTTTGTTTTATATTTACATATGAGATATCAATTGGATATTTAAGAAAAAAACATCCAATCGTTATCCCTGATATGATGATCAATGTAATGGTTATCTTTTAACACATTTCCTTCATGAATGGGTACTCAATCGATAACATCATTTATATTCCCCTTAAAAATGAGGAGTATACCTTCTTTTTGTATCCCCAATGGTCATATATATATAATGTAATTCAATTTTTCAAAAAGAATGGTGGAACAACATATTGAAATGACATGATTTGTATCATCATTCAATTTCTGTGAGTGAACATAGAATAATATGTTTATGATATTTTGACCACATCTCCAAAATACATTGATCATTTTACCAATATAAAAAAGTTTATCATTAATCAATTTTAAGAAAGAATTATGAAGAACACATTAAAATAAAAATTCATTGTTACATTATAGAAATTAATTATCTATTTTTTAATCTATCACAACATCAAATTATTCCACAAAATAATAAAAGGATTATTGTTATTACATATCCTCTGATCCGTAAAGGGTTGAAAAAACATTAGGGATGTCTAACATATATTACGATATTCTTTTCAAAACTCATTAAAATTTTCATATGCGTTTTTGAGTAAATGAAGAAAGGGTCACATATTAATGTGACAATGAATATTATGATTATCTAGATAAGTCGATGAATTATATACTTCATAAGTAGGTATTAATTACAATGGAAGTGGGGAATAAAGTCATATTTCTTGTGGAGATAATATATTGATAACATGGTGAACTCCTTTATTTGATGAATCATATAGATAAAGAAAATAACCAAGACCGCATAAACACAACTACAATGGATAATGATACCTAGTACCCATGAAACATGAATTTAAACATCATGAAATATAATTGATATCTAATGAATTTAAAGTAATTAATTTAGTCCATCACAGAAGTCACTAAAAAATAATAGAATAGAAAATTTCATTAAACCTATGTACCTATTGTATAAACCATATTTCTACAAGAGTACACGATCCATGACTCCTTATTTATGTAATAATATTTCTCACTTAATGAAAATTTGACTATCAGAATTAAAATTTTACCAAAAACAAATGTTCCATATTTTTTTAATGTAAACAATGATATGATATAATTCATATAAATATTACATGACCAATTGAGGGTTATGTGATAGGTTGACATGAGTTTGTCTCCCTGAAAGGGTTAAATGATTATGTAACACAAAATTTGTAATATGATGAATCTTTGTGGACAGCTAATAACCATACAAGAAAGGATTCACATGACCAAGGATAGCCATGATTGGGCATTCATGCAGTCTTTTTTGTTTATTTGATTTCTAAAAGGCACATTATAATTTATTTATAATTATATTAAGTGATACATGTTTTTGGTGACGGGGCTCTCACATAATAGTTTTACATTGTGTGAATACCTTTTAGTTTTTTATTCCACCGACCAGGTGGGTATTTAAATCTATATTAGGGAGTTCAATTCACTAAAAGGACTATATAGTTATATATTTTCATCATGTGATACACTGGTAGATGTCACTAATGACATGAGATCTAGTCATGTGTGGTACATGAGACACAACTGACATATGAATACATCTTCTTATTCCTATAGCTTTAGTATGTGGATCTATTTCTATATACTTATGAACATATATAAGAAGGTATATGTCTATAAAAACCCAATTAAAAGATTAATCTTGTTCTTTTGATACCTAGATAATAGAAATTATTGAAAATAAAAAAGAACCTTGTGATAGTATAGAATGTAAATGAAAAATTCTGTAAAAAAAATCAATGCATGGTTTTAAAATCATGAAATAAATTAATGAAAGGACAATATTGGATTCCACTAACATGAGAGTATATCATGAGACCATTTAGTCGTCACATGAATTGTTAGCACTTATAGCCCTCAACCGAGTCGCGAGATCTCCTAACCTTTACTCTATTGTGAGACCTACAGTTCATTAAGTATATCTTGAGTCTCCAATATCATTAAATGTTTTTCCAAATCTCAAAATTCCCAATAAAATAAATTAATATAATATTTTTATCCTTTCCAATAAGTCTATGAACCTTAATATTCCTCCTTATATTCCATATCTCTAGGGGAATAACCTAATGTTTTCAATATAGATTCCAAATCCACATGAGTTAATTGAACATACAAAATATGAGGTCACTAAAACTGATTATAAATAGGATATATAAGTTTCCTTTTCAAGGGCCTAGATTCATATCTAGTATACATTCATAAATAATTATATGAGTATTTTTCCCCAATAATGAAAAAGAAAATATCATGAAACTATTTTCAAGTTCCCCCATGTGCCTCTCAAATTACAATGTTTATATTAAAAGATATTCTCATCCCTAAAAGATCCACATCCACTATGGGACTCAAAACCAAGTTTCTATTAGGGTATCCTCAGTGGGTAATCCCAAAAAAAATTCTCACACTAATAAAATCACACATTGGCATAGTGATTTTCATTGATCACTCCCTTTTAAAAAAACACCCCAATCATGGGCATCCTCTATAAGTTAAATTAATAAATTCATTCTCTTTATTTATAAAATTTATATAATAGATATATTATATAATCCCTAGCATGTTTTCCGAAAACAAATAAAATATCAAATTCTCATGAAATGTGTATAATCATATATTACTTCATGGTTCTCACATCAAACATGAATCATGAGGGATTGGAGATATACATTGATCATACCACCACCGTGATAGAAAATTACTAAAATATGGGAATACCACTTAGGGTTATGCCTCTATTTCATATTCATTTTTAATTAAATGATCTATACACCCAGAGAAACATCTCAAAGTAGCCTCCATTGCATAATCCATACCCAGATATCTATTGTTGTAGAATTTACAACATATATTCCATCACAAAAAAATATGACAAATATAATTCCCATAGTCATTGAATTAATTGGATTTATATCCATGGTAGGAGTCCACATATTCAGTGTTTAAATACCAACATATAAATTATTAATATATGATGCTAAACATCATGGTTTGATGATGGTAAAATGTTTCATTTTCACTCCATGGTATTTTATTACTACCTTGACGGGATACATATGACTCTTAATAGAGGATCATAAAATAATAATTAAATTAATATCACTAGTCTCATCTATCTATATTACATGATATATCATTTTCATTCCTCTCCCAACTTGTAATATTTTCATAGGTCAATATGTCTTGTCAAACATGGCTATATTCCCCATGGTTCGACACTTATCAGACCACATTCATAGATAGAACCATTCCCCACCTAGAGGT
This sequence comes from Viscum album, assembly GCA_963277665.1. Taxonomy (NCBI): domain Eukaryota; kingdom Viridiplantae; phylum Streptophyta; class Magnoliopsida; order Santalales; family Viscaceae; genus Viscum; species Viscum album. The sequence continues at coordinate 32,261,879 of OY728143.1, forward strand.
ATATATTCCTTCTAAATCCCATAATATCATCCTCCTCCACTAATATTCCTAGTGTATGTAACCTTCAAATGGAATTTTTGTTGATAAACATACTCATCCTTGTCAGTCTATATTTCCTTTCAGGAAACCTAAGTTCGACCACTCTTGTGTAATCCTTACAACAATCATTTCGATATATAATTCTTCTATTAACCCTTACCACATGATGTTAAAAAACATGGAATGATTCTTTTCACACATACATTGAGGGTTAAATGTGTCCATTAAAGAGGCACCAAACTACATGGGATCTTATTCCCATCATGATGATATGTATGAATCCATTTGATAGTCTCAATCCCAGAGCCACTAACTTTTATTGAAAATACTTAACAAATTCATCCCCTTATGTAAATTAAAAATATTTATTGATTTTATATATGAAAAAAAAAGTTCATAAGGAATTGATAAAAAAATAATAAAATATAAAAGAGATAATAAATACCATATCATTAGTTCAATTTAATTCTCATTGTCTTAGATTAAACTCCCACCCATCCATTGATGTTCCATGACCTTCTTCTTAAAAACCATTCTATCATCTACTGAGGTTTTAGTTTGTTAGAACCTTGATGAAATTTTAAATAGTAGACCTACTAGATTTATATGAATGAATAAATAATTTATAATATAATTCGATTTCTAATTTTCAATATAACCATGTATCAATGTGATATATCATGATTTTATTTTATCAAACCTTAATCAGAATGGAATGTGAAATTATCCTTCTATATTAAAAAATCAATAAATTCATGAATTTTCATCTAATATACAGATCAGTAGGAATTTGGACATCCTGAGCATCATTATGTAGTTGAATAATAAATCCAAATGGCTCTAGAATAAAATAACAACCATAAAATTACTTCCTTCACCATCCTTCACACTATTATTTCTTCAACACTTGATCCAATAAACACATGGTTGTCATTTGTTAATCTAAGATTCAATGAAACTAAAACATAAATTCCTTAACATGATACAATTGATTGAAATCCTAATAAAACAATCAAATGAAAATAAAAGATCATCAATTCCAAATTTGGTTTTTTTTAAAATCCAAAATAAAGAAATTGGTGAAGAACAAGGAGGTGATCATTACCTCCCAATTTACACAAGCCCATGAAAAATTGAAAACTCACATGGTATTAAACACTAATTACAGAATATAGTTTCTTCATTAATTTTTCATGTTCTGTAATTAGTTTTTATGCAATTAAATGTGTATTGTTCAAAGCCCCATTATAATTTAAAAACACCTTACATATGAAACAATAATAAAACATATACCTTCTTGTATAAAACTAAAATTAAAAGGCATTGTGAATTAAAAACATTGGATGATGTTTTTTGTGTTCATGCCTCATCCATGTTCAACAAAAACTATTTTAAATTTAAATTCATGTAATCCCATCATTAATCAATTTGTTTTTTTGAAATATTTATTATAATTAATCAAATGAGGTCAAACACTAAATCTGTATTCTTTAACTATTTATAAACAATGAATCATCAATGATTCTTTTTATAAATATCACATCCTTGATTAGTAAATAGTTTCTAATATTCTTTTATTATTTATTTTCATCATTATTGAAGTCATTTTGGATATAAATCAATATGTTAGACTCATATTTTCGTTTAATACCACAATAAAAATACACTATTAACAAAAATATATCACTTTAGATATACCAAATTATTAATAACATTATATAAAAGATCATATCATCATTAGTTCATATTCCATACGTTTTAGTGCTTCTGATCCTGGATTAGAATAATCAACATTTCAAAATCTGTCGATTATTCATTCTTATTCAAATATTAAAATCAAAATGAGATACATCAACATAAAAAAATCCATATGAAAATATTCTGTTATAATATGTATTTTCTACATTAAGATTTACTTTTCAATTTCTTCTTCCTAAAATGATTCAGTTTGGACTTTATCATATATTGACCCTACCTAATGGGGCCCAAGTAAGAACTACCCCAAGCCTACATACATAGTCCAAGGTTGGAGAAAATTGATGAAACACGTACATTTTAAAAAGAGATGAGTCCTTTCTCAGAAAATAAGGGATACTTTATTACAAAATAATGAAGAAATGTAAAAAAGTTTAAAAATGGGAGTCTTATCACAATACCTCTTACGAAGAGGTAATAACTCATCTAGAAGATGATCAAACTAGTGAAAATCAGAACCAATGCCCCCTTTTTTTTTCTGGGCAATCTACCACTGAATTAGATTCCCTACAAGTACGATTTATGATTTGATTCATATTGTGAATAGAGTCCATGAATTTTGTCCAAAATGATTAGATATCTTCCCGAATAAGTGAAATGATCTCAAAATGGAAGTAGAAAAAATGGTAGTATAATAACTCTCAGTACAAATTTTGTTCCACCCATGAATTTTTTCCTACTCCACCTACATAATAATGCCAAGCATCTTATCTTAAAGAGAGGAGGAAAATCCACAAGAACCTGTACAACATCTAAGAATGCTTCATCTATGATCCTTGAAGATAGATCCACATTTGGAGGGACCTGGATAACTGAATGAAGCTCCATCATAGTTGGATTTAATCCATACAAAAATAGATTGATTCTGTAACACTTCCAATGATCCATATATTCATGTTACAATAGTCAGTTCATGAATTGAGAGGGAAAAAAATTCTTGTATGGATTATAGGCGTTATGAACAACAACAATAAGTTGATATAAGGTAGTGCAAGCTGAGAAATACTCACCTGCATTAAGAACCTAATTTCGGCCATACCAGGTATAGTGTAGCAGTTCAAAAGAAGCTATCATTAAGAGATCAGTCAACGTATTGGGTAGTGAAAGGGACCCCCAACTCTGCATAAATTCAAAGATAATGTACAAAATAATATGTGATTCATTTTCTGGATCAACCTATACACACAGATATGACCATCTTGATGAGTTAGAGAAGAGTGATAAAAGGAAAATATAGAACATATTTTGTAATATCCATTATTTCAAAACCACGAGGGAGTAAAATAATTAAGAAAATTTAAAATATAATGTAAAACGGGGAAAATAAATTTCCAACTAGAAATACATCCCAACCTGAAAAAAACTAGCAATATAAAAAATTACAATTCCTATATCATGATCCCAAAGAATCCACCACCATATACAGTTAGGAAACAATAGAATACATATACTCCTCTATGTCACCACTGAATTTTATGTCACCTACATAAGGTAACACATGTTCTGGGAAATCCCAGAAATGGGTTAGTATATACATATATAGTCGGACACCCAAATGATGAATAAAGAGTAATAATATTCATAATAGTAAAAGATAGACAACTCAATCCCTTGAAAGAATGAAAAAAAATCAAAAATCATGGATATAAATCAATAAATATATGTATATATATATTCTAACCAAAAAAACCAAACAAGATAGATATAGAATTCCATATCATAAACCTTCATAGGAAGGAGTTCCATAAGTTTGAAGAGGTACATCACTGAATGCCATCATCTTTATCAACTTTCTGAAGTGATATCCCAGTCAAGACACAATATTCCACCATGATGCACATTGGAGGTTCACAATCTCTTTGTAGAGTAACCACTACCTGATACCACTAGCGAACAACGCTAATTTTTGGATAGATGAAACAATATTTCTCTCAATATTTGTGCTCCACTAAATAAAATGATAGAGGACCTGTTCCCATACCATCCAAACAGTGTCACTCTATTTGTGTTCATCCCATACCTGGATTTGTCGAGAGGGTGAATATCGGTATCCTTATAGAGGAACTGTGCCCTTCAATATATGAGGTTTCCAATATCTTATTTTTTAGATGAATCATTCCCAACCTGGATGGGGGGGGTTCCACTCTAATACTCAATGACCCATATCTTGATACATGTGGCGGGTGACACTCGATGGATAGGTAGAGGAACAATTCCTAGCATAGTAGTAGGGTTCACTATGATAGTTTATAGAAGGCCAATTCCAATTCCAATGGAATGATTCTACTATATATATTATTATATGAATCATTCTCTATCATAGTTGGAGGTGTCCACTCTAGTTTTTGGTGATCCTAGATAATCACTTCTATCATCGATTGGCCCTTAATAAAGAATCACAATCATAATATCTCATTCTATATCCAATAATCATTATAGAGTCCACTAAGATATTATAATAGAAAAAAACATAGGATTTTTTGGTCATGGTACAAAATTGAAATCCAAATGTAAAATATATGATATGATGGATTTTTCAAAAATATAATGAATGGTTACAATGATTTATTGGTGTACTGACACAGTATGTGATCCCACTACTATTCAACTCTATGTACCTTCAATTACATGGATTAGTACTATTGTTTCATTACCTGACATTTCGGTAGACTACATGTCATTTATCACCCACACATGGTCCTTCATTTTCTTCATTACAATGCTCATGTAAGTCTTCTCATATCTTTGTGATTCAGTAAATGGTTTTCCATCTTCATGGGTTTGGGATTGTGTCTTTATTTGTGTCTGTGTACATTGGTACAGGGAAGGGGCCAGGTCATGTCATCCCATTTGGATTCCTACCTATGTGTTATGTCATTGGTCTAGTTTAATCTTGGAGTGATATATGAAATCATTCTCAACCATAGGGCAAGTCAAACATACCATTCTCAAAACCGAGAACCATAGTTAATGCCAAACAACAAAACAAGTGTTCATCACATTACATGCCATGTAGTTATGTTTCTTTCATATTGACATATCTACAAATAATGTTACAGATCCACCTAAACAATATCGATTCCCAACTATTTCTCAACCATAATTGAAGGATCAATACCTATGGGAAGAGATTACAACACTATGATCGATGAAAATTTAATCCATGTTGCTTCTATTGAATTCATAAAACACTAAAAAAGTCTCTTATCACCCATATACATTCACTAGATAAAACAATCCATCGTGTAATCACCATTATCTCATAAAAAATCCAAATCCATAACCGATTCATCATTAAGTTCGATGCACATGAATCAACTACAAATTTGGGGGTCCTCTCAGTCTTTGTCCCGCCTAGTTGTGTCAAAAAAAGACTCTATAGGCCAATCAATGAAGAACATGAATAAAACATAGGTTAAATCATAATAAAAATGTACAATAATAATTGGAGAAGGTGTCTTCTCCAAAACGAGAAAATTTGGAAATTTGGGTGAGAAATCATGTTGTAAAATATAAAAATTTTAGAAAACAATTTTAATTTGGTGATCTAGTTCTTGTATATGTTCAAACATAACATATATCAAATATAAGAAGATATCAATGATCAAATAATCAAAAAATATTTTAAAAATACAAAACATTAAGTAGTCTACCTTATTTTGGATCATTTTCCAATGAATAACACATTTTCCAATGAATAAAATGATTCACTATAATCATAACATCTCGATATGCCTTGTGAATTAATCTCATCTTCAACTATATTTGATTCACCTTCGAAATGTTGATGAGAATCCTCTTAATTATCCTGAGGATTAAACATCAAAATCTATAGGATCTTTCTAATTATATATTTATATATTAAGTAATTCTATGTTATTTAATTAATTTAATGAAATTATTTCTTTATTTAACTAAATTCACATTCCAAGTACCATTTTATTCAAATGAAACTTTTTGGGAAATTTTAGTTTGTGCCATGGGAAAACCCCACATTCATGAGTCAAACATAGTCTATAAATTATTATTAACCCCCCCCCCCCCCAATTTTTGATTTATAAATTTTTATATAAGAATATTAGTGCGTGTAATATAAAATATATTTTATATATATATAAAATTAATTCTAATCATATGGGGTCGGGAAATCATATTCCATTTGAGCGTATGGAACCAAATATATATAAATATATATTCAAATGTATTATAAATACAAAATAGTGTCAAAATTATTCCTTAATGAATGATTTTCCTACCAAAAATTCTACAATAAACAAAAAACTAGGAATACTGAGCATGCATCTAAATATTTCAATCCTAGGATCTCTCATGCACACTCTTGTGATGCTACAAAACATGATCCAATGGGATGTTTCATAAATGTAGAGTCCTATCATTCCAATATTTGATCTCCAACATGTGTTCCTTAAAATTGGATACATCTACAATGTCTAGTTCTCTCAAATCAATAATGTATGGGGGGTTACACACATATATCCTAAACCATGACACATGGAAAATGACATAAACCCACTGAAATAGTGGGGGTAATAAAATTCCATATGAATCCATCCCAAATATCTATATGATATATAATGACCTTAGGAAATCGGTGGATAGATTTACTTCTTGGATAATTTCTACATTCCTCATCATTTGGAGACACTGATGAAAAATAATACCCCCTTCTTGAAATCCAAGGGATTTTAACAACAATATTCATAAGATTCCTTACAACTATGCGCTATCATCATCTACTAACGGATGACCATGACCTTCTCCATCATTTTATATAATATATCTGGAACTACAAGTGATTCCTTTTTTACTTATATCTAGAATAAGGGTTACTGGAAGGGTCTCCAGTACCGGGCCTCAAAAGGTTCCATACGGATTATATAGTAGTGTGTATTATTGTTTGGAAACTATAACATGTGAATTTTATAATCCAAGATATATCCAATGTATTACCTTGAACACTTTTACATATAATTTAAAAAAATGAATTATGTACTCAGTCTTCCAATATTTATAAGGGTGGAAGCTTTACCTATCGTCATATTGGTTTGTAATGCTTCATAATTACACCTAAAATAATGTGATATGAACCATTCATCATTATCACACATACTAGCCAGTGGAATCCCCTCATGTAAAATAGTATCTCATATGTCAAACATCACCAAAATATCTTCCAAATTATTATTCGAAAAATAAATGTTATGTTATGAATCCATGAGTTGAATAACTATCACCTATATGGCACCATGGACCATCACTATCTGCTAAATCCATGTATGTTTTTCATGGATATGGTACCACATTTCCTCTCTATGATCTCAACAGACTACAAAAATATTGATATGAGCCTAGTTTTCAACCATAACCTTTTTACGAGCAAGTCACTGTGAAATAAACATTGTCATGATCCATCTCGTATTGGCCCCCAAAATATACTACTTATGGTAAATGTAAATATTTCCAATACAAAGATATAAAACTGAATGAGATGTGTGAAACTCCTTGATTACCTTCTCTCATGTCAAGAATGTGATCTTTTACTATCCTTTGAAAAGGGTTTCATGTTTTCCTCCTTTAGAAATTCCATTCGGTGGGTCTTCTAAGGATATATGGTCATTAAAAACCTCATAGTTGATGTATCCCAACAATGACTATATCAAACATTGAAGGCGTGGAGGAGTCAATTCCATATTAGAAAATAATCTTCACCATTATAATAAACTGGGTACAACAACTTGGGAACCATATACTTAGATACCAATTTCACAAAATGAACCTAGGACTTCCTATTAAGGGAATCTTCTAGAACATATCCCATCCATGGAGTATAGATTACATCGTATTGAATGTCTGGATGGAGGTCCAACCAATGCCTTTTTCTCTAGTTCAAGTCTCTATAAGTAAAGATATAACTGAGACAATGATGGTCTCAGTAAACAACAGAGTTCTCTGATATTATATCATTTATCCATATCCTAAAGGAGAATACTACTGCTACAAACTCATGGACAAGAGTCACAATGTTTTCCTTGGGAGGTCTCTACATTATAGATCTGTATTTAATAATTGAATGTATTTATATCAGCTCACACTCATTCCTATCACTTAAGGAATCAAAATACACTACATAGTTTATTCCCCTAATAGGTAGTATAAAAAATGGATCTCTAGTTATCCTAATCCTCTAATCCTTGAAGGATCTTTTGCACAACTCAGTCCAGGTAAACAGATATAAAATTTGTATCATGGTAGTCAATAGGGATGAAAGCATAGATAATTCAACCAAAAAACCTCATTTATTACACCTCAAAAAAATATATAATCTTCTCCTCTGAAATGAATAGGGGTGACTTCGATTAAATCACTTCATCGATATTAAATGTGTCTATGGGAAAACCAAGATAAGAAATGATAAATTCTAGGCGGAAAACCTCATGAACCCAGAATTGGATCTTTGAGAGATTATTTTCTTTCTTTTTTATACTTAACTATATCAAGGACTATCCTCATGCGCTATGTATCCTCTTCTTTTAATGCAGATCCAATGAGTATGTCGTTATTGAAGATACCTATAAACTGGACCTTGTACGGCTATAAGATCATGTTCATCAAGTACATAATCATGTAGGGGTTATTTATCACATAAAAGGGAATCAAAAGGATCACAATGAGTATGTAGTGACATCATAATTTAGTCTTTTTAATATCATCATTGAAAATCTCAACTACTAATAACCGAACCTGAGATCGATATGTGACAACCAACTAAACCCTTACAACTTGTCAAATGTGGCTTCAAATCTCTTCGTGGGGCTCCTATTATTTATTATTCATTGTTCATTAGATAATAATCAATGAAAATCGATAATATCCCATATTCTTTTTTCATACAACATCACAACATCCCAAGGGGACACATTGGGTTGGATAAAACCCTTCACTCAAAGATCCTTTAACTACAATTGCAGGTCCTGGATATCAGTAAGAGAGATTTGATATGATAGGAACATATCAAATCCATCCCAAGATGCAAGTTAATAAAAAACTCATTATACCATGATATATGTGGTCCCATAACTTATTAGGTGAATAAATCAATAAAATACTTCATGAAATAATGAATTTAAAATACTAAATATTATTTTTCACCAAAGGATACACTCGTAAATTGATGGGTAATGGGATAAAACCACTTTCTAGCCAAACTCACTCATCCAACCATGAGATATATCTTACCCACAAAGTATAATCCATTACCATTTGTGTGAAGTCAATTGAATAATTTTTTGTCACATAAAATATACTCACACCCAAAATGTTGTCATAAGGCTCCATCATGTTGACTAAAAGGTCCCTCGAGACCCACTTTGCACCAAAACTAATATCGAACTACTGATAGATAAATGATATAGAAGAATTTTTCCTTTTAGGATCCTCAATAATAATATGTTGGGATTAATCCTTCACTGGGAGCCCCATATATCACACTATGATTTAGGAGATGATGGAATGAGTCACACATATGTCTACTAATAAGGAAAAAAGAGTATAACCATTGCATATCATACCTCTAATAATATCTTGTGCCTTTTAGTCATTCGTCTCCATGGCTTGTAGATTTATGTAACCCCAATTTCCAACTCCCTCAATAATAAGTGGGCTACCCATTGGACGGGGGATAATGACATCACTATGACAACCCAATGTTTTATTATGGAAAATTATCCACGATCTAATTAAATGTCTTATTTTGTTAAATGGTATATAAATTATATGATCTTCCTAGGTTTTGTGTTTTATTATTTTCAAATACAATTAAGAATTGATACCATTCCAAATATAGCCTTTTATCATTGTCCACATGATTAGTATAAATATAGGTCTTTATCAAATACAATTTTCTCAGAAAAAGGAATTGATGAACTCATCCAATAGAATTTCTCCATACGAAGCCCATTTGTAGGATCTCAGAAAGTCGGTGGCCTCACCGGTCTTCTCACTTGACCAAACCCAAGACAATGTTCAACATGGTATGCTTTAACAGAACCACCAATGGGAGAAGTGGATGTTAATTTAGATTACCTCTGAGGGATGATAACAGAGCTGCCCAAAGAGTCTGTCACCATCGCACACCTTACCATTAGGTATTATGCTGGTGTTATATGGGTTTATGAAACAAGACCCTGACACTATAATTATGTGCATTATGTTTTGTTTAAATAATATACATTCGTTTTATTATTAAATGGACTTTAACGAAAAAATAGTATTTTTTATTAATATTAAATAATGAAATATATTTTATGAATTAATGGATTTTTTATTTATATAATTTGTTAATAAATTATTGTTAATAAATTACTTATTTTAAATATAAATTATCGGATAATTATTTATGAATACAATTGTAATTTTTTTAGAAGGATTTAAAGCCGTTTCTCTCAAAAACCATGAATTTTCGATAAATGTTTGTTTTTATTTTAAAAGTTTAAATTAATATACATGACAAATTATGTAGATTAAATGAATTTTATTTTTGGATTCAGGATATCAGAAATATCTAATAGTTAATTTTTTCAATTTTTCTAAGACAATAGAATTTTTTGGTGAAAATTAAATACCATTTAAATATATAATGTTTTTTAAGACATCATAATGAACCAAAAATGATCTAATAAAATACTATAAAAAATATTTTCGTCCGATGTATGTTTCACATTTAAAATAATTTGTTTTATATTTTTTTGATTAATTTTATGGTGCCTTAGACAACCCTCTAAAACATATAATATATTTTAAAATTTTAAAATGATTTATTAGAGAGTCTGACACAAATGCACATAATAAAGCATAATATTTTAATTATTTATTCCATTGGACATAAAAAATATTTTTTCCAATCCCCTTTTGAAAATACTGTGGCTAAAAACTAGGGGTTGGTTTGTGGTTTGGATAATGTTAACGTGTTCTGTCCAAAACAAACATAATAAACAATCCCCTCTATTTTCCTATATAAACCGAACCAAGATCCAACATCTCATAACTAAAAACACTTGGAGCACATCCATAATCTTACATACTCTTTCAATAATCCTTCCAGGTTTCCCCAGTATCTCAATAAGCATCTCTCAAGGCTTTCCAATGCCTTTGGGATCACACATCCAAGTAAGGGATTTCTTCTATTCTCGTTTTTTCCATGATTCTTTATGTTGATATACACTTTTGTTTTTCTTAATGTTGTATTACGATTTCAAACCTACCCATAATTCCCTCCTTTTGTTTTAATGATTCGATACCCCTTTATTTATCATTAATTCCTTCCCATGTACACCCTTTACCTTACAAAAATTTCGTTAGGAATTTCTCTCTCCTCATTTACCTTCATGAAATTATTTTATATTATGAATCTAAAAACCATTAAATTTTTTTGGATATGTATCTATATGACCCCCTTATTTTAAATTTCATGTGAATATGTTGAGATACCTCTTTCCCTCTCATAGACCATTATTATGAATTCTAATGTCATGCTGTTAAGCTGCTGAAATTGCACCACAATTCTCCAAGCCAAAGTCATTATGTAGTTAATACCATGATTGTTTCTCTATCAAGGGTAGTCATCTTTATTAACATTTACATATTGATTATATATTTTCATGTATTTATTCCACATTCCATTATCATGGAATAAATGATAATCTTGAATCATTCAATGTTTTATGATCCTTGTGGAACACTTATACATTAAATGAAAAGATTAAGAAGGGGCACCCTGATAGAGCTCCTATGAATTGGGAAATGATTAGTTTCCTGATATGTAAATTTTATTGAGGTTTTACTCATTCTAATTATTGTACAATTAGGTTTTACTCATTGTACATGTGTAATGATCATTGGATCATCTTTATATCATGTTAAATTTTGTTTCCACATTTCCATGTTATAATAATCATGCAATGTCATTCATTTATGTTAATGTTTCTCTTATGATCCATTGATGTGACTATTTCTTATCATGTTATGCCATTTTTAATCCCTTAAAAGACTTTATAGTTCACCCTTTTTTTATACATTTCCCCTTGTTATCCCATGCACTGCTAAGTACGAAGGAATGTTGTGGTCATTTAATAGACGATTTCAATAAAGATTTTTATTTCTTGTTTTAAGTTGTTATGTAATGTTCTTAATCCACAATGACCCTAGAACTATCAATATTCTATGATGTATCATGTGAATATTTTATGTAATAAATTATGTTTTTTTGTGAAATAAAGATCAGGTTTGTTATAGTTTGTATCAGAGGATTGGTTTAGTTATTTTGGGGGTGCTTATTAGAAAAACCTGGTAAAAGCCTTAGGGATAAGAAAAAGTATAACAAAAACACCTCTATGTTTTCATGAGTATAGAGTAAGTGTTTTATCAAGAAAATCCACCCCTTTATGGGCATGAAAAAGTAGATGGGGCCCTGGCACAGATGTATCTACGAGTAATACTTAAAAACACAACATTGAGCAATACTCGAACAAGAACTGCTGCCCGACAATGGGGCATGTTGCACTCTTGGTTACAACAATCCCAGGGAATATGATTTTGTAATTTCATAAGCTTAGTGTGAAAAATTATTAAGGTAATAAAAATATTCCCCTAAGAATATACTATGGGTAGTAGATCATGGATAACAGATATTAAAGCATATAAATTCATATGTTAAGGAAATAAAAGTATTTTATATATTAACCAAATTTTTATTTGGATTAATATTTATGTGTTACCTATAAAATTTCATGTATTCAACATAATGGGTGGTAATATGAGGAATCTGGAAAAAAACCAATGAGAAGATCAATGTGATAGCTATTCAAATGAGATGCACAATCCGATGGGAGCATGATTCACAACCTTTTTCATGATACTATCTCGGTTAACTCATGTTTTGAATAGAAAAATGGGTCAAGAGGAATATAAAACCCACCATAAGAATGGAAAATTTACAATCAGGAACATCATGAGGGAAAGGCCTCATAAATTTAATGGACCATCTGATCCCTCAATCATCGTACAATGGATCAACTCTATTGAAATGATCTTATCCATCCTTCAATGTTCAGAACAATATAAAGATATTCTAGTTGCTTATCATATGGAAGGTGAAGCTAATCAATGGTGGACATTGATAAAAAATACAAATCCTAAAGAATAAATCGAGGTGTTGGAAGGGATGGATTTCAGGAAACAATTTTTTACAATATATTTTCTTCACACCCTCCAACTTAAGATGTAATGTAAATTCCTCACATCAAGTAAAAAACACAACAAATACAATAGAGTGTAAGAGGAAAACATCAAAAAACATGCATTATTTACCTTCAGATTTGTTGTTACCCTGGAATGAAAGGTTGTACACTTATTTGGTGCGATAAAACCTAGTGATTGGAGAGCTATAGCGATTTGTGACTTTGACAGCTATGAGGAAATTGGCTAATGTGTCATCAAAGTGAAAATAGAGAGTAGATAATCTCAAGGGTACCATGGGGGTATGAAGCAGAAAATGGACTTTAATTATGGTGCTTTGATGGATAAATTCAATGGTGCTACAAAAATCCTCACACCATGTCCCAATAGTGTTGAAATAAACACCCCTAAAGTTTCTTAAAGGGGACAATTAAATGCTTTAGGTGTATAATAGAAGGGAACAAGGCCATTAAGTATCAGTAAGAAAAATGTGCTAATATGATCGAAGAGAGGAATGCTCTATTCACCCCTCAACACATTGTTCATTAATACAACTATGAAGAACAAGATCACTTTCCAATCTAGTGTCCTATGTCGAGGTTTTTAGGAGGCAACCAAAAAACTCCAAGGTAGAAAGGGTGATATTTTTCCATCACTATCATCCCTTAAAATCCCAAAAACTAAGTTGCAATTGGTACTCCAGTTATTTATTCAAGAATAGATAATCTACATTTTGATTCCATCTTTACACATTATTTTATACCCCAAATGTTTAGTAGAAAAATCCCAACACCACAAAAAATAATGGATATAGATATTTATGTGGGAGTGAAAATGGGTAATCATTTCATCCCATGAATATGACTTCTCCCCTATCATAATTTGTGGATTCAAATTCTGTGAAAAACTCTTCATACTCAATATGGTGGAATTTGATGCAATTTTTAGCATGGATTGGCATTCCTTATATAGATCCAAAATAAATTTCCATGAGAGGGAAGTAAATATTTTTATAGAAAATCGACCCATAATTATATACAAGTTAAAGAAGAATAATGAATCATATTTAGAATCATCATCACAAGAGTGGATATTACTTCTCTATGATAATTCTTATCTTTCTTAAATGATTGAGTCTGAGGATGCCACCATTCTTGAAGAAATTTTTATTGTGAGGAAATTCACTAAAGTGTTTCCTATGTTATTTCATTGTCTTCCTCTTCGAATAGATGTTGAATTCTAAATTTCCTATATTTCAATGGCATTTCTTATATCCAAAACTTCATATATAACGACTATTGTAGAGTTTGAGGAGCCAAAGAAACAACTACATGAGAATTTGGATAAAGGTTTTAATCTCCCATGTGCTTCAACATGGGGTGCACCAGTCCTCTTTTTCAAGAAGATGGTTGGGTAAATGCACCTTTAATTGAATATCATGAGTTCAAAGAAATCAATATAAAGATAATGTATCATCATCGAAGAATTAATTACTTGTTCAATCAACTATTTGGAGCACAATACCTATCCACGGTGGATATGTGGTCAGGATTTTACCATGTAAGGATGAAGAATGAGGATATACCTATGACTGGTTTTAGTAAAATGTATGGGTACTATGAATTCATAGTAATGCCTTTCATATTCACTAATGCTCCAGAAATAATAACTGACATGATGAATATAGTATTTATAGGGGACCTCAAAATATTTGTGGTATTCATTATAGACGATATTATAATATACTACGAAACTGTGGAGGAGCATAAAGGGCATCATAAAACTGTACTGGAGCCCTTGATAATGGATAATCTCTACAGAAAGTACAACCACTATGTGTTCTTGTGGAAGGAGTTCTAATAATTTGTTCATATCATCACAAGCAATTTCATATCTATAGATCCCTGAATATAATGGAAATTGAGGGATGGCTGGGGACAACATTTGTGACAGATATCCCTAGATTCCTTGTGTTACATCAATACTATCGAAGATTTGTGAGAAATTTCCCACATTTTTAAAACCCCCTTATATTGATAACTCATATGGGAGTCAAGTTTTCTTAGAGTAATGTATATAATGATAGCATCAATGACATAAAAAGAAGGCCTATAATTGTGATTTTTCTCACATTACCTAAAAGTGGAGAACATTTTGTGGCATTAAATGATTCTTGGAAGAAGGGCATGAGATGTGTGTTGATGAAAAATCATAAAGACATTCCCTATGGTATAAAAAATTGAATGTTCATGAGAAAAACTATCCAACAAATGATCTGGAGTATGATGTAGTAATCTTCCCTTAGAAAGCTTGGTGACATTACATATTCGGGGAGAAGTGTGAAATATATATGCATCAAAAAATCCTCAAGTATATATTCACACATAAAGAGTTGAAAATGTACCAACAATGATGGTTAGATCTGATCAAAGACTATAACTGCTCAATCCATTACCACACTGGGAATGTGAACAATGTGTCAAATGCTCCAAGTATAAAGGACCCAACGATTCTATCATTGAAGAGAATTTAAAAGGATGGAATATTCTTATATTTGATTAATATGGTTGTGGGAATCATAAATAAGGGAACATCATAAAACCTTTCAGAAATTATTTCTCATCCATCTCAATTGGAAATGATAAAGGTTACTCAAAAGTATGATGCGTGAATTCAGAAGAAAGTGGAAAATATTAGAAAAGGAAAATACATGGAGTTCAATGTTAATGATGAAGGAATTGTGAGATTTGGGTCAAGACTATTCATTCCATCTAATCTAGTGTTATAGAAATAACTTTTTGAAAATGATCAGATTTTGAATATCTCCATTCACCCAAGAAAACCAATGATGTATCAATATCTTCAAGAGAATTATTGGTGGGATAACATGAAGATGGAGATCGCTAAGTATACATCAATGTGACTTGAATGTCATAAAGTGATTTATGGGAGGATAAAGTCTAAAGGGATGATGAAACCATTACCCCTAATAATATGGAAATGGGAAAACATCACCATGGACTTTGTCACCAGAAATCTGAATACATCCAAAAGAAAAAATGATATCTAAGTTATTGTCGACCATCTTATAAATACTACACAATTCATTGAAATTTGGGTTGTTTTCATATTGGATCAACTAGAATGGATATAAATCATAGTAGTGTTAAGGTTGGATAGAGTACCACTATCTATTGTATCTGACCGAGACCCATGATTCACTTCTATGTTCTGGAAGATTCTCCATCATGATCTAAATACTGAGATGAAATTTAGTATGGCTTATCATCCTCAAAATTATGGCCAATCTGAGCGAACTATCCAAATACTTGAGGACATGTTGATAGCATGATTAATGGACATAAAAATAGAATGGTATAAACATCTTCCTCTAGTTGAGTTCATTTACAATAACATTTTCAACTCAAGCATCCAAATGGATCTTTGTCAAACCCTTTTATGAGAATAGGTGTAAAACACTAGCATGTTGGGATGAATTTGGGGATAGATGACTCCTAGGTCCATAAATGGTTGATGAAATGGTGGAGAGGTTAAGACCATATAGTTGAACACTAATTATGCTCAGAATCAACAATATAGATATGATAATAATCATTGATGAGACCTAGATTTTGTTGTTGGAGGCACGATATATCTCCCCATATCACCGTGGAAGAGGGTTATGATATTTAAAAGAAACGAAATGTAAGTCATTGGTACATCGACCATTTTGAGATCCTTGTTCAAATTGAAGTAGTGGCCTATTGACCCAAATTCCAACAAAATCTATCTCAAGTATATGATTTATTCCATTTATCACTCTTACTGAAGTACATACATAACCCATTACATGTACATAATCCATAGATGGTACCATTGGAAAATTAACTCTCATATTAAGATATGGTGATGATAATATTATATCATAGGGAAAACGTTCTAAAAAAAATAAGACAATGCCCCTGGTCAAGGTGTTGTGGCATAAACACATGTGTGATGAGGCTACATGGGAATTATAAGAAGTGATGATGTAGAGATACCTTCATCTATTTTAGTGTTGAAAAATAAAATTTGCAGGAATAAATTTCTTAAGGGGAGGAGAATTTAATAAACCAAAAATTTATTAATGAAAATATCACTTTATCTAATTAAATGCATTATTTTGTAAAACGGTATATAAAATATATGCACATAATTAGTTTTATGTTTTTGGATTTTAAAATACCATTATGAATTGTTACCATTTAAAATATAGTCTTTGAATAGTGACCACCTGATTAGTATAAATATAGGGATTTAAAAACTCATTTTACTCTGAAAAAGAAACGGATGGCCTCATCTAGTAGAATTACATCATTCAAATCTCATTTTCCAGAGATTTGTATTGAGGCTGCGTCACAATGCTTAACTCTTGACCAATCCCAAGTTGAGCATCAACACATTGAGCTTGAACGAAACCCCCTATGAGGGAAGTGTTAGTTAATAGAGATTACCACGTGAGCGATGTTATCTAAGCCTCCCAAAGAGTCTATGACAATTGCACACCTTACCCTTAGGACTTATGTGGGTGTTATAAGGGGTTGTGTAACAATACCCTAGAACTATTATTCTATGATTTAATTTTTTATAAATAATATGCATACTTTTTTTTATTAAATATTTTTTAGAACAAAAATAGTATTTTTAGTTAATATTTAAATTCAATTAAGAAATATATTTAGTTATTTAATGTATTTTTTAATTAAACAATATTATTATGAAATATCATTTCTAAATAACGTTTTATTAAATATAAATGATCGTATACCTTTTTAGGAATACAATTGTAATTTTTAATTATGGTTTGAAAAATGTTTTTTCAGAACCCATAAATTTTCAATAAATGCTAGTTTTTATTTTAAAATTAAAAAAATCCCATATATATAAAATTATTTTGATAAAATGTATATTATTTTTGTATTCAGGATGTCAAAATTTTCTACCGGTGTATTTTTCATGATTTTCTAAAACAATCAAATTTTTCGGTAAAAATTAAATAACATTTAAGTATATAACGTGTTGGATAATATCATAATGAACCAATAGCATTGTAACAAAATACTATATGAAGTATTTTCAGACAAAATATTTTTTACCTTTAAAATTATGTGATTTTAGATATTTTTTTATTAATTTTATGGAGCCTTAGTGGACCATCCAATACTTATAAATCATTTTATCATTTTAAAATGATTTCCTCGAGAGTGTGAATCATCTCTAAAAAAGGCTAATATTTTAATAATTTCATCCACTGGACATATAAAATAATTTATTCAACTCCCCATTGGAAAAACCAATGGGTTGTTTTGTTGTTTTGAATTGTTTAATGTGTGGTATCCAATACCTAAATAATAATGAATTCCAACTCTTTTCCAATATAAACACACACAAGATCCCACTTCTCATCAATCAAAACCCTTGGATAACATCCCTATTAATCTATCCCTATATCTATAATCCTCTCAAGGTGCACCAATCTCCCATTAAGACTCTCTGAATACTCTCCCATGCCTTTGTAATCACACGTTCAAGTAATGGATTTCTTCCTTTCTAATTTTTGTCCAAGGTTACAAAATGTTTATATGACCTTTTATATTAAATTACAAATGTTAGGGTATGATTTCTCATATACCACATACATTCATCATTATGTTTGAATGATAATATACCTTTTTCTCTCTCATTAATTCCTCTCATGTACACATGGTACCATGCCAAAATTCCGTAAGGGATTTATCCCTCCTCATTTACATTCAAGTAATTATTTTGTATTATGAATCTAAATTCCATTACATATGTTGAAACATGTATACATAGGACCCCCTAACATTCCATTTCATGTGAATATTATGAGACAACCCTTTATCTCTCATTAAATAATTTTATTAATTCTTATGTCACGCCATTATGCTGATGAAATTGCACCGCAATTATCCAAGCCAATGTCATTGTGTAGTGAATACCATTCCCATTTATCCGTCAAGGGTATTCTACTTTATGCATATTTACTTATTGATCATATAGTTTATTTTTTGTATTCCAAATTCCTATATCATGGAATGAATGATCATGTTGAATGATACCATGTTGTATGATCCATGTGGAATACTAATGTATGAAATGAAATGATAAAGAAGGGTGCTCCCAAATAGCACTCCAATGCATTCGGTAATGATTAGTATCATGATACATAAAGTGAAATTACTGTTTAATCATGATAATTCAAGTGAAATGATGGTTCACTCATTCTCCATGTTCAATGATCCTTGTTTCATGATAATGTCATGATAAATGTTGTTATAACATTTCCATGTTTTGATAGTCATGCTATATCATGACATTATGATCATGATTCTCATAGGATCCATTGATATTCCTATTTACTAACATGTACTATATTATTCAGGTTATGCGTTTTTTACTCCATTACTAGGATTTATAACTCACCCTTTTCTTATGCATGTCTTCGGGTTATCCCATAAAATTGTATGTACAAATGAGGGTGTGTAATCAGGTAAAAGACATTTCCAATAAAGATGTGTATTTCATGTATTAAGCTGTTATGTAATGTTCCTAATCCATGACGTCACTAGACCAATAGATCAATTATGTTGTATCATGTGATGATTTTATGTAATAAATTATGTTTATGTGTGAAATTAAGAGCTGGAATGTTATAGTTTGTATTAGAGGATTGGTTTTCTTATTTTCATGATTATGTTAGAAAACCATAGTGAATGAAGTAGTGATAAGACTAATTAAAATAAACACACCCTATATGTTGGTGAGTATAGATTAAGTGGTTTATCTATAAAATATAACCCTGTCTAGATAAAAACTAGTATTGGTGGATCTGGCATTGATGCATCTAGGGGTAAAAACTGAAAGAAACGCATTGAGCTATACTCAAATGGGAACTGGTGCATGACAACGGGCCTTGTTTAACTCTTATTTATGACACTCCAAGGGGATATGAAATGGTGAATTCATAAGATTATAATAATCCAATATTAATAGCATAAAAAATCCCCCTAAGAATATTTGTTGGGAAGTAGATCATGGAAAACAGAGATTGAAGCCTATATATTCATAAGTTAAGGAAATAAAATTAATTATAAGTTATTTGTTTTTGTATTTGTATTAACTATTATGTGTTACCCCTAGTATTCATTTTATTCTAGTAAATTTCTAGTAATAGGATGGCCCATGGTTACAAGTAATGTTCTTACCAATATGAAGGATGTCCTAATGAGATGCCCACTCCGATGGAAGCGGGAATAGTGAACTTTGTCATGATACTCTATCAGTTAAGTCATGATTTGAATAAAAACATCGGTCATGATGAACGTTCATGTAACATCCCAGGTAAATGAAGAATAAGACATATTTAATATTTATTAATATTTGTGAATTAAATAATAATTTTACTTTAGAGGGGTTGCTATGTTTGATAGCGTACCCGATACGCAACAACGAGTTTGTTTAGAATCTTACGTTGCACACTAATAATATATTATTATTATTTTATAAGGTAGTTAACTCCTACCCATTGTATTGGTGGGAATGAGAAAAACTAACTACAATATGATTATACATGATTTTTAAATGTATTTACTTTATCCAATAAAATGTTAGAGGCTTATAATATTAATGAATCTAATTTTAAGCATAATTTTCATTGAAAGGCCGATTTACAGCCTTTTAATGGTGAACCCTCATTAAAAATAGTTTTGATCAACTTCATAAATTATAATGGGCCAAATAAAATCCTTCTTTAGAATGGGGACATCAAATTTTACTTTTGGTAATTTTTTGGTATTTTTCTGATAAAGATCGTTTTTAATGGATAGTGAAAAATATTGCATTTTAATTCAAGAGTACATTTTAATCTAATTTATTTATATGGTTATATTATCTTTTTAATTGGTTTTAAAGTGAAATTAAAATATATTGTTTACATTTAATCCAATGATGGTCATTGTAATTATGTTCACTTTCAAATTGGACATAAACAAGTATCAATATTTTGATAGTTATTATTTCTTAAAAAACATGCTATTTGTTTTCACAGCGATAATTTATTTTAAATTAATTTATGCCATTTCTGTATTTTGAATTTCGAAAAATGGATTCCATATTTGGAATTAGGAGGCCCAAATTTTGTAAATAGGTAACTTTTATTTTGAGAAAATTTAAATATTTAGTTCAGTAAATATTTTATTTAACGTGGTTAAAGGGTAAATCAGGAAAATAAGGGTAAAAAATAATAATATTATAATAATATAAAATTACCCTTAAAAGTTCCCAAGTCCTATTGTATGTGTAATAGATGACCATGGGAAATCTTGTGTCAATTTTGGGACCTCATTGAGCCACTTGGGAGTGATAATGACAATTTAGATTAAATAATATAAAGTAAAGACAAAAATGACAAAAAAAATATCTTTTAGTAAATTAATTTTTAAAAGGGTTTATATAAATTATCTTTTCAACTATAAATATTAATTGGAAAGATAAAATAATTTCCTATATCATGGTATTTTTTTTATACTTTTTAGAAATGAACTAATTTATATTATTTATGACACAATAATGATGTAGTGTTTACCTCATTAAAAAACATTAAAATAAATAAAATTATAATGACTCAAATATTTTCCAAAACCTGTCCAATACCTATTGGATGATTTTATTTTGACCATGATTCATCTTAGATTAGACTATAATTATTCTTGTACATTTATAAACCAAATATCATTATATAATAAATAAAATATTCACACTTTCCTAAAGATCCCCTCCTCTCCCTTATAAAAAAAGATCATTTCTGTAAAATTCCTCAGAACACTTAAGCCATTTGGCTCGTCCAATATCTACCTAATTAACATACCTACATCACTATCCTCCTCTTAGAAGCTTTACATTAGGCAGTAGGCTCTTCAAGAAGCCTTTTGGTTCAAACCAAAAGGAGTTACCCAAATTAAAGGTAATGATTTCTCTAAAATTGACTTCTTTTATTTTACCTCTCCATCACCTAAAATATTTTTATTCCTTTATTATTTAACAAAACCAGTATCCTAAATATACTAGTATGTTTTTATGAGAAGGATTAGAACTACAATTAAACATACATCCATCTAATGGTTGAAGAACATAATGTTTCTGTGGATGGAAAACTAAGGCCTCACGAAACGATGATTGTTCAATTACGTCTTACCACCTATCATCTTGTCCATTATGATGGAACTATATTTATATATGATATATTTAATGTTTATTATTTCCTTATTCTTTTCTACTTCTCATTTATATAACACCATTATGGTTTCCATGGTGGGTAAATACGATAATCTCATTTGAGGAAGTGCGAACTACCGCCCCCTCAAAGTGATGTGATTCGTTAATGCCTTATGTGGGATGTATAAAGGATTGAGTTAGTGATATTGTATAGGATATTATACTGGAATTATATTATACCTATGTATCATTAAGCATTATTTCGATTAAAATTTGAAAGGGAAATGAACGTACCATTCATGCGTGTGTACGGCTTACCGTCACCACAAATGATGCATTTCAAGTATTACCTCTAAATGTTATGTACTATTGTTAAATAATGTATATACTAGATATATATGATTAATATGATATCATAATCATGAATATCATTCTAGATATAATGGACTATGACCACATGGAAAACTTGTAAATATGAGGTGTTCATTTTTGAGTCATGTACTAGATATCGACAAAATGGATGTTATTAACTTAAACGATTAAATAATATTTTTAACATGGTAATACGTTATATAAAAGGAATAATAAACATGAAAAAGGTTCTCAATCAAAACAAAATTAACTTTAGTTTATTATTCGTGATATTAAAGAATGAATGGGTCATGTTGGACACGAGGTAAGGGACTTCATCTAAATCTCCTTTCATTGAGGCATATTTTTTTCTAATAAAAAACATTCTTTTATAATTTTTATATACACATTTGAATTTTCATTTCATTCAAATGGAATATTTTTCTAATAAGCGGTTTACTAAACGAACAAAAAGAATGTTTCTTTTAAGGTACATAGTGACAATGGCTTTTTCCGCTGCCACGAGTATTATTTGATCTTTGGCTTCCTCAACAAGCCGTAATGTATTTTAAAAGAAATTAAATACCTTATACTCTTTTACGTATTTTTCGTATTGAAAATTGTTTTGAAAATGGATATGTTATGCCAATATATTTAAGTGATATATTGTGATTGAAATATAGAATATTTTTCTTTCCTTTATATTTTTTGTATGTGTTATGATTTTATATTGGTAAATGGACATGTGAAAGGTGGTGACATGATAAACCAAATGAGAGGTGGTGCCGTGAATACCAGGATAGGTGGTTACATTATAAACTTTAATGCATTGGGTATGGAAGTTGGCCGTATTGCTATTCCATTTAGTGATATGTGCGGAAGTCGACTGTGTGGTTATTCCATTTAAGTATGTTTATGTCCCAAGTAACCTTTATATGTTATATTTTCCTTATGTCGGTTTTATGGTAATATTTTGGTTACAAAAGGTTATGTTATGATCTTTTATTCAATGACGATTATTTACTACTTCATAAACGTGGAATGTATTACTTATGTTAAATTATTCATTGTTTTCATGTTGTTTTAAAAAACTAAATGTTTTCCTTCTTTTTTTATCCGTACCTGAGTTTTTTTTAAGCTCATCCCAAGTTTTTTTGAAATGTTTTTCACAGGACATAATGTGGAATAGGGTCAAGGATGGGATCAAGGAAAATTCGTGCTATCTTAAACATGGAACTAGACATGACACTTTTTTTTAAGAGTTAATGTTTTCTAAAAAAAATGGAAATTGTGTAGAAGTGTCTTCTATGTAATATTTTGAAATGTAATAGTTATGTCCTAATTATATAAGACTATAAACCAGAAAAGATCCTCAATTTGAATTATTCATTTAATTCATGGTTATGTAATATTTTAAGGTCGGGTAATTATAGGTTGTATCAAGGATCAGTTTAGATAAAATTATGTGAAAGGGTATTGTTATATTAATATCCATAAAGTAATTTATATTAATATTGATATCATATAGCATTTAAATATTACCATGATTCTCCTCCTAAGATATTTCTATATTCAAAATGGTTTTCTGTATAGGAAACATGACAGTTATGTTGGGATGGAATCAGGAGGAAGACAACCTTTCAAATCAGCAACCTGAGGAGGATGGAATCAGAACTGAACAGTTTGTTACAATGATGGAATAGTTGAATGAGGCTATAAATGGTGGTGGTATCCATGTATGAGATCAGCCAGATCAACCACAGAGGAACATTTCATTAGTGGATCATTTCATGAGGCAACATCCCCCATCATTCAGAGTATCATCTGACCCTGTGATAGCTGAAGGGTGGATTAAATCACCGGAGATGATTTTTGATGTCATGGGTTGTTAATAACATCAAAAGGTTAGTCTCTCTATTTACCGCTTTGAATGTGAAGCTGATTAGTGGTGGTCGATGGTGAAAATTATCGAGGATAGTGAGGAGATTGATTCTCTTGATTGGGATGAATTCAAAAGTATGTATCTTGAGAAATATTTTCTTACGGTGGTTTGGATTTGGATGGAAATACAATTCCTATAATTGATGTAGGAGGATGACTTAGTGCCTTTTATGAAGAAATGTTCACTCGACTGGAAAGGTATGAACTAAATTTCATCCGAGATCTTGATTGTAAGATAAATCTATTTTACTCAGGACTTAGTCCACGATATCAAAGAGTGTTAGCCTATCGTTTGTTCAAAAGTTATGAAAAGCTAGTTCGATGTGCGGATAAGGTGGAAATGCAGTTTGATGATGATCAAGTGTTCTTTGAAAAACAACAGAATAAGAGGTCCAGTTGGCAGGCAAAGAGGAATAATTCATCAAACAAGCCTGGAGGTAAGAAAACTAAATATCCAACTTTTGAGAAGTGTGGTAAAAATCATCCTGGAGAATGTTTATCAAAGACTGGAATGTGCTTCTAGTGTGTTATGTATGGTCATATTGCTTGTAACTATATGGAAGATGAACAAAAAGGAAATGAAAAGCCATCGGTAAGATGTTTTAAGTGAAACGAAATGGGTCATTATGAAAATGAGTCTCCAGCGAAGAACTAATCTGAGGGAAAGATGTCAGACTACAAGAAAAAAGGGGTGGTGAAATCTTTTTCAACTACTTCAGCAGATGTTGGGGCATCAAATGAAGTTGTATCTGGTACACTATTTGTTTCTTCAGATTATGCCAATGTGTTGGGGTCTACACACTCTTTCATTTATGAGAATTTTTCAGGTAAATTAGGAATTCCATCTCATGATATGAATAGTGAACTTATAGTAAAAACACCTGCAAGAAATGTATAGACAAAAAGATAACATAAGAACATTCTTGTCCTTGTGTGCAGAAAGAATATATCTACAAACCTTATTGTTTTTCCTATAGTAGAGTTTGATGTTATTTTGGGCATGGATTGGCTTTCTGTTTATCATACTGAGATTGACTGCAGAGCTAAAGATGTTTCATTTCTGAATGATTTTTAGTTTGTATACAAAAATGAACCCTTGATGTTGATAACATATCAGGAAGCTGAGAAACTTCTTAAATATATAAGAGAATGTTACCTTGCACATATTGTTGAAAAAAAAGGAACTGTTCAGATTAATGATTTTCCAGTGGTAAATGAGTACCATGATGTTTTTCCTGATGATTATCCCAGTATTATACTGGATGAAGAAGTTGAATTTACTATTGACTTAATTCCTGATGCTATGCAAATTTCAAAACCCCCTTATCGATCAGCTCAAATTGAACTTTTAAAGTTAAAGAATCACTTCCAGGAGTTATTAGATAATGGTTTCATTCAACCGAGCACATAACCATGGGGTTTCCCTGTCTTGTTTGTTAAAAAGAAAGATAGTTCAATGAGACTTTGAATTGATTATAGATCATTGGACAACATCACTATTAAGAATAAGTATCCTTTGCCTCATATCAATGATTTTTTTGATCAGCTCTAGGGAGCTCAATATTTTTTGAAGTTTGACATGAGGTCGAGGTGCCATCAGTTGAAAGTAAAGGAATCAGAAGTTCCAAATACCACGTTACGTACTAGATATAGCCATTATGAATTTTTAGTAATGGATTTTGGGTTAACCAATGTACCTGTTGTATTCATGGATCATATGAATAGAATTTTCCCTGAGTTCTTGGATAAGTTTGTGGTTGTGTTCATTGATGATATTTTGGTTTATTCCAAAAGTAAAGAGGAACATTAAATTAATTTAAGGGTTGTCTTGCAAACATTACAAGAAAATAATCATTATGGTAAATTTAGGAAGTGTGAGTTTTGGTTATAATAAATTTCAATCCTTGATCTCATTGTATAAAAAAATGGCATAACTATTGATCCTGCTAAAACAAAAGCTGTTGAAGAATGGACAAGACCCACAAATATAACCATGATAAATAGTTTTCATGGTTTGGAATTTTATAACTAGAGGATTGTTGAATATTTTTCACTGTTATCTAGTCCAATTAATACGTTATCTCTAAAAGGTGTTAAGTTCATATGGACAAAATAATGTGATGATTGTTTTCAGGAATTGAAAAAGAGATTGGTGAATGATCCAGTTATGGCATTGCCTTCCAGAAATGGTGAGTTTGTTATCTACAATGATTCTTTATTGAAAGGAATGGGTTTTTTACCAATACATAATGATCAGGTAATTGCTTATGCTTCACGTTAGTTGAATCCTCACGAGTTAAATTACCCTACACATAATTTGGAATTAGCTGCTGTTGTTTTTGCTTTAAAAATTTGGAGGCATCGTTTGTGTGGAGTGAAATGTGAAATATATACTGACCAAAAAATTTGAAAGTATATATTCACTCAAAAATAATTTAACATAAGACATAGGAGATGGTTGGAATTAATCAATTATTATGATTGCATGATCCATTACTATCCGGGAAAAGAAAATAAAGTGGCTGATGCTTTGAGTCGAAAAAATAATACTTCATTAACCATGTTATATTTGGAACGAGATCCTTTGGTTTTTGATTTGATGAACTTTGGCATAGATGTTGTTGTTTCAAGAAATTCTTCTGTTTTGTTTCATGTGTCAGTGAAATCATATATATTAGACAGAATTAAGAAAGCACAGAAGGAAGATAGTGAGTTGCAGAAAAAGGGTTTGTTGGTTCATAAGGGTATGTTGCCTAATTTTAACGATGATACTGATTGTGTTTTGAGATTTGGAATGATATTATATGTGACTTTTGATTCACAGTTGAAGAATTATTTGTTATGTGAAGCTCAAAGTTCTCCGTTTTCAGTTCATCTAGGAATTACTATGATGTACAAAGTTCTTCGAGAGTATTACTGGTGGGATGGAATGAAAAGAGATATTCTTGATTTTAATGTGAGGTGTTTGATTTTTCAATAAGTTAAAGTAGAGTGACAGTTACAGAAATGAATGCTTTATCCTTTACCGGTGCCAGAGTGGAAATGAGAAAATATATCCATAGACTTTGTTGTGGGATTAACAAAGACATCTCGAGTTAATAATGAAATCTGGATTATAGTTGACCGATTGACTAAATCTGCTCATTTCTATCCTATTAGAGATATTTTTCTCTAGATCAACTTTTTCAGTTGTATGTTAAAGAGACAGTTAGGTTGCATGGAGTTCTCCTCTCCATTGTATCTGATCGTGATCCCAGGTTCACTTCTAACTTTTGGAAAGGACTTCAGAATTCATTGGGTACTGAATTAAATTTTAGAACAACTTTTCATCCTCAAATAGATGGGCAGTCGGAACGAACAATTCAGACCTTGGAGGATATGTTACATGCATGCTCGATGGATTACTAGTGATGTTGGCACCACCATCATTCATTGATTGAATTTTCTTATAATAACAGCCTTCATTCCAGTATATATATGGCTCCCTTTGAGGAATTATATATAAATCATTGATGAACTCCGGTATTCTAGGATGAAGTAGGTGAAACGCACCTAATGGGACCATAATTTGTAGAATAGATGGCAGAGAAAGTTTGGTTGATTCAGAAGCACATGAGAACAGCTCGGAGTAGATAGAAAAGTTATGCAGATAATTGGAAAAGGATCTTTCCTTTGATGTAGGTGATCATGTCTTTCTCAAAGTTTCTCCATGGAAAAGTGTGATGGATTTTGGTAAGAAGGGAATGTTGAGTCCGAGGTTCATTGGACCATATGAAATTCTGGAGAAAGTTGGATCAGTTGCATATAGAGTGGCTTTACCTCCAATTTTATCCCAGGTACAAAATGTTATTATGATTCGATGCTGAGAAAGTATATACCAGATGCATCTCATATTTTGAGCCCATTGGTAGTTCAGTTGGAAGAGATTCTATCTTATGAGTAACAGGCAGTTCAAATTCATGACCGTAGAGAGCAGGTGTTGCGGAATAAGGTAATTCACTAGGTAATGGTTTTTGGGAAAAAATATATGCTTGAAGGGGCTATGTGGGAATCTGAAAATGCTATTAGGGATAAATACCCCCACATATTTTGATAAGTGAATAAAAATTGTGAGGACGCAATTCCCAAAAGTTGGGAAGGATGTAACATCCTTGGTAAATGAAGAATAAGACATATTTAATATTTATTAATATTTGTGAATTAAATATTAATTTTACTTTAAAGGGGTTTCTATGTTCAACAGTGTACCCGATACGCAACAACAGGTTTCTTGGGAATCTTACGTTGCACACTAATAATATAATATTATTATTTTAAATAGTAGTAAACTCCTAGACATTTTATTGGTGGTAATGAACAAAACAAACTACAATATTATTATACATGATTGTTAAATGTATTTACATTATCCAATAAAAATTTAGAGGCTTAAAATATGAATCAATCTAATTTTAAGCATAATTTAAATTGAAAGGCCGATTTGCCGCCTTTTAAGGGAGAACCCACATTAAAAATTGTTTTGGTCACTATAATACATTCTAATTTACCAAATAAAATTCTTATATAGAATGTGGACATCAAATTTTACTTTCGGTAATTTTTTGGTATTTTTCTAATAAAGTTCATTTTTAATGAATAGTGAAAAATATTGCATTTTAATTCAAAAGTGCCTTTTAATATAATTTATTTATATGGATAGATTATTTTTTAGTTGGGTTTAAAGGGAAATTAAAATATATTTTTAAAATTTAATCCAATTTTGGTCAATGGAATTAATTTCACTTTAAAATTGGACATAAACAAGTATCAATCATTTGATAGTTATTGTTTCATAAAAAACACGCTATTTGTTTTAACAATGGATATTAATTTTAAATTAATTTATGACACCTCTATGTTTTGAATTTATAAAAATGGATTCCATATTTGGAATTAGGAGGCTCAAATTTTTTAAATAGTTGACTTTTATTTTTAGACAATTTAAATATTTACTTCAGTAAATATTTTATTTACCATGGTTAAAGTCTAAATCACG
This sequence comes from Viscum album, assembly GCA_963277665.1. NCBI lineage: Eukaryota > Viridiplantae > Streptophyta > Magnoliopsida > Santalales > Viscaceae > Viscum > Viscum album. The sequence goes on from OY728143.1 coordinate 32,291,529, forward strand.
TAAATAAGGGTAACAAATAATATTATAATAATATAAAATTACACTCAAATGTGTCATAATCCTATTGGACGAGTCATGGCCAAGCATGGTCATCCTTGGGTCGATTTTGGGACCCCATTGAGCCACATGGGAGTGATATATTTACTTTATCATGGTATTTTTGTTATAATTTTTATACATCAAATAATTTAAATTATTTATGACATAATAATGATGCAGTGTTTACCTCATTATTAAATAATTTAAATAAATATGATTATAATGACTAAAATATTATCCAAAACCTGTCAAATAACTATTGGATGATTTTATTTCGACAATGAGTCATCTTACCTTTGACTATAATGATTTTTGGACCTTTAGAAACTGAATATCATTATATAATAAAATAATGTTTTCAAACCATTCTAAAGAGCCCCTCCTCTCCCTTATAAAAGGAGACCATTTTTATCCAATTACTCACACCTCTCAAGCCATTTGTCTCATCAATACTCTGAAAAATTAAGCTCACTAAATCACTATAATCCTTCTAGAATCCATACATTAGGCATAAGGCACTTCAAGAAGTCCTTTGGTTCGAACTAAAGTTAGTTACCCAAATTAATGGTAACGATTTCTCTTAAATTTTTTTCTTTTATTTTACCTCTCCATCCCCTAAACTATTATTATTACATTCTTTTATAACAAAACCAGTATATTAAATATACTAATATGTTTTAATGAGAAGGATTAGAACTACAATTACACACACATCCACATAATGGTTGAATAACATAATTTTTCTGTGGATGGCAAACTAAGGCCTCACAAAACGATGATTGATCAATTACATCTTACCACCTCTCATGGTGGCCATTATGATGGAAATGTATTTATATATGATATATATTACGTTTATTTTTTACTTATTCTTCTTTACTTCCCATTTATATCACACCTCTATGGTTTCCATAGTGGGTAAATACGATAATCTGATTTGAGGATGTGCGGACTACCGCCCACTCAAAGTGGTGTGATTCGTTAATGACATATGTGGGATGTATAAAGGATGGAGTTAATGATATTATATATGATATTATAATGAATTATAATATACCTATGTAATTTTATGTTTTATTACCATTAAAATAATAAATATAAATGAAAGTAGCGTTCATGTGTACGTACGACTTACCATCTCCATGAGCGGTGCATTTCATTTCTTACCTCTAAATGTTATGTACTATTATAAAATAATGTATATATTTGATATATATGATATATATGATATCTTAATCATGAATATCATTCTGGATATAATGTATTATTGACCACATGGACAACTTGTAAATATAAGGTGTTCATTTTTGACTCAAGTACAAAATATCGACAAAATTGACGTTATTAACATAAATGATTACATAATATTTATAACATGGTAATACGTGATATTAAAGGAATAATAAACTTCAAAAATGTTCTTAAGCAAATATAAATTAACTTTAGTGTATTATTCAGGATATTAAAGAATGAACGGGTCGAGTCGGACATGAGGTAAATGACTTCGTCTCAATCTCTATTCATTGAGGCATATTTTGTTCTAATACAAGGCTTTGTTTTATACGCTGTATAAACACCTTTTTCTTTTCATTTCATTTAATGTGAATATTTTCTATGAAGGGTTTTACTAAATGGAAAAAAGATTATTTTTTTTTAACGTACGCGGTGACAAGGACCTTTTCCGCTGCCGCGATTATTATTTGGCCTTTGGCTTCCTCAACAAGCCGTAATGTTTTTTAAAAGAAAATAAATACCTTATACTATTTTACATATTTTTGGTTTTGAAAATGGATTTTTTATGTCAATATATTTACGTGATATATTGTGATTTAAATGTGGAAATGTTTTCATTCCATTATATTTGTTGTATGTGTTATGATTTTATATTGGTACTTGGAAATTTGACGGGTTGTTACGTGGTAAATCAAATGACGGGTGGTGCCTTGAATACCAGGATGGGTGGTTACGTTATAACCTCCAATGCATTGGGTGTGGAAGTCAGCCATATGGATATTCCATTTAGTGATATGTGTGGAAGTCAGCTGCATTTACTACTTCATAATGTTGAAAAGTATTACTTATGTTAATTTATTCATGGTTTTCTTGTTGTTTTGAAAAACTAACTCTTTTCCTTCTTTGTGTATCCCTTACTGAGTTTTTTTATGCTCATCCCAAGTTTTTTTGAATTTTTTTTCAGAAGACATAATTTGGAATAGGGTCAAAGATGAGATCAAGGAAAAGTCATGCTATCTTAAACATGGAACTAGACATGACTCTTTTTTTCAAGAGTTCATGTTTTGTAAAAAAATGGAAATTGTGTAGAGGTGTCTTCTATGTAATATTTTGAAATGTAATAGATATGTCATGATTCTATAAAACTCTAAACCTAAAAATATCCTCAATGTGAATTATTTATTTAATTCAAGGTTATGTAATTTTTTAAGGTCGGGTCCTTATAGTTCACCACCCACCAAGAATGAACAAGCCACAATCGAGAGATTCATAGGACAAAGACCTCCTTCTTTTAATGGAACATCTGATCCATAAATCACCAAACAATGGATCAACTCAATTGAAAAGATCATATCCATATGTCAATGTTCCAAATAAGAGAATGTTCTTCTTGCTGCTAATCTTATGGAGAGTGAAGCTAATCAATGGTTAAAATTGATCAAAAATATGAATCATGAGGAAGTGATCAAGGAGATGGAATGGTAGTATTATGGGAAACAAATTCGTCAAATATGTTCCTCACACACTCAAACATAAGATGGAAAGGGATTTCCTTTCCCTCAAATAAAAAGATGAAAATACCATCAGATAATATGCGGAAAACATCCCAACTCTTGAACAATGTGCCTCTGTCTTTGTTGTTACCTCCCGAGTGCATGGTTGACCCCTTATTTGGTGGGATAAAACGAATCCTACTGAAATCCATAGCGATCTGTGACTTTGAAAGCAATGTGGAATGTGTCTGATGTACCCCGATAATTGAAATGGATATAGTAGAATCTCATGGGTTTCATGGGGATAAGAAGTGTAAATTGAACATTAATTTTGGTATTTTTATGGATAAATCCAACGATTCAAGGAAAATCCATCCCCAACTTTCCAAAGGTGTGGAAATAAGCACCCTGGAAATTGCATGAAGGGGACAAGGAAAACAATTAGGTGTGAAAGAGAAGGGCTCTTTTCCATTAACTGTCAGCAATAAATTCTTGTTGCTATGATAAAAGAGAGTAATTCTTGGTTTGACCCTCAACACATTGTTTATCACTTCAACTGCAATGAATGAGGGAACATTGCAAACTAGTTCCCAAACACAATTTTTTTCAGAGGCAACCGACAACCTCCAAAGTAGAAAGGGATATCTTTTTCCATCAATATGGCCAAAGAGAACCCCAAAAACAAAGTGGTAATATGTATAGTATTTATTCATTAGATAATATAAAAAATACTTATTGAATCAAGTTCTACACTTTCTTTTATATCCCAAATGTTTAGTATAACAATCCCAACACCACTAGAAATCATGGAAGTAATGATGTGGTGAGAATGGAAAATGGGACAGTGATTTGATCTCATTAATATAACTCCTCCCCTATCATAATTTGTGTATTGAACTTCTTAGTGAACCCCTTCATTCTCTATCTAGTAGCATATTACACAATTATTAGCATGGATTGAATTCCCTTATATAGAGCCATCATAAATTTCATTGAGAGGGAAATCAATATGTGTATGGAAGATAAACCCCTAATTATATACAAATGAATGTAGGAGGATGAATATTATTTTGAGACATCATATTAAGCATGGATATTTCTTCCCCATGATAACACATATCATTATCAGATGATTGAGTCTAAGGATTCAACCATACATTAAGACATGCCAATTGTGAGGGAATTCACTAAAGTGTTTTCTAAGAGATTTCATGGTATATTTACTAGATGAGATGTTGAATTATCAATTGATCTTATACCTAGAGAGTTTCCAATATCCCAGATCCCATATATAATGGCAGTTTTGGATCTTTAATAGAAGAAATAACAACTACAAGAGAATCTGGATAAAGGGATTATATGCTCATGTTCTTCAGAATGGGTTCCACCTATCCTCTTCATCAAGAAGAAAGATGGGTCAATGAGACTTTTCATTTATTATCATGAGCTCAACAAAATCCTGATAAAGAACAAGTACCCTTTATCATTAATTGATGACATTTTTATCAACTATGTGGAGCACAATATTTTTCTATGGTGGGTCTATATTAAGGATTTTACCACGTATGGGTGGGCAAGAAGGATATCCCCAAGACTTTTTTTCATACAATGTACATTCACTATGAATATATTGTAATGGAATTAAGAATAAAAAATTCTCTATAAACCATCATGTAAATTATGTATAGTGTCTTTAGAAATTACCTCAAAAAAATTGGAAGTCTTTATAGACTATATTCTAATATACTCCAAAACCATGGAGGAGTATGAGGAGAATCTAAGAACTATTCTAAAGACCCAGCAAATGGAGATGTTGTATGAAAAGTATAGAAATTGTGTGTTTTGGATGAAGGTTGTCTCATTATTGGATCTTATTATCACAATCACGAAGATATCTATACATCCCTCTAAGATAGCTGCAATTGAGGGATGGCTTAGTCCACATCTTGTTGGATATCCATAGATTCTTTGGGTTACCAAGATATTATTGATGATTTGTAAGATATTTATCACAAAATTCAGACCCTCATACCAATATAACTCAAAAGGGTGTCAATATTTCATTGAGTGGTGGATGTGAATGGATATTCAAGAGTTGAAAAGAAGGATTATCACTGCGCATGTGCTAACATTACAAACAAGTGCAGAATTTTTTGTGGTATTTATTGATGTTTGGAAGAAGGTCACAGGATGTGTGTTGATGAAAAATGACAAATTCATTACCTATTCATCAATAAAATTGAATGTTCATGAAAATAACAATCAAACACAAGATATGTAGTTGGCTGCACTAATCTTACCTTTGAAAATTTGGTGACATTATCTCTTGGGGGAGAAGTCTGAAATATATATGGATCAAAAAATATTGAAGTATATATATAAAAACCAAATGAGATGAAAATGTACCATAGAAGGTGGTTAGAGATGATCAATGACTATGAATTCACTATCCATTACCACCATGGGAAAGAGAACAAGGTGGAAAATTCTATAAGTATAATAGACCTAGCGATTTTATCATTGAAGAGAATTGAAAATGATCCAATCCTCTTAGATGTGATGAAGACAGACATGGGGATCATGAAAAAGTTTACATAATAAAAAATTTCACAGATGATTTCTCAACCATAATTTTTGGAAAGGTAAATTTATGCTAAAATGGATGATTTGGGAATTATGATTTATGTGGAAACTATTAGAGAAGGAAATTCAATGGAGTTCAATGTTAATGAAGAAGGAATTATGATATTTGGGTAATGACTATGCATTCCATCAAATCTAGAGTTAAAGAAATAAATTTTTGATGATCCACATAGTTTATATTTCTATATTCACCCAGGAAACAGAAAAATGTATTGAGATCATTAAGATCATTATTTGTGGGATAACATGAAGAAGGAGACCACTAAGTATACCACAAAGTTCATGGTATGTCAGAAAGTGAAGGATGAGAGGTGGATGTATGAGGGGATGATGCCACCATTGTCCATATCAATATAGAAATGGGAAAACATCACCGTGAAATTTTTACCAAAAATTCAAAGACTTCCAAAGGAAACAATGCTATCAGGATGTTGTGGATCATCTTACAAAGGCTCCATAATTTATTTAAATTAAAGAGGATTTATCATTGTATTAACTTGTTTATATATACATTAGATATGTGGTATGTTTTCATGGAGTACAACTATCTATTATATCTGATCGAGGTCCATGATTCACCTCTATGTTATGGAAGAATATCAAACACACTCTGAAAACTAAGCCAAGCATTAGTACGACATATCATCCTCAAATTGATTTACAATCTAATCAGACTATCCAAACACATTATGAAATATTGAGGGAATTATCAATGGACTTTAAAGGATGATGGTATTAAAATATTCCATGAGTTTATTTCTCTTCCAATAATGATTTCCACTCAAACATCCAAATGTGTCCTCATGAAGCCCTTTATGGGAAGAGGTGAAGAACACTCACATGTTGGGATGAAGTTAGTGGGGGAACTCCTCAGTATAGAAATGGTCAATGAAATGGTGGAGAAGGTTCAGACCATCAAGCAGCACATTAAAGCTACTGAGACTCAAAAAAAGTACTACGCTAATAATCATCGACGAGACCTAGATTTTGATGTTGGAGAAATATTATTCCACCATTTATCACTGTTGATTATGGTAATGAGATTTAGGATGAAGAGAAATCTTAGTCCAAGGTATATCAACCATTTTAAGATCATTGAATGCATTGGAGCAGTGGTCTACCAACTATCACTTCCACTAAAACTATCTCATGTACATAATGTATTTTATGTATCACTCTTAAGGGAGTACATACATTAGCCATCGCATGTACTCAGACCAGAGGTGGTACCATTGGAGAATGAACACTCCCATTATGAGAAGAAGGTGATGATCATAGATTGCAGGAAAAAAGATACACAAAATATGTCAATGCCCCCATAATGGTGGTTTGGAAAACCATAGGTTTGAAGAAGAAACATGGGAATCAAAGGAAGTGATGAAGCAGACATACCATCATACAATTTAGTGTTAGAAAATAAAATTTCAAGAGAAACATTTTTTAATGGGGGAGATTGTAATGATCCAATCATTTATTAATGATAATTAATCTTGAAATATTTAAATGTATTGTTATATTGAATGGTATATAAAATATATTCACTTCCCTGTTTTTATATTTTTGGATTTTAAAATACCATTATGAATTGTTACCATTTCTAATTTAGCCATTGAAAAGTAGCCATTTTATTAGTATAAATATAGCATTGTAACAAATCAAATTTACTCAAAAAAGGAAGTGATGGACTCATCCGGTAGAATTTCACCATACGAATCCCATTTTTCAAAACTCACAAATGTGGTTGCATCCCTTGGAATTGACCTAGACCTAGCCCAATCCAAGATTCAACACGTTAAGCTTGAACGGAACCACCTATGGGAGATCTGAATGTCAATACATATTACCACATGGGAAATGTTATCTGTTCCACCCCAAGATTCTATCACCATCACACACCATACTCTTAGGTATTATGCGGGTCTTATAAAGGGTTATGAAAAAAGTCACTATCACTATTATTATGTGCATTATTTCTTTAATGAATATACATTTCTTTTTTAATTAAATATTTTTTAAAACACAAATAATATTTTTATTTAATATTTAACTTCAATTGGGAATTTATATTTTGATGAATTAATTTATTTTTGAATTAAATAATATTTAAACAAAAATTTTATTACAGAATTATTTTTTGTTAAATATAAATGATCGTCTAATTTATTTTCAACAAAATTTTAATTTTTATTAAGGTTTGAATGTTTTTTTTGTCAAACCGAGGCATTTTCGATAAATAAAAATGTTTTTTATTATTAGAAATCACATATTTAGAAAATTATTTATATAAAATGAATTTTATTTTTTTGATTCAGGACATCTTAATTATAAAATGGTGAATTTTTCAAAAAATTTGTAGACAGTTGAATTTATAGGTAAAAATTAAATACTGGTTTAATATATAATGTGTTTTATGAAATCATAATGACAAAATAGTGATGAAATAAAATAATATTAAAATATTTTTCTCCCAATATATTTTTTATCTTTAAAATAATGTGATTTTAGATTTGGTTTATTAATTTTATGGTGCCTTAGTGGACCCCCCATGACTTATAAAACATTTTTACTTATTAAAATGGTTTCATTGAGAGTGTAACTTACATCTACATAAGAAAGACAAATATTTTAATATGTTCAGACTTTGAAAATACAAAATAATATTTTCCACTCCTCTTTTGGAAGACCATGGGGAAATCCATCAGTTGGTTTGTGTCTTTGATTAGTTTAAGGTGTGGTGTCCAAAACCAAAATAATAAAAAAGTCCCTCTATTTTTCTATATAAATCCACACATGATCCATCTACTCTTCACTCTAAACCCTTAGAGAACGTCCCTATTATTCCCTCCTCTCTCTATAATACTCTCAAGGTTTCCCAAGCTCCCAATAAGCCTCTCCCAAGCCTTTGGGATCTCACTTCAAAGTAAGGGATTTCATCAATTCTCTTTTTTGTCCACCATTCTTTATGTTTATATATATATATACATATATATTTAATTAAAAATGTTCAGGTTTGATTTATAAACTCTCAAATACATCGCTACTAATTTTTGAAAGATTATATATCCTTTTATCTCTAATTATGTTCTCCCATGTACACATGTTACCATACCGAAATTCCGTAAGGGATTTCTCTCCCCTCATTTACATTCAACAAATTATTTTGTAGTATGAACCTAAATTACATTAAATATATTTGGACATGTATCAATATAAACCCTTAATTAATATTTTGTTTGAATATAATGAGATACTGCATTCTCTTTCATCAACCATTTTTATAAAATCTTATATCATGTTGTCATGCTGCCGAAATTGTACAATGATTATCCAAGCCGATGTCATTTTGTAGTGAATACCATGACCATTTATGTAACATGGGTTTGAACATTAATGAAGATTATCATATTGATTATTTATTTTCATTTATGTATTCAAAATTACATTATCATTTAATAAATGAAGACGATGAATGATTCCATGATGTACGATCCATGTGACACACATATTCATGAAATGAAATGATTAAGAAGGGTACGTCCTGATAGCCTCCAATGCATTGTGTAAAGATAGGTATCATGATACATAATGTAATATAAGGTTATACTCAATATAATTCATGTTCAATGAGGGTTTAATCATGATCCATGTGCAATGATCCTTGGCTCATACTAAAATCATGTTAAATGTTGTTTCTACATTTCCATGTTATGATAGTCATGCTATATCATTCTTTTAAGTTCATGTTTCTCTTATGATCCATTGATTTTCCTATCTACAAACATGTACTATATTATTTATCTTATTCTTTTTTTATTCCTTTTAGGAGCATTATAGCTCACACTTTTTTTTAGGTACTCTGGTTATCCCATGCAATTCTATGTACGGAGGAATGTGTGTGGTCATGTAAAAGTTGTTTTCAATAAAGATTAGATTTATTATTTTAAGTTGTTATGTAATGTTCTTAAGACCAAAACAAACCAGTCCCCTCAATATTCTATGTTTTATCAAGTTAATATTTTATGTAATAAATTATGTTTATTTGTAAAATAATGTAATGGGTTGTTATACTCAAAACATAATCCACCAACCATAGATCCCCCAACTAGAGCTACACCTTCTCCTCTTCCAGTTCATCATCTATAATGACTACATTTCACTCTTTTAAGAGATCCATCTTCATGGTTCTTCCTCTGTCGGGGGGGTGGGGGGTACATCTACTACCATCCTGCCCTCCTCAACACCTTAGTTATAGAAGTCACATAACATGGGTCCTCACCCATCATATGCATAACAAAATCACCATATTCTCTACTATGGTCGTTGGTTATACCCCTTACAATATTCCCAATCATATATAAGGACGATATCATATCCTAGATCCTATGGAGTAGTGTAGGGTAGTTACTAAAGGTGAATGACCTCTCTAATGCCCAATTCTAGTCCCAGTTTCCTAGCACACTCTGATAGAAATAGATCACTCACCAGTTCCCTCCACAACACTATATCATAGGTGGGTATGCACAAGGGTACCAAATTGGCATTGATATATTTATGAAGTCTCTTATCAAAGATATTTTATAAAAAGTATCCATCATGGATCATAATTATGAATTATCCCATAAGTTCATTCAACCTCATCACATAAACTAAAACAATCATCCCCCATTGGTATAGATCTAGAAGATTTTGAATCCTAACTGAGTACAAATAAGAGGTGTATTACTCCTCATGAAATTGTTGTTATAAGGAAGTCCATCAGAGTCTCCACTAATCATTTATTTATATAACAAGATTACACCATCACCCAAATGATTTATGGAAAAGGATAACATTCTAGTCTACCTTTATTTCAGGATTGACTACATGTGGCTCGTGTTGTGACACCCCATGTACTTCTACAATAGGACAATGTCCAATGACTAGGGCCAAGTTGGAATACCACTAACATGGTAGGTCATATCGTAAATTACTCATAAACATGATCCTATCGTCAATCCCATAAAATGAAAAAATATTATGAAAAATATTAAAAAATTCACGCATACATCAAAACCCCACAACCAAATTACAATAACAAAAAATAGAATTTAATACATGATAAATACATGCCCACCAAAAAAGTATGAAAATAATTTTGGCCTGGAATTACAAATAGTGACTAATATCAGTATAACTATAGAAACACACCCCATTCTTGGTGGATCACTAAGCACCAGCTTGTCAAGGTCACTCTAGGTCTCTTCTAAAGGAATAATCATCTTAATTAGATCAGACACATATGAAAAACACTATTTAGGTGTGGTAATTACAATACATAGTATGAAACCGTGAAAACAGAAAAGAATAGTACAACAACATTAATATCATTCTCTACAAATATATATGTTTTCCGCACATATAACTATAATATACTTATACAATAAACAAAGATAAAAAATCTCTAGGTAAAGACATTATCGTAATCCCATACTTGTAATAATTCACAATTGATCCACATAATAGTAATCCAGGACAACGCGCTCCATGTGTTAGATAACACTAATGGAGTACATCAGTTTCATTCCACTCATCAGGTCACTCCATAAGAAGGACTTGATTGAAGGATGAAGAGAACGTTAAACAGATAGGGATCACACCAAAAGACATGGGGTATACAAATAAAAAAATATGGAATAACCCCACTCTATTGATAACTAATTCTCATGTATTCTTATTTACAATGATACTAAGAACTCCACCTATGTAAATAATATTATTGACGATCATACTTGAAGCCTCTTAGAAGGATTCTATCAAATATATACAGGAATTCCTACTGATGGGACTTATATCCAATGTGTAGGATGAAATTCTATACTAAACCTCCTGAAATGGATATCGGGAAGGAACCCTAATAAAATTTATCCAATATGAAGATTAGTAGTCTCTAATGAAAATTTTATGGAGTACAAGGCATATTCCAGTTTTACAGAGAGTGTCCCTTTGGTATGTCGTCATTCTCATGTATCATGGATGTTCTTATTTATATGTAAATGTACACGATGTCTCTTATCCCATGTACTTTTGTATTTGTTTGATTGCACAGTTCTGTATGTGTATTCTAGACAGGGCTATGTCTATGTTAGAGTACATGAAATGTACTTTTGTGTTTACATCTAGCCAAGTTTTGTACCATGCCACATTCACACAGTGTAGTCGAGATGGGGTCACAAACCAATGTATAGGGTCATATTCCATCGGATATGGTCCCATGTTGTGAGATATTTAACTTCTCTTAAATTACAGAGAGCCACACTAGGGGTTCCAGAAAATAGTGAAAATCCAAATTAAATGACATGTATGGAAGAATTTTCTAGATCTCCCAACAAGGTTATTTCATTTCCATTTTCTCCACAAGTGGATTATCCAATTATACTGGTTACTTTAAACCAGGGAATACCATCAGTTGAGAATTTAGTTCATTGAATATTAGGATCTATCCTTTGAATCCATTCATAAAATTCCCTTATACATCAACATCATCATTTGAAAAATAAAATGATAACTGGAATCCAAAATCAATCTGATCGACTACTTATTCCTTATCAGAAAAATCCTCTTGTCGGTATGACCCCAAATCATTTATATAAATTCATTGCACCATAAAATGGTGCAAAACATATGACTTCAAATCATTTGACCTAAATAAAAAATCAAACAATTAACCATGAAAATTCCACAAGAATGGTGGGGAAATATAGAAAATATGAAAAGAGGAAAATACTTATATCTTGTTCAGTTGACCTAAACACATTTACATTAGAACATCAAATGAAGAACCAAAATTAAATAAATAAATCTCTTGATTAATCCCCAGAGATAATCATGTCCAAACATATGACTTATCTTTGAATCAATCCATTGGATGAGTCATCCAATTTTGTCATCGAAAAAATTATATTTAATAAATACAATCAAAACAAATGTCCTATCATATTTGTGACAAATTATTTATGATGAATGAAGCTTCATATTTTTTTTTCGTAATGATCCTCTGATTCTTTTTCACACATGTTGTCAATATTCAATACATTTTCAGTCTTCAATGGATCATCCTCCAATATATCCCTTAAATGTAGAGACCCGAAGCTTGACGTACATGGACATTACATTACTTTTGCGGAATACTTAGTACAAAACAAAAAACACACACACAAGGATCGTAATAGTTTAGTGTCTTTGGAAACTCGGAACGTAATCTTCTAATCCTGGTGAAAGATCTTCAATATATCCCATAAAGATCTTCCCTTTTTTTTCTTACCTAAAACCTTTCTTTATATCCTGGGGAAACGAAAACATAAAAGGGTGAGCTCAAATGCTCAGTAAGGGTAAACAAAAGAAAAATCAATCACTTCATATTCATAAGAACATAACTTTTGGAAATCTTAACCTGCAAAAGAGATCATAATTTCATAACCTGGGATAACTCATGGTAGTGAAATGTATACACAATAATCATAACTTAAAACATTAAACTTTTTTCCATACACACATAATCATAGAGAATCATTTCTTGTTAGTCAAGACTCATTGCCAAGACTATCTTAGTGGACAAAGTCCCTTTCTGAACCGAGTCACCCTCGTTTCAGTCCTGTTTCACTGAACCGGTATAACCTACCGTTCCAGCCATGTCTATCTCATGAGATATAAAATCTTTACCCAATGCATTGGAGGGATATATAGGTCCCACCCATCTTATAATGAATCCTTTCTTATGTGTGCCACATAATCATAAACCATACATCATAGCGTAACCCATGTAATAAAAATGGAATTCTTAAACAACATGACATCATAAAACAATTCATATAAGATAATGGAATTCATAAAAATATAATTCCATCAAAAAATAATCAAATCAATGAAATAATAGGAATAAAAACAGAACCCTTTATTATCTTAGATGGAAAATAATTTTGATAAAACACTTGAACTCCATTCTTGAGGAAAATATCCTTTCTACTTCAAAAACATTTTTCCTTTCATAACATGTCATACGACTTTAAAATAAAAGAAGTTGATTAAAAATAAACTTGAAAACTTATAAAGGAAGCTTCTTGGAAATAAGGTTTTAAAAATCCATTCATTCCGTATAATTTAAAAAAAACATTCTTCTCGTACTTTTGTCGGAAAAGTCAAAAAAGTACCTCGTACGAAAAATGACAAAAGATTCCTTTAAAATCCTTTACTAAAAATTCACCGAAGGGTAAAATTGGATTTAAACAATTGTAGGTGGATGGATATAATATTACCTATTGAGGAAACATGGATGTGGATGATAAAATACACCCCAGTAAATGCCAAAGTATAATCAATCTCGGATAAAAATGAGATTGTGATATTTCCCTTACCTTATGTATGATTTGCTTCGTAAGTGTCCGAACCTCCAGTATAATGATTTAAATAATGTCATTTACTTATTACAGAATCATATTCATTGTTATGATATCATATATGGTTCACTTATGACTTTATATTACCCGTTATTTTTTAAATTCCATGTTAAAGAGCATTTGGGGTAAAATTGTTTCATTTGTCATCTATGTTTTGACTTTTAATTATTCATGTGATTACTTAGATCATGATTACTTAATTCCAGAAGATAAAACATGATTTATATATATATAAATATATTCAGGATATACATATATATAATAAATCATTAAATGGAAAGAAATACACCGTTCATGGAGACGGTAGTCCGTACGTACGCATGAACACTGTTTTCGTTTCCTTATTGAATTGAATGGAATTAAGTAGATGAAATACATATAAATATATAAATAAATCCAGTATCATTATCATGTAATATATTTCATTATTACATATTATATATACTTTATAATCATTCATGAATGGTTAATCATTGAGAATGAATCTCATCGCGTCGTGGAGACGGTAGTCCGTACGTATGTACGAGCGATGATATCGTTCCCATGGTCCTGGAATTGTGTTGAAGTGTATGCATAATATTTCAGTATCAATATCACATTATAATAATCATATATAGTTACTCATTAAACCATTATACCCATCCAATTAAGGTGGTGGCGGAAAATAGATTACACCACGGCGTGGAGATGGTATTCCGTACGTACGCACGCGCGGTGATTTCCTTTTTCCGTAGGATGGATAGAAGGTTTATTAGAGTTGTTTCATATTTATAATAACATATCAGTATGTAAGTAATACTGATGTTATTACTTTATCATGAAACAACTAAAGAACATGAAGTTAAAGAAGAAAGAAATTGAAAAGATCGGTAATGGATATTACCTCTTCTTTGAAACGCCTCTTTGAATCCTCCACTTAGGGAACTAAGATTGGTCTTTGAAGAATACCAGGACCTATAGGATTATTCTAGGGAAGTGGAGAGGAGAAAATGTCAGGGTTTGGCCGAGCTTGAGTTCTCAAAGTTGTGTGAGGAAGAGAGGGAGGAGGTGCCCTTTTATAAGGGAGGAGAGGGGCACCTTTGGAATTCTTAAAAATATTAATTTATAATAAATCTAACCCCACATAAAAACCACCAAAAATGACTCATATTCGAATATTAGATAAGATAAGGTTGTAATATCATCAACCAATATAATTTAGACATGTTAGTAATTTATTTTAAACATTATCAACATGATTTATCCTTATTTAATCAATTTAATTTTATTTGTGGTAATAACATTCTAATTTTTAAATTATAACAAATAATTACTTATTTGCTTTGAATTTCCCATAATTGGATTCTTAATAACATTTTAGATCATATAAATTTAAATTTATAATTTTGAAATATTTTGTGATTTTTAATCAATTTTATAATATGTGTTTTTATAAAATAACAATAGTGTCAATTTTGACACTATTCATTTAATTGAATTTAAATAAAATAAATAGAGAAGATATGTTCGAACTAAAAGTTTTAATAGATTCATAAAATGTCATATGTATCTTAAAAATTATTGGAGCACATTAAATAGTTCATATAATATTTATTTTATTATTTTTGAAACCATTTATTTGGTTTATCTCTTAATATAATAAATACTACAACATTTTTGTATAATTATTTAATATACTTATTTGTTGCATAAAAATTAAAAATAAAATCCAATGATGAAAATAAATCTATTACCTTTCACAATAATACTTTTACTTGAATTTATCATCTTAAAATCACAATATTTAAATTGTTATATTTATTAAATTATGAAGGTGACAACTTTGACATCATTTAAAATAAAATAATATAAGTGTCATAATCGATTTTATAAGGCTCCAAATGGTCAAATATTCGACCATTGGATGCTTATGGTTTACATTTACATGGCCAATAAGTTTTGGTTTGGTATTTGTGAATTTTATGGTCACTATTAGTTTAATAAAAACAATATTCTTGATTTTTCACTAGATAAACAATTTCTGCATCAGTATTGTATCATAATTAATGATAATTATTTAATCCCTAAAAATTATAAATAAATTTATATGATGTAGATAATTTCATTAGATTTCTAGAGACTATTCATGCTCGATGTTTCATGAAGTTTATCACTAAATTAAAATTAATATACTTATATGATTTAAGAGAGTGACATGTTGTCACTTTCTTTGGTTTTAATAATAATTAAGTTATTTTCATGGAAAAATGTCCATTAAATGATTATAATCCGACCCTTAGGTGATATGGGTCTACTTTTAGTCATCCAATAGGATTGTGACATATTTAGGGCAATTTTAAAATATTATATTTACCCTTAATTACCCGATTTACCTTTAACTATAGTAAATAAAATTTACCGTAGTTACTATTCATAATTCCCAAAAATAAAAAGTAGCTTATTAACATAATTTGGACCCACGGATTCCAAATATGGAATCCATTTTTCCAAATTCAATACACAAAAGATGCAGAAATTAAATTAAAATTAATCCCGTTGTCGAAAGAAAACGTTTTTTTTTAAAACATTGCAAAAGATTGAATTGATTTAACCTACGAATTCAAGGTAAAATCAATGCTAATGACATACATTATATTAAATGGTAAAAATATATTCTATTTATACGTTAAAACCATTAAATATTACAATTTAACCACATAAGATATTACGATGAAAAAAGTTGTTTTTAATTAAAATATAGCGTGTTTTTACTATTCATTAAAATATGAAAGTTATCGGAAAAATATCAAAACTTTATCTAATGTAAATTTTTATATCCTGATTCAAATGAAGAATTTTATTTTGTCAAATTGAACATATAAACATGTCAAAAACTAGATTTAATGTGGGTGCGCCATCAAAAGGCGGCAAAACTACATTTTTTGAAAAATACTTATTTTACCCGAAAAAATTATTTTGTTCTTATACCATGTTCTAGAAAATGTGTAAGATGAATAATAATATTATAAAATTAAATATTTAGTTAATACTATTCATAACGGCTAGTTAATGACAATATTATAATAATATATCATTGTTTATTAAAACCCGGTTGTGCGTACAACACACGCTATCGAGGAAGGTCGTGATTGCATGTAATGCAAGCCAAGTCAGGGTTGCGTGTTGTGAAAGAATCCTTCGTTGTTTTGTATAATAGAATCCAACCATATTTCATTTATACATTTAATATATATATATATATACTCAATGTTGCGTAGAATAACTATTATCAAAATTGTGTGTAACACGGTCCAAGAATAGTGTTGCGTATACTGCAAGCTAATACGGTGTTTTTTATAGCACAAGGTAATCTTGGTGTAGAATACAACACAAGACATTAATGAAATTAAAATAATATTTTTCATAAAATCTCAGGGTGTTACATTCTACCCCCCTTAAAATGAATTTCGCCCTCGAAATTCGTCGGGGTTATAAATGGTTTACTATTCGAAAGATTCTTTGATAGAAACCCACATCGTAAAAAGGAATACCAAAACTTATCTTTAAAAAAAAAAGTATGAAACGTAACGGTTACCCAAATAATCTAATCACTGGGTTTCCACATAGTTGAAAATATGGATATGGAAGAGAAATCTAACCATCATGTTCTGATGGAGAGTGGTAGAGAACATGGCTATGGAAAAGCCAGCAATCACAAAGCCATAAATTTGTGACGATCTAGGGTACCATCTGATTCATCGGATATAAGGGCACTAGGACAACATTTTTGGTTTTCAAGATCATTTCCCTAAAGTTGAAGAATTTGAATTTGAATAAATACTTACTTTATTTTGGTACAATATCACTGTTGTTCGTGTCTTGAACAATTTCCACTTGATCTCTTATATAAATGTAGTTGAATTTGTTATTCGTGAAGTGTTTGCAGATCTTGTGAGAGAATGATGGGTCATTCCATCTTTCTCAAACAAAAGGTTAGCAAAAAGTTATTAAATATACATAAGTCATTCTATAGTGAGATTAATTATATATGGTTCCTAAAATGGAATTATACTTCATATATCATACTGCTTAATATAATAAAACTAGTTTCTACTAAACATGGACTTCCTGTAAGCCAGTAGTAGGCAATAAAGGCCAGTCGCACTTCGGTTGCGGGTTCGATTCCCACATCCTCGTCCGAAGCGATGGGTTGTCGCCCGTCCTGCAGGTTGTCCTTTTTCTAATGCTATATTAATATAACATCCCATCAATAATATCGAAAAACGTTTTATCCTAACTTATGTCCAACATAATCCATTCTAATCTTTAGGCTTATCCATAATACTGTAGTCCACTCTCATAACATAGTGAAAATGATTACCAGAGATTTAATTCCATCGTTGATCCCCATATATCATAAGATATGTTTTGTTGGTCACATTCCAAACATTCAAAGTCCTTAATCATGTATTCTTTTGAATACCCATTGAACCATAGTGAAAACATGAATGCAGTTAAAAGTTAACACTTTCCACATACCAAAATCCTCAAAATTCTATATACTCAAACCATGATATCACTTAGTCCTTATATCAATCATGAGCTCATGCATACAATCAAACATCTCATTATTGTCTTATCCCTTCATTATGCGCATATCATCTACTTTCCTAAAATACTGGTACCATTCATCACATACTTTCAAAACTTAAGGAAAGACAACAATGTAACAATCCTTAGATGTCTCTTTATCCCATAGTACCATGAGATTACTTATAAAACATTACACTTGATAAACATGTAATCATTCCACTACATTCTTAAACCATTGACTGAGCTTCAACAATTCTTTCATCTCACATATCATTTGTAGTCTCATCATCATCATCAACATAAATACTACCCATACGACCATACTGATTTTCTTCATGAGACTTTCCCTTAGGGAATAGGTTTGCATAATGCCAGTACATTCCACATTTAAAACATTTAACCATTATTGATGTCGTAGCAATACCATTATCCTCATCCCTGGTGTTAACTGAACCTTTTTCATTTGCACTTACTGTCTTTGTGTCCTTCTTTTCCACACCCAAAGCATCTTCCAGTTCCTTTGAAACATTCTCCTTGATGCCTCTTCCCACATGATTTACATAGGGGAAATTGATCTTTCTTTCCTCTATGATCATCATTAAACTCCATCTTTATCTTATTAGCCGAGTCAGGAAACTTACCAAATTTTACTTTATTGATCATATTATGAGATTTCTGATTCGGCATAATAATGATGTTTGGACTTCCAAATCCTATTTCATTTGGTTGCTCATGAAGAATATCATTCCATTGTCCATCATATCCTCCATTATCGTGAATCACCTTGTTTCCAGCCATTTTCTAAAACCCAAAAAGAATAGTGTGAGAGGCAGAAATAATAATAAAGGGGGAGTAACTTAAATATCTAACATCTTTGGTTTAATCTATTATCGTTACCATAGTTCTAGGACTATATCCTATACGTATACTTATCCTTAGGGGCATCCCTAGACATATATTAGAAATATCTCTAGGGATCTCACTAACGTTTTCGCATCCTAGTTTCCAAAGGTTGACTAAACCTTTCCTCTGATACCAACTGTAGAGACCCGAAACTTGACGTACATGGACATTACATTAATTTTGCGTAATACTTAGTACATAACAAAAAACACACACACAAGGATCGTAATATTTTAGTGTCTTTGGAAACTCGGAACGTAATCTTCTAATCCTGGTGAAAGATCTTCAATATCTCCCATAAAGATCTTCCCTTTTTTTCTTACCTAAAACCTTTCTTTATATCCTGGGGAAAGGAAAACATAAAAGGGTGTGCTCAAATACTCAGTAAGGGTAAACAAAAGAAAAATCAATCTCTTCATATTCATAAGAACATAACTTTTGGAAATCTTAACCTGCAAAAGAGATCATAATTTCATAACCTTGGATAACTCATGGTAGTGAAATGTATTCACAATAATCATAACATAAAACATTAAACTTTGTTTCATACACACATAATCATAGAGAATCATTTCTTGTTAGTCAAGACTCATTTCCAAGACTATCTTAGTGGACAAAGTCTCTTTCTGAACCGAGTCACCCTCGTTTCAGTCCTGTTTCACGGAACCGGTATAACCTCCATCCATGTATATCTCATGAGATATAAAATCTTTACCCAATGCATAGGAGGGAGATATAGGTCCCACCCATCTTATAATTAATCCTTTCTTATGTGTTCCACATAATCATAAACCATACATCATAGCGTAACCCATGTAATAAAAATGGAATTCTTAAACAACATGACATCATAAAACAATTCATATAAGATAATGGAATTCATAAAAATATAATTCCATCACAAAATAATCAAATCAATGTAATAATTGGGATAAATACATAACCCTTTATTATATTAGATGGAAAATAATTTTGATAAAACACTTGAACTCCATTCTTGAGGAAAATATCCTTTTTACTTCAAAAACATTTTTCCTTTCATAACATGTCATACGACTTTAAAATAAAAGAAGTTGATAAAAAAGAAACTTGAAAACTTGTAAAGGAAGCTTCTTGGAAATAAGGTTTTAAAAATCCATTCATTACATATAATTTAAAAAAAACATTCTTCTCGTACTTTTGTCAGAAAAGTCCAAAAAGTAACTCGTATGAAAAACGACAAAAGATTCCTTTCATATCCTTTACTAAAAATTCACCGAAGGGTAAAATTGGATTTAAAAAATTGTAGGGGGATGGAAATAATATTAAATATTGAGGAAACATGGATGTGGACGATAAAATACACCCCAGTAAATGCCAAAGTATAAACAATCTCGGATAAAAATGAGATTGTGATATTTCCCTTACCATAGGTCTGATTTGCTTCGTAAGTGTCCGAACCTCCTGTATAATGATTTAAATAATGTCATTTACTTATTACAGAATCATATTCATTGTTATGATTTTATATATGGTTCACTTATGACTTTATATTACCCGTTCTTTTTGTAAATTCCATGTTAAAGAGCGTTTTGGGTAAAATTGTTTCATTTGTCGTCTGTGTTTTGACTTGTAATTATTCATGTGATTACTTAGATCATGATTACTTAATTCCAGAACATAAAACATGATTTATATATATATATATATATTCATTATATACATATATATAATAAATCATTAAATGGAAAGAAATACACCGTTCATGGAGACGGTAGTCCGTACGTACGCATGAACGCTGTTTTCATTTCCTTATTGAATTGAATGGAATTAAGTAGATGACATACATATAAATATATAAATAAATCCAGTATCATTATCATATAATATATTTCATTATTACATATTATATATACTTTATAATCATTCATGAATGGTTAATCATTGAGAATGAATCTCATCGCGTCGTGGAGACGGTAGTCCGTACGTACGCACGAGCGATGATATCGTTCCCATGGTCATGGAATTGTGTTGAAGTGTATGAATAATATTTCAGTACCAATATCACTTTATAATAATCATATATAGTTACTCATTAAACCAGTATACCCATCCAATTAAGGTGGTTGCGGAAAATAGATTACACCACGGCGTGGAGACGGTATTCCGTACGCACCCACGCGCGGTGATTTCATTTTTCCATAGGATGGATAGAAGGTTAATTAGAGTTGTTTCATATTTATAATAACATATCAGTATGTAAGTAATACTGATGTTATTACTTTATCATGAAACAACTAAAGAATAAGAAGTTAAAGAAGAAAGAAATTGAAAAGATCGGTAATGGATATTACCACTTCTTTGAAACGCCTCTTTGAATCCTCCACTTCGGGAACTAAGATTGGTCTTTGAAGAAGACCAGGACCTCTATGATTATTCTAGGGAAGTGGATAGGGGAAAATTTCAGGGGTTGGCCGAGCTTGAGTGCTCAAAGTTGTGTGAGGAAGAGAGGGAGGAGGTGCCCTTTTATAAGGGAGGAGAGGGGCACCTTTGGAATTCTTAAAAATATTAAAATATAATAAATCTAACCCCACATAAAAACCTCCAAAAATGACTCATATTCGAATATTAGATAAGATAATGTTGTAATATCATCAAACAATAGAATTTATACATGTTAGGAATTTATTTTAAACATTATCAACATGATTTATCCTTATTTAATCAATTTAATTTTATTTGTGGTAATAACATTCTAATTTTTAAATTATAACAAATAATTACTTATTTGTTGTGAATTTTCCATAATGGGATTCTTAATAACATTTTAGATCATATAAATTTAAATTTATAATTTTGAAATATTTTGTGATTTTTAATCAATTTTATAATATGTTTTTTTTATAAAATAACAATAGTGTCAATTTTGACACTATTCATTTATTTGAATTTAAATAAAATAAATACAGAAGATATGTTCAAACTAAAAGTTTTAATAGATTCATAAAATGTCATATGTATCTTAAAGATTATTGGAGCACATTAAATAGTTCATTTAATATTTATTTTATTATTTTTGAAACCATTTATTTGGTTTATCTCTTAATAAAATAAATACTACAACATTTTTGTATAATTATTTAATATACTTATTTGTTGCATAAAAATTAAAAATAAATTCCAATGATGAAAATAAATCTATTACCTTTCACAATAATAAATTTACTCGAATTTATCATCTTAAAATCACAATATTTAAATTGTTATATTTATTAAATTATGAAGGTGACAACTTTGACATCATTTAAAATAAAATAATATAAGTGTCATAATCGCTTTTATAAGGCTCCAAATGGTCAAATATTCGACCATTGTATGCTTATGGTTTACATTTACAAGGAAAATAAGTTTTGGTTAGGTATTTGTGCATTTTATGGTCACTATTAGTTTAATAAAAAAAATATTTTTGATTTTTCACTAGATAAACAATTTCTGCATCACTATTGTGTCATAATTAATGATAATTATTTAATCCCTAAAAATTATAAATAAATTTATATGATGTATATAATTTAATTAGATTTCTGGAGACTATTCATGTTCGAAGTTTCATGAAGTTTATCACTAAATTAAAATTAATATACATATAAGATTTAAGAGAGTGACATGTTGTCACTTTCTTTGGTTTTAATAATAATTAAGTTATTTTCATGGAAAAATGTCCATTAAATGATTCTAATCCGACCCTTAGGTGATATGGGTCGACTTTTAGTCATCTAATAGGATTTTGACATTTGTTAGGGTAATTTTAAAATATTATATTTACCCTTAATTACCCGATTTACCTTTAACTACGGTAAATAAAATTTACCGTAGTTACTATTCATATTTCCCAAAAATAAAAAGTAGCTTATTAACATAATTTGGACCCACTGATTACAAATATGGAATCCATTTTTCCAAATTCAATACACAAAAGATGCAGAAATTAAATTAAAATTAATACCGTTGTCGAAAGAAAACGGGTTTTTCTTTAAAACATTGCAAAAGATTGAATTGATTTAACCTACGAATTCAAGGTAAAATCAATGCTAATGACATACATTATATTAAATGGTAAAAATATATTCTATTTATACTTTAAAACCATTCAATATTATAATTTAACCACATAATATATTACGATGAAAAAAGTTGTTTTTAATTAAAATATAGCGTGTTTTTACTATTCATTAAAATATGAAAGTTATCAGAAAAATATCAAAACTTTATCTAATGTAAATTTTTATATCCTGATTGAAATCAAGAATTTTATTTTGTCAAATTGAACATATAAACATGTCAAAAACTATATTTAATGTGGGTGCTCCATCAAAAGGTGGCAAAACTGAATTTTTTGAAAAATACTTATTTTACCCGAAAAAATTATTTTGTTCTTATACCTTGTTCTAGAAAATGTGTAAGATGAATAATAATGTTATAAAATTAAAAATTTAGTTAATTCTATTCATAACGGCTATTTCATGACAATATTATAATAATATATCATTGTTTATTAAAACCCGGTTGTGCGTAAAACACACGCTATCGAGGAAGGTCGCGATTGCGTGTAATGCAAGCCAAGTCAGGGTTGCGTGTTGTGAAAGAATCCTTCGTTGTTTCGTATAAAAGAATCCAACCATATATCATTTATACATTTAATATATATATATATATATATATATTCTCAATGTTGCGTAGAATAACTATTATCAAAATTGTGTGTAGCACGGTCCAAGAATAGTGTTGCGTATACTGCAAGCTAATACGGTGTTGCGTATAGCGCAAGGTAATCTTGGTGTAGAATACAACACAAGACATTAATGAAATTAAAAGAATATTTTTCATAAAATCTAGGGGTGTTACATTAAATCTCTATGGCTATTCAAGCAACCCTGATATTTATCCATAAACATATATAAATATAAGAATCTAGCTCACTATATCAACAAGAAAAATCAAATTTTATTTATTTTATTAATTTTATACCCATGGAGACATTTTCACAATGGACCCTCAACAAAAATGGTTATCTTGTGCGTAGGGTAAAACATGTGAACTAGACTCAATGGTGCATTCATTTTTCTAATATGGGCCCCTCATTAGATGTTATTCATCTTTTTCAAGAATTCTATGTTTATGTGAATTAAATATATTTAATATTTTTTAAATCATTATTGGGGGAATGCACAGCTTCAGAATTACACGCTATATCAACACCTATTTTTGAAAATAATTCATACAATTTACAATATAATCCCTGGAAAATGTGAGTCACTACACACATACCACATTGTGTAATTTCAATATGAAATTCTGTAACAAGTGGCTAAAAAAATGTTCTCGGTACTGATCTTCCATTTTTGTCTCCCACTCCAAAGTGCTCTCATAATGATCTTCATGCTCCCACCAGACATAGACTAAATGAATCACTTTACCCTAAAGGACCCTCTCATTCCATGACACATTCTCTACTGGGTGCACAATAATGGTATCTCCATCCGAGATCTCTATGAATCCCCAGTCAATAACAAGTGACATATCATGAACACATCACCTCTGTTGTGAAATGTGAAAATCCTAGTGTATCAGGTCAAACTATAGTGGTAGATCTATGTTGTATGACTTCTCACTGACTTTATGCACTATCTGGAAATGGATAATGAATATTGGTCCAATATTTCGGCAGTGAAATAATCTATATAAACCATGTTTAGGTGTAACCCATAGGAAGACATAGTCCACCTCTTCAAACTCTAGTGGCCTCCTTAAACTATATTAGTTGGACATCTGGTCATTGTATATAGTTCCCTTATATTCTTGGATGGTATGAACCTTCTTACTAGTGGATCCATAAAACTATAGGCCCAAATGTAATGAAATTTCTAGTTTGTTCCAAAAATGTTATGAAATGTAGTGTCTCCCATAAAAGGCCTCAAATGGTTCCAAAACAATGGGGGAATGGTTGTAGTTATTGTAAGAAAACACAACAAATTGAATGCAATACGTACCAATATGGACAAAATCCCACATGAAATCACCAATCTTGTCATTTCGAACCCATATGGTCTGCTTTGTCTGGTCATTAGTCTGGGGGAGAAATGCCATGCTCAAATGTAGCTAAATCCCAAATTCCTCCTACAACCCCGTCTATTACCAAGATGTGAAGGTAGAATCCTAGACTGAAATGATTTTTGAGGGAACTCCATGGATTATAATTATCTCATCCACATTGAGGAATCCTAGTCTCATTAAATAACTCCACTATCAGATATCTAACATGTTTGAAGAATCGATGATTCAGTCTATGATCACTTGGATAGAATCGTGTCCCCTAAAACAATGTGGTAGCCCCACTATTATGTCAATGGATATCCCATCCCAATTCCACTATAGTATCTCGTGGGATTGAGCTATAAACTCCAGAACTGGTAATTATCCATCACTTGAAGACAGAAAATGCATCAAGATACATGCTCTACAACTCCATTCGTCATCTCTAGAAACAAAAACATATATCTGTGGTCCTGGTACATCTTTACCAAACCAAGATGTACCACCAAAGGATATGTATGAAAAAATATCATAATATACACCCCCAACATCAAATTCTGGAATTTTCATAATCTAAAAATATTGAAATGATCTCCAACATTAGAAAATCCATTAGGAGTATGTTTAGAGGATATCCTAGTACATAGTGTTTGAAAGAGGTAACCACTCTCTTTTCCTCCCTAACTAGTGGAGTAAGAGAAGGTGTGAAAGCAATTAGCGGGAGGTATGCTTTCCCATCTCCATTCAAAAAGGTTAACTGTAATAAGGTCAACGACTCTGATTCATCATTCACAAAATAAAAAAATGATCTCTTATTTAAACAATCAAATACTATGTTCCCCTTCTAATGATTCTAGTAAATCAAAATATCATAACATTGGGAGAAATATATTTGCCTCAATTTTATCAATCATAGTTACTTTTGAGAGAGGATATACATGAGTCTCTTTTATCCAGAAATGATGACAATCCTCTCATCCATCATGAAGTGTCACTATATCATTAGTGAAAAGACTACAACAAAAAACATAAGAACATGTGTTTCATAAATCTTCTCATGTGGACTCAACTATTGTGAACCATAGTAAATCTCATAAATCCACTACAATATAATACAACCAAGCCCAATTCCTGAGGCATGTTAGTATACTACATTCTCTCCGCCCTCTTCTAGTAATTTACAGATAAGAACATTCATCAATCTCAATCTCAACTAATAACAAGACTGATAGTACATCTCCATACACATGAATTAATATACCTTTTACG
Source organism: Viscum album (assembly GCA_963277665.1). NCBI lineage: Eukaryota > Viridiplantae > Streptophyta > Magnoliopsida > Santalales > Viscaceae > Viscum > Viscum album. The sequence continues at coordinate 32,318,185 of OY728143.1, forward strand.
TTTAATATTTTATGGGATCTAAAATAATTTAGAATTAATGTACCAATATTCGGTAATAGACGTCCATCTCAATGCATTTCCACACCAATGTCACACTCTTTTACAGTTCTTAATCTAGTCTCCATTGAAATTCATCATGTATAATTCTACACTCTATGTTTAGGTAAAATATACCATAATGTGGACCTCCTAAATCTATAAATTAAACTTTTATATCATCCCATAATGATGATGCACTCAGAGTAAGTACAAAACCATCATCAAGGGTCTCACATGATTCTCCTTAGATGATGAGTACAATATGATATCATCAATGAATACCGTATTGTACTAGTATAAGAAGGGATTAAAGATATTGTTCGTGAGTACCATGAAAATTACTGTAGAATTCATCATGAAAAAGGTAATAAAAATGTACTAATAGTATATTTAGTTATATCTGATTGCTATCATTGATATGTCCTCGTCATGTACTTGTGACTGGTGATAACCTGATCTGAGGAAAATCAGTGATAACCATCATGCACCTCAAGAATTATCAAATTGGATATTATCCTTCATATGGGATGATTTTTCTATACCATCAAAAATTTCTGGAGATGAGAATACAACGAAAACATCTACATCTTATCCACCTTCTTGGGGAACAACACATGGGATACCCTAGTTGAAACAATTTTTCTAACAAATCCATTCAATGAAAGTCCTAAAAACAACACCATCAGATATCACATCACTATAGGAACCATCTGATATGTTGGTGAAGATATCTAGGTAATATATGATGTAAATAAATGCATATATATATATCACAGTGGGGAGTTAATCTAGAAATATTCTTAGGATATACGTCCTTACACTCCTCCACCACAATACTGAACTTAAGACTCATAACATCCCAACACCAGGGGTAATGATATCCAAATGATGATTAATATCTGAACTCTCATATTCACGAGTCCATCATATTATTCCTATGTTTCCTTCTCACCAAAAAAGTAAAACCTTGTACAATCATTGCAGACACACCACATCCACAACATACAATAGTAAATATAGCCATGAACATTATATTACTAGTACATACCTAATATGGTGTCATATGGACCCACATCTTCTATAAGGAAATCTCAATATAAACTCCCACCTCTAAGAGTTAGGGCACACTATTAGAAAATTTATGTGATCACTGATACATCTTACATTTGGAGTCTCTAAGAACAAGGGATGACATAAGGGTTCCATAAGAATATTAATGTCAAAAACAAAATATGTGTATATAAAGGAATGATTATAACCTCTAACTATCAATATGAAAACTAAAATTGAAAACAAAGATATAATTCCTAATATCATCCTCATTTCATTTTGATTATAAGCCCTGACTGATTTCATTTTCCTCACCCCTATTCCCACACACCCTAAGATTATCCTTTAACACATAGTGGTGGTGGTTGTAATATGTTGAAGCATCTACCACCTACTTCTTATCTCCCAATTCATCTTCCATGTCCACTACATTGTGGACACATATTATCCTACTGATACATTTTCCTTGGCATCTTATCAACTTTTTCTCTATCAGTCTTATAGTGGGTTAAAAATCACTCATTAGTTTTCCACTATCGTCACATGAGTCTAAATGCCTCTCCCTAGGCTAAAAAGACAAATAATTTTAGAAATGAATCACATACCCTCTATCCTTGGACCTCATCCAAAAAACACATTGCACATTCACGTCCCTGAGACTAATGTCATATCCCACCAATTAATGTCTCTGATCCTATGTGCCCACATTTGACAACCACTATCTTCATCTACTCATCTATGAAAATATCAACAAACAAATCTTACTCTACCACCCCATCATAGTTAGGAATAAAAAAGGTATAAATATATTTCAGATGTATGTACTAATTACTTTCTCAATAGTCTACGGTCGAAATAACATATCAAAATCCATATCAATTGAGTACATAGAGAAGATGAAAAACTCAATGAATACTCAACCACTATTATTGTACCATACTATATCTATAAAATTTCTTGGATTCATACATCCCAAAACCAAGACAAAACAACTCCTCTGTGAAAATGATCTAAAAATGTAACCATTAATGAGTCACCTCATCATGTGAGTATGTCAATAATACCCACTATCGTCCATAATATCTAGGGAGAAGGCTCACATTCAGAACCACCAACTGGTATTTTGGTGTCCTAAAATTATTAAAACATCTTGTGACAACCTTATTAAATTTCCTAGCCACATGGGGGTCGGTCTCACCTCATGATATGAAGGTCCATTTTTGCTAAAATGTTTAAAGTGTCTTCATCCATTACAAAACATCTTAGATTAATGGAGGTACCATATTATCCTCTATAATTGGTGGTATAACAGGTACCCCACCAGAAAGAAACACCTATTGAACATGCCACTATATTGACACACCATCATTGAGAAGATCCTTCACATGATCCAAATGTTGATTCCTTATTGGAATAAATTATAGAGGAATCCTAAAATAGACATGATGTACCCCAATTAATGATTATTCCTAGTGGTTTAACTCAAAAGGGACAAAAAAACACATTCCTGTATGATTTAATTACCATTGATTTTCCATCAATCTATAGTTCTCATGTACCGAGTCAAATTTATGTGATCAAATTCATGGTGTATGGATACACAGGCCCCTACTCCAACACATCATGTCTCAATGTTAACCCTTTTTTCATTGAATTCATAGAGTCTTGGGGCCCATGTGAATTCGGATTTCATATCCTCGTAGATCGAGAAACCGAAAATCTCTATCGTTGTAGAGCTTCAACCCAAGAAGAATGTCGCCAAGATTCTAAAGATTACTAGCCATTTAAATATGAGGGATTCCATGCTAATTGGACCATGTAATTCCTTTATCTGTATTTTCTAGAATAGTTCCATATCGATGTTCATGGATGATGGACCAGAACATCAAATTACAACAATAGTCTCTTCTAAATTTACTGTGTTTTTCATCTCATTTATCTTCAGAAGTTGTGACTCATATAAAAGAGAGGAACATTGGGCGGACCTAGGTTCTATTTACACAAGAATCACTCCTTGGGTTTTGGTTGGGGACTTCAACACCATGGATACTGAGTGGGATAAAAAATGGCAGAGGGCCCTTTCTTAGGCATGGAAGTGAAATCCTTCCTCTTTTTATGGCTGTAAATGGTTTTATGGACCTGGGTTCCTCAGGGGATCCTTTTACAAGGTATAATAATAGATGGGGAAGCTCTCACTCGTGGAGACACATGGATAAATGTCTGGATAATGACCATGCCATATCCCAATTTTCCAACTCAAAGGTGAAACATTTAGTCTGGTGAAATTCTGATCACTCTTCGCTCATGGTTACATCATCATACAGGCAAGAGATGAATTGTCGTTTTGTTTTTTCACAAATCTGGGAGGACATTCCGAGTTATCTTTATGTTTTTGAGAGTTTACGGAAGAAACCAACATTGGGGAGCTCTTAGTTGAGTCTCCACACCAAACATCAAGGGCTGAAGGATGATCTCAAATCATAGGTACACCATCACCCCCCATATCTATGAACATGGACTTGGGTGAAGATGATAACATGCAGCTAAAGACAAGTATAGAAGATAACTGTGATGATCAGATCTTCATGGAGATGGCTGGGAAGAAGGTAGTTCTGGAGTATTTTTTTTTTCTGGTAGGAGTGGGTTTTCAGATAGTAGTTCAGAATAATGTAGCTCTATAAAGAAGTTTAGAACACAACCTTTTTTATGCTTTCCAGAAGGAGAAGTGGAGAACCAACATCCATAATATAATCCTATATGTTGGTTACTAATCGGATGATTTCAACATTGTAGGAGATTTGGTGGTGTCCCACATTCATGAGATATTAGCAAGGACCAATCAATGAATGTAGGAGCGTTATCCAAAGGGATGTGAAGAGTTTCTAGAGGTTGTTCTTTCCATTATGTCCTCTGAGGAAAATTATTTATTTAAAGCCATTCCCACTATGGAAACGTGCATGAAGTGATGAAAGGGCTCAACATAGAGTGCTTCCTAGGTCTGTACAGTTTTTTTGGGTCTTTTTATTGGGATTCTTGGAGTATTATTGGGAAAATTTTAACCATAGTGTTGCAAGTTTTTTTCCGGGGAGCCAATCTCCCCTAAGTGGATAGTGCGACCTCCCTTGACCTAATACCGAAAAAGGACCCTTCATCTCTTATCCACTTTAATCCAGTTTTCCATATTAAATTCTCCTATAAGTTAGTTTCATGTTTCATCATCCAAAGTCCTTCTTGTCATATCTCCAGGTGTGTTTCCAAAGAGAAAAATGACTTTGTCAAGGGTAGATAGGGTGAAGGGCCATTATATTTGGATAAAGAGATGACTGTTCACATATATTTCATGCCCTAACTTTCAAATATTGGAATTAAACTAGACTTAGATATGCATTCAACCTATTTTAGTGGAGTTTCATCTTTATGGTGCTTGTAAGGATGGGTCTCTCCAATTGGGCTACAGATCTCTTCTTTAGGTGTTTCATTTTTTCATGGATGTCTATATTCTTCATGGGAATACATGTTGGTTTCTTTAAGGAGGTATGTGGTCTCAGATAGGGTGAACCATTATCTCCACAAGTATTCATCCTTTATTAGGTTGTTCTTAGTCATCCACTCGAAAAGAGCTTACTTTGGTGAACTTTATTTCCCTATCGGGGTCATGCTATTCATAAATGGGATTCTCATATCATGACTGAGAATGTAACAATTAACTTCCTTAATTCCTATAAAAAAATCCATAAGAGGATTTAATGAAATACCAGAGGCACATTGCATGTGGAGTGGGAAAATGATCAATCTGCCGAAGTGAATCTTTTATATCATGATCAAGTTCTTAGATCAATGGGAATCATCCATTATGAGAATCTTTCACATGCAATGAGTATCCTTCTACTTTCCATATTTGGTCGCTTCCGTCTCATCAAGGAATCTAAACTTCCATAATTTTTATCATCACCTTGGGAGGATATCAGAACTGATATCTATCTGGAAGAATCAGTTTTTTTCATTCAGAGTAAAGATATATCTTGTGAAGAGAATATTTTCCTCAATTCCCATACATGTGCTCTCCCCTGTCAGGGTTCTCAAGTAGGTGGTTCCCTCTATCGACTGAATCTTCTCCTCTTTCATTTGGGATGCTCATGGTAATGGAAAGAACCATTGAGCTTCATGGGGGCGTATGGACCAACCATATGGGGCAGGTCGAATCAACGTTCGGAACATGTTGGTCATGCTTCAATGCATTCATGCTATACTTTGTTGGGAGTACCTAGAAGAGAACACTCATTGGGGTTATCACATGAGTTGGAAAGCCATGGGGATGCAATGAATACTAGGGGGAGCCCACTGTGGATCTCGATTTTTTTATCTACAACTTCAGATGCTTCATGACCACTATTGATGTATTATTGGTAATGGATTTTGAGTAAAAAGATCTCTTTTGACTTTTATATCTTATTTTGGAAATCACAAATGTCTTTTACCATGATGATCGTACTGACCATACTAATCGTACTGACCATGAGGATTGTACAGATCAAGTTCATCGTACTGATCATACTAATTGTACTGACTATGCTGATCATACTGATCATGCTGATCATACTGATCATGCTAATCGTACTAACCATAATAATAATACTGACCATGATGATCATACTAATCATGTTGATCGTACTGATCTTGCTAATCGTACAAAACATGCTGATCGTACTAACCATGCTGATCGTACTGACAATGCTGATCGTACTCACCATGATGATCGTACTAACTATATTTTTCATACTGACTCTAGAAATTGTATTGACTCTATTAATCGTAATAAGTTTTATGAATCACACTCAATTTGTATCATACAAATATATTACACTAAAGAATACTTTCATTATGTGCTTGTTTTGGACCTTTATCAAAAACACATGCTTCATATTAATCATACTCGTGTTTATCATCCTCATATATCCTTTGTTTTAACCAAAATCATGTCGTGGAGTTAGATATAAACTAATCAAAATGATGTCATGTTGTCTATTTCAATATGACCGTTATAATGCCAGCTGTCCAAGTCTCTCCGAGTTTTCTAGAGAAATATTAACATTAGAGGAAATATGACCGTTTTAACCTGAGGCCTACAAATAGGAGGTCATTTGATGCCAAGATACAACTTTGACACATGTGTGTGAGACATTGCAATATCATGTTATAGGGAAAGATATTGTGACTTCTCTCTTGCTTCTAGTGAAATCCTTAAGATTACAAAACGTGAACGGCTCGTCCATATTTTTTGTATTTCTATAAGTGCGTTGTTTTGATTTGTGTGTCTGATCAAGTGGTAACGATTGAGGGCTGCCAGGGATAGGTATATGGTGCTACTGATCATTGTATCGAGGGATTTCAAGAGATTGAAAGAGAGAGGTGCCGATTACCTACAAAATCGAGGTCTTGCAGGGATAGTAAGACAGACATACCGATCATCGTATCGAGGGTTTACCAAGGTGTTGGTAAGACAGAACTGTTATCCTATGTGAAAGGATAACCCTTATCTTTGGGTGAGAATAATTTTAATACTTTTACATTTCCCATATTGTTTGTTTTAGAAGGGGAATTGTGTTGTTTTCATTTCTTCATTCCATATTCATTTGTAATTGGTTCTGTTACAATTATACTATTACATATGGTATCGATTGATTCTATATACATTAGGGTAGAATCCTTCACTATTATATTACTCTAATTATTGTATTCATCTTGAATACAATTGATTTACATTTCTTATAGTATTACATCATATTATACATTTACATTACATACAATTGTGGTTGTTTTTTCTTGTTGTGAATTGTATTAGTTTAAGATCATTCATACTAGTTTCTTACATGTTTAAACATAATGTTTTTAAACCTCCAATTCACCCCCCTCTTGTATTATCCATCTAATATACATATACATCTAAATTTTATATCCAATAACTGGTATCAGAGGAGTTTTCCACTGATTTGTATTACTAACTGTATTGCTTCTAAATTTCTGTTTCAACTAATTACTACACTAACATGTGGAGTGGAAAAGATTTTGTTTTATTAGATGACATGATTGAATATTAGGTCAATTGAAAATCTAAATCCTTCTAGACAACCAATATTTGATTTAAACTATTATGAATACTGGAGAGATCGAATGGAGACATTCATTATCAATATTGGTGTAGACAATTTTATTATGCTTACTGGAGGTTGAAAAATTCATGCCAAAGAAGTCAGTACTTTCACTAATCAAGAGAAGCAAGAATATCAATTGAATTACAAGGTACACAATAATTTAATATGTTATTTGACCAGGAATATATACAGCCAGATATCATCTTGTGAAGCAGCCAACTATATTTGAAAGAAATTGGAAGTCACACATTTTGGTACATCTATGGTTATAGAAAGAAGAAAAGCAATGGTTCGAGCAAAGTATCATGGATTTCTTTTTTCCTTATAGAGAGCATGTATGTAAAGGGAAACAAATATTTATGACAATTGTCATCAGTTTACAGTCTATCGATTAAAAAGGTCTTGATGATGAAGCTCTTGTTGACAAAATTATTGATATAATGCCGAATGAATGGTATTCCAAAAGGATAGCTATTGATGAAATCAGAAAATTTTCCCAGATTATACTTTATGAACTTTTTTGAACACTTCTACAGCATGAGTCAAGAATGAAGAGAGATGCAGATTTGAATAAGAAGAAAAATGGAAATGGAAGTGTAGATTTTACTACTACGACTAAAGCTAAAACCCATAAAAGGATAACAAGATCCAAAGCTAAGAAAGTTGTTATGTCTGATTCAAGTGATTGTGATCTTTAAGATAATGAGTTAGCCAATAATTCTCGAAGGATAAACAAGATCGTGGGAAAGAAATAATTCCAATATAGATTCAAAAAGAAAGATAGGAAGGACAAGAGAGATTCAGAGGTAACCTGTTATGAATGTAAGAAAGTAGGCCATATAAGACCTGATTATCCTCTACTAAAGAGAAAAGAAAGAAAAAAGATAATTTTTGAAAGAAATAAGAAAAAGTACTACAAGACAAATATGAAGAAAGTCCTAAAGGAAAATGATACTTAGAGGGCATGTAGTAGCGATTCATCAGATAATTATTCAGAATATGAATCCTTAGGACAATAGAATATTGGACTTATAGCTAGATTACCAATTAAAGATAATTGCCTCATGGCTAAGGTAGACAATGATGAAGCCATTACAAATGTTTCTTTTAATTTGAATTATACTGATAATAAGTATTTTGAATCGTTAGATGAGTCTTCATCATCATAAGATAATAAATTACCTTCTTTTGAAGAAGTATATAGGTTTGCTAAATTATTTGAGAATGAAAATTCTAATCTCAAGACAAATCTTGATAATGAAAACTCTAGAATTTAGATTTTAACTAAAGAAGCATCATATCATTATATGGATATTAATTTGAATACTTTTGATTTTGAAAGTATTTTACAATCCCTTGTGAAAGTGAAATCTGATAAGTATAAACTTTCTAAGGATCTTGAAAATGTAATTTCGAAGAAAAATGTTTTAGAGCTTAACTCTAGTTCAAAATAAAATGTTTTGGTGGATAAAAACATAGTTTTAAAATTAATGTCAGTAATTTTTTCCTTGAAAAAATGTTTTTCAAACATAACTCATGGCAATGAAAACTTTGACAAAAATTATTCTAAAATTAGACCTTTGAGGAATCATTCTGGTACTGGTTATACTCATTCTAAACAAATTTTTAGTAATAAATATTTTGTTCCTAAAAATACCACTTTTTTCTCTAAGTGTCAAAGTGGAGGAAACTGGAAAATAAAATGTTCTCTTAATAGAATCTAGTTTTTAGGATTTCATAAAGCCCATTTTTCAAAACAAATGTGGATACCTAAAATTCTGTTATCTCACCATTCTGGATCCAAACAAGTTTCGATTCTGAAAAACTAATTGTTTCTTTTTCAGGAAAATAACAAGTGTACCAACAAAATCATTTTGTACATAGGTAGTGGTTTTTCTCGACATATGACGGGAAATAATAATTTCGTTGAAAAGATCATCAAAAAAAGGTGGAAAGGTTACATTCGGAGATAATTCTCATGAAAAATTGTTGGAATATGTAATATTTTTTTTCTTGGAAAAGTTCTTATTTCAAATGTTCTGTTTGTTAAAGGTCTTTAGCACAATCTCATCAGCATAAGTCAATTATGCGATGAAGGTTACCTTGTGAATTTTAGAAAAAATATGTGTGTAGTTCACAATTCCAAGGATATGTTTATTCTATCAACCCATATGCAATAGAATGTGTACACTATTAACTTAGAAGACCATAAGAGACAAAATTTACCCTGCTTAAGTGCGATAGAAGACCAATCATGGATATGGCAACGAAGACTAGGAAAATGCAATCTAAGAAACAATTGTAAACTATCAAAGAAAAGACTTGTGAAGGGACTACCAGATCTTAGATATGATTGTTCAAAAGTCTATGATCCTTGTCAATTTTTCAAGCAACATAAAACTATATTTAAATCAATTAATGAAGATTCAAATTCTAATGCATTACAGCTAATGCATATGGATCTTTTCATTACTTCACAATCTGGAACCATAGGAGGCAAATACTATTTATTTTTCTTAGTTGATGATATTACTAGATTTACATGGGTGTATTTTCTAACAACGAAATCTTAAGCCTTTTTCTATTTCAAAACTTTTAGAGCCCAATTTAAAAATGAGAAAAACCTACCACAGATAACTATTCATAGTGATCATGGTGGTGAATTTCAAAATTATGATTTCAAAACATTTTGTAGTAAGAAAGGTATTAGTCACAATTTCTCATCTCCATGAACTCCTCAAAAAATGGTGTTGTTTAGAGAAGAAATTGTATTCATCATAAAATGAAAAAAAACATGTTGAGTGAATACTCAATTGCTAAGAACTTTTGGAATGAAGCTGTATGTACTGCTTGTTATACTATTAATCGTGTTTTTACCAGACCATTTCTTAATAAAACACCTTATGAATTGTGGACTGGTCGAAAACCTAAAGTTTCATACTTCAATGTTTTTGGGTGCAAAGTATTCATTTTGAATACTAAAGAGAATCTTCACAAAGTTTCACCAAAATCTGGTGAAGGAATATTTCTAGGCTATTCTACAACTTCCAAGGCATATAGAGTTTTCAATAAAAAAACTTACATTGTTGAGGAAACAATACATGTAAAATTTGATGAAACTAATCCTTTTGTTTTTAAACGATCACAACTAATATCCTCAGATGAGTTTTTAAAAACTAATTATCAACCTTTGATAGAAGATACTTTTGATAAGAAAATGTCCAAGAAGATACTTCTTAAAACATTACCCCAGAAGTATTTCTACCATATTTTGATGAATAGGGTTTACAAAACCCAAATCAATTGTTTCATAGGAACCATCCCAATGATAATATCATTGGTGATGTAAATCAACCCACAGGGAGTAGAAATTCCTTAAGAAATAAAATAGAACATCTTTCCTTTCTTTCTCAATTCGAACCTAAAAGACCAAGTGAGGACTTAGGTGATGAAGATTAGATTAAAGAAATTCAATATGAACTAAATGAATTTGAAAGGAATCAAGTCTGGACTTTAGATGAAAGACTTAAAGAAACAACTGTAATTGATGTAAAGTGGGTTTCCAGAAACAAATGTGATGAAAATGGAATCATTGTAAGAAATAATGTAAGACTTGTTGCTAAGGGCTATAATCAACAATAGGTAACAGACTATGAAGAAAAATATGCTCCTATATCTATACATGAATCTATTCGTATTCTATTAGCCTTTGCAGCACACTTCAATTTCAAACAATTTCAAATTGATGTTAAATGTGCTTTTCTAAATGGTTTTGTTCAAGAATAAGTTTTCGTCGAACAACTGCCTGGATTTCTTGACTCAAAACATCCAAATTATGTTTTTAAACTTACCAAAGATCTATATGGTCTTAAAAATGCTCCTAGAGCATGGTATGATAGACTTACATGATTTATTTTAAAAACAATTATTCAAAAGGTATAGTAGATCCAACCCTTTTTATAGAAATGGAAAATAAAATTGTTTTGATTGTTCAATTTTATGTTTATGAAATCTTATTTGGATCAAATTAGCAATCATTAACTGATTTTTTTTACTAACTTAATGAAATCTAAGTTTGAAATGAGTATGATGGGTGAGTTAACAATTATTTTAGGTTTTCGAATTTCACAAAAACCAGAAGGAACATATATATCTAAACATAAGTATATAAAATATTTACTCAAAAATTATGGTTACGACAAGACTAAAAGTATTAGCACTCCAATAGGTACCTAAAATTCACATGATCTTGATGAAACCGAGAAACCAGTAGACCAAACAACTTTTAGAGGTATGATAATAAGATTATTATACTTGACGGCTAGTCGAACAGACTTAATGTTTTCCGTATGCTTATGTGAAAGATACCAATCTAATCCAAAAGAGTCACATTTAAAAGACGTAAAGATAATCTTTTGGTATATAAAAGGAACTTTGGATTTAGGACTTTAATACTCCTCTGGAAATGATTTAGTTTTAAATTTTTTTTTCAGATACTAACTTTGGTGGTTGTAGAATTGATAGAAAGAGTACATCTGACACATGTCATTTCTTAAGAGATTCCTTTGTTTCTGGGTCATGCAAGAAACAACACTTAGTATGACATTCCACTGCTGAAGCTGAATATGTAGCAGCTGGAAGTTGTTGTGCTCAAGTGTTATGGATGCAACATACACTCACTGACTGTGGATTGAGTTTTTCCAAAACTCAAATTCATTTTGGTAATACTAGTTCCATAGCCCATAGCAAAAACCTAGCACATCACTCTCATGCAAAACACATAGTTGTTAGGCATCACTTTCTTAGGGATCACACACAAGAATGAGATATTATTTTACGATTCATCGGATTGCATGAACAACATGCTGATATTTTTACAAAACCATTACCTTCCAATAGATTTTAGTTTATAAAATAGATGCTGTGAATGATTACATTAAAATAATCATTCATATATACTTCATATTTTACACTTCTCCTTACATCAAACAACTCCTCCTAGAAAGGGGGAGAACATTTTTTTACTTATTTTGTTTCTTATTTTATTATGAATTGTATTTGTTTATTCTTTAGGTTTGTGTCTTTGTCTTTCTATTTATCGTATTGACTATTTTATCATATTATTTACCTTTCTGTTTATCGTATTGACTGATTACCAAAACATGTTCATTTTCCATTGGCGTGTCCGATCATGGTAGTGAATTTATTTTCCATCAGCACGTCTGTTCATGGTAATGAATTTCTTTTCCATTGGCACGACTGATCATGGTAATGAATTTCTTTTCCATCGGCACGACCGATCATGGTAATTTATTTCTTCTCCATTGGCACGTTTGTTCATGGTAATAAATTTCGTTTCCATCGGCATGACCGATCATGGTAATGAATTTCATTTCCAACAGCACGTCCGTTCATGGTAATGAATTTCTTTTCCATCGAAATGTCCATTCATGGTAATGAATTTCTTTTCCATCGGCACGTCCGTTCATGGTAATGAATTTCTTTTCCATCGGCACGTCCCTTCATGTTAATGAATTTCTTTTCCATCGACACGTCAGCTCATGGTAAATACATTGTTTTCCATCAGTACGTTAGTCAACGATAATGACTTTGTCTTCCATCGGCATGAAAATTGATCGTATTCTTTGTCTTCGTTCCTTTTTATTTTTATTCACTATTTTGATACTATTTAAACCAAGCAGTACCTTATGATCTCTGACAGGTATATATTTTTGAATTTTTTTTTCTGTTTTAATCCTATCCGTTGATTTCTTTTCTTCTAATCTCAACCGTAGAAGACCAAAGTTCATTAATTTATCACCTATAAATAGACCACCCTCCCCAAACCCACATCAGTTTTTCAGATTTTGTGTCAAAGCTCGGCCTCCCTATTTTATGATTCCATACGATCTTCCATTGGCTTCACCTATATGTCTCAATCCACAGCTAACACTTCTGCTGAAATTTTTTCCAAGACATTCTCAGAAAAAGACTATTTCAGAGAAATGTTAGTTTCTTGAGACTTCTTTGATTCGAACGATTCTACAATCAAAAGAATTATTTTTTTTCAAGGCTGGGGGCATCTGTGTGTTGAAAGAAAAATGTCTCTAGATCCAGTTCTTATTGATGAAGTCAGTCTGTTCAACAAGACAGTGTCTTTCGACAAAAATATGACTATCAATTTTGATGTGTACGATATAAGGATTTCAATGTCTGTGAAACAAGCATCCCATTTTCTTAGTGTTCAAGAAGAAGGTGACTCATTTTGTCATTCTCATAAACTACCAGAGAAAGTTGGTACATTTAACAAAGAAAGTGCTGAAAAGTCTTTGTTTCTAATAACTGAAGAGAAGAGGAAAGTGGCTCATCTTTCTCCAAACAATAGGTTTGTGGCTCTTTTTATTAAAGGTTTTCTAATCCCAAAGAAATGGATAGAGAAACTCTGATATTTTATGATATTTTCATGCTTTACTAACTTGCCAACATGAGATAAGTGAATCTCATTGGATATGTTTTTGGAACAATCAAGAATGTTATGTCTGGTGCAATTAAGTCTTATTTGATCATGTATCCAGCTATTCTTACAATGTTCATTCTTGGGAGCATGAAGTTTTGTAATATTCCTTTGAAAGGAAAATTGAAATAGATGAAGCCTTCCTAGATAAGTAAGAGTACGTTGAAGAAGTTGAATGTTGGTTTTGAACAAAATTCAAAACATTTTGTTAAGGATTCAGAAGATAAATTGTCTCAGAACCAATCGACACCTATTCAAGCCAAAGAAAATACATTTGTTGGTGCTCCTAAATAGTCAAATCCACAAACCAGTTCAAATTCAAAGAAGAAACCCATGTACAGTAAGGAGGTTGTGGGAAGGTGGAGAAAAGAAAGAGAACAGAGAAAGGAAGGTGATCCAATATTCGGTTTTGGCCCAACTGAATCTTTTTCTGAGAGATTATGGGTTGATGATACCCTTCATGATAAAAAGAAAGAGAAGATTATTTTAAAATGAAAAGATCAAGAGTTTGATGTTTCAAAACTCATGAAAATGTTTGAGGATGCTAGTGCTCAAGAAACTGAAGAAGTTTATCATGAACCCATCGTATAGAGTCTACCAGAGCCAGAGAAAGGAAAAAACAATTGGAAGAAATTAAGGAAGATTAAGAAGAGGGAGGATATTTTCTTTTAGAATTCCTTCATAGATCAAAGAAAAGTACAGAATAATCGGTTCAAAGACAAAGTGAAGTGATTCAACAAGCTCATAATTCCGATCAAGAACCAGATGAATCTTTTTAAACTCCAGAAAGATTTCGTTCCCAAGGTAATCAATGTCCTCAATCTTCTGAGAAAACAATCATTATCAGTGAAAAAGTATATAAAGAATGAAAGGGGATCGAAAAAACAAAAGGAAAATAGCCAATTATAGACTCAAGCCAATCAAATGAACTAGTTTCATTGGATGAGGATACTGATTCAGAACAGACAATTTCTCTTAAGAAAAGTGATTACATTGATCATGTTTTAAAGAAAATTGAGAAGTCCATCCCTTATTTTCCCAGGATTGAAAGAAAAAATTGATTTAATTATTGACAATAAGAAAAAGAAATTTTTTTCTATAAGTGAATTAAGAAAGATATTTTTGTCAGTTTATGCTGATTTAAACGTTCTATCTAAATGTTTGGCAGCTCATAGGAAGGCTTGCCACAGAATGACTAAGTGGGCATACAAAACAAGGAGCTCGGTGAATGATCATCAAGTGTCAATTTGAAGATTTAAGGAGGCTTTCAAATGATCTTGCTGTTTCTTTTAATAATCTTGACAAAGAAACTGTTGAAAGGCTGAATCAATTGTCAAATATCCATGGAGCGGACATTCCTTAGGTGAAAGAGTTTCAAGAGAGAATAAATGATTTTCAGTCTGAGTTTTCAAAAGTTTCATCTTTAAAAGATGAATTAGTCTTATTGAAGAAACAAATTTTTTTATCTAAAAAGAATAAGAATCTAAAAAACAGAATTGATACTCTTGAAGAAGTAATCAGAGTCCAAGAAGAGACCATCAAGAATCAGGATTAGATTTTTGCCGACCAATAATAGCTTCTCATAACTCAGGGTGATTCTATATCCAAATACAGGAAGGAAATAAAAAAGATGAATGTCGTTCATCAGGAGCTGATAAATAATGAAAAGGAAGGAGAAAACAGATGATTATTGTATTTGTTTTCTTTTCAAACCATTGTTGTTGTAATGAGATTTGTGATACTATTTTCATTGTCATGAAATTATTTTCTCTAAATCTTTCAGGAAACATATGATTACCCCATTCTTTTTGTAAATCACAAAGGGGGAGAATGTTTCACCAAGGGTAAGAATGTTTTACAAAGGGGTAGAATTTTTTACAAAGGGAGAATTTTTTAAACAAAACACTTCTAAATCAAGGAAAATCTATGAATACAATACTTAGGAAAATACATACCAAAGGGGTAGTTAGTTGTATTAAATTTTCTAATTCAGCAGAACATCCAATAACCCGGGGGGATATAAGTATTTATTTTTTTGTTTCTACCTTGTGTTTTTTGCTTTCCAAAATGGGGGAGATTTTTGAGTCCAAAGTTCTCTTTTGAATTTTATATACTGTTTTGGAAATTACAAATGTATTTTACCATGCTGATTGTACAGACCATACTAATTATACTGACCATGATGATCGTACTGACCATGCTGATCGTACTGATCATACTAATCGTACTGACCATGCTAATCGTACTTACCATGTTGATCGTACTGATCATGCTAATCGTATTGACCATTCTAATCGTACTGACCATGCTGATCATACTGATCATGCTAATCATACTGACCATGCTGATCGTAATGACCATGCTGATCGTACTGACCATGCTGATCGTACTGACCATGCTGATCGTACTGACCATGCTGATCATACTGACTATATTTTTTGTACTGACTCTGGAAATTGTATTGACTCTGTTAGTCGTAATAAGTTTTATGAATCATACTTAGTTTTTATCATACCAATACATTACACTAAGGAATACTCTTAATACACATACTTTACTTTCATTACGTGCTTGTTTTGGTCCTTTATCAAAAACACATGTTTCATATTAATCGTAATCATGTTTATCATCCTCATATATATTTTGATTTAACCAAAACGATGTTGTGGAGTTAGATATAAACTAATTAAAATGATGTCGTGTTTTTTGTTTCAATGTGATCGTTATAATGCCAGGTGTCCAAGTCCCTCCGAGTTTTACAGAGAAATATAACCGTTGGAGGAAATATGACCATTGGAACCTGAGGTCTATAAATAAGAGGTCATTTTAAGCCAATATACAACTTTGACACATGTGTGTGAGACTTTGCTATATCAAGTTCTAGAGAGAGATACTATGACTTCTCTCTTGCTTCGTGCGAAAGCCTTAAGATTACAAAATGTGAATGGCCCATTCTTAGTTTATTTATTTATATATGTTCTTTTTTTTCGTTGTGTGTCTGAGCATTTCATAAAGATCGAGGGTTTCTAGTGATTGGCATATGGTGCTACCGATCATCGTATTGAGGGATTTCAGGAGATTGAAAGACAGAGGTGTCGATTACCTACAAAATTGAGGGCTTGCGGGGATAACAAGATAGACGTACCAATCATCGTATCGAGGGATTGAGGAGATAGCAAGACAGACATACCGATCATCATATCGAGGGCTTAACATGGTGTTAGTAAGACAGACCTTTTATCCTAGGTGAAAGGATAACCCTTCTCTCTGGGTGAAAATAATTGTAATACTTTTACATTTCCTCTCTTTTTTGTTTTAGAAAGGGAATTATATTTTTTTCCTTTCTTCTTTCCATATTCATTTGTAATTGTTTCAATTACAATTATACTATTACATATTGTATCGATTGATTCTATACGCTTTTTGGAAGAATAATTCAATATTATATTACTCTTATTATTGTATTCATCTTGAATACAATTTCTTTACTTTGTTTATAGTATTACATCATATTATACCTTTATATATAATACAATTAAGGTTGCTTGTTTTTATTCGGAATTGTATTAGTTTAATATCATTTAAACTAGTTTCTTAAGTTTTTAAACACAATGTTTTTGAACCTACAATTCACCCCCTCTTGTATTGTTCCATCTAATATACATATACATCTACATTTTCGATCCAACAAGGGAGACATTTCTTAATGGTTACATAACTAGATTGGATGGATTCTATGGATCCCCAGGTGCCCCATACCTCCATTCAATTTCAGATTGGCCAGTTTCTTTCCGTATTGCATTGATCTCATCCAGACATTATATCATAGATTCGTTTACAATAGAATCATCTTCTGTACAGATCATAATATATGCATTTTCACCGTGCCTGGTTCTTGTGCTTTCTCATCTAAAAATATTTTTTAGGTTGATGTGATTAGGGGAGGACGTGGATTAAAGGGGGAGTTTTTGATGAGGAAGGAAATTCTTGGAAATATCAACATCCTTCTACGGAGGATTAGGAATGGTGTGTTGTCAAGGGATGAAAATATCTAATGCATGGGAATATCTATGGCTTCCAGGTTATCAAGTTGTTTTTTGGACAAGGTAGAGACCTCTAATAATATATTTTTTCAATTATATTGGGTGTTCCCTATCTGGATATTGTTCGATGACTTCATAGGCTTTAATTTACAAGAGACACACTCCTCCTACATTTTTTATTCTTGGTTTCATAGAGCATCCTCCAAAAGACTGGAGAGAAAGGTAAGAGTATTGGTCCTTCTTGCTATATGCTGGTGTATTCAGAAATCTCGAAATACATCTTGCTTTGAAGGGGTTTAAACCCAATGTCCCCGACTGATCACCCACCCAAACACCTTCCAAGTGATTTCATCAGAATATTCAAATATTGGGAGGACTCCCACACTCTCATCCTTACCGATGTGGGGATGTCTTCCATTCCAACCAGAGGCATACAAGGGCTTTATGTCTGTTGGTCCCCACACCATTGATAATTGAAACTCAACACCAATGGATCTTGTATCTTTAGTACACTTCCCCAGGGGTGGTTGGGGTTGTTCATGATTCTAGTGGATTTTTCATTATCACTTTTAGTGCATGTTCTGTCCAAGGACATACTCTTCCAGCTGAGGTAATGGCCCTTTTCACTGGTATTTGGATTTTCTAGCAGAATAATTTATCTATAGAAGCTGTGGAGATGGATTCATTGGTTATTCACTACTCTCTAAAGTTCATTTACCATGTGTCGTGGTATATAATTTATACTATTTGATGGTGCAGAATAGATGTTAGTAGATACATGGAGGTCATTCACAGTTGAATGGAGGGGAACAAAGTATCATACTTTCTAGCCTCTACTGCAACCAATGGTAGTTATATCACATATTTTTCTAGTTTATATTCATTTCTTCCATAGGGGTATATTCCTGTTAGAGGGGATTCCATTGTCTTGCACTAAATTAGACCCACTTGAGAGTCTCCCTTTTTATGTGATGTCATGGATAATAAAATTCATGATGATTTTGATGATAAGTGTTTATCAATAGCCTCCAATACCACTCCTCAATGACATATCCCAATGGGGCCCAGGATATGAATCTCTATCTCACCTCCAAATAGGATAGGGGTTTGAGACTTGTTATAAGTAGATATATCACAAACCTAGGATGTTTTAGCCTAATAAACATGAATACACCCACACACATATTGAAGCCTATCAAAATTATTAATGTAAAATAATTGATAATCAATGAATACATACATCTAAATTCCACAATAAGTTTATAAAAACAATAGATGAAATGTAAACATGTACAAATACAATCCCACCTATATATACAAAAAAAAGTCCAACCAAAACATAAGGATGGGAACATATCTTATGATAACAATAGAAACAAACCTCTATCTGTCGAGATCACTAATCACTTCCATGTAGTGGTCCCTTGAGGCCTCCATCAAAGGGTTGGTCATCTTCACTACAAATGACATGTGTGAGAAAATACCTTTAATGGGAGAGTATAAAAGTACCTTGTTCAACATGAAAAAATAAGAAAATAATAATAATAATAATAATAATAGTAATCTTTAAACAAGTATAAGTCCATAATACACATAACAAGAATATCAAAATATACCAAACAAACGCACTCAGCCTTATGGTAATGTCATAACGATAATTTTAGGAAAGGATTAATGCTTGAAGATTACACATCTGTCTCATATTGGAGAACACAATCCATTAGTTAGATATCACTGATGCAATCTATCAAAGATGTTCTGCTCATTGGTTCCCTCCATAAAATGGGTACACTAGAAGTACGAATAGAAAGATTCATGTATGAGTATAATATCCAAGGAAATGTGGTGTACCAACCTATCAATAAAGAATAACTAAATATATAGAGGATCGATCCCCATCTACTTGTTTTTTATGAAGACACCAATAACTCCACATGAGATAAAAAAGATGATACATGGTCTCATATTGTCCCTTAAATAATTATTCTGAAAAATCTATCCATGAAGACATCTAAAGGTATAATTATACTATGTGTAGGAAGATATTATATACTTACCCAGAGGGAATGGATATGGGGAAGTCACCCTAATGAAACATATCTTGGATGGAGTGGAAAATAGATCCAATATAACATTAAAATATTACATTGTGTGTAGTATTAGTATTCATCATGTCCCCTTTCTATTAGGTCCTTCCTAAGTATGATGTCCCATTCTTGTTTCAATGATAAAGTACATATCGTGTATGATCATGTCTACTTATGACTATGGTTGGGTACATGACTCTTCCCATGTACACCTACTAGTGACATGTCTATCTCTGACTTAAAAACATGTATGATCTCATGTACTTTTTGATGTTTCTATACAACATCCCTTGTACACACTGAACAACAGTGTTGAGGTCATGAACCATGTGATAGGGTTACAAACCACGGGAGACTAAAATTCTCTCTAAAACCATATTTCTACACCATGGATTCGCACACCACATTTAAATAAAAAATTAATGATGTTTAATATAAAATATTCAATATTTCTAGATATTGTTCATGCATTGATTTCTTATCCTAGTATTATTGAATAAGACATGCATATTTTCAGAATCCAAGGAATACAAATAGAAAATCATTTCCATCACCGAACACTAGAATCACTCCTTTTAATATATTCAAAGAAACCACTCTAGCATCATCAACCACTACGTGCTGAAGAACATGATATATGATATCTCGAAACCATTTGATATACAACCACTTACATATTATCAAAATACCTATGTCGTAATAAACCCAGATGTGAGATATAATTTTTTTTACAAAGATTCGTGTGTTAAAAGATTGACTTCTCAAAATTTTTATTAACCTGTTTGAAAATAGTAGCACAGATGATTAACATAAAAGAACGATGTAAAATAT
This sequence comes from Viscum album, assembly GCA_963277665.1. NCBI lineage: Eukaryota > Viridiplantae > Streptophyta > Magnoliopsida > Santalales > Viscaceae > Viscum > Viscum album. The sequence goes on from OY728143.1 coordinate 32,338,901, forward strand.
ATAGAGAATATGTAATATAGAATGAATATTTACCTTTATCATTTGGATTAAATTATTTTTTATTATGAATATCCAATAATAATTAAAAAATCATGAAAAAGGTCAATAGATGAAAACATGCCCTATAATACTACAGATATTGTTATCAATCCACTTGTCGATTTATTTTCACTATTTATAATAATAAATAATGGGTAAATAATCAAATTGAAACAAATTCCAAACCTATATTTGGATCGATCACTAATAAAGAATGAACATGTGTTTCTATTATTGATGACATCGTCTAATTTTGTTGCACAATAGTTGTCGATCTTCAATTTGGTTGTTAGTCATCAAAAGAACATCCTCCAACAACTCTTTAGATAATCCACTAAATCTACTATGTTATGTGGGTAACATTGAGATTTTACCATAACCATATAATTATAGAAGATACTAGTTCCCTTTTATGAATGATAAAATCAATACATTTATTTAATATAGTTTATTTATTTTATGCATGTGATGAATTTTTCGAAAATTACCCATGGAAACAATAGTTATTTCACCAAAAAGGTAAACAATAAATTCTACACACAATGGTGCCCTTGGATTTCTAATCCACGACACCATTTATAAGATATTTTAATTTTTTTATTAAAATTGTCTGTTATTTCATTAATTAAATTTAATATATTTTAGTAATTTATTCTGGGCACATGAGGCCCTGAAATCACACGTTCTCTTAATTCCTAGTCACAAAAATAATCAATACTACATACAAAAATAATACATAGAAAATCGAAGTAACTAAACACCATATCAATTTATGTCTAGATATTCTTGAATACATGGATAATGACTCTAGCCAATCCTCCAATTCATGGGTATCTAGATTGCCATAGATTCTTAGCATCCATTAGAACAGGACCTCATGGAGTGTGTTAAGCCGATATGCATCCTCTAAGTTATCTATTAGTATTATTTTCTACATGATTTGTGGGGGGTTAATACTAGTCCACCTAGAGTAATAATCTCATGGGAATGACCATAAACTATGATATCATCACTTATCCAATCATCATCATTATTAAGAACTAGTAACGTTGTTAGTTTTTATTTAATATTAATCCTGAAAATTTTATCAAGAAATACCACATTCAGATGAGAATATATATATATAAATAGATGACTCCAGAATGGATGTTAATAACAATATAAATTATTATTAATTTACAATGAAACCTTATAAAAACTGACTTTGTATGCCATATCCACCATACATAAGACAATGTCCATGTGAATGTATACATCATCCACCACCCAAACATTAGATTCCTTAGACGAAAAGATAAACTCAAAATACATTGAAACTATTATCCAAAATCCCGAACAAATACTCTTAAAGGGAACCACCTAAAAACTATCCCATGAAATGAAATTCAATTAAAGTAATATTTTACAACATGACTCAACGGTATTCGAGTCGCAACGTCCCCATACACACATTTATAGGATATGGGCTGGTGACCTGAACTGAATGAAATAACTATGTTTGGATACCTTTTCAAATATTACACATATAAAATCACCTGATCATCTCTATGTAGAAGTGTATAGAAATAAAAGAAAAATATGAAATATATATAGTAATAAATGAACATGAAATATCTCTTGGGAATACAAAGATTACAATTATTTAAATTGAAATGTGAAATGTAAAAAAATACACACGGAACGAGAAAGGTGTCCCAACCTGAAAAAGATGGTAATAAAAAGTTTCTAAACGAGACCAAATCCTAATCTCTCTTCTCCAAAAATTTTACACAGTTATTTCATTCACTTATACCTGTGTTTCCATTAAATCTACACCAACCTATCTATTGTAAATATAAAAAATAAATTTTGAGGTAATATCCCATACATGGGTCATAATATAAATCCCCAATTGGAATTTCCAAAAAAATAAGGTGTAGAAGTAAGATACATGATATGAATAGGTAGATAGACCATACCAAATAAAGTGTAAAAAAATAAAAGAACATGGATACAAATATATACATTCTCAAAAAACTACAAAAGGGGTGAGGAGGGGGATATCCAACACACATCACATCCTATGAAAGACAAACATCAGTTATAAGAGGTCAATCATAGATACACGTCATCTCAGGTGTCTATATAAAGATACATTCACATCAATAAAAACATTATCACTATTCCAAAATGTCGAGGGGATGAATCTATAGGTATAGGTTTCACAGTCAGGTACAATAGGAGGGTACAACATAGTAGTATCTAGATGTAAAATTTAATATTTTGTAAGGATGTTTCCACTTCAAAAAATGGTTGAGGACCCATACCTAGACTACCTGGAGGATTCCACTCTAGTATTTGGGGACCTATTCCATGATAATGATAGAGGGTTCCACTTAGATAGTTGATAGATGTCTCATTCCCTTCCCAGCATACAGGTTCCACTATTGTGAAATTTATAGGAATGATGCCCTTCCAACCTAGTGGGTTTAGTTGTAATATTCTAGGACCACTATTCTGATACAACTCGAGTGTCCACTCTATGGATAGGTAGAGGACCCACACAATATTCAAAATTAGGGTTACACTCAGAGAGTAGACACTTGACTGAGGACAAGTCCTATTAGTGGGTGACATAAGACATATAGGTAGATGAATCGTTCCCTATCTTAGTAGGTGGGCTCCACTCTAGTGTCATGGGATCCTTCCTGATCCCTCATATCATCAAGCTACCCCAAATAAAGTTTCGCAATAATAAAATATTTCTTTTTTATCATATAACCCATTAAGGTGGCCACCATCAGTTTCTATGTCGAAAAAAACTCAATACAGTTAGGTCAATGACAAATTTCGATTCCAAACAAAGGATATATTAGAGGATGATGACGTAGTTGGGATTTGGATTATTTGTTTGCACCGCTAAACTCTACATGAAAATGGGGGTTCAAAACCCATTGGGCGTAGGGTACTGTAGCGTACTGTAGCAGCGGTGGTTAATGTGTGTTACTGTAGTAGTGCGACTACTATAGCAGTCCTATTCAAAAAAGGGTCCTTCGGCCAAAAACATTGGCCTACAGACCATGTAATGGGATAAATTCCCATTGTTCCATTGGGCTATGTAATGGGTGTCCCTATACCTAGTTAAAGAAGTCTTTTCAATGCATTAATAATAAATGAGGCTTCGACCCCAACCTTTAAAAAAAGTGGATGAAGTTTTCTCAAAAGGAAGAAATGTAACACGACTTGTAAGTGAACCCAAAATGAGTGTTCTATTATTTCAAGGAATTTTAATATCCCTGTATGTACATGGATTAGAACTCATGTAGCGCTACATGTCATGTAGGTGAACTGAACTACATTCCTCTTCCACCAAGGGTCCTACTTGTTCTTTGTGATCATGCCCATCTATGTCTGCCTATGTATGTTCACTTCATTACACAACATGTCCTTCCACATGGGGTTCATCACCTGTATCTGGATATGTCCATGTACATTTGTATATACAGTGTTCATGGACATGTCCACTAGCATGAGGTCCTTCCCATTTTCTATGTCACATAACTTATCTACATGGTGAGGGATACACGAAGTGTGGTCCATTCATATGGTGTGTCACACTAAACAAACCCAATTAACTAGCACCATAGGAATATGGGGATTATAAGGATTGTGTTAATTATTATAAAAACTATGTTTTAGGGTTTTTTATATAAATATAGATCTTCCAGAATAGTTTCTAATCTGGATCTTCCACAATAATCTCTACCTATTTCCCTCATAAAATTGATGGGGGAAGCCCTCTAAAATGTTATTCTATCCCACCCATGGACAAAAATAAAATTACTATTTCTCCATTAGATACCAACATGCATCATGCACATATCATGTCACTCATAGTGAAACATTATTTCTTTAAATCCATGGTGAAATTACCCACATATGGTATATCATTTGAATGTGTAACAGATTCATCATTTTTTTTACTACACCTGAATCTGCTACAAATCTGGGGGTCAAATTAGTATCAGTCCCACCCAAATATGTGAAACTAAGACTTAATATGACAATCATTGAAAAATGTAAAGAACAAATTGTAATAAAAAGGAAAAAATGTGAGTAAATCATTTTCTATGTGTTCTTGGGAGATGAATACAAATTTTGTAGATTTGGTGAGAAAGCATGGAATAACATATATGTATCAAATAAAAAATTTGATTGTAGTTATGAATTCCATGAAAATGATATAAATGGAAATGTTAAATGATAAGAAGAAGATCAGGCTAAGAAATATAAACAATTTGGGAATAATCCAAAATTTTACGAGTTCTATATAGTTTCAAATAATTTTTCCATGAAGATCATGCTCTCTAATGAATAAGTCGAGTAATTGGGTTCAAAATCCCTTGTCACTCATTGATCTGGAGTCTCTTTGTCGTCAAATTGATTTTCTCCAATAAAATGTGGATATAAATTCTCTCAAATCTATTTGTTTTTTTTGAAAAAACCAAGTGAATCATCATAACAATCTCTTTGAAGATTAATTAAACATATTTATTTAATATAATAAATAATATTATTTATTTATATAACTAATCACACTTTCCAAAAACCAATTTTATTTGAATGCCTTAGTTAAACCCATTTTAGGTCTTTCCTTTGGTAAACATCACATTCCAAACTCAACCGTGGTCTTATATTTCTTATCCTAAATTTAATGTATCAGTTATCACATTTTCTTAATCAAATTGTGCACACATAATATAAAATAAATTTTAATATTTTGAGAAATTATTTATAGCACACTAGGCCTCAAAATCATATGCCATATACGTCCCTGGACTCAAAAATATTTCTATATATATCCCATATGTCATTTTAATTAAAAAATGGTTGTGTACATATATGATTTTTGTGTTCAGTTGGCGTCCCAGAATGAGCATCATGCATTCAGGTTTCATCAACAAAAATAGTTTTAAACACCACATAGCAGAAATTATCATATTAGTTAAATAATTTTAACCACATCCCATGAAGTATATTAATAGATACAAAATTGAAATTCTCATATGTAGTAGTATAATTTATGTATTACGTTAGAAATCTCAGTAATTTATCTTATTAAAGATTAACTAATTTAATTTTATAATGTTGTATAAAAACATTCCTACATAACATCTAATTTTTTATTCTATGAAATCTTCTAAAAACCCTCTATAATAAAATGAAAATTTATAAATAATTAAATAAATATTTAATTATAAAAACAATTCACGACATCAATTAAAATCATCAAATATTTTTTTACAAATTTTAATAAAATTTATGAATTAAAAAAATGATAAAATCAATTCCAACAATATTATTTCAAATAAAAATTTATAATTTTTAATAGCACAAAATACTTCAAGTAAAAAACATTACTAATAATTAAAAAAATTCCAACTGCATCATATTCTACAGAAAAATGTAAATTTTAACATAAAATATATGAATGAAAATATTTATACTAAATATATTTAAAAAAAATAATATTTAAAATTATGTACAAAAACTCTAAATTTTAATGAAATATTAAATGAATTAAAATTTTATAAAATATTATAAATTATAATGAGATTTCATTTATTGCTTAATTTAGTCAGAAAATATTATCAAATATGATCAAATGTATTTTGGGAACACATATAAAAATTCATCCACATAAAATTTCACCAGAGAAAAGAACATGTTTTCACTAATCCATTAATTATAAAATATCAATAAAAAAATAAATCTAAATAGTGAAAATTGGGAATTCAGAAATCAATTATAGTTTAAATTAAATTTCCCACCTAAGCACATTCAATTTGAATCTTTTTCCTCCTAAAAGTAAAATACATATAGTGAAAACAAATTCCTATTTTACTCAAAATAAGGAAATTTCATGTTTTAAAAACAATTAAACACCCATAAATTAGAATCCAATATAAAACCTCAAAAAAAACTCTTTAACTCCATTGAATTTAACACACATATTTAACATATATTAAATTTATTCAGTAGTATAGTTGGTTAATTATAATAAATAAATATAATGAACAATTGACACATGACTAGTTAAAATAAAAAATATTAAATATTGCACTTTGATTTGTATTTTCATTTTATATCACTACTGGATGTTTATGTTTTGATTTTAGTCCATAGCAATAAGTTCAAAGCCAATAATATTCATGTAACATACATCCATGATTTTAAAAATAAAAATGTATTCCACAGGGAAAATAAAATAAAGTGATCAGTTAAATAATTGGTGTAATAACTATTTACCTCCTCAAAATGGCACCATAATCATCAATCATATGATAAATAATGACATTATAAATTTGAATATAGAATATTGATGAATAATATATAAATATACATTTTTAGGGAATAATGATGTGTATATAAATGAATTCAACATTATCACATTGAAGACCCAATGGTTATATAAATAAATCCAATATTTACCACAATGTTGAATGTCAAGGTGAAAGAGGAAAAAAATCAATTTAATTGAAAATAGCTTTTTAATAAAATGATTTTTAATATAATTTGTGAAGGGTTATAATAATGTACAATAAGCAAGATTCCACAACTTCAATTTAATTGATCTAGAATGAGCATGAATAAAAATGAATTTTATTGTAATATAATTAATGTTAGTAATCATATATATATAATTTATCATGTTAATCTTTGACTTTCATAACAATAATTGTTTTGAGGGAAAAATAAACTCTAAAGGTCAAAAGAAATTTTATTTTTTATTTTTTTTAAAAGAAATGTTTATGAATTCATTAAGCATAAGAATTTGAAGAATAATTACAAAAACAATTTGAAAAAGAAACCACCCCATCACGTATAATTAAAAAAATGTGAAAGGTAATATTAAAATTATTTGGAGGCATGGAAATATTTTAAAAAAAATAATGAAGATAAAGTAGTTAAACTCATTTAAAAATTACATCATTGTTTCCTTTTAATCTTTTTGTGGCCACCTATATAACATTGTAGCTATACATGGTCTCTCCCATGAAATAGATTCAATATAATAGCAGAATAAAATTAATCCCATTATTTGAATATAGAAATTATTAAACAATGAGAATGTTTATTGGGTGTAGCAGTTAAAATTAAATTAAAAATTAAATACATTCCAACACTAATTTCATGAATATTTTAGAAAATTTTCCTATGCGAATACACTAACACATATAATGGGATGTTTTTATATATAATTCTAAAAAAATGAAATTATTTTTTATTTAATCATGGGTTTCCTACCATATAGAACATACATTATATACCATATTCAGACTCCTATAAAAAACCATACACATGCTTGATTCCAATTCAAGTATAAAAACATTTGACTTTATAGGAACCTAGACTTCTTAAATAGATCTCTAAAATCTAATCATGTGATTAGTTTTCTTGGAAACATCCTTCTTATTCAAGGTAATACTGAATGATGCTTCTAGTTAAGTGATACAGATCATCCCCAATACCACATTCTTATTAATTTAATTACATTAAAGATCGAGTTCTCAAATTAGGACTCCTTTAAAAAATTCAAAGAAGCTATTATGCACATAAATAGATATTGAATCATCAAAAGTGTATGTGGATGTAGTGATATAAATTGAAAAAATAAAATTAGATTTTACAGTTTTTAATTTTAATTGAGCGATATATATAAAATTGGTGGTCCTACAACTATAAAAATTTACTAAAATATCTCTAAATTATTCACATTATTAATGATATTAAAATTATATTTTATAGTGGATGAGTTTTAGAAAATACTACTTAGACAAGAATTTCAAGAGGATCATGGGTTATTGTTTGTTTTACAATAAAAATGATTCATCTTCTAATCTAGCCATTACCTCACTGTAGATTTTAGAAACTGATTAATATTAAGAAATGATTTTAAAAATAGGGTGTAACTATTTTTTTGATCTAAAAAATAAGATTTCACTATATAATAATTCCAATAAAAAATTACCAAATTTTAAAAAACTCCTGAATCATTACATAAATAGAGAAACATATTATATGTATTTATTATGTGTGTTCGAACATTTAATAAAGATAGTATTCTATTAGTTATTCATCCAAATTAATTTATATTTGGTGATTAAATAAAAATTCATGTGAAATTTTATTTAAATTAGATTCAAGAATATAAAATTCATGTTATTTTATATTTATATAATTTTCCACATGTTTTAAAAAAATATTTTTTATTTTTTAAATAATATTTAATGAGTAGATAATTATGAGAACAAGGATGTAAAAATCAATCATCAAACATTTCATTAAAGAAAATTTAATTATCCCAACATCATGATCGACATAAATGTATATATTGGGATCATAATTACATAATTGTTAAGATAAAGTGTACTAATAGTATCCAAATTAACAAAATTAGGAATTCCATGGATTTTTTTTTCTAGTATATTCTTAATTTCATGTGTATGTTTATTTCTAAATTTTTTTGGAAAATTGGTTGAGTAATTTTTTTTAATTAATGTTATCATTATTCAATTTTTCTTTAACAAGAGGAATTATTATATTAAAAATTCTATAACTATATATAATTTCAATCCATGGAATCAATTTAACTTTTGGGAATTACTTTGGAAATCCAATTTATTGTGTTTGAATTTTTCTAACTCAGATCTCATTATGTTATTCATATAGTTTTAATTTTATTAATCACTAATTATAGATTTGGTAATTTTATCATTTCTTTCTTATTAATATTTAGATTATTCCAAATCATTGGTTTGTTTAAATGTCTGAAACATAATCTAATAATTAATATTACTTTCTGATTTTCTAATGATATCTTTTATAAATAAGAATTTATATTTTTCTTGATTTTCAACATTTTTATGTAATTCCCATGTTTCATTTTTAAATTTTCAATTTTAATCTTTTGAATCAATTTAGTAATATTTGAAAAATAATATATTGGAATAATTGTTACAAATTTGATCAATCTTCAAGTTGTGGGTAATAGTAACTTAATGTATCTTAAAATTGAAATGCATTTTGTAGTGTATAGTTATTGAAATTATTCTATGAAGTATTTCCAGAAGAGATAACACATAAACAATACATATTATTTCACTGATATCCATCTCCAAAAAATCAATTTTAAACAAATTCCTAAAAAAACAATAAAAATAATCAATTGTACACATCAAGAATAATAGTTTTAGTAATTTTATCTCAATCCATTAAATAATAATAGAATTATTTTTAATTTTTATTATACTATTTATTATATTATTCTCAACACATATTTTCATATTTATTACCACATATATCTTATTTTTATACCATAAAAACAAATTGGATATTATGAAACATTTATAAATTTAGTTGTTTATTGAATTGAAATGTTTTTTAGAAATATGATATTATTTTCAACCATCAATAATTTAATCACTCCATTAAATTTTTCACATTGATGTTTTTCACAGATAAAAAACATGGGAATAATAAATTTTAAAAAATAGATGATATTGAAATTATATACAAAATGATATATCTCAAGTTGACTCACATAACTCTTTACTTCCGATATGACTCTATCACATATGATAATGCTCATAATCATTCTCTGAGAGAAATTTACAAGCTCTCAACTACATAGCATCTTTTGTGTTATCACCAGGATGTTATGATAAAAAATATTAATTCCAAATAAAATGATTTAATTAATAATTTATCATTTAATGTCATCTATAATTATCCACACTTACAACTATCTAATTTTTATGTCCTAATATTCTGGCATCAAACCATAATCTGAGAATAAATAAGAGTTATATTTCTTCCTAAAGGAAATTAATACTTTCATGTGCCTCTATTTCATCTCCATGTAAATAGATATGTACAAATAATGTCCATATTTATTTGAAAAAAAATTAACAATAAATTAAACTTATATAATATAAAAACAATAAATATACATCATTTTATAGCATCTAAAAAACTCTTCAATGAATACTTGATCTAAAAATCACTTAATCCAAATTTTCTCACCCAAGAATAAATGCATACCATCCTTCCTCAAACTTCCATTAACCAACTACCTGTAGAAATTGTCATAAATATACAAGAAATTACTAGATGATAAATTCATAATTTTTCATAAGATTCCATATCCAAAATCATAAAATTTAAAATTCACTTCTTGCTACATTTTACATTCCCCTAGTACATAATCAAAATCAACGTCTTGAATTCATGCAGTTTTACAAACTTATTTTATAAAATAAATTCATTGAAAAGATGGGTAGTAATGTAATTTTCAAGTTTCTATTTATGTTAACTATATAACCCATACTCCTAATTAAATGAGAATATACATTTGGAAGAAACAATGAGCATATGTCTTCTCATCTAAAAATCATAAACAACAACTTTATAAATTAACTGCTCATGCTGATATCATTGATCATCGGGCTTCATCAAGATCAAACTTGACTCTCAATAAATCATAGGTGAAAAAGACTATTTGTAATCTATTTTATTGGATTATAAAAAATTATTATCTTAATTCAATATAGGATGAACACTATTCTCTTCTTATTTATACTTTTACTATATTGGGAATCCTCCTCGATTATTCTTCTCAAAATCCCATATTAAATTTTATAAAGAGTCTCATATATAATTTTATTCATCAATGAAATCAGTCACATATTCATCTAGTCCAAAATCAATATCTAGGACACATATTTGAGTCAATAAATAAATGTTGTGGTATTCATCACCATAAAATATAACATTATATATTCATATATGCTCACCATAGGATCTTTATATTTACATTGTCAACAAATTTGATTTCATAATTTTTTTACACCACTGATTTTTTATCGTAACTATATTTTCATCAATATTTTCAAATTACTAGTTCATTGTGAAATCAAAATTAAAAATATCCATTAATAACATAATACAACACCAGATCAACAATGTCATTACAAGATTTTGGATTAGAACCTTCATGCTCTAGTTATAATTTTACCTTCCCCAAATGGCTCATTGTTTATTTTATCTTATTTTCATATCTAGTTAGTATCTAAAACCGTTCATCAAGTATTTATTTTCCCTTATCATCATTCGTTTTTATATAGTGTATGAAACAATATCTTATATGAAATTTAACATATTATTTAATAATGAAATAACTTATTGGCCTCAAAATTTCAACTCTTCAATATAAGAGGATATTTTTTCTCCAATGCAGTGATTATCATGAGTTTTACTTATAATACTATAATAAATATTTTTCATGTGTTTGTAGAAAAAATTATCTTATATAGACACCACAAATTTTTTGTAAGTTTTTAAATAAAAAAGAAATAATTCATTGAAAAAAATAAAAAAAATTATTCCACTGATAAAAAAAATTATATAATCAATTGACCAAGTAAATGTACAAAATGAAACCTTTCTTCATAATATTTTAATAGATTTTTACATTCTAATATTAATTTAGAAATAATATCGGATAATATATTTATAATATAATCATGTAATTATTTTGAACAAAAAATCCAACACTGAAAACGTTTCATAAGGAAAAATTTAATTCTAAAAGGTCATGTGTACCTCCTAAAATTATTATAACCCATTGAGATCTGTGTATGAAAATTTTATTCCTGATAAATTATAAATTTAATCCAATTATCATATTAATATATAATTTCAAAAAACTACATATTTTTATGAATTATTCAAAAAATATAATTAAAAAAGATAATAAATTAACATGAAATTTAATTGAGAGGTTTATATGGTTTGAAAATATTATCAAATGTTATTGAAAGAATTTAGGGAACATATATAAGAATAGTTTAACATCCTATATCACCATCATTGAAAACAACAAACTCTACCATTCCCATATATATTATTTTAGGACAATTAATTAATAAACATGAACCACCATGTAAACATAGGTAAAAAGATGGAAATCCTCTAATACATAGATAAGAATTAATAGATTCAGAACATATGATATATATATATATATATATATATCTGTTTGTGTGTGTTAATGTTATGGGATCACCTAAAATTTGTAATGATACACTCAACAACATGTTATTAAAATTAGTGTAATGGGTTAGACATCTGGATCTGAGAAGGATTCATAAAAATGACAAAAAATAATATGGGTGTCATAGTATGGAAAATAATTCCCCATAAATGTTTTTGATGATATCAATATCCTATATGCTCTACCATTCAATGCTTCAAAGAATAATTGGTAGGGTACTTCAATGGACTTATTTTTTTGGAATGTATGCATATATATTTATGAGTTATTGGAGTCATTGGGTATTTATGTTTCCATGGATAAACCCTGTTGGAAACCATTTGATACTGAATGATAAATCATCATGAGGTTTTTACAGTCAGGCCCTCTAGAAATCCATATCCATGATCATCCTATAATAGGTTGAAATAAAAATGGTTAGCCAAATAGTAATTGTAGAGACCCGAAGCTTATCGTACATGGACATTACATTACTTTTGCGGAATACTTAGTACATAGCAAACACACACACACACAAGGACCGTAATAGTTTAGTGTCTTTGGAAACTCGGAATATAATCTTCTAATCGTGGTGAAAGATCTTCAAAATCTCCCATAAAGATCTTCCTTTTTTTTTACCTAAAACCTTTCTTTATATCCTGGGGAAAAGAAAACATAAAAGGGTGAGCTCAAATGCTCAGTAAGGGTAAACAAAAGAAATATCAATCACATCATATTCATAAGAACAAAACATTTTGGAAATCTTAACCTGCAAAAGAGAGCATAATTTCATAACATGGGATAAATCATGGTAGTGAAATGTAATCACAATAATCATAACTTAAAACATTAAACTTTGTGGTATACACACATAATCATAGAGAATCATTTCTTGTTAGTCAAGACTCATTGCCAAGACTATCTTAGTGGACAAAGTCCCTTTCTGAATCTAGTGACCCTCGTTTCAGTCCTGTTTCACTGAACCGGTATAACCTACCATTCCAGCCATGTCTATCTCATGAGATATAAAATCTTTACCCAATGAATTGGAGGGAGATATAGGTCCCACCCATCTCATAATGATACCATTCTTATGTGTGCCACAAAATCATAAATCATACATCATTGCATAACCCGTGTAATAAAAATGGGATTCTTAAACAACATGACATCATAAAACCATTCATATAAGATAAAGGAATTCATAAAAATAATTCCATCACAACATAGTCAAATCAATGTAAAAATATGGATAGAAACAGAACCCTTTATTATCTTAGATGGAAAATAATTTTGATAAAACACTTGAATTGAATTCTTGAGGAAAATATCCTTTCTTCTTCAAAATCAATTTCTTTTCACAAAACATCATGAAATTTTAAAAGAAAGAGATTTTATTGAAAATAGTCATGAAATATTTTGGATGAAGCTTCATGAAAATAAGGCTTTATAAAACCGTGAAAATCTGTTCGTGCCGTATAAGTTAAAAAAAACATTCATTGTACTTTTGTCGGAAAAGTCAAAAAGTACTTCGTATGAAAAACGACAAAAGATTCCTTTCATATCTTTTACTAAAAACTTACCGAAGGGTAAAATTGGATTTAAACAATTGTAGGTGGATGGAAATAATATTACATATTGAAGAAAAATAGATGTGGATAATAAAATACACCTCAGTAATTACCAAAGTAAAAACAATCTCGGATAAAAGTGAGATTGTGATATTTCCCTTACCTTATGTCCGACTTGCTTTGTAAGTGTCCGAACCTCCTGTATAATGATTTAAATCATGTTATTGACTTATTCCAGAATCATATTCATTGTTATGATATCATATATGGTTCACTTATGACATTATAATACCCGTTCTTTTGTAAATTCCATGTTAAAAAAGCATTTTGGGTAAAATCGTTTCATTTATCGTAGGTGTTTTGACTTGTTGTTCTTGACATCATTATTACTTATATCATGATTTACTTACTTCCAGAATATAAAATATGATTTATATATCATATATATTCAGTATATATATATATATATATAATAGATAGATAAATAAAATGAAAAACACCGTTCATGGAGACGGTAGTCCGTACGTACGCATGAACGCTGTTTTACTTTCCTTATTGTCTTGAAATGGAAGTAAGTAGATGACATACATATATATATATATATATATATATATATATATATATAAATCCAGTAGCTTTATAATGTCATATATTTCATTATTATTTCTTATATATACTTTATAATCATTCTTAAATGGTTAACATGGAGAATGAATCTCATCGCGTCGTGGAGACGGTAGTCCGTACGTACGCACGAGCGATGATATCAGTTCCATAAATATTGAACTGAATTGAAGTGGATTATACAATATATCAGAATCAATATGATGTTTTAATAACTATGTATAGTTATTCTTTACACCATTATACCCATCCATGTAAGGTGGTGGTGGAAAATAGATTACACCACGGCGTGGAGACGGTATTCCGTACGTACGCACACGCGGTGATTTCTTTTTCTGTAGGATGGATAGATAGTGAAATAGGGTTGTTTCATACTTATAATAACATATCATTATATGAGTGATACTGATGTTATTACTTCATAATGAAACAACCTTAGAAGAAGAAGTGGAAGAAGAAATAAAGATGAAAGAATTGGTAACGGTAATTACCTCTTCTTTGAAGTGCCTCTTTGAGACCTCCTCTTAGGGCACTAGAATTGGTCTTTGAGGAAGACCAGAACCACTAGGATGTTGCCAGGGAAGTGGAGAAGAGATTTTGGTAGGGGTTGGCCGAGCTTGAGTGCTCAAATTGGTGTGAGGAGGAGGGGGAGGAGGTGTCCTTTTATAGGGGAGGAGAGGGGCACCTTAGGAATATCTCAAAATATTATTTTATATTAAAGTAAAAATCGGTTTATAATGGTTCCAAAGGGTCTTATTTCGAAGATAAAGTGGGGATGGGTCGAAATCCTATCAACCAATAGGATTTAGACAAGTTTAGGGTATTATTTTAACCTTATCAATTAGATTTAACTCTAAGTTAAATAATTTAACTTTTACCGTGTCTTTTTGTTTTCTTTCACTATATGGTTAATATACTTACTATAACATGCCAAACGAACCCCAAATTGTATAGTATTAATAAATATATCCTTATCTAAGTCATTTTGCCTAACCTTAGATTTTTAGGAATAAAAGAACAATTAATAATATAATATTTGATTTAAAAACTATTTTGTGTCAATTTTGACACTATTTGATATATGATTTTTTTGAAAGTCATAACAGAATTATATGTTCGAACCAAGTTGATTAAATCAACACTAATACATCATAGTAACCTAGAAAATTAGTTTAATTCATAAAAAGTCTTAAATTACATTCATTTGAGCATTTATAACATCAATTATGTTAATATTTCCTTAAAAGGGTAATTACTGCATCATCGTTGTGTCAACAATAAATTAATTTATATAAAGTCTAAAAATTATAAATAAAATATCATTATTTAGGAAATCTTTTTAGCTTTCTAATGAATATTTATAGTCGAATTTATCTTATGTATAACCCCATATTAAAAATGTGTTAGTAAATAAACTTTGATTTTAACTCTTTTAACTCTTCTTTGAATTAAATAATAATAAATGTCCTAATCTAATCCAAGTGGGCCTAAATGGTCATATTATATTCATAAGGTTGTTTTTGGCCGAATTACACTTATCCAATAGAATTAGGACATGTGTTAGGGTAATAGTAATATCATATTTACCCTTAGTTACCCTATTTACTATTAACCGTGGAAAAAAAAGTAAAAAGTTACTATTCACCAAAAATTATTTTCATCTCATTGAACCACATTTTAGTCCTTGATATTAACCATGTCTGTCGGATTTTCGAAATTCCATTCACAGAAGTGGTAAAATTAAGTTTTATGCAAAATTCAGTTTTTAACCTACCACTTAGTAGTTTCACTATTTATCAAAAATTGATGTTTTTCAGAACAATGCCAAAATTTCATCCTAAGCTATATTTCATATTCCGAATTCAAAAATAAAGTGTATTTTACCAAATTCATATCATAGAAGTTGCATTAATTAATTTTATAATTAAATCCCGCTGTTAAAACAAAGAGCGTGTTTTTAAGAAACAATATCTATCAAAAGATTGACACTTGTTTAAGTCTAGTTTAAATGTGAAATTATATCCAATGACCAACATTGTATTAAATTGTAAAAATATATTCTAAATATACTTTAAAACCACTCAAATTAATAATTTATCAATATTAATTATTTCGATTGAAAAAGTTGTTTTTAACTAAAATTTAGTAATTTTCACTATTCATCAAAATATGAAAGTTATCCGAAAATCACCAAAATTTCACCTTAGGCTAAATTTGATACTCCGAATCCAAAAATAAAGTCCATTTTGAGAGCTAAAATTTCTAAAATTTAAAAAGGTGGTTATTACTATTCATAACTGCTAGTTATAATAATATTTTAATAGCATATCGTTGTTTAGTGAAACTTGGTGTTGCGTACAACACACGCTATCGTGGAAGTTCGCGATTGCGTGTAATGGAAGGAAAGTCAAGGATGCGTGTTGTGAAAGCTCCTTTTGGTGTAGCGTACAACACAATACATTAATAAAATTAAAAAGAATATTTTTCATAAAATCTCGGGCTGTTACATTCTACCCCCCTTAAAATGAATTTCGCCCTCGAAAATCGTCGGGGTTATAAATGGTTTACTATTCTAAAGTTTCTTTAATAGAAACCCACATCGTAAAAAGGAATACCAAAACTTGGCTTTAAAAACTAAAGTATGAAATGTAACGATTACCCAAATAAGCTAATCGCTGGGTTTCCACATAGGTAAAAATATGGATATGGAAGAGAAATCTAACCATCATGTTCTGATGGAGAGTGGTAGAGAACATGGCTATGGAAAAGCTAGTAATCACAAATCCATAGATTTGTGATGATATAAGGTACCATCTGATTCATCAGGTATAAGATCACTAGGACAACATTTTTGGTTTTCAAGATCATTTCCCTAAAGTTGAAAATTTGAATTAGAATAAATACTTAATTTATTTTGGTATAATCTCACCGTTGTTCGTGTCTTGAACAATTTCCACTTCATCTCTTAAATAAATGAAGTTGAATTTGTTATTCGTGAAGTGTTAACAGATTATGTGATAGAACGATGGGTCATTCCATCTGTCTCAAACAAAAGGTTAGCAAAAATATTATGCATAAGTCGATCTATAGTGAGATTAATCATATATGGTTCCTAAAATGGACTTATACTTCATATATCATACTGTTTAATATAATAAAACTAGTTTCTACTAAACAGGGACTTCCTGTAGGCCAGTGGTAGGCGATAAAGGCCAGTCGCACTTCGGTTGTGGGTTTGATTCCCACATCCTTGTCCGACGCGATGGGCTGTCACCCGTCCTACAGGTTGTCCTTTTTATAAAACTATATTACTATAACATCCCATCAATAATATCGAAAAAAAACTTCTATCCTTAAACAATACTAACTTATGTCCAACATAATCCATTCCAATCTTTAGGCTTATCCATAATACTGCAGTCCATTCTCATAACATAGTGAAAACGATTACAAGAGATTTAATACCATCGTTGATCCCCATATATCATATGATATATCTTGTTGGTCACATTCCAAACATTCAAAGGCCTTAATCTTGTACTCTCTTGAATACCCATTGAACCTTAGTGAAAACTTGAATGCAGTTAAAAGTTAACACTTTTCACATACCGAAATCCTCAAAATTCTATATACTCAAACCATGATATCACTTAGTCCTTATATCAATCATGAGCTCATGAATACTATCAAACATTTAATTTTCTCCTTATCCCTTCATTATGCGCATATCATCTACATTCCAAAAATATCTGAATAACCTTTCATGGATACTGGTAACATTAATCATACACTTTCAAAACACAAGGAAAGACAACAGTGTAACAATCCATAGATGTCTCTTTATTCCAAAATTACACATGATAAACATGTAATCATTCCACTACATTCTCAAACCATTGACCGAGCTTCAAAAATTCTTTCATCTCACATATCATTTGTAGTCTCTTCATCATCATCCACATAAATACTACCCATATGACCATACTGATTCTCTTCATGAGTCTTTCCCTTAGGGCATTGGTTTGCATAATGCCCATACATTCCACATTTAAAACACTTAACCATTTTTGATGTCGTAGCAATACCATTATCCTCATCCATGGTGTTAACCGACCCTTTTCCTTTGCACTTACTTGCTTTGTGTCCTTCTTTTCCACACCCAAAGCATATTCCAGTTCCCTTGAAACATTCTCCTTGATGCCTCTTCCCACATGATTTACATAGGGGAAATTGAACTTTCTTTACTCTATGATCATCATGAAACTCCATCTCTCTCTTATTAGCCGAGTCAGGAAACTTGCCAAATTTTACTTTATTGATCATATTATGAGATTGCTGATTTGGAATAATAATGATGTTTGGACTTCCAAATCCCATTTCATTATGAAGAATATCATTGCATTGTCCATCATATCCTCCATTATCGTGAATCATCTTGTTTCCAGCCATTTTCTAAAACCCAAATAAAAGAATAGTGTGAGAGGCAAAAATCATGCTAGGGAAAACAACATAATAAAGGTGGAGTATCCTCAATATCTAACATCTTAGGTTAAATTCTATGATCGTTACCGTAGTTCTAGGACTCTATCCTATACGTATACTTATCCTTAGGGACATCCCTAGACATACCTTAGAAATATCTCTAGGGATCTCACTAACGTTTTCGCATCCTAGTTTCCAAAGGTTGACTAAACCTTTCCTCTGATACCAACTGTAACGGTCTGGAATTACTTCCAGTGGACTATAGTTGATACCTATCAGGGCACTCCATGGGCGGCTACACCCCCTGGGCGGGACACACCACCATCCCCAGTGGCAGCCATTTCCTCATGAAGCCCTTGGGCGGAGAGCCATGCTTCGTCCAACGCTCACATGTGATAGTTCCCAAGGATCAGATACATTCCTACCTCCTTTGCCTCTGATACCAACTGTAGAGACCCGTATCTTGACGTACATGGACATTACATTACTTTTGCGGAATACTTAGTACATAGCAAACACACACACACAAGGACCGTAATAGTTTAGTGTCTTTGGAAACTCGAAATATAATCTTCTAATCGTGGTGAAAGATCTTCAAAATCTCCCATAAATATCTTCCTTTTTTTTACCTAAAACCTTTCTTTATATCCTGGGGAAAAGAAAACATAAAAGGGTGAGCTCAAATGCTCAGTAAGGGTAAACAAAAGAAATATCAATGACATCATATTCATAAGAACATAACATTTTGGAAATCTTAACCTGCAAAAGAGAGAATAATTTCATAACATGGGATAAATCATGGTAGTGAAATGTAATCACAATAATCTTAACTTAAAACATTAAACTTTGTGGTATACAAACATAATCATAGAGAATCATTTCTTGTTAGTCAAGACTCATTGCCAAGACTATCTTAGTGGACAAATTCCCTTTCTGAATCGAGTGACCCTCGTTTCAGTCCTGTTTCACTGAACCGGTATAACCTACCATTCCAGCCATGTCTATCTCATGAAATATAAAATCTTTACCCAATGCATTGGAGGGAGATATAGGTCCCACCCATCTCATAATGATACCATTCTTATGTGTGCCACAAATTCATAAATCATACATCATTGCATAACCCGTGTAAAAAAAATGGGATTCTTAAACAACATGACATCATAAAACCATTCATATAAGATAAAGGAATTCATAAACATAATTCCATCACAACATAGTCAAATCAATGTAAAAATATTGATAGAAACAGAACCCTTTATTATCTTAGATGGAAAATAATTTTGATAAAACACTTGAATTGAATTCTTGAAGAAAATATCCTTTCTTCTTCAAAATCAATTTCTTTTCACAAAACATCATGAAATTTTAAAAGAAAGAGATTTTATTGAAAATAGTCATGAAATCTTTTGGAGGAAGCTTCATGAAAATAAGGCTTTATAAAACTGTAAAAATCTGTTCGTGCCGTATAAGTTAAAAAAATCATTCTTTGTACTTTTGTCGGAAAAGTCAAAAAGTACTTCGTATGAAAAACGACAAAAGATTCCTTTCATATCTTTTACTAAAAACTCACCAAAGGGTAAAATTGGATTTAAACAATTGTAGGTGGATGGAAATAATATTACATATTGAAGAAAAATAGATGTGGACAATAAAATACACCCCAGTAATTACCAAAGTAAAAACAATCTCGGATAAAAGTGAGATTGTGATATTTCCCTTACCTTATGTCCGACTTGCTTTGTAAGTGTCCGAACCTCCTGTATAATTATTTAAATCATGTTATTGACTTATTCCAGAATCATATTCATTGTTATGATATCATATATGGTTCACTTATGACATTATATTACCCGTTCTTTTGTAAATTCCATGTTAAAGAAGCATTTTGGGTAAAATCGTTTCATTTATCGTAGGTGTTTTGACTTGTTGTTCTTGACATCATTATTACTTATATCATGATTTACTTTCTTCCAGAATATAAAATATGATTTATATATCATATATATTCAGTATATATATATATAATAGATAGATAAATAAAATGAAAAACACCGTTCATGGAGACGGTAGTCCGTACGTACGCATGAACGCTGTTTTACTTTCCTTATTGTCTTGAAATGGAAGTAAGTAGATGACATACATATATATATATATACATAAATCCAGTAGCTTTATAATGTCATATATTTCATTATTATTTCTTATATATACTTTATAATCATTCTTAAATGGTTAACATGGAGAATGAATCTCATCGCGTCGTGGAGACGGTAGTCCGTACGTACGCACGAGCGATGATATCATTTCCATAAATATTGAACTGAATTGAAGTGGATTATACAATATATCAGAATCAATATGATGTTGTAATAACTATGTATAGTTATTCTTTACACCATTATACCCATCCATGTAAGGTGGTGGTGGAAAATAGATTACACCACGGCGTGGAGACCGTATTCCGTACGTACGCACGCGCGGTGATTTATTTTTCCGTAGGATGGATAGATAGTGAAATAGGGTTGTTTCATACTTATAATAACATATCCGTATATGAGTGATACTGATGTTATTACTTCATAATGAAACAACCTTAGAAGAAGAAGTGGAAGAAGAAATAAAGATGAAAGAATTGGTAACGGTAATTACCTCTTCTTTGAAGTGCCTCTTTGAGACCTCCTCTTAGGGCACTAGAATTGGTCTTTGAGGAAGACCAGAACCTCTAAGATGTTGATAGGGAAGTGGAGAAGAGATTTTGGTAGGGGTTTGCCGAGCTTGAGTGCTCAAATTGGTGTGAGGAGGAGGGGGAGGAGGTGTCCTTTTATAGGGGAGGAGAGGGGCACCTTAGGAATATCTCAAAATATTATTTTATATTAAAGTCAAAATCGGTTTATAATGGTTCCCAAGGGTCTTATTTCGAAGCTAAAGTGGGGATGGGTCTAAATCCTATCAACCAATAGGATTTAGACAAGTTTAGGGTATTATTTTAACCTTATCAATTAGATTTAACTCTAAGTTAAATAATTTAACTTTTACCATGTCTTTTTGTTTTCTTTCACTATATGGTTAATATACTTACTATAACATGCCAAACGAACCCCAAATTGTATATTATTAATAAATATATCCTTATATAAGTCATTTGGCCAATCCTTAGATTTTTAGGAATAAAATAACAATTAATAATATAATATTTGATTTAAAAACTATTTTGTTTCAATTTTGACACTATTTGATATATGATTTTTTTGAAAGTCATAACAGAATTATATGTTCGAACAAAGTTGATTAAATCAACACTAATACATCATAGTAACCTAGAAAATTAGTTTAATTCATAAAAAGTCTTAAATTACATTCATTTGAGCATTTATAACATCAATTATGTTAATATTTCCTTAAAAGGGTAATTACTGCATCATCGTTGTGTCAAATATAAATTAATTTATTTAAAGTCTAAAAATTATAAATAAAATATCATTATGTAGGAAATCGTTTTAGCTTTCTAATGAATATTTATAGTCGAATTTATCTTATGTATAACCCCATATTAAAAATGTTTTAGTAAATAAACTTTGATTTTAACTCTTTTAACTCTTCTTTGAATTAAATAATAATAAATGTCCTAATCTAATCCAAGTGGGCCTAAATGGTCATATTATATTCATAAGGTTGTTTTTGGCCGAATTACACTTATCCAATAGAATTAGGACATGTGTTAGGGTAATACTAATATCATATTTACCCTTAGTTACCCTATTTACTATTAACCGTGGTAAAAAAAAGTAAAAAGTTACTATTCACCAAAAATTATTTTCATCTCATTGAACCACATTTTAGTCCTTGATATTAACCGTATCTGTCGGATTTTCGAAATTCCATTCACAGAAGTGGTAAAATTAAGTTTTATGCAAAATTCAGTTTTTAACCTACCACATAGTAGTTTCACTATTCATCAAAAATTGATGTTTTTCAGAACAATGCCAAAATTTCATCCTAAGCTATATTTCATATTCCGAATTCAAAAATGAAGTCTATTTTACCAAATTCATATCATAGAAGTTGCATTAATTAATTTTATAATTAAATCCCGCTGTTAAAACAAAGAGCGTGTTTTTAAGAAACAATATCTATCAAAAGATTGACACTTGTTTATGTCTAGTTTAAATGTGAAATTATATCCAATGACCAACATTGTATTAAATTGTAAAAATATATTCTAAATATACTATAAAACCACTCAAATTAATAATTTATCAATATTAATTATTTCGATTGAAAAAGTTGTTTTTAACTAAAATTTAGTAATTTTCACTATTCATCAAAATATGAAAGTTATCCGAAAATCACCAAAATTTCACCTTAGGCTAAATTTGATACTCCGAATCCAAAAATAAAGTCCATTTTGAGAGCTAAAATTTCTAAAATTTTAAAAGGTGGTTATTACTATTCATAACTACTAGTTATAATAATATTTTAATAGCATATCGTTGTTTAGTGAAACTTGGTGTTGCGTACAACACACGCTATCGTGGAAGGTCGCGATTGCGTGTAATGGAAGAAAAGTCAAGGATGCTTGTTGTGAAAGCTCCTTTTGGTGTAGCGTACAACACAATACATTAATAAAATTAAAAAGAATATTTTTCATAAAATCTCGGGCTGTTACAGTAATATATTTCTAATTTAAAAAATAATCACATAGACACATGTCAGAAGAATCATGACAACACTTAAAAATAAATTTAAAATATTGGACCCCATCTGAATATTTAATAGTAATAATAGCAATCTATGTTTACAATACCTTAATAATCTAACACATTTCATATTTCGTAAGGCATTGATTATTTGAATTATTTATTATAATATTTTATACATTAGATACCTACCTCAAAATCCCTATGTGATTCTATTATAATGGAATCTTTATCTTGACAGTGTTCCAATTTTATAACAACAATGAAATTTTCAACCACTATAGACTAAGGGAATATATCACAGAATTGAAATCATTAACATAAGGTGGTAAAGATAATTTTTTTAATTTAACCTACACCGATATATCCATACCATGTATAAAACATAAAGGGTCTTCAATGCATTGAAGTATACCTTGGATCCTTACCATAGGAATGACGAGCTGAATCCAACAAATTGTACCCCACTTCTAACTTATTAAAGATCCAATAAAAAAATACAACAATGATATACTTTATAGTATTATGAAGGTATTATATAGTGTTTACTATAGCTCCCCCAAAATTTAGGAGGCTACTTAGAGGGATTAAGTCAATTACTACAATATATTTTCACAGAACTATGTCCCCATAGTCTCCAGCTAAGGGAACATCCTTGTTAGTCTCCACCCTAATAACATAGGTCTATGTTCCAAATAGCTCTCACCAAATATAGAAAGTTGTAGAATACTGGTATCAATACAATATTCCTAATTGTATTTTTATACTAATTGAATTATTCCATATACAAACCTTGATATGGTTTATATCTCTACATTTCCATAACAATTATTCTGATATATCATGGCAGCGAGATGGTGACGATGGGAATTTTAAATCCCACACTAGAAGCTCATTATCATGAACAAATTCTTAATTCAGGAAATCAGTGGAAATATATATGCACTTCAATCAATTTCAGCTTCTACCATGTACTAGATATTGAAATCATTTACTATTATAATAATAAACATACAATTAAGAATATATAGTATATACTGGGCGTGAAGTAATATATTAACTGACATAGTCTAGTGATAATATATTGATATGGTCATACAGTTTTTCCTACTTCCATATCATTGAATCATATATACAAGATTTTTACTCCAAATCATGTAAATATACTTCCATATGTCCTAGAGGACTATTAGAATATTATGAAAAAAGTAAATTGGAAAAAAATAAGTCATATCCCAATTTTTACTAGGCTTAATAAACCATGTTTTATAGTAAACTTGTAACATATTAAAATTCCTATCAAACAATGTTACAATCATATTTTATTGTAAAAAATGATCAACTCCTTATTCACACTCCAAATGATGTTTGTCGGCATATCCTGATACATTCTTTAGGGATGGACCACATCTCGGCCCAAAATTCAAGTGACACTCATTAAATTTCAATAGTTGATTGTAGTGAGAAGTATATTTCTTATCCCACTGATAGAAGACTTCATCATTATCCTTTATAAGTCACATAGGGATGGTTGATATCGCTTCACCAATTCCTGATGTCTATTGGCATATTCTTATGGGGAATAGACACTTGAACCAAGCCTATATTGTTGTTTCATCTAGGGTTAGCTGGTATATCCATGAATGAAAACAATTGGAAGTTCATATTCCTACCAAAAACATTCAAGATTATTGGAATACACCAAAAAATATTATATGTTGGTCTATATCCTCACAACAATTAAATATAATAATTATTAACCTATAATGAAAAATACACCACACACACGTAATCTATTTCAACAATAAATGAAATGACATAAAATTCAGTATATTAAAATATATGAGGATCATATTAATAACTTTCTCATGTCCAATATTCATGAAGAAATATTGTTCATATCTGAAGCATTTCAAGTATCCAAATAATCTCTTACCAGTGTTGAAGATTATAATAAAAATTGTAGTCCTATTACCATTATCATAAAGAAGGATCAATGGGGACTAGGACATAGAATGTAACATGGAAAACATCCCAATGGTGATATATCAACATGTAAGGGACATGTGTCACATTTTTAGGTACCATAATATAGATAAGTTCTCACCAAACTAGATTCAGCTACATATGGTACCCCATCGTTCACAAAAAAAAACTCAATAGGTGAACCAATGTGGCAACCACAATCCCATCCTTCTTCAAGTGATGATTCATTTTTCATGGAAAAGAGATCCATCCATCCATATCAAATTTTAATTCAAATAAAGATAAAACAAAACAAGACAAAATAACCACCAAACGTTATTTTTTCCCATGGCCATATCCAACTATGATAAAATTGATGATATAAAGTAGTGTTGTATGTCATACAAATTACATTGCTTATGAGAACCCATTAAATTTATAAAAGAAAATAAAAAACCTTATTTTGGATATAATGTTAAAATTTGTGACATAAAAAAGTTCAATTTATGGATAGACCTTGCTGAATTACCCATGGATTGGGACAAGATATCATAATATCACTAGGAGAAACATAAAAATCCATGTATCCATAGCTTAACATACCTTTGATAGATAATTGTGTAATCCCATTTAAATATAGGAACATAAGTGTTGTATTATCATAGATCATTTCACTTAATCCCTCTTCAAGGATAGAAGAGTCCCTCATTAATGGTTTCATACAATTTCAATACCACATGAGAGGTCATGGGACCAAGACACACATGTGCCAGATGTATAATATAATGAATTGTTCATGAATCTAATAAATGAAAAATCCATGATCATGGAGATTTGTACAAAAATATTATCCTAATCTAGGACCCTCTACATTATGAGAACACATTTCAAAACATATATCTGATAAATTGGTCTACATGGATACTACCTATAGTATATAGTAATAGTTTTATTATAGGATACACATGGGCCACGAATGGGTGAATATGATCTAGATTAAAGAAAAATATTGGAATATTCATTAATATTCATTTTCTATGAAATATTTACTAGGGGGATAGGGTTGTTATTACAACTACATCCAACCTCTTGGGATATTATTTCATTGCAAAGAAAAGTAGAAATTTACATTAACCCCAAATTATCAAATCCAATTGTGTTGGGGTATTTTTCGAAAGATCATCATCCCAAAGACGTTATATCTTAATACAATTATAGAATTTATAGTAATGTCTATATATCGACCCATACCTTATAGATAGAGTAATAATTACCCTCTCCCACATGAATATATTTTATCCTAATATTTGGAAGTGGCTACTCAAAAATTTATACATTTTCTTTCCTTATATCATATGATACACCCATGTAACTCATAGATCACTCATATTGAATTGATTGAGTATCTCTTAAGGTAAAAAATTATGGGAAAAACTATTGAAAAACTCAAAAAAGATGATCAAACCACAAATATGTTGCAATACATAATGTCCTAGCTAGAGAATGGATAGAAAAGAAAACCACTATTTAACTCTAAAAAAGAATGCTAATGGTGTAGAATTGATATACTACATAAAGATTAAAAAAATGATTCCAAATGATTGATATTACCTAATAAACTTGATAAAAATTAATTAAAAGGGTACAAAGAGATATATTGAAGCTATGAAATTTAATATAGAAATAAAACATCAAGAAAAGGCTCACACTTATATATAGGCTAAATTTATACACAAATATAAATAGATTAAGAACTTGAACTTATAACCACCAAATAATAAGTATCAACCTCATGATGATAATCCTCCATGGATAGAGGAAAATTATATGCTATATGAAATTTGAAACCAAGAAATGATGAATTACACTCCAAAAAGGAGGTAAATCTATGATTTTAGTCTGAGATATATTTTTTTCAGGGTTCATTGTGGAATTTACTTAGGGATTTCTTCCCACATAGTATTCTTTTATTTAAATGTGTCCATATATCCTTTTTTCCAATGATTGGGATTTAATATTCCCACATGAATTTAATCTAAACATAATGATAGATTTGGGACCATATAGTAGATTTACTAGAATATGGTAATTAATGATTTATGAAATTTTTAATATGACAGAGGCAACCCACCTTATTAGGATAATTGGTTGGTCCCATCAAAAAATAGAAATCGGAATCTAAAAAATTTTGGTTGATGAAATCATGATTCACATTATTCTTTTATATAGATGGTTTCTAAAAAAAAGTACCCCTTTAATCCCTCAACACCATCTACTATCATGATGCTTAGATGATTCATTAGAGGGAAGGAACTAATCTGTATATCCATAAAGGGTGAAAATCATTAATGGTTTTATTACACTCCAACCCACCACAATTTTTATAATCTTGTATTTTGATCTCTTAATAATACATGGTGTCACACCCTGACCGCGGATGTCTGTAATAGTTCTCCTTTCTTGGACCCGGTTTAAATTTTTTGGAGTTTAATTGCGATTGGTGGGTTTGCGCCGGTGCGCGGTCACCGCATCGTTAGCGGTGACCGTGCGTTCAGCCCGAGTGACAGTGTGTTCACTCGGTGTTTTAAACGATATAATTTTTATGTTGGTATTTTATTATTAATACCTTTTTATTTGGGTTCTTATTATTGTATATATGTTTGTATATGTTTATATATATATGTATGTATAATAATGTATGTATATATGTAGATCTATATATATGTGTATATATATATATATGTGTGTAACATCTTTAAATTATTTTATAATTATAATTTTAAATATGTGATCAAAATAATTATTACTTAAATTAACTAATTTATTATTTATTATTATTATAAGTTTTATTTTTATTATATATGTTTTATTGTTATTAATATTATATGTTTTAATATCATTATTATAATTATAATTATTATTTTCATCACATATATATATATATATAAACCTAAACTAAACCTACCCTAATCCCTCTCCCCGTAGCCGCCACCCCCCCTCACCTCTCTCTCTCTCCCCTTTCTCCTCCTTCCCCATTCCTGGCCTCCTTCCTGCGTACGCCGCCCCGCTCACCGCACCCAGCATCCCCGCTCCCCATCCCTGCCGTCTCGGCCTCTTTTCCGCACCCGCCAGCTTCCCCTCCGGCGTCGACCCCCCTCCTCCGACGACCGGCCATCGCAGTCTCCCTCGCACGACCTCGCCGCGCCCAGCGGCCTCTCTGCCGCTCCCCGTCCAGTGCACCGCGCCCAGCCGCTCTCTCCCCCGCACCCTCCTCCCGTCCCGCTCTCCCCTGCGCGCTGCGCCGTCCCGGCCTCCCCGTCCCAACCGCCGCTGCTCCCCTCCTGTTTTCCGGCGGTCCAGACGGCCGCACCGTCTCCCCCTGTCCTGGCTTCCCCCCCCCCCCCCCCCGCGACCACGCCCTCCCGATCCGCAGCCTCTCCGCGCGCCCTGCCGTCGCCCTCGCCGCCGTCCCAGCTCCCTCTCCCCCTGACCCGGCCTCCCTCCTTCAGCCGCTCCCTCCACTACCCCCTGTCCGGCGGACCGCCGTCCGGCGCCCCCCCCCCCTGCGCGCTCCCTTTCCCCCTACACTGTAAGTTTTCTTTTTATTTTTATTACGTTTTGTTTTTTTATCATATTAATAATAATATTATTATTATTAATGTTATAATGTTAATATTTTTCTATTATTATTATTATTATTATTATTATATTATGTCAATCTTACTATTATTATTACATTATGTCCTTATTATTATTATTATTATTGATATATTATTATTATGCTATTATCTTATTATTATTATTATTATTAATATGTTATTAATATTATTATTATTATTAATATTGTGATGTTGTATTATTATTACTACAATATTATTATTATTATTATATTATGATATTCTTATTATTATTACAAAATTATTATTATTATTATTATTATATTATTATGGTATTCTTATTATTATTATTAAATTATTATTATTATATTATGTTATGTTATTCTTATTCTTATTATTAAATTATTATTATTATTATGCTATTGTTATTATATTAGTATCATTAATATTATCATGTTAACATTATTTTATATTATTATCATTATTATATTATTAATATATTATAATTATGTTATATTATTATTGTTACTGTTATTATTAAATTATTACTTTAATATTATTATCATATTATTATCATGTTATTATTATTATTATTATCATTATTGCTATGCGAATATTATTGTTATGTTGTGTTATTATTATTATGATGTTATTGTTATGACCATTATTATTTTCACATTATTATTACTATGATTGTTATTACTATTATGTTATTATTTATCTATATATATTCATTGATTTGCTTATTTTTTTGTTTATTTATTTATTTATTTTCCTTTTTATCCCATCTTGGTGTTTTTACTTAATTAGAATTAATCAATGTTCTGTCGCAGGTTGAGTGACGTGTACTTTTTCACTATTCAGCGTATGCAGTTAGTCCGCAGGGTTTCGTTCTACTTTCTGCTGGGTTTCCGTCGCGTCCGCTCTATGTTTGAGGTAGGCGAACTCAACTGTTTTCTTTCCGAGGTACCCTGCTGATGCTTGAATTGTTTTAAATAAATTTTATTCCATGATTCGCATGTTTCTGATATCCTTGCGCGGATTATTTCGGTGTTTCAAAATCTATAGTTTTTGTTCGGAAGTTAAATTTGAAGCAATTATATTTTATGCCAAGGTAGTTGTGCACTAGATATTGTCCTGCACTTTTTATTTTTTTATATAGTGCACCTGTTTAGGCATTTCCAGCTAACGTGGAACTAAATGCTTGTGTTCTTTTATGTTTCCATTGGTTGTCTTGAGCGGTGTTTCCTTTTTGTAAAGAAAGAATCATTCTTGGATCATATTATCCTGTACTGGTTAGTTTTATGAAATTTAGTATCATTTGGAAGTGTTGTCATGCCCCTTTGCAGGTTTGACGCACCATTGGATGTTGACACATCCATGGGTGCACTAGGCGCACACATGGATGTGCCCTCAAATGAAGATGGTGTTTGAAATTGTTATCATTTGTTTTTATTTATTTTTATTTTCTCAAAATCTCAACTTTTCTAAATGGTTCTTGGTTTCAAAATGTTTTCTCCTCTTTTTGAGACACATCTAACTTGTTTAAAAAGAAATCTACGAAAATATGCCCGTTTGGCCTTTTATTTAATACAAAAGCAGCGCTTGAGTTTTTGAAGAAGATATTGTGAAATGCTCGTGTAAAGTCATTTGATTTTGTCAAAACTGAGTGCTCGCTTGGCGACTTCAGGTATTTTTATGAAGTGGTTTTGATAGTTAAATGACGTGAAGGCCCGGTTGGCACTTTATTAATTGTGAAGTGATTGTACATATATATATATATACATATGCGTACTTGTGAGGGCATCTCTACAGGGGGACTTCCCTTCGAGGGTTATCGTGTAACGATGTCCGTGTAAGGGGTTGGCAAGTGCGATGAGATGAGTCACACGTGCGTGGGACTCCCACTTACACAGTGTTACTAAAACCACCATGGGTTCCTGGGCGTCTTGTAGATTATTGAGTGACAGTTTCTTGCTAACCCTGATTAGACGGGTTAGTACCCCTTGGAGTTGTGGACAGGCCAGGAGGGACGTGCCACTGGTTGGCTATTAGGGCGGCCAGTTGGTTATTGACTATGGAGTACCACGCCGGCAGGTAGTCTGAACCCGAGTACGTCCAGGGGTTTTCTAGGGATGTTTAGGATCACCCATGGTTACTTGTTCACCTTGAGTGTTTACTTTCAGTTATTCTTTACTGCTTATAGTGTTACTTGTGTCCTTTTGCACTACTATCATCTTGCATTACTTGGTTACTTTCTGTTTCACTGGTTTGCTTTCAGCCTGTACTGTTTACCTGTTCCTTTTTAGCACAGTCGTAGTATCATCTGTATTTG
The DNA here is from genome assembly GCA_963277665.1 of Viscum album. Lineage (NCBI taxonomy): Eukaryota > Viridiplantae > Streptophyta > Magnoliopsida > Santalales > Viscaceae > Viscum > Viscum album. The sequence goes on from OY728143.1 coordinate 32,370,307, forward strand.
GTTTTGTTTGCAAAAACATGAAATGGTTTTGAAAGTGATTTATAGTGTGCGTTGGGTTTTCAAATGGGGAAAACATGTTGTTTATTTTTAAATGTGAAAAATCTATTTTTTATAATTGTATTTTTCAAACCTGTGTCAACGGATTGCTTGGGAAAGGAAACTTTTGGATTCAGTGGTTTACTTTGGCTTACCTACTGGGAATTTTTAATGCTCACGCCTATATTATCATTTCAGTTGCAGGTCTTCCCTTTCTCAGGTCTTCTGTTTTGAGTCGCTTAGTGTTGGAGCGAGGTTCCTCTCTAGTTGGGTGGTGACCTGAGAGGTCACATGGAGGTACGTGGTCGTGTGGCTTTTATTTCTTTTCCATTGTTAGTGTTTATTTGTTCTGTTCTATTTACTTTTGTTTTGGGCTGAAATCGTTCCCAACGATCAAATTTCAATGCCCGACACTTGTTGCCATCCCGGGGGGATCGGGAACGCTCCTCGGGACTTGCCGTGGACCGGCTCGGGTGACCGGTTCAGAGTTGATCCGGCTTGGTTCGTGACAAAATGGTATCAGAGGAGGTTCTTGTTATTTGGGTTGTTTGGTAGAAGGAGATTAGGACTGTCGGAACTCGAGGGGTAGGTACGGGAAGAGCGTCGCGAACTCTTGCTCGCACTGATCCTCATGTTACCAGGGGTAGTTCGGGAATTGTGTCCTTGTCTTTTCTGGTTTCTCTTGGATTGAGAGATGACAATGGAGGCAAGCCGACGTTACATCGTGATTTCACATGGAGTAGTGACCCATGTGGAGTCCGAGTACATGGTTTCAATTCCTCCTAGTGGTCGACGCTGACTTGGGACATGGCCCACTACCATGTCGCCAGATTGAGCGTGACTACAAGTCCCTCATTTCAGTGATTGATGCAAATTTGGATGCTGCTTTTGTTTTGGTCTGTGTAAGTACGTTGTTTGAAATGAAAAAGGGTTTTTGAAAATTGGACTGGTTTCTTTTAAAAGACTTTGAATGTATGAAATGGGTTTTAGAAACTGAAATCTCTTGATTTGGAAATCTTTTGTTTGCTTGGAATTGGTTGAGAATGGTTCGGGATGAAAACCCAGGTCCTCTTTATGAACGTTTGCACATGTGCGAGAATGCATGAAAAGTGCATGTTGGTGTGAGTATGAATGGAATGTGGATAAAGACATGTGCAACGGTTCATGAGATTACCTGGGTGTGTATTTGAAATTTAACACTTGACTTTGTTTTCTAAATTGGTTTTAAAGGGGAAACGGGTTTGGAAAGTTTTTGGTTTGAAAATGGATTGGTATTTGGAAAGTGATCTTAAAAAAAGGTGGTTTTGAAAAAAAATGGGGATTTTAAGAAGGATATTTTAATTTGGGTTGTGTTTGTGTTTGTTTGATTCTTGTGCTGATTGTTTTGATGAAGGCACTTTTATTGATGTTGCTTCGATTTGGTGTTGGTTTTGGCTTTGTGTTTTATATATCGCTCAGGAAATGCCGCCCAGAAAGGTCTCTAAGGATTCGGATATGTCATGCCCATTTTTTAGTCCTCCTCAGACTCTGCCTATTCTCCATGGTGATCAAGGTCCGTTAGAGGCAGTGAAATGGCTCGAGGAAGTGGAGCATGTTTTTAGAATGTTGGGAACTCCCGGTAATGTTAAGGTTCGTGCAATTATGAAGTTGTTCGAGGGTCCAGCTCTGGACAAGTGGAAGATGGTTACCCCATCAACAACGCAAGTTGAAATGACGTGGGATGTCTTTAGAATTGTTTTCATCCAATGGTTTGTACCTGAGGAAGTGAAGCTACAGAAAAAGAGAGAGCTTGTGCATATTCAACAAGGTCGACGGACAGTGAAGGCATATATTGACCATTTCAAGGAACTGATTCCCTTTTCTCCAGAGGTAGCGTCGCATGAGCTCATGAAGGTCTCTCTTTTCACTGGGGGTCTTCTTCCAGAGATTAAGGAGAGAGTCCTCCCTTATAAAGACCTTTGTTTCGAGAAGCTGGTGGAGGAAGCATTCTTGGCTGAGTTGGTTTCCGGTGTGCGGGTGGTTAATACTTCAGCGTCCCCTGTTTTTGTTCGTAAGAGTTCCCCCTCTGGTGAGGAAAAGGCGCCAGAGATACCTATTCCTAATGAGTTATCCCCTTTGGTCCCAGCTTCCAGTTCATCAGATCATTCGATGGCATGCTTTCAGTGTGGTCGTTTCGGGCATTTAAAGTCGTCTTGTCACAACCCTCCGAAGACGTGTCATCGCTGTGGTTGTCTGGGTCATCTGGAGAAGTTTTGCAAGAAGCGTCGCTTGAAGAGGAAGCTGTGATGGGAGAATGTCAGTACCTGACTGTGAGGCAGAAGATGCTTCAGCCATTAGAGCCCCAGCCACAAGTCTCGGGGTGAAGCTCGCGCACAGTCAGGAGCCCCCAGGGGTGTGAAGCCTTGGTCCAGGTTTTGTGTTCCGTGTTAGCAGTGGAACAATCAAGATCTTTTAGTACTTGTTTTTCTGCTGTTATGTTTTGACAATATTTTTTGTTCATTGTTTTACCATGGGGTTATCATGGACTTGTTCTATTATAATCAAAGTAGTCTGGTTTATGTGGATGTGTTGTTTCTGAATCGTGTGTCTTTCGAAAGGTGTGTTTGACCCTCGTGTGGGTTGACCTCGTTTTAGTTATGTTGTCGATGTGGTTATGTTCGTGGACTTCGGTGGATCGTGTCTCCAGTTTGATGTGGTTAAATGTTTTCCATGGGTTTTCCCCCTGGTGTTGAAGGTTGTTGACATTAGTTGTGGGTTCAAGGTTTCGACGGAGGTGTAAATCTTAGCATGCTATAAGAGTTGGTTTAAATCTGTTGGGAGTTCCCGCGTCGACCCCCCCCCTTCCCGGGGTTTTCTATTTAAATGGTCATCTTTTCTGCACTAGTTAAGTTCCTGTGGTGGGGAGAACCCCTTCGTGTTCTCCCCTCAATCTCGGACCCCAGTTTTCTCTTGAATCGGTCGGGTGTGACCTGTGCTGAGTAAGGTCATCCCCGAGATTCTCAGTTCTCTCTGGTTCCTTTAGTTCCGTTGGGGCATGGACTTAAATCTTGACCGACTTTTTCCCAGGAGACTTTCTGGGGGCAGAAAGTGTCTGTGGTGGGGAGAATTGTCACAGCCCGACCACGAATGTCTGTAATTGTTCTCCTTTCTTGGAACCGGTTTAAATTTTTTGGAGTTTAATTGCGATTGGTGGGTTTGCGCCGGTGCGCGGTCACCGCATCGTTAACGGTGACCGTGCGTTCAGCCCGGGTGACAGTGTGTTCACCCGGTGTTTTAAACGTTATAATTTTTATGTTGGTATTTTATTATTAATACCTTTTTATTTGGGTTATTATTATTGTATATATGTTTGTATATGTTTATATATATATGTATGTATAATAATGTATGTATATATGTAGATCTATATATATGTGTATATATATATATATGTGTGTGTGTAACATCTTTAAATTATTTTATAATTATTATTTTAAATATGTGATCAAAATAATTGTTACTTAAATTAACTAATTTATTATTTATTATTATTATAAGTTTTATTTTTATTATATAAGTTTTATTGTTATTAATATTATATGTTTTATTATCATTATTATAATTATAATTATTATTTTTATCACATATATATATATATAAACCAAAACTAAACCTACCCTAATCCCTCTCCCCGTAGCCGCCACCCCCCCCCCCCCCCTCACCTCTGTCTCTCTCCCCTTTCTCCTCCTTCCCCGTTCCTGGCCTCCTTCCTGCGTACGCCGCCCCACTCCCCGCACCCGGCATCCCCGCTCCCCATCCCTGCCGTCTCGGCCTCTTTGCCGCACCCGCCAGCATCCCCTCCGGCGTCGACCCCCTCCTCCGACAACAGGCCATCGCCGTCTCCCTCGCGCGACCTCGCCACGCCCAGCGGCCTCTCCGCCACTCCCCGTCCAGCGCACCGCGCCCGGCCGCTCTCTCCCCCGCACCCTCCTCCCGTCCCGCTCTCCCCTGCGCATTGCGCCATCCCGGCCTCCCCGTCCCTACCGTCGCTGCTCCCCTCCTATTTTCCGGCGGTCCAGACGGCCGCACCGTCTCCCCCTGTCCCGGCTTCCCCCCCCCCCCCCGCGGCCGCGCCCTCCCGATCCGCAGCCTGTCTGCGCGCCCCGCCGTCGCCCTCGCCGTCGTCCCGGCTCCCTCTCCCCCTGACTCGGCCTCCCTCCTTCAGCCGCTCCCTCCACTACCCCCTCTCCGGCGGACCGCCGTCCGGCGTCCCCCCCCTGCGCGCTCCCTTTCCCCCTACACTGTAAGTTTTCTTTTTATTTTTATTACGTTTTGTTTTTTTATCATATTAATAATATTATTATTATTATTAATGTTATAATGTTAATATTTTTCTATTATTATTATTATTATTATATTATGTCAATCTTAATATTATTATTACATTATGTCCTTATTATTATTATTATTATTGATATATTATTATTATGCTATTATCTTATTATTATTATTATTATTAATATGTTATTAATATTATTATTATTATTATTATTGTGATGTTGTATTATTATTACTACATTATTATTATTATTATTATATTATGTTATTCTTATTATTATTACTAAATTATTATTATTATTATTATTATTATTATTATTATATTATTATGGTATTCTTATTATTATTATTAAATTATTATTATTATTATTATATTATGTTATTCTTATTCTTATTATTAAATTATTATTATTATTATGCTATTGTTATTTTATTAGTATCATTAATATTATCATGTTAACATTATTTTATATTATTATCATTATTATATTATTAATATATTATAATTATGTTATATTATTATTGTTACTGTTATTATTAAATTATTACTTTAATATTATTATCATATTATTATCATGTTATTATTATTATTATTATTATCATTATTGCTATGTGAAAATTATTGTTATATTGTGTTATTATTATTATGATGTTATTGTTATCACCATTATTATTTTCACATTATTATTACTATGATTGTTATTACTATTATGTTATTATTTATCTATATATATTCATTGATTTTCTTATTTGTTTGTTTTTTTATTTATTTGTTTTCCTTTTTATCCCATCTTGGTGTTTTTACTTAATTAGAATTAATCATTGTTCTGTCGCAGGTTGAGTGACGTGTACTTTTTCACTGTTCAGTGTATGCAGTTAGTCCGCAGGGTTTCGTTCTACTTTCTGCTGGGTTTCCGTCGCGTCCGCTCTATGTTTGAGGTAGGCGAACTCAACAGTTTCCTTTCCGAGGTACTCTGCGATGCTTGAATTGTTTTAAATGAATTTTATTCCATGATTCACGTGTTTCTGATATCCTTGCACGGCTTATTTCGGTGTTTCAAAATCTATAGTTTTTGTTCAGAAGTTAAGTTTGAAGCAATTATATTTTATGCCAAGGTAGTTGTGCACTAGATATTGTCCTGCACTTTTTATTTTTTTATATAGTGCACCTGTTTAGGCGTTGCCAGCTAACGTGGAACTAAATGCTTGTGTTCTTTTATGTTACCATTGGTTGTCTAGAGCGGTGTTTCCTTTTTGTAAAGAAAGAATCATTCTTGGATCGTATTATCCTGTACTGGTTAGTTTTATGAAATTTAGTATCATTTGGAAGTGTTGTCATGCCCCTTTGCAGGTTTGACGCACCATTGGATGTTGACACATCCATGGGTGCACCAGGTGCACACATGGATGTGCCCTCAAATGAAGATGATGTTTGAAATTGTTATTATTTATTTTTATTTTCTCGAAATCTCGACTTTTCTAAATGGTTCTTGGTTTCAAAATGTTTTCGCCTCTTTTTGAGACACATCGAACTTGTTTAAAAAGAAATCTACGAAAATATTCCCGTTTGGCCTTTTATTTAATACAAAAGCAGCGCTTGAGTTTTTGAAGAAGATATTGTGAAATTCTCGTGTAAAGTCATTTGATTTTGTAAAAACTGAGTGATCGCTTGGCGACTTCAGGTATTTTTATGAAGTGGTTTTGATAATTAAATGACGTGAAGGCCCGGTTGGCACTTTATTAATTGTGAAGTGATTGTACATATATATATATATATGCGTACTTGTGAGGGAATCTCTACAGGGGGACTTCCCTTCGAGGGTTGTCATGTAGCGATGTCCGTGTAAGGGGTTGGCAAGTGCGGTGAGATGAGTCACGTGTGCGTGGGCCTCCCACTTACACAGTGTTACTAAAACCACCACGGGTTCCTGGGCGTGTTGTAGATTATCGAGTGACGGTTGCTTGCTAACCCTGATTAGACAGGTTAGTACCCCCTGGAGTTGTAGACAGGCCAGGAGGGACGTGCCACTGGTTGGCAATTAGGGCGGCCAGTTGGTTATTGACTATGGAGTACCACGCCGGCAGGTAGTTTGAACCCGAGTACGTCCAGGGGTTTTCTAGGGATGTTTAGGATCACCCATGGTTACTTGTTCACCTTGATTGTTTACTTTCAGTTATTCTTTACAGCTTATAGTGTTACTTGTGTCCTTTTTCACTACTATCATCTTGCATTACTTGGTTACTTTCTGTTTCATTGGTTTGCTTTCAGCCTGTACTGTTTACCTGTTCCTTTTTAGCACAGTCGTAGTATCATCTGTATTTGGTTTCATTTACAAAAACATCAAATGGTTTTGAAAGTGATTTATAGTGTGCGTTGGGTTTTCAAATGGGGAAAACATGTTGTTTATTTTAAAATGTGGAAAATCTATTTTTTATAATTGTATTTTTCAAACCTGTGTCAACGGATTGCTTGGGAAAGGAAACATTTGGATTCAGTGGTTTACTTTGTCTTACCTACTGGGCATTTTTAATGCTCACACCTATATTATCATTTCAGTTGCAGGTCTTCCCTTGCTCAGGTCTTTTGTTTTGAGTTGCTCAGTGTTGGAGCGAGGTTGCTCTCTAGTTGGGTGGTGACTTCAGAGGTCACATGGAGGTACATGGTCATGTGGCTTTTATTTCTTTTCCGTTGTTAGTGTTTATTTGTTCTGTTCTATATACTTTTGTTTTGGGCTGAAATCGTTCCCAACGATCAAATTTCAATGCCCGTCACTTGTTGCCATCCCGGGGGGATCGGGAACGCTCCTCGGGACTTGCCGCAGACCGGCTCGGGTGACCGGTTCCGAGTCGACCCGACTTGGTTCATGACACATGGGATTTATATAATTTTCTCATAAATATCAAATCCTATTGGAACCCCAGGATAGACCATTAGACAAAAAATATTTAGAAAAATTATTGTGCCTTATGAAAACTATAGTAGGGACATAATTCTTTTGTTGTAGTATCCTACTAGAAAAGACCATCACAAGATTGGAAGAATCTTATAATCAATTAACCTATTAGGTTATCTTCACAAATATGAATATGAAAATAATCAATCTCAGGAATTGAAAAAATGTGTTAAAATTAGTGTTTTAGTAAAAATATTTCAAGATGGAAAATAATGATATTATTGATCGACATCCCACTACCAAATGAGTGGATTTTGTAATTTTTTGGAGAAAAAATATTTGACAAAAAATAAACACCACTAATACTGTTGAAATGAATAGGATAATTTTGTGAGTTTTAGATATGAACTACTGTATAATAGAATTAATTTAGTGAACCAGGAAAATAAAGGACCAATCACGCAACATATGGAATGATTCTGGGAAAATAATTAATTTACACTTTCACACTAAAAATATCATTTGATCATATTGGATAACATAAAAAAATTTAAATTTACAAACACCTAATTCTCAATTACAACATAAGAAATACTACCCTTGACCAAAAGTAATATGAGATTATAATCAACCATGATTTGAGGACAATAAGAACAAGTTATAGGACATCTAAAATTAGTAGGTTATGGGTAATTTTCTAAAAGAAATGGGAAGGAATAATCCCATTCTCTTGGAACCTAGGAAACCCAATGAGTCATAACGTATTCATCATATAGATTATATCAATTATCATAGGATTTTTAGTCACACTATCTAGGTGTATTTTTATTCAATTTCATCATTTATGGAATGATTGATTATGGGTAAGTGTTAAATGAAAAATACCCATCAGAATTAGCCCATGTTTCCAACACTCAATTAGTGGAATTAAGTTACTCGAATGCTATTCCATCATGGAACGATAAAAAGTTTAATTATAGGATATCCTGAATGGATTATTATTAGTACCACCATACATTCATGGAAAAATAATATCAGCCAATCATGGCTCTAGAACCTCTTGCATCCCCTAAAATAAAAGCATTATAATTCTTCATTTGAAATTGAATTAATCATTAATAGAAGAATAAAAAATATTAATAAGTTTCTCATCCAACTTTTAAACTCACCCCGACTCTCACTGATTTCATTCCCACATCATATGGAGTTTGGACTCAAACCCACAAAATGAAACCATTGACATATAAAGAAATACATCTCATTATAGTAAATAGAAATCAAAATATTGACCCCTTATCTTATGATGAATCTATATATGATACCAATATACCAATGCCTGAATGGGGAGCCGATAGAAGAGGACATAGAAGATGAGGGATCATGGGAAGATGTGGAAGTCGATGAGACCAATATCCTAGAAAAATCCCTTATGATGTTATATACACATCCATAAACCATATGATATAACTCTAATTATCACAATAAAAATGTGACAAAAAAAATTCACAAGTCATCCAATCCCAGTTATTTTTTATGATCAACTAGTTGGTGTCATACAATCTGATTAACCCTGGTGAGTGGGTAGATTAGTCTAAGACACTCCTCCAGGACAATGTATTCCTTCAAATTATTTCTAATTACAATATCTATCTACAAAAAATATTTAAACCCCTCAGGAATATTCTATAGAGAATCCTTATATTGTAATTCATAAACATATGGTATAGATTTGTGGAATTTTGAAATATTTAATAGAAATTCCAGAAAATATACCACCCATGGATTCTCTCCATATCTCAAGATAACCATGGTATGAGATGGTTGTGTAACTATTGACAAATAAGGTTTTTGATACATAACTATCCATAGTTGAGATTATTTTATCAAAAACCCCTCTCATTGTATGTAGTGCCCCTATAATTTCCTTATAGTATCATACAGATGAATCCGTTTTTGTATATATTAGACACATGTATGTCTTTAAAAAAAATTTGTGTTCTAATTGATAATGACTCTTGTATTAATTGATTGTTGTCTGAATGCATTGATGATTTTGAATCCACGAGGATGATTTATCTCCCACATAGTTAACTATTCAACGATATGATAAGAGTGAACTTATAAAACATGGAAAGATCAGTCTCAAGACCATATTTGGGAACCTAGAGGTTAATTACCTGTTTATCATCATATAGTAGGACCATCCATTTTCTTTCCTAGGATACCCTAGATTCATTGTAAAATGGATGTTCTATAAGCATTCAAAAAATGATTAAAACACCTAATGGATTGGAATGTTAATATATTGGGGATGATAATACCCAAATTGAATATTTTTAATCCTAATAAAATAAGATGGGTTTCTATAATAGGGAATTAGAGAAATATTTTTTGGGGAAATAATCTAGGTTTCATCTACAAACAACTTGGGAACAACCTCCATAATACCCTAGATCTTGCTCAGTGACAAATATGCAATTCATATAATCCCAGTCTATCTGACCGAATCTTCTCATGTGGGTTTACAAAAATTAAAAACACCACTATCCCAAGACAATATATGAAATCTGGGCCCATCTGAATTGGAACCTTAATAATTTATTGATTAAAATTCCCTATTTATATCGATATATTCCAATATACCATTGAATGACATTGAAAATTTCCATATTATAACCCATGTAATTCATGATCCCAATTCTCCTTTAACCCCAAATTGTAGTTAAGAATTAATAAAATAACATTTAATGTCTCCTGATCTGGAAACACATGACATAGAAATGGGTGGGTCCAAAGGTGTACCTTATCATTTAATAAGAATAATGATTTTTCTATAATACTTCCCTCTCCTAATGACACATCCATTTACAATGTGATGCAAGAAGAAGATGATTATAATATTAATTCACCCCAACATCTAAGGAAGGTTTATCCACCACTGTTTATGAAATCCATCAGGTGAATTTATGAATATAAGAGGTCCCACATTCAACACTGATTAGTGAATCCAAATAAATATAATGGAAGGGAATACATATTCCATTCCAAAAAGAAAACTATAATAACTATATTGAGATTTAATGGGGGGAACCAAATTTTACCACACATGAACTATGCCTTATAAATGACCATAAATTTTAAAAAAAATCCAATAGGAGATTGAACCCACTAATACATCCATTCTGGAATATAAGTATAGTAATATCATTATTGAAAATATCATTCAAGAGGACAAGTAAATAATGATCTTGATATAATTATCCCCATTAAGAATATAAATATAAAAATCACGATCTATTACCATTTTAGGGATCTCTATTGACACTAACTAAAGGATGGTTTCCAAGAATCTATCACATAGCTCACAATTGATAAAACTAAATGTTTTCAAATATTTTCATTTAGGGATGGGTACTCAAGGTTTAACCAGATCAAATATTTTCATGAGGGTTTGGAATCCTCTAATTTTTTATAACCTCACTAGATATTATATTATAATTTATTTCTGCTAAGATTGAATAATACATATACCACATTGCGAATTACTATGAATTTTATCTTCAAACACAATCTACAATGAATAAGAAACTAATTTATAATTGATTTGGTTATTAGGTATTTGTTGTTCTGTGATCAACTCACCAACCTTCTCAAAATAATCCACAAATTGTAGCAACATAGATTATGATAAACACTTTGAAGTTTCCTTTTTGGTTAATTTGATGTAAATTAGTATAAATTATGTTTCACATATGATATTACGGGCCATAGAAAGAATAATTGTATAATTATTGAAATGAGACCAACTTGAATCCATAATATAATGGGAGGGTTTTAGGGAATTTTTTCTTATATATTCTTATCATAGCCCACCTATTAGAATATTTACCCAAAAATATTTATAAAAAATGGATTCTGTAGTCTCTGGGAATAATATTTCTAGTAAATGTTGGAGAACATAAAATAATAAATGTTACACCCCTCGATCCTAATGAAACTATTAAAGTGGAAGTCACTTTTCGTATATGTGGATGTTATGGAACGATCCATCAACACCCATATTTCATTTAAAAATAATATTTGAAATGAAAATATTATTTACTATATCATTAAAATCATTAAATATGTTGAGACCCAAAATTATGATATTGGGATGATCTACCTTGCACTCATTCTTGCAATGAAATTTCTATGGACCTATGTAGAGTATATCAATGTCCATGTGGTCTTTCATATTGAATCTCATAAGTAACATCCTTCCCTACCTCTCCTAGATAAATGTATGTATTGATGGGCCTTTTTTCAAATATAATACGAAATTCTTTTTGAATCATTAATGGTGATCAAATGTAAAATACTATTCAATTTCCTTTCATCCCACCCTACTCAGTAAATCACACATTTTATTAATAATCTCTCAAAAGAGATTTTATTAACCCATGACTCTCCCTAATTGTGGGAGATGTATATTGATGGATTCCCTCATTGTATTCCTAGGAAGATATTATAATACTCAACATTCAACTGGGTTGGTCTTCTATTTTATTTTGTATCTTGATCAAATTAAATTATTCTATATTCATTTATTCTATCTGAATGGTAGGCAAAAAAATGGCTGAATACCAAGCCCTCATAATTGGATTTGAGATGACCCTATTGATATATAAAGTGAATCTAAATGTTAATGTTTTTTTATAACTATTGATAAAGAACATCAGGGGTGAATAGATTTATATAGAGTAATGATTTTACCCTCTTATCATCTAAGTACGGTTGTGGATGGAAGAATTCCATTTTCATGTAATATTGAATCACAACCCCCATTCATAGAAACCATGTGATGATGAATTAGCTAGAACAGAGACTACTCTGGGCAATATTTACTAGGAGGGGATATTCTTTTTAATCATATTAAAAAGTTCCTTTCCCTAGTCTTGTTCTATGAAAAAGATGACATCAATCATATAAATGATTCCCCAGATCGTGATGTTGTAGTATCCAATATTGAATGGATGATCCCCATAATAGATAACATCCATAATGGGATTATTCCATCTAAATAAGAAAAAAATTAATAGATTAAACATCAGACATCAATCACTATACTTTGTGTTGGGACAAATAAAGAAAAATTTCGCAATAAATGTGGAATCGATAAAGTGTTCCATAGATTAATAAAAGATTCATGGACCCTTATCATAGAATAGGTAGTCCATGTAGGCACTTTGGGTGACCAAATATATGTAATTAGGTCCTCATACCAAATTTGGATACTTGTAAATTATAAAAATTATGATATAAGGCTTTGTCGATTTAATCATAAATTTTCATGTTTTTCAGAGACATGAAAATATCATCCATCATCCCCTAAAGTTGTTACATATTTCAAAATACAACCGGTAAGTTTTTATATAGTGAATGGATTTAATGTGTAAAAATACACTAACTATATCCAAATAGTTCATGTTAATTCATAGCACAACCAATATCATCTTCAAATGGTCCAAGGAAATCATCTTCACGGTGTTCAACATAAATATCATCATCAACTTCATGAAAACAAATATCATCACCAAATTTTGTGTATCTCATGAAATATTGGTGGAAAAGGTTACTGAAATATTCTATTTGATGCTAAAAAGTTTTTATATTAAGTAAATCATAATTCCCAATAATAAATCTCAATATCATGTAGTATAAAATTGGGAGAGAAAGTATTTTAGTAAAACTACAACAAATATATACCAGAATACGGTGGAATATGACTTGAAATATTGGAAACATATACTCCTACCAGACTTGTGGGATAATAAAACCGCCAGCCTCAATACAAAAAAAGTCACCACCTAATTTATTGATTACATAATATTATGGCCACTTCCCCTAAAAGACCATCCACCACTTTATAGAATCACTATAGGTGGAAAACACAAAAAAATTGAATAGTAAGAGAGACATAATGAGTTAAAATGACTCAACGATAAGTGGTTTCACACATTTCACAACTAGGTATTATATCCCCAATATAATTGATAGAGGGTTAAAAAAGGTATTCCATAACTCATTAATTGAAGGGGTCAATGTATTAGTCATTAGAGACTTGGTGGTACGAGTGACGATTCCTATAATGCATAAACCCGCGTTGGAAGCACATTACTTCATAAACATGGTATATTCCAATGTGTTCTTCTCCTCATCCACAATGAACATGGAATGGTTATTTCCCCAAAAAATAAATGATTCTCATGATATAAATTTCATTATTCCTACATAAGAACCTGTGTCTTAATAATAATATATTAAACAGAAAAACATGCACATTCAGTATGAAAGCCTATAAAATACACATATCCCAAGTCATATATGAAAGAACATAATATAAATAACAATTAAATCATAATAACATGATGATTATATATACAAAAACATCCTCATTGAATGATTATATGAATCACAATATATGTTATATCCCTTAATATTTAATACTACAAAGATTGGTAAATCCCCTGGGACTCATGAATCACATGATAACCATCCACATATAGAATATTTTCCCTCACCCCATTTGTGATCCAGATAAATAAAAATAATTATACATTAGAAAACTTTGTGTGGATTGACTATCATTATTTTAGGATACATTTTTAAACCTATACCATCTATAATAGGCCCAATAATCTATAATGAAAATAAAATGTTTTATACATTTTGGAATTGAATTTTAAATTTCAACACCCTTTCAAAATAATTTTACCCTTCACTCATTCTTATTGTGTATTTTCAAATTTATCAAAAATAAAATGATTTTATAAATCCCATGTGTATCATAACCATGTGAAATAAAACACATTTGCATCCAGCTGGACAATGTAATTATCAATGTGTCCCACTATATGTGGAATATTTCTCCACTAGAAGAGAGTTAAATCCATGTAGAAGACTTTTTCATATAGTCTTGTTGTTCCATATATACATAATTACAATATTATATATATATAAGATATTTATATTACTGAAATAAATAATTTCAATAAATATATTAAGGGTTTATTCTTTTTCATTTACGATACCTATTAACACAATGATCCCAAATCCTAGGTTGAGACGCAATGTCAAAAAATCAATCCCCCATCATATCTGATTGATTTGGGAAATGACTGATTATATTAATGACGTAATTTTTGTATTGATTAAATTTCTTTTGAGATGCCTATCTATTACTGAATACCTTATTATTTTCACATTTATAATGTTAATAGTACACTCCTTATGAATATAATATAGACATGCGTGGGGAATTTTCCTTACATGAACTATGTGCATGATTAATTCTTATAATAATGGTGTCGGTATAGATGTCAATGTGACATACCATAGACCCATCCACTATTATCATAATATAAATATGAACATTCCCCCTTAATCATGATATTTATATCTGCACCAGTGATTTTAAAATGGGATCTCGAATTTATAGACTCATTCTAAGAAAAATTTACACTTCTTATATATATGAGTCATAATAGTATAGCGGAACCCATGAACTGCACATGGATTAATTCCCAAACATATAGGATATGTAGTGAATCCTAGTTCCCTTTTAAAAGGCCTTTCCATGAATTCAAAAATCCCATATCCATTAATATGAGTCAAATTTATAAATTTAATTTTCTTTTTAAGAACCATGTGGGGGAATGATTCAATTATATACTGGATACGTTGAGATGTTTAGTTCTCATATCATAGAAAAATTTATAATGTGCCAAATAATAATGTTCCTTCTAGTTAAGACCCCTTCATTTATATATATCTATATAGGTTACCCATATCTTACTCAAGAACAATGTGTTACACAATTTATAACTTTTCATGATATATATTGATGACTAGATCCTCTATCCTAGGCCAACTGATCATTGACAAATCTCATAACCTTACTCACAAGATTGATATGTGTATGGTAATTTTAATACCAGTATTATATGTAGTTTGAATCCTATCATTTTTGATACATTGAGATCCCTAGGTATTTTTTTCTTCTCCTATTATAGAAATCACTCACCTTCATTTAACAACATTTTATAGGATCCCCTATAGCTGAGAGTCTCTCCTCGTTGGACAACCCTTAAATGTAATAATTGTTAGAGACCATGCACCTGGATAATGGGGGATGAAATTTACATTAAGAAACATGGTTCCCCATTATCCATAATATGTGTCAAAATATAATAATTTTTGAATTATTTTCTTTTTAGTTAAATTCATCATCTTCAACAAAATTCATTTAACACAACACCGAGTATAAATGAAAAATCTCTATTAAAATATTATTTAAACATCATCAGTATAAAATATCCATTAAATTGAAATTTATGAATTGTACATACTAAATTATAAATATTATATGGTCTATACATTTTAAAAAAAATTTGTTATCTAATTATATTTAATTAAAAAAACAAATGAAAGAAAAAGAAATGTTTTCTAATAATCTATATCATTAATTATTGGTGTAATTACATCTTGCGAACCTTTGATAAAATTGATTTTAAAAAATAATAGAAAATGTGTTCTGTAAAATTAAATTATTTTTTATTTGAATATATAAAAATTATTTTTGGTTGAATTTATGGTTTTTTTTCGGGAAAAGATACAATTTTAAATTAATAGTGATAAATTCATATTTTTGATTGGAAAATGCGTTATTATTTAAATTTTTTACAAAGTTAAATTATACATAAAATTGGTCATAATTAAAAAATATTTCATTTTTTATGATATATATTATTTTTTTCAGTAAAATTAATTTTTATATATACTTTTGATATTATAACCTTCTATACCTATGTGAATTTTCTCTTTGAAATATGGCATTTTCGTCCGATCTGTGGGTACGTCATAAAATTAAAATCTACTATATCTTTGAATTGAAATGGTAAAAATGGATTCTATATTTAAAATTATTATAACTTTAATTATCTATTTATTTAAACATGTTTTTATACCATAGTGAATTCCAATGGAAGAAGAATTTAATTACTGTGTTTAAGGTAAAAATTGATTTACCAAGTGGTTAAACTAAATAAATATGCATTAAAAATTACTTACTAAGATGATAAACACCCATTTTTTAGCACGATAAGACCTTATAAAAACTAAATGTGTATAATTAAACTATTGAGTTTTTGTACTTGATTAAATGTGGGTATAATCTTTTCTTTTAAGAAATTCCATATGTATCCTCTCTCCCACTTATAAAACGACAACCATATCCTACCTTACTCACGCTTCCATGGCTATTTAGTTCGACCAAAACGAAGCCAAATAAAATAAATACACCACTATAAATATTTACGGGACATTTATTATCATTGATCTGACATGGGAATGATTTTTTAATCAAAACTATATTCCCCAAAGAGGAGTTCGTGTTAATTATGAAGCATTTTCATTTCATATCTTCTTAAACATACAAAAAATAATATCAAATAATGATGGTATAATAAAAAAATTGTAACAATTATACTAATATTTTAGTATTTTAATTTCATAACCTATATCCATATTCTCTTCCATCGATTGGGAAACCAGATTGTTAATAATGTGTACGACAGATTACCGACATGCGAACTGATGTAACCCATTTTCCATTAATAGATATTAGAGTTGGATATAATGATGGATTCAAATTATATATATAATATATATTATGTAATTATATTGTTGTAATTATAATATCACATAAAATTTTTAAATATCAATTTCATTGGAAATACACAAATGTCGGTCGTTTGTATAGCAGACTACAACCTCCAAAAGTGATGTCATTCATTTTGAAGTTATAATTTACAAGGTATGTAATAAGGACAAACATAATGTATATTATATATATATATTATATATAATGATATAAATTATATTAAATTAATATATCATACACTTCTTTATTATTTCAGGCATTAATGGAATGATATTGGTGCTTGTGCATTGATAAGTGTGATTCATGCATATATTTTAAAGTCTTTTATGAATTAATGATTTTAATTTAATGATTAATATTTACAATTTTTGATCATTTTGACTTGTTTTATTTTTTATGGTAGGAAATGGTTGATATATAAAAAATGAATGAAGGGAGTATATTTTCGGGTGAAAATGGCACTTCACCGATCTTTTCATCACTTGGGGAGACACCCCATATTTTTGAAGGCAAAGAAGAAATTGTAATTGGGGAAAATAGTAAACAATTTTTACCTCCGTAATATGTCATGACTTAATCAGAAATTATACATTTTCTCATGACAAGTTATGAAGTTCGTACACACTGTGAAATTATGTTATACGTCTTAAGCCCCTACTTCATGTCATGAAAGACTGCAATGTTCCAAATTTTTGAACAAGATTCACACAAGATTTAGGAAACCTAGAGGAAAAAATTAAACATGGATTAAAAGTCATGTAACACCATTACATATTTTGATACTAGAAGAAAATATAAAAAATTACAGAGTCACAAATCTACAGTGGGGCAACGATTAATGACAAAAAAACCAATTTAAATTCCCTCAACTACACCATTTGAACTCAATTATATAGGGGTCCTTGAAAAGGGACAACAAAAAATGAAGGCAAACCAGCACGGGAACCCTAATCATCAAATTTCATGAGGATTTGATTAATTATTTCTACACACTCGTAGATGTTTAAACAGAGTGGTATATTTCTTTATGACAATGTGTGTGTAATAAAGGGGGATTGAATGTATGAATTATTTTATATTTTAATGAAATTTCTTGAGGTATTTCCATTTTTTTATTCATTTAAATCTCTTATTTACTATCATTATTATTGAAAATTATGATTAGTGTTATGGATTGGAATAATTTCTTTCATTATTTATATAGAAATATTGATTAAGTGAACTGAATGGATTTAATAATAATGAGATAAAAGATTTTAACATCCACCATGACCATTGAGGTTTTCCATTCCATTTGTTTTAAACAGGATTCAGTTTCACCATATTTTAAAATATGATGTTGATGACCAACAGAACTGGTGAGTTTGGGATAGAGTTAATTTATAATGTCCATTAGACACTCTTGGACCTGATTCAGACAACTGCATGATTTTTAATCATTTTATTCATAACCATACATCTCATGAACCAAGAATCATTTATATCTGATACAATTTTTATATTGCCTTCTCTTTCCATCTTCCACAATCCAATTATCTCTAAATTAGATAAGATTTATTTAAAATGTAACAAGATTATATTTAATTAATTTATTTAATATTTTTTCCTACCCAATCTCTGTGGGTTCAACCTTGGACTGAAAAATACTTTACGTCCTTATAGATTGGTGGTCTGTTTTTTCGATTTAAAAAATATCAAAATTCATCAACCTGATGGTAATTGATAAACCCGCGGGGTTGTCATGTGTACCTATGACCTATTATTTATACGCAATGGCTTCATTCAATTTTCATTCAAAAATTTCTTAAATGACTCTAAAAAGGTATAGAATGTGGTAATATGTTATTTATGACAATAATATTTTTTTTGCTATTTGTAACATATACTATATATATGAAATGAATCTTTATTTACAAAAAAATAGATGATAAAATATGATATTTACAAACAAAATGATGGAAATAATTATATTTTATTAACAAATGAGTGGAAAAATGTTATAAGGGGATCAAATATGATATTATAAATATAAAAATAGTTCTCGAATACATTTATAACATTATTAATACCTATATATACAAGTATAAAATGATGTTCTACCAAACGTTTTCTTATTGTAATGGACTTCAGGTCAATTTCCTTTCACTATTCCATATTGTAATTTTACGCATCTAATTTCATTTATATGGGGTATATAATACCACATTGACTTGTAATATAAGGATTAATTAATAATTAAAAATGTTTTATTGATTCAATTTTAACTGTTTTATCCAAGGTTATTTCACATGAAAATTACCAAATGTTAAACATTATTTTACAATCCATATTTCTTTTTAAATTTATTACATTATCTAGAAACAATCACATTATAGGGCTCATTTTTCTTTTCAAATTATATTTCAATTAATTATCAATATTTATGTATGATGGATGTTTTTATTTTTAAAGATTATATCATTTTTATATATGGTATTTACTTTGATTGTAATTGGAATAAATTGGTAAATAATGAAATTTTTTTATCCTTATTCAATACATATATTTGATGATAAGTAATATTTATTAATGAAATAAATCATTAATGAATATATGTGGAATGATCTGGAACTGTAGATATGGGAAGAACCCCGTTTTAGATCTCCCCTTAATGAATTGATTGGTCTTATGAGGTAAATGTGTCGGGAAAATCAGAAGAGTTTTTACCCTATAGTTTTAAACTATCTTACAAAAGGACAAGACAACAGAGGTGCCATGATTTTTGAGATCTTGAAATATAAAAATTAATAATTTCCATTATTTATAATTATATAACTTTAAAAAAGTTATTTTATCTATTATATTATCTATGTATTCATTTCATTCTAATTTTGTTAATTAATTAGAGGGATTGTTTAGTAATTTACTTTGTCATATTTAATATTCTTTATCATATTATTATATAAATAATATTGATTTTATTGAATGTGTGTGAGCTTATTTACCATTCCATATTTATTATTCTTTATCGATTCATGATAACATCAAATGTATGGAAACCTCACTGAGAATTTTAGATCACCCTTATTAGGTATCCTTCCCCCAAAATATGAATAATATTTTATTCAATGTGTTTTAAGGATTACAACTCTTTCCTTTTTTCTTGTATTATTTTCTATTCAAAATGTATTATTTTAAAATTTACATATGTTGATTATTAATACTATGAAATAAATTTTCATTTTTTATTTTACCCCTTGTATCTATGCCAATGTAATAATGTGTGCACTGGCCCTATGTTAATAGATGCAGGGCAATTAAAATATGATGAAGAGGAAGTCTAGTAGAATATTTGGGAACTAGATTTCGTAAAATAGCTAATTGGTAACATATCCCAATAAAAAAATTGAGGATATTTATATAAGAACATCATAATGTAATGTCAAGGAAGAGATTTTGTGGATTTCCTTGAAATAACTCATTTTCTGGACACCATAAGTGGACGTGGATCTTGAATTGATGTACCAAGTGATAATAACTCAAACATATTCACATTCATCTTTAGCAAATCATCACTAGGTTCATGATAATGGGAATTTCTACACACATGGTTTGAAACACTATGGGGATATTCATAGGATAAGTCATATTTTCTATACAAACCATAATGAGTGATTTAAAAATATATATAACCATAAAGATACCATATTTATGATTCTGAGATTAACAAAGAAAAAATTTAATATAATTTTTAGTGTTACCTGATACATTGAATTTTTTCTTGTGATTTAATTTTAATATTTTTATGAGCTAATATAAAAGATATCATTGTTTAGAAATTTCACATTTATTGAGGAAGTATATCAATACTCATTCTCAATGTAATTATTTCACTATTTATAAATACAAAATAGTTGGTATTGGAACTGAGAAGATCATGGATATATTTGGGATTCCTAATAAGGTTATGTAAAATTATCTTACCTAAATGGGGATTCATTTTCCATATCATGATTCTCTTATATTGTATCCCTTCATTAAAGAGAATCCCACATAATATTTGGGGACTATTAATCCAATTGCAGCTGATAAATAACTTCATTCTACTGAGAATATATTTATTTATTGAGGATGTAGTGAAAAGGAAAGGTTTTCAGACGTTTTTTATTATCTCAATATTTATGCTGATCATTATGGCCATTAATCCTAATTATAGGGTTGAATAAGAAATAAAATTAATGGAATCAAAATATTTTAAAGATACATCATTTGAAACTATGTCATTATTAATATTGAAAAAAATTAATAGAATGTTCCTCAACTTAAATATGTAGGATGTAAAAAATATTTTCTACATTTGTGGATATTATTATAAAAAAACCTAGGTATGATATAGATTACTTATGATGCACTAAGTTTGTGATTGAAAAAATCATTGAAAGGCTTATGCTTTGTCTCCAAAGGGTTCTTATCTCACTAACTATTTCTTTATATTATTATTTTTTATGTGTTCCACTAAAATCGATAAGGAATAATATAGATCATACATTTTCACTGGAAATAATGAAAATAATATGTTGAATGAGTAGTAATAAAAATCTAATGCATCAAAGAAGAATGAAATGATACAATTTACACAATGTGAGAACTATGGAATGAATCATCCATAGAAATGATTATAGTGTTTGGGAGTTTAAAATAAGTGTGGATATGAGAGTTATCAATAAAAATTATTGAATGGGGAAGAAAAAATGTTATATAGTGTTTCAAAAATATAGACATGAGGTAATACGAAAATTAATGCAAACCCCTTAAGAGAATCAACTATAGAATAGTCCAATTGGAGCATCCCAATCTTTTATGATCTCTACAGCTTAGGTGGAAGTACCTAATGATGTGGGGGAAATTATCTAAATCTGAACATTAAATTTATCTAATTCTTAATTTGATTTTGAATACTTTAAAACCTTCATATGTAATAAGTTATCCAATAAAATTAGTTATTTTATTATGAAATTATGAAGGTAGTTGTTGTTGAAAAATCATATTTGATGTCTCGATATAATAAGGATGTTTTGAGTAGTTCCCATTATGGAACCTAAAAATGGTTTATTTTTTGGCCTTATTATCATACATATGGTTGGATTTTTTGTAATCATTGGTATTTTGAATTCTTAATATTATAATCTAAAAATATATTACACAAATATTGAACATTTGATTAATAATGAATATAATGAATTAATCATATTTGTAAAATAGACAAAATAATATATTACATATATAGATCCACCCCCATTAGCTCCACCAATTTTGATTATTAGGGAAAGAAGTGTAGAAACAATCATGGGCTGATGATAATAAGCGTCAAATTGAATATGTGTCTATTCTATTGGAATACATTGATGTATTGAATAAATAATTACATATATATCTCCCCAATGAACTAATTTGATCTAATTATTCTATTAATCTTTAATGTAAGACCAATATCAATGACACAATTTAGAATGACCAATGTGGAATTAATGCAGTTAATGAAACATGTATAATATTTTTGTGATTAATGATTTATTTAACATAGTGTTTCATAATGGGGAGTCCATGTTCGCTTAATTAAGTCTAAATATGGATCCATGAGGCTATATATTGATTATAACGAAATCAATTACATTAAAATAAATAAAAAGTATCATCCGCCTTGAATTATTGACATTTTTTATCAACTTCATGGATCGAAATATTTTCAATAAATTGACCTTCATTTTGGGTATCGTTAATTGTTTGCTATAAAGGAATTCATTTCAAAAACAACATTATGAATGAGATGTAGGAATTACAAGATTAAAAGTATTTTAATTGGGATTGAATAATTTTCCATATTTGTTTAAAGATCTCATGAAAATATTATTCATGAAATATCAAGATGGTTTTTGTTGTAACACCCCAAGCTTCCATGGTAAACTTCTCTTTGAATAATATAGTAGCGTGTGTTGTATGCAACTTCAAGTTCTAACACACACCACAACCAATCAAAGTAGCTGTTATGAATAGTAATACCAAATTTTGGAAATATTATAAATTTTATCATTCAAAATGGACTTCATTTTTGGATTCCGAATATCAATTGTAGCTTAGGGTGAATTTTTGGTATTTTTCTGAAAAACATCAATTTTTGATGAATAGTGACACCACTATGTGGTAGTTTAAAAAATAATTTTTTTCCTGAAAATGAAACATTACCAATTCTGTGATTTTATTTTTAAAAATCTTACATACATGGTTTTCATTAGGAAATAAAATGTGGTTCAATGGGATTAAAATAATTTTATAGTGAATAGTAACTTTAATGTTTTATTAATCGTGATAAAAGGTAATTAGTGAAAATTAGGGTAAAAATGATATTATAAAAATATGAAAATCTCTTGACACTTTTCATACCCTTATTGGATGAGTCATGGCTGACCAATTAATTCCATGGGTCAACTTGGGGACCCCATGGAGCCACTTGGGTAAGAAAATGACATTAATACTTTTTATTTAAAGTAAAAATAAAATTGTCACAAACATGTGTTATTTTACTAAAACAATTATTACATGGAGTTATATAAGTTATATTTTCAACTAAAAATATTAATTGGAATTCTAAAATGATATCCTACATCATGATATTTTTTATATAATTTTTAGACATTAAATAAATTAAAATTGTTATGACACCATGATGATGCAACGATTACCTCATTAATTAACCATTTAAATAAAATGAAATGATAATGTAAAATCTAGGACATAAACTTGTCAAAAACCGATTGTATGAGTATATTTAGAACCCTTATCACCTTATCCTATAAATATATCATTTTAGGACCTTTAAAACCCGAAATTCATTTCAAAATAATGTAACATTTCATGATTTTCCAAAAGTTCCCCTCCTCTCATCTTATAAAAGGCCCCCAACTCTACCACCATATTCACAGCATAAAAGCCATTTGGCTCAGCCAACCTCTTCCCAAATACTCTCTCGAATTCCCTCTCTTACTCCTAGAACCCTCAATTTGGGCATAAGTCTTCCCATGGATGCCTTTGGCTCAAATCAAAAAGAGTTACTCGATTTTAAGGTAATGTCTTCTATTATGTTCTTTTGTTTTATTTTTCTTCTCCAATACCTTAAACTCTTTTTTATTCCTTTTTTGTAACAAAAATAGTATCTAAAATATACTCGGATGTTTTTGTGAGAAGGAATTTTTTTACACTTACACATACCTTCGTCTAATGGTTAAAGAATATACTGTTTCTGTGGGTGGTGAATTACTGCCTCACGAAACGATGATTGTTCAATATTCTTTTAACACCTCTCATGGTGGCCATTATGATGACAATATTTTTATATATGATATATATTATGTTTATGTTTTCCTTATTTTCTGTATTTTTCATTTATGGAATACCTTTATGACTTCCATTATGGGTAAACACGATAATTTCATTTTAGGAAGTGAGGACTACAGCCCCATCAAAGTGATTTGAATCATTAATGCCATATGTGGGAATTATAAAAGATGGAGTTAATGATATTATATATGATATTATACTGTAATTATAAAAAACGTTTGTATACTTCTTATTTCATTCCATTTAATACGAAATAGAAATGAAAGTAGTGTTCATGCGTACGTACGGCTTACCGTCTCCATGAACAGTGCATTTCATTTATTACCATTAAATGTTATATAATATTATAAATTCATGTATATACTTGATATATATGATACATATGATATCTACATCATGAATATGATTCTGGAGATAATGGATATTTTACCATATGAACAACTGGTAATTATAAGAAGTTTATTGTTGACTCAAGTATCAAAGGTCGACAAAACGACCATTATTAACTTAAATAATTACATAATGTTCATATCATGGTAAAAAGTTATATAAAACGAATAATGAACTTGAAAAAGGTTCTCAAGCAATTAGAAGTTAAAAATTGTTTATTTTTCAGGAGATTAAAGAACAATCGAGTCAAGTCGGACACGAGGTAAGGGAACTTCTTAACGCAATTTCTGTTCTATGGGTTAATCTCCTACATTCAAATTAGGTCATGATATTATCATGCCCTATCTTTTATATGTACTTTCTTTACGTGTACATATAGTGAATACACATAATAGATCTATTTTATTTAAAAAATGATCTTTGAATGGGACTTCGTATCAATCTCCTTTCATTGAGGCATATTTTGTTTTCTACAGAACATTCTTTTATATGTTGTATAAAACCATTTGAGTTTTAAATTAATTAAAAAGGAATCTTTTTTATACAAAGAATTTATTAAATGACAAAAGGGAATGTTTTTTTGTCTTATGTATGCGGTGACTACGACTTCTCCGCCGACGTGACCATTATTTGAGTTTCGTCTTCCTCTCCAAGCCACAACATTTTTTGAATGAAAAATAAATACCATGTTTTAATTTTATTTTATGTTGATATTGAAAATGGTTTTGATAATGTTTTTAATATATCAATGTGTTGTATTGATATCTTGTGATTGAAATGTAGAAATTTTATGTTTCCTTTATGCGTCTTTTATGTGATACGATTATGTTATGCTTTATGATATGTTTAAACATGTTCATATGAGGAATGAATTGGATTTAATAAATGATGGGTGGAGCCCGCTATAGCTCCTTGATGCATCGGTAGGTCTCATGAGACAAACTAGTGTATTGGCATGAGGCCTTGACAAAATCTTATTTGTAGTCTTGGCACGAGGCCTTGGCTATGTGGTAATGATAGTCTGGAATTATGCATTCCATCATTATGAAAGTGGTTATTGATATTGAATGTTATTATTCTACTAGTAGAATATCCATGTGAATAAGTAAATGTAATTATTTCATTTTATTTTTTCTATATTATACTGAAGTTCAAGTTTAAAAGGATTTTGTTTAAGTTATACATTGCCTTAAATTTTAATGTTTATTTATGAAAGCTTCAGCTATATTGTTATCCTTACTGAGCATCTGAGCTCACCCCTTCCAATGTTTTAATTTTTCCAGGATGTGAAGAAGTATATTATGAATGACCTGTAGGGATAGTATGAGTGGATATGAAGACAAGATGTTGTTGTACTTTTGTTTTACATTATGATGTAATTTAAGACTTATGAATGTATCTAGTGCTTCAAAGGCTACTAAACTAAATGGTCATTCGAGACATGATCTTTTGTGATCATGCCAATGTTACGCTATAATGCACTGACTCTGGGTAACTGGGGTCGGGGCGTTATAGTTGGTATTAGAGGTAGTTTAGTACTAACCGTGGAAGCTAGATTTAGATAAACTCTAATTAGAGCACATTTCCCTAAGATAGACATTGAGGATTAGTATAGGAGAACATCCTAGAATTATGGTATTATAGAAATTTTGTAACTTTTCCGAGAAATACATCCCAGTATGGATATGAGAAGGTATAGGCAGTTCTGGCACAGATGTTCCTATGGGTAAAACCCAAAAACACCACTTTGAGCTAGACTCGAACAGGAACTAGTGCACGACAATGGACCTTGCTGCGCTCTTGGTTATGAATCTCTGGGGGGATATTCTTAGGATAATTCACGATTTATTTACAAACCATTATGAAGGGTTTATGAGTATATACTTCCTCAAATTTTTTTTTTATGATTATAGATCAATTTATGTTAACTGTTTTACAAGTATGGAATTATGTATTTTGATTCATATGCTAATATAGTTTATGCCGTTTTTTAG
Organism: Viscum album; assembly: GCA_963277665.1. Classification (NCBI taxonomy): domain Eukaryota; kingdom Viridiplantae; phylum Streptophyta; class Magnoliopsida; order Santalales; family Viscaceae; genus Viscum; species Viscum album. Next base: position 32,397,012 of record OY728143.1, read on the forward strand.
AAATGGCGCCTAGTGGGAGGAATGGAAACCGTATCAATGCATGCACTCCATGTATGGATTTACCTCTTGCTCAAGATAATTATAGTGGAGCTGGAGATACAACTGGTGCTGATCAACTTGTCACCATACTGGGACAACTCACTCAGGTTATGAATAATAACCTTACACATATAAAGCACCCTGATCTACAATGTGGAGGATCAATGTTAGACCGTTTCATGAGCCAACAACCTCCAAAATTTAATGAGGGTACAAATCCATTAGTATCTGAGCAATGGATAAACTCCTTATAGAAAATATTCCATGCCTTGGGGAGTAGCAAAAGGGAGAAGGTTGTCATGGCAGTTTACTGCCTCACTAGAGATGTCGATCAATGGTGGTCGCAGTTTCAAAACACAAATGAAGATGAATAAGTATCAAGTATGGAATGGAGGGAGTTTAAGGAAATTTTATTAGAAAAATACTCTTCACATGACCATCGAGCAGATATGGAAAGACAATTTCGGAGTCTGAGGCAGAAGGAGGATGAGAATGTCGCAAAGTATGAGGCTAACTTTACACGGTTAGCGAGGCATGCTCCAGATTATATACGTAACCTAAGAAGTAATATTGATCATTTCATTGATGGGTTAAACCATTTCTCCATCGAGCATTAATCTCAAAAACCTTCTCATCGTACGAAGATATTTTATCGTGTGCTATCAAGATGGAAAAGGAATTCTCTATGTCTTATGTCTTTATAGCGAAGCAAGAGAAGAAGAGATATTCTGATCAATCGGGAAATGGAAATAAGTGGAAGAATGGAAAAGTTGAATATTAGTCCTATAGTAAATGTGTGAAGAAACACCCTGGTACCTGCTTGAAGGGAATGGGAGTCTGTTACAAGTGTGGAGAAAAAGGCAACCATGCTCATGATTACAAGGGAAAGAGAGTTGTTGTCAAGGTGGAATGATATAATTATAGAGAGATGAGACATTATGCAAATGAATGTCCTAAGAATCAGGGTAACATACCTCAGAAGAGGCGAAGGGATAAAGGCCATGCTTATGCTATCACTACTGCTATGGTTGAATCTCTGAAAGATGTGGTGGCAGGTAATTTAATGGTTTCCTCATGTTTAGAAAATGAATTATTTGATTCTGGATCATCACTTTGTTTCATATCTTCCCAATTTGCTAAGAAAATTAAATATTTCCAATTTGATTTAAGAAGATAATTGTCAGTCAAAACTCCTAAGGGAAGTATCATTGCAACAAAGTTTTGGGAATCAGTCCCCATTATATCACATAAATGTTCTTTATCCGCTGATCTCACTGTCATACCTATGATTGAGATTGATATAATCCTCAGTATGGATTGTATTTCGAACTATGATGCAAATATTTATTGTTAGAAGAAGGAGGTTATGATTTTTGATGATGATGATAAGTAACACCTTATCTTTAGAGCAGAATCGTCACCACCTAATTCTTATTTAGATCCACCCAGTAGCTCAGCTAAATTAAATTATTGGGGAGGAAGAGAATGAAATGACGGATGGTGAGGAAAGTAATGGTAAAATAGAGGATTTACCTATTGTGAAATAATATGTAGATGTGCTTTCGGAAGATTAACCAGGACATCCTCCAAAACGAGAATTTGAGTTTTCTATTGATTTAATTCCAGGATCAAGGCCTATATCAAAGACCCCTTATAGAAAGACCACCGTGGAATTAGTTGAACTAAATAAACAACTAGAGGAATTGAGTAATAAGGGATTTATTCACCCTAGTGTTTCTCCATGGGGAGCCCCTGTACTTTTTCTTAAGAAGAAAGATGGATCTATGAGGTTGTGTGTTGACTATAGGGAGATCAATGCTATAACAATACAGAACAATTATCCCCTACCTCGCATTGATGATTTATTTGACCAACTACATGGAGCTTAATACTTTTCAAAGATTGACCTTCGATTGGGATACCATTAGTTGTGTGTGTAGAAGGAAGACATTCCGAAGGCAACATTTCGAACAAGGTATGAGAATTACGTGTTTACAGTAATGCCTTTTGGATTGATTAATACACCCTATGTATTCATGGATTTAATGAATAGAGTTTTCAAGGAATATCTTGATGATTTTGTGATGGTATTTATTGATGATATCTTTGTATACTCCACAAGCTACTAAGATCATGAAAATCACTTGAACATTTTCTTAAAGACTCTTAGAAGGCATGAATTATATGGGAAGTTTAGCAAGTGTGAATTCTGGATTCAGGAGGTTTCTTTTCTTGGCCATATTGTCTCCAAGGATGGAATTTCTGTTGATCCTTCTATGACCAAGGAAATCCAAGAATGTCCAGAATCGACGAGTATAACTGAGGTACACAGTTTTATTGGTTTGGCAGGTTATTATTGACGTTTTTTCCAGAATTTTGCCTGACTGGCTAACCCATTAACGAAGCTCACACGTAAAGGGATTAAATTTGTCTGGACAAAAGAGTGTGAAGAATGTTCCAAAGAACTGAAGAGAATATTATTCAATGCATTTATATTGACTCTACCAATCTGGGAATGATGGGTTCGTTATTTATAGTGATGCATCAATGAAAGGACTTGGTTATGTCCTTAGGTAGAATGATAGGGTTATTGCCTATGCATCACGATAGCAAAAAATTCATGAGCAGAACAATCCTACTCATGATCGTGAGTTAGCTGCTGTAATCGTTGCCTTGAAGATATTGATAAACTATCTCTATGGTGAAAAATGTGAGATATACACCGATCACAAGAGTTTGAAATATATTTTCTCACAAAAACAACTCAACATGAGGCAATGGAGATGGCTGGAACAACTCAAGGATTACGATTGCATGATACACTACCACCCCGGGGAAGGAAAATAAGGTTACAGATTCTTTGAGTTAAAAGGATCATGGAGTTTTGAACATGATGAGAGTGGAAAGGGATACTATTTTCATGGATCTAGTAAAGATGGATATGGGAATCACCATGGAGGGTGAAACATCAAAACTTTTTCAAATGGTTGCCAAAACATCATTACTAGAAATGATAAAGTGTTCTTAGGGAGATGATGAAGAGCTGAAAAAGAAGATTAAAGCTCTAAATGATGGGTGACTGAGTGACTATGTGTATGAAGATGGAATTTTGAAATTTGGGAGGAGTCTTTGAGTTCCCGATATACCTGATTTAAAGAGGGAATTGTTGGATGATTCTCATAGTTCCATTTTCTCTATACACCCTGCGAGCACCAAAATGTATAGAGATTTAAAATGACATTTTTGGTGGGACAACATGAAGAGGGAGATTACTGATTTTGTGTCAAGATGTATGGTTTGTCTATAAGTGAAAGTTGGGAGGCAACTGCCTGCTGGAGTATTGCAACCCCTTCCCATACCTGAGTGGAAATGGGATAATATTACGATGGATTTTGTCATGGGACTATGAAATACTCCTAGAAAGAATGACACAATTTGAGTCATTGTTGATCATCTCACGAAGTCAGCACATTTTCTTGCTATAAGAGAAGATCTACCACTTGAACGCCTTGCAAATCTATATATTAATGAAGTTGTGAGACTTCATAGAGTACACCTATCGATTGTCTCAGATCGTGATCCCGGTTTTACATCATGATTATAGAAAAGTCTTCAGAAGGCCTTGGATACTGATCTTCATTTGATCACTAATTACCACCCTCAGATAGATGGACAATCAGAACGAACTATTAAAATCATAGAAGACATGTTGAGATCATGCTCACATGACTTTTAGGGTATGTGGGATCAATATTTACCTTTGGTAGAATGTTTGTATAACAATAGCATCCATTCAAGTATTTTGATGGGACCATATGAAGCGTTATATGGAAATAGATGTCGAACACCAACCTGTTGGGATGACGTTGGTGAAAGAAAACTTGTAGGCCGAGAACTGGTGGAGGAAACAATGGAAAAGGTGAAGGTAATCCAAAATCACATCAAAGCAGCTCAAAGTAGGCATAAGAGCTATGCTGACAACCGAAGGAAGGATTTGGAATTTTAGGTAGAAGATCAGGTTTTCTTGAAGGTATCTCCAAGGATGGGATTTATACATTTCTATAAGAAGGGTAAATTGAGTCCCAGGTACATTGGACCCTTCCAAATTATAGAACGAATTGGGGTTGTAGCTTACCGTTTGGCAATGCCACCAAGTCGCTCCAAAGTTCACGATGTATTCCACGTATCACTATTGAGAAAATACATGCCTGACACAACGCATGTACTCACCTATGAGGAATTAAAACCAAAACCCGATCTTTCATATTGCGAAGCTCCTGTCAGTATTCTTGATACAATATAACAAGTGCTGTGAAACCGGATGACTCGCCTGGTAAAAGTTCTATGGCGAAACTATAAGATGGAGGAGGGAACTTGGGAACCCGAGGAACATATGATGAAGAATCACCCAAGTCCTTTTGTACAGTGATATTATATGATATTTCGAGGAAGAAATTATTTTAAGTAGAGGAGAATGTAACACTCCAAGCTTCCACGGTATGCTTCTCTTTGAATAATACAGTAGCGTGTGTTGTATGCAACGTCGAGTTTTAACACAGACCACAACCAATCAAAGTAGCCATTATGACTAGTAATACCTACTTTTGGAAATTTTATAAATTTTATCTTTCAAAATGGAATTCATTTTTGGATTCTAAATATCAATTATAGCTTAGGGTGAAATTTTGGTATTTTTCTGAAAAACATCAATTTTTGATGAATAGTGAAACAACTAAGTGGTAGTTTAAAAACTAATTTTTTTCATGTAAATGAAACATTACCACTTCTGTGATTGTATTTTCAAAAATCCAGAATACATGGTTGTCATTAGGATGTGAAATGTGGTTCAATGGGATTAAAACAATTTTTTTGGTGAATAGTAACTTTTTAGTTTTATTAATCACGATTAAATGTAATTAGTGAAATTTAAGGTAAGAATGATATTATAAAAATAAAAAAATATCTTGAAACTTGTCCTACCCTAATTGGATTAGTCATGGCCGACCAAGACAATCCATATGTCAACTTGGGGACTCCATGGAGCCACTTGGGTAAGAAAATGACAGTAATAACTTTTTATTTAAAGTAAAAATAAAATTGTCACAAACATGTGTTGTTTTACTAAAACAATTATTACATGTGGTAATATAATTTAACATTTCGACTAAAAATATTCATTGGAAAGATAAAAATATTTCATAAATCAAGATATTTTTTATATAATTTTTATACATTAAATAAATTAAAATACTTATGACTCCATGATGATGCAGCGATTACCTCATTAATTAACTATTTAAATAAAATGAAACTATAATGTAAAATCTAAGACGTACACTTGTAAAAAACCTATTTAATGAGTATATTTTGAACCCTTATCACCTTATACTAAAAATATATCATTGTCGGACCTTTAATATCCGAAAATCATTTCATAATAATGTAACATTTCATGACTTTCCAAGAGTGCCCCTCCTCTCCTCTTATAAAGGCCGCCACCTCTACCACCTTATTCACACCATCAAAGACATTTGGCTCGGCCAACCTCTTCCCAAATACTCTCTCATCTTTCCTATATTACCCCTATATGCCTCACTTTGGGCATAAGTCTTCCTAAAAAACCATTGGCTCAAATAAAAAAGAGTTACCCGATTTTAAGGTAATGTCTTCTCTTATGTTCTTTTGTTTTATTTTCCATCTACAATCCCATAAACACATTTTTATTTCTTTATTTTGTAACAACAGAAGTATCTAAAATATAATTGGCTCTTTTCATGAGATGGATTTTATTTACACTTACACATACCTTCGTCTAATGGTTAATGAACATACTGTTTCTGTGGGTGGTGAATTACTGCCTCACGAAACGATGATTGTTCATTTTTCTTTTATCACCACTCATGGTGGCCATTATGATGAAAATATTTTTATATATGATATATATTATGTTTATTTATTCCTTAATCTTTTGTATTTTTCATTTATGTCATAACTGTAGGACTTCCATTATGGGTAAACGTGATAATTTCATTTTAGGAAGTACGGACTACCGCCCCCTCAAAGTGATTTAAATCGTTAATGCCATATGTGGGACGTATAAAGGATGGAGTTAGTTATATTATATATTATATTATACATTAATTATAATATACCTTTATATAATTCTGATTTCATTCCATTTAATAAGAAAAAGAAATGAAAGTAGCGTTCATGCATACGTACGGCTTACCGTCTCCATGAACGGTGCATTTCATTTCTTACCTCTAAATGTTAGGTAATGTTATAAATGCATGTATCTACTTGATATATATGATATATATAATATCTAAATCATGAATATTATTCTGGAGATAATGGAAATTTTACCACATGAACAACTTGTAATTATAAGAAGATTATTGTTGACTCAAGTACCAAAGGTCGACAAAATGACCGTTATTAACATCAATAATTAAAAAATATTCATAACATGGTAATAAGTGATATAAAAGGAATAATGAACTTGAAAAAGGTTATTAAGAAAGTAGAAGTTGACTCTAGTTTATTATTCAGGAGATTAATGAATGATCAAGTCAAGTCGTACACGAGGTAAGGGGACTTCTTAACCCAATTTCTGTTCTTTGGGTAAATCTCCTACTTTCAAATTATGCCATGATATTATTATGTCCTATCTTGTATTTGTACTTTCTTTATGTGTAATTATAGTGAATACACATAATAGATCAATTTTATTTAAAAAATGATCTATGTATGGGCCTTCATCTCAATCTCCTTTCATTGAGGGATATTCTGTTTTATACACAACTTTCTTTTATACGGTGTATAAACCCCTTTGACTTTTACGTTTATTCAAAAGGAATATTTTTTATAAAAAGAGTTTACTAAAAGACAAAAGAGAATGTTTTTTTTGTCATATGTATGCAGAGACTACAACTTCTCTGCCGCCATGACCATTATTTGAGTTCTGGCTTCCTCTACAAGCCATAACTTTTTTTAAATGAAAAATAAATACCATGTTTTAATTTTCTTTTATTTTGGTATTGAAAATGGTTTTGATAATGTTTTTATTATATCAATGTGTTGTATTGATATCTTCTGATTTAAATGTGGTAATGTTATGTTTCCTTTATGCATGTTTTTTGTGAGACAATTATGTTATGGTTTATGATATGTTTAAACCTGTTCATATGATGAATGAATTGGAATTAATAAGTGACGGGTAGAGCCCGATGTAGCTCCTCAATGCATCAGTAGGTCTCATGATACATACTAGTGTCTTGGCATGAGGACTTTACAAAATCTTATTTTTAGTCTTGGAATGAGGCCTTGGCTATGTGGTTATGATAGTCTGGCATTATGCATTCCATCATTATGAAAGTGGTTATTGATACTGCATGTGATTATTTTACTAGTAGAATATCCATGTGAATAAGTAAATGGAATTATTTAATTTTATTTTTTCCATATTATGCTGAAGTTCAAGTTTAAAAGGCTTTTGTTTTAGTTATACATTGCTTTAAATGTTAATGTTTATTTATTAAAGCTTCCGCTATATTGTTATCATTACTGAGCATCAGAGCACACCCCTTCCAATGTATTAATTTTTCAAGGATGTGAAGAAGTATATTATGAATGACCTGTAGGGATAGTATGAAGGAATATGAAGACAAGATGTTGTTGTAGTTTTGTTTTACTTTATGATGTAATGTAATACTTATGAATGTATCTAGTGTTTCCAAGGCTACTAAACTAAACGGTCTTTCAAGACTTGATCTTTTGTGATCATGCCAATGTTACGCAATAATGCACCGACTCTGGGTAACTGGGGTCAGGGCATTACATTTGTTGTATTCATTTATAATACATCTCATTATTTTAAACTCTATGAGGACCATGATAATAAATTGGGGATTATTCATTGGATTCTATATTATATATTTTTAACGTTAAATTTAGTAAGTCTGATTTATGGTATTAATATGTTTCTTTATGGATATATTTTCACTAATTGTGGAATCCCATTTTATCTTTAAAAAATATGAAGTAGACAATGGAATTCAATAATAAACATAACTGACATACATAGATTCTTTGGTGTGTCTTGTTATTATCATCTATTTGTCCATAACATTTTCTAACTAGTTATCCCGTTGCCCATGAATATCATTATGGGGGATAAGATTCTATAATTATGTAATGTGAATAATGTTTTTATAAACTGAAGAAAATAATGATAAATGATTTTATTTTGACTCTATAATCTAGAAATGATCAATTTCTTATATATATTGATCCATTAATGAAGTCATGTAGTTGCATCTCGATAAAAAATGTTGATTTATTGCATATAAATCATTGAAATTAAAAGATACTGAAAAAAATATCAACCACATGGCCATGGGTTGGAAACTTTAAATTTATCAAATATAATGAGACACTATGTCTATAGTGAATGATGTGTGATATATACATATTTGTAGAATAAACATGTATAGGGATATGGGGTAGCCTTTTTGTGGGACAACATGGAGGGGGAATTTTTTATTATGTGTCTAGATGATTGGTTTTTCTATAAGTGAAAGCTATGAGAAATCAACCAATAAGAGTAATGAAACCACTTCTTCTTCCAATGGGTAAATGATATTACATTACTATGTACTTTTTCATAATACGTCCAAAGAATCCTAGAATGAGTGATGAAATATATTTTTTTTAGGTCTTCTAACCAAATATGGAAATTTCCTCACAATAAGAGAACATTATATTATTGAGAAAGTCACATGTATATATATTAATAATTTTTTATGATATCAGGACACCTAAAATTTGATTATACATGATTGTGAAACCCATTTGACATAAAAATTCTAGAAGAGCCTTCAAATGGCTCTTGAAACTGAGAATGTTTTAGCATTTCCTTCCATTCACAGATTGATGGAATGTATGAAAGGCCTATTAAATAATTGGAAGACATGTAGAGATTAAGAGCAATTAAATTTCAAGGAAATGTTTAATAGTATATTACTTTCTTATATTTTTTCTATAATAATTTATTCTTCTAATTCATTCAAATGGTGTTGTATACATCATTATATAGAAAGATATTTCATATTATAACCTATTGGTATATAGTTGGTGAATGGAATAATATAGTCCCATAAAATTTTTAAGAGACAATAACAAACGTGATGCATTTTCATGATCACGTTAAAGCACCTCAAATTAGGCAAAATGTTTTATATCGACAATCTGATGAAGGATTTGGAATTCCATGTGGGATATCATATTTTATTTATATTATCTCCATGGAAGGATAAAATATTATATAGTAATAAAGTAATACTATTCCCCTAGAATTTTATAATCTTATAAATTTCAACATGTATTGTAGATATGGATTTCTAGTTTGAAATTCTACAAATTCTCTCAAAAGTACATGATCTGTATCATATTCCATTGTTAAGGAAGTACATGCCAGAACCAACACATATACTCACAGATAATAAAATATATTTTGAAGAGATCTATATTACTTTTAATAACAGAAAAATATTCATTAAACATGAGATAAATTTTCATTAATTAGATGAATCATCATGTTACGGTACTTTGGAGAAATCTCAAAACTTATGATCAAATGTGGGAACCATATGATATCCTAAATACAGGCAAAAATTATTTTTAGAAGGTAAAAACAAAGATATTTCATGGTAAATTTTTTATGATGTAATAATGTAAAACCCTAATAATTTATGATTTATTGCCTTTTCATTAAATTAAATCCCTTTCATATCTTCTGATGCATGAAACACCAGGTTTAGACAAAATTATCAAAAATATTCAAATATGACCATTTTAACATAGACGTTATGAATATGAATAAAACTATTTAAATTGATTATATTAATATATATATATATGTGGTTTATACATTTAAAAAAATTAAATATAAAACTATTGATTATAAATATTCTAATAACCATTTGAAAGAGTAAGAAATGAATTTTTAAAAAATATATTTTCAATGAAAACAATTTTATCACTTCTTTTACACTTGTGATAAAATAAATTTTTTACCCTTGAAGATAATTTATTAGATAAAATTAAATAATTTTTTGAAATAAAAATATCAAAATTATATTGGGATAAATTTTGAGGATATTTTTAAATTGTTTCGTTTGTGGAAGTATAGTGAAAAATAATATGTTTTATAAGAATTTTCCAATTTTTTTTAATTATTTTCCATAGATAAGAAATTTTTTAAATACAATTTAATGTAATATAAGGTAAATTATGTTATATAAAATAATATTAGATCATTATAATCAGTTTCATATTGAATTGTGATATTTAAACCCATTATACTTATAAGAATTGTATTGAAAACAATTTTTTTTGTTATATCTGAAGATATAATTTTAAATTTGAATATGTGACATAAATGTTTCAAATTTGAAAAATAGATTACTTATTTTTTATCAACATTTAATTTTATTAAATAATAAATCCAAATTAATGTTTTAACATTATGAACTACTAAAGTATTAAAAACTAATTATATTGACTAACGTAAAACCTAATTTACCTAGGTTTTAAACTAAGAGGATAAGTTTTAAAAATGACTAAAACATTATCAATCATAAATTTTATTGACATATATCATCCATATAACATATATTGGTTGATAATGAATCATTTTTAGGATTCATACATGATAAAACTAGGATTTAATTAATTCATTTAGAAAATTCAATGTGTGTCCTCTCCCCCACTTTTAAACGGCCACCACTCTCCCCCCATTTTTACAACTAAAAAGGAATTGGGATCCACTAATTAGAAACCAAAAAAAATATGTTCTTCCTTCCAAATATTTAAGATCATTTTTATTGAAAAAATATCTATTATTGTAAGGATTTTGGTGTAAACCCAAAGTAGTTCCCTTAAGAATAAGTAATATTCTTAAACAAGTGCGTTCAGTTTATTTATTTTACCAAATCCTTAAAATATTATTAAATAAATATAGTATAATGACACCATATATATATATATTATTAATTTTATAATTGTTATCCATATCCTCTTCCATCAAATTGTAATCTAAATCATCGATAGTGAGTATGGTGGACTACCACCTCACTAACCGATTAAATTTTTTTCCATGAAATCCACTCATATATATATATATATAACTAAGGATTTAATGATTATATATAAAATATGTATTATATAATATAATATTTTAATTGTAATATCACATTCACTATCTTATTTTCTATTGCATTTAAATTATGATTCCACTTCTATTTTGAACGAGAGACTACCACATTATGTAGTGATTTGATTCAGTTTCACTTGTGATTCCAATTGAAGGTAAGAAGAATAAATTTTTTGAAAATATTCTATATATTTGAAAGTTTAGTAAATTTTTAGAATTATTATACCATAAAATTCATTACCCTTTCATCCAGTTTTGGAATGTTATCATCGCTTGGGCATACGTCTGACATACCATCTCCCTGAAGCGATATGATATATTTTCAATAACAAACCATAAAAAAATAGTCTAAAATTTTATATAATGATTCAATAATATGATTATAATTATAATATAATTATGTATATTATGGGACTATATTATATTATCATAGACAAAAAAGGTTAGGAAAAACGTGTATGACAAATCCATGAAACTAACTCCACAAACATGGAAAATAATGAAAAATTATTATCAAATGGGTTGTAAAATGTTATAAGGGGATCATATATGATATAATAAATAATAATATGTTTTAGGTATAAATTCATAATATTTTGATAACAATATAATGGATGATAATGAATATTCAATTAAAAGGAATCATAAGGTAACAGATTTCTTCTCCATTTCACATCATTAAAGAATATTGTAATGTTATGCCCCCAATTTGTTTAATATTTTATATATATATATATTCCCTTTTAGATATAATATCATGAATAATTAATAATTTATATTATTTTATGTTTTTATTGGAATTACTTCATCCAAAGGGATATTAATTGAAAATTACCATGTGGTAAAAATTATGGTACAATATAACTTCCATTTAAGATTTTTTACATTATTTTTAAAAAATCCATTTCATGTGATCATATTTAATTATAAATTAAACATATATTTTATATCCACAATAGTTTATGATTAATGCAATTATTTAATAAAATTTTATTCCATTTTCATATATGGTCTTTACATTCAATGTTATGTGATTGACATGGGAAATATTTATAAATATGTATCATAACTCAATATAGATATATACTAATATAGAATATTGATTCATGAATTATATCAATTATTTGATACACTAGTATTTATTTTTAAATGATGATACAGGTCGGGAATTGTCATAAATTCACACTCTATGCATTGATAGATCTCATAGAGAAAATTAATTGTCCAAATTAGATGGGTTTTTACCCAATAACATTGTACTGTCATTTGAATGACATGATTGTATAGGGATCATGAAACAAAAGTTCATTAAATTCAATAATTAATTATTTAATTCATTGATAATTATATTATTATTGTATTATAAAATATTTTCACAATAATATTCTCTAGATGAATTAAATTCTCAGTTTATTGATTAAATGTATTATTTGTTTTGTTAAATTCAATTCCATATTACGTATTCCTTATAAAATTATGATAATAAATGTATTTATTAAATTAATTATGTCTTCATTTATTCATATTTTCATTAAATTTATTATTAATTTATTGATGATATATTTTATATATGACATTTATAGTGCATCTAAGGAAACCCTAATCCAATTTCAATTATATAATATTTTAAGAAGAAATTGTTGAATGTGTTTCATGGATATAGATCATTTAATTTTCTTATGTATAATGCATTAATTTTATTCCAATTGTAAAATGTTAATTATTTATGTATTTATTTCTATAGAAATGTTAAACTACCGATCCTTCATGATTTAACCCCATACATCTATTTCAATGTATTAAAGTAGGCACATGGTCTTGATTATTAGAGTTATGGTTATAAAACTTTTAGTCAAATCTTTATAGAAGACCTACATTTGATGAAATAAATGTTTTAGAATTCCTATATTTGTAGGGAACATAATCATACCCAACATATCCATCCCAAGACAACCCATATTCCCAAAAATATTAATAATCCCCTTTTATTACATTTATAAGAGTTATATCTATAATGTGTAACCTTATTCATGAACATTGAATGGATTGATTCAGGTATACAAAAGAGGCATATAAATTCCTAAATCCTCCATCTTGGGCCCATCAAGAGTCCTCAAATTAATAGTAACTCCTTTATATCCATTTATATGCGTTTTATTGGTGTGGGGGAGTGTGTTTTCATTCACGTAATCTTGTGTGTCGTCATAAAAATAATAATTTAGGATGATAACTACTCTCACCTTGGTGAATCAGTCATAATCGCATAACTAAATGGTCTTTCACAAAGGTCAAAAACCATTTCATTTCAATTGAATATGATTTATATATGTTATGGGGACCTCTATCAAAATATATATATGTTACATTATTCGTCTTGACATAGGATATATAGATAATCCCAGATCTCCTATCCATGGACCAAAAAAATATTGAAAAAATCCAGAAAAAACACAATGTTAGATCTTTTATGGTGATAATTTTCCTCCATGATGGCCATACACTATGGTATGACATTATTTTATTCCATATTAATGATTTGGATATGTGATGAAGAATCCTCACAATTATAGTGTACATTTAGATAATATTTCCCCTCTAACTATGTATTAGTTTGATCAATATAAGGTAAAATAAAATAAATAAGAATATCTTTATTTTTATCCATACATTAAATATGGTAACACATAGGTATTATATCCTGGGACAAGACAAAATTACTACAAAATTACCCCCTTTTGTGGATAACCTATATTTTCATTCAATGTTTATCTTAAAAATAAGAATATTAGTTTCTTGGTTTTGTTTATATAGACAACCCATCCATATAAATTGAAAAATACAATAACTCATCTTAGTAATAAATAAAATCATCATTCACACACAATGGGTTTTATCAACTATCAACATAATGATTATTTTATTTTACCTCAAGTGAAAATCATACCTACCTAAAATCAGAAACTAGAAACTAAATTCCCCTTCATATGAGAAATTTTTTATTGGAATCCCCATATGGGGTTCCCTAATTTGAATTCATTTTCCCTTGTAATAAAACACCCATATTTCTGGACCAAATTTCTCATGCACCCCCTCTTTGATGATACCTTGTGAGTCATTATTATGCAACTTCATGAAACACCATAAACATCTCAATAATTATTGAGTCTTATATGACCATATTGTGTATGTTTAAGATAGATATACAAAAGGGGACCTATAATTTTTACATCTATAAAAAACATATGTAAACTGTAAAAATTACCCATATCATATCCTAGATATATGATGATAAACTATAAATAGTAATTTAGTGTCACATAACCATATACTAAATAACAAAACAAATCTATTACACATGAAAAGAAACTACCTGGTATTTACATCCACATCCTGTAAAATTAAATTGAATTGAAATTCATCCATTTCCACTCTACAAAAAAGACTATATCAGATTTATCATGTGATATTGAGGATCATAATTCATTCATCATCATTCTCTAAACACCAATCCATAATTTAAAATTCATGTATTTAATATTTCAGATATTCACCAATCTAACAAGGCCCCTGGTAATGTGTATCTTTCTTCAAGGAACCTCACTATTTTCATGTCAATTATTTAGATTTTGTTTACAATCCCAAATACTATCAATCAGTGGATAAATTTCCTAAAATGAACAATCTAGTGATCCTAATTGGTCTTGAAGACATGAAAATATAGTTTATCACCCAATATTGAATAAATAATGTTCTATGTGTGTTTATCCCCTACCATGACACACAGCTTCAGAACCATCATCCAGGATTTACCACATGTTTATCCCCCATTAAAAAGTTTTTTTGAGTGTTCATGATCTTGAGATCCGTAATTTAGATGGTGCGTGACACATCACCCCTCATAATATTTATAGATATAATTAACTTGAATTGTATGTCGTTTTCATAGAGTTTCATGAACAAAACATTGACCCCCTAATGGTATGAATCACAAGTCCCTATACTTCTAAGGAAATATTAAAATTAATATTAAACTAAAAATACAATTAGTGAAGTGTGAGAAGAAGTCACATCTCTACAGGCTACGCTCTTCATCTCATGATATTAAAAAAAAATATCAGTAGAAAATAAAAGGGGTACAAAGCTTTTTGGGTATATCGAATGAACAAATAAAAATATAAGTTAAAATTATCATACCAATCTTGTCCATAAAAGTGTAATTATATTGATTTATTATTTTCCTTCTCCTCGAAGACATGTTTTGTACATGGTCAGAAATATTTTATAATGCCACAAACCGCAATGGAAACACCTTTTTTGATATCATAATTTTTTTCAAGTCATTGAACCTCTAAAAATATGTAATGTCCCATAGGGAATAGTCTTAACAACTTCATGGGACCAATATTTTTTACTATGCATGAGTTAGGTTTGAAAATGATCCATAAGCCCTTGAAAACGATTGTAAGACCCCTGTATTCATGTAATGTATATTATGATGTTAAATAAATCATGGGTTGATTATTGTGTTTTTAAGGATGATTTATTATTTTTTTCAAAGTGTATCATGATGTGAATGGGTTGATAAAAACAAATAGAGACTGTGAACTATACTCAGGAAACCACGTATTTTCATGTTGGAATCACTAAGAAGTTTCAAAATTAGAGATTAATTCTTTAAAACTGTGTGAAAGCTAGGGGAGTGTGTGTGGTTGTGAATTTGGATAAGGACGGTTGGTGTAGTGTCTTCAAAACCATCTAATACAAGAGTGATATCAAATGGCATTGAGACATTTTCACTTCATGATTGGATAATGTATTGTCAAATAGTTTGGTCTAACTCTGTGGGTACATTTGTGATGTCTAGTAACATACTGAGGGATGGTTCCTTGTTTGTTAACTTGTGCTTCCTAACTATTCAATGAATTTTTATTTACTAAAAAATTATTATTAAATGCATTCTGAGTTTCCAGAGAAAACATTAATCTTTAATTTTTATAGGGTCTTGAAATAATCTCATGTATTTGGAATTCAACGAAATTTCAATTTAATTAGGAATAATCATTTTTTTGAATCAAAGTGTACTAGAGATCATACATCAAGTAAATCCATTGTTCTTCATTATTATTCTTATATATAGTCTTATTCTCTCTCTTTTACTAATAGAGTTATTTTTTTGTAGAAATATTTATATAGAAGGATAATAAGCTTGATGATATCATATTGAGTATACTGAAGGGAAGGTGGTGTGATCCAATATCACGATGTTATTAGTTTGATTGTTTTTTTCAACATCAACGGAGTGGTAGGTGGATTATGTTTCATCTCCACTTGTTTGAGAGAAAAAAGGACTACTTCTATGAAATGTTTTTTCTTGTATTTATGATGGATTCATTTTCTGATTTTCTGAATCAAACTAATTTGGTACATGGTTTGTAAATATGTAAATTGTATGGATTTTGAAAAAGATTTTTCTTATAATTTTAAAATTTTGGGTCTAAAATTATTAAGTGGTTTTGATATAAACAAAATTAGGAATTATTTTTTTTGAAATATCTGAAATGATTGATTTTTTATGTAAATTAACTATTATATAAATTTAAATAATTGGGAGGTGATGTGTTCCAGAGGGATGGGCTATAGTTTTGATGTTCCACTACCAAAGGTGGGACATAGTATGGTCATGATGTACCACAATCAATGTGTGACAAAAAATTCATTTTAACGATGTGTGGGTGTCAGTGTGGGAATGTAAATAGATAGTTCAAGTATTTATTAATGATAGTAATCTTGTTTATGTTGTTTCTCCCATTTTTTTCACTTATTGTTTTTAATTATCTATTATATTATTTTTCAACTGTTTTATATGAATTTCTCTATCATGTTACTATCCGACTATCATGTTTTTGTATGTATCAGTTGATTAGATAATTAATTTATACCCATCCTCTACATATGAACTCAGAGTAATTTATTAATGTTTTATACTAAGACAAACAAACATTTAATTCATCTTAGATCTCAATTGCATCATCATGAGTTCATGGTCATGGATGTTTGTGATTGAAGCATGGGGTCAGTTTTGGTACAATTGGAGATATTTCATTTGGGGTTAAAATGACTGAGAAATCATTTGTCTCTTTTTTATTTTACATTTATCATTAATAATAATATTTTTCAATTTTTTAGGTTAATTTTTAAGATGTAATACAATTTTGTATGCATGAGATACTTTTTTCGATGTTTTTATTTTCTTTAATTAATTTTTTTTATATATAATGTTTAAATTATCCCCCCATTGTTCTTTTGTAACTTTTTTATTTATTTTCATATATTATGGTATAAGGGATATCATCCAATGATTGTGTCACTCCATCAAACCTCAAGACAATTATTTGGGGGTAGATTCTAGAAATGGTATTAGTTTTTTATTTTCTATTGGTCTCTTGGAATGTTATCATGGATATAGTAATTTTAGAAGATGAAATAAATAGCTTTAATGGTCATAACTGACTTTTTTCTTGTTAAATACAATTTAACATTGTGGTTTAGGTACAAAATTGTTCTAAGACACTTATATGTGTATTTTATTGTCATCATCACGGGTTTAGTCTATGATTGTTTCATATAAAAACTATTTGTGAGACATCCTATTAGGAAGAATTTGTTAATTTTAGGTTGAATGATCAATTAAATAGATGAAAATGATTTAATATTTAAAATTTGTGTTATAATACATCATACTTATGGTTATTTGGAATTTTAGAAGGCATCAATTTTTAGTATGTGTTTTGTAAATGATTATTTTATTCATATAAATCTAAATTGTTAGACATCATGGAAATTTTAAAGAAAACGTTATGGAATGGGTCATTACACATGTACCATATAGGAAATAAAAACATCCTAGAGTTTTCATGATGATTTTCCTGATACTGATAGAGGATATTAGAATGATGATCCTTACCCTGTTGAACTCCAACAATAATATTATAATTAGAATCCACCTTTTTAGGGGGATTATGAGATTAGAAAATATAAGGAGTGTCTATATAGAATAAATAAAATCATTAAAATCCTTGGCCCATTATTTATATCACTGTAATGACAGTGGGCTATATACTAGATGATCATTGATAACAATATTAGGACTAAACTAAAAAACTAATTCTGAAAAAGGAATTACATGAAATAATTTTGAAGAATTTTTTAAAAAAACAATTATATACAAACATATTCAAGATTCAATGGAATTAGAATTTCATTATATAAGTGCATGTTAATATATATGTCACATGGTATATAGTTATGATTATCAGCATAGTCTTATTTTAACATTATGTTGATGATAATGAGTTCTTGAAGGAATAGATCATTTATTTTTTGGATAAGACCTGAGATTCAATATTAGATTCATGTTCTTTGTATAATTTTTTTTTCAAAATTTTAATAGATTTATGTTGGTGGAAGAAGATATATCAAGGTATCTGAATGTAGTA
Source organism: Viscum album (assembly GCA_963277665.1). Lineage (NCBI taxonomy): Eukaryota > Viridiplantae > Streptophyta > Magnoliopsida > Santalales > Viscaceae > Viscum > Viscum album. The sequence continues at coordinate 32,415,762 of OY728143.1, forward strand.
TGTACAATTATTTCCACAGGAATATGTGGGAACTCAAACACACAAAATATTTTAAAGAGGGATACCTACTTTCATGGTTGTAGAGTGTAATAATTATACCATATGATCAATTAACTTTCTTACACCACCCAAAATAATTCCCATGTTTTTTCATTATAGTTCACATTAAAATATATTATGATATTATAAAGATTCTCCTAGGGACTGTTAAAAATTTAATTATATGGGGCATCTTAATTTGTATTTTCATAGCACTAATAATTCTGTTAATGTAGTTTCATCTCATGTTTCTCAATAACATTAATCTTTGATTGGGTTATCACATCATAATAACTCAAATTCTTATTAATCAATGATCAAATGTAATTTTTGGAAAAAAATGACTTCTCATCTTATAAAATTGTAGCAATAATAGAAGATCAATGTGGGATGGGTAAGAATATTTTTAGTGGTTAACAGATGATTGTGGTGTATCAATGTGGTCGTTCGGTAGTTTGATATATTATAATATATAATACTACTCTCATGAATTATTTATATGATAAAACCTCATACTAATATTTTATTTCTAGTTGTGTTTTATATCATTTTCCTATTATTATTTAAATGATGAATAATTTCATGAAATAAGAAACACATCTATAACAATGAAATATTTGTGCCTTTAGGTGTCGAACATGTTATATAACTATCTACTGGGATTCATTGGGTTGATATTTCATTATTCTTTAAGTGTATATATATGAACTGATATTGTGAATGGATTTGTAGACAATGATCAAGGCCTATATCAACTATTATTCCTAACATGCGAATTTCAAATTTTTTGGTGGTTTATTGAATATTTTTTTGGGGAATGGGATTTAAATGAATGTAGAGAATGACCTTTTAATCTAGTTCATTGGAATAAAATTTTTTGGGTTTCTGGGTTATCATTAGAATCTATCAATGAAATTATACATACTAAATTTCATACAAGCATTGCCCAATTTCCTAATGTATATCTCAAATATTTCATTGGATTTACACTTGAATGAGATGTGGAATTTATGGATGGCCTCATAACATGTAATAGTCTTATTTAAAATCCATTTTATAGTGTTTAACAATTATATATAAGATAATTAAGGATTAAACTAGAATAATTGGAAAGCAATGGGTTCATTCATCCCAGTACGTCTCATTGGGAAACACTGATTCTCATTGTAAAGAGTGTTGATAATAATATTAGTATTTTGTGGAATACAATATTATCGTATTGTTTGAAATAAATAATTGTCACCATATTCCATGAAACAAGGATCTATTTTTTCATTATATGGGATCCTCATGGGGTTATAAGATTGATTTATGATTAGGGTATTACAAACAATGATTATTGAATGATGATATAATAACAATTTTTTTGAGATGTTTGGGAATATATAAATAGGTGGTTCCACCTTTTAGACATAATAATGCACCATATAATGTTATTTAATTAATTAATGAACTATTTTAAATGTAACATGAGCCTATTTTTTGGTGTTTGTGGATGATATTTTTTTAATCTCATACTATGGCGGATTATAACAACCCTACTATTTATTTTAAAATTGAACATAACTTATTACCTAATTTTATTAATTGATAAAACATAAATGATTGAATGGTCTAGTTTATTTGTGACTTTGTAATGTTACAAAAAACATAGAACATAAAACACAATATATTTATTGGGATCTTCTTTTACATGACCACAACATTCCTTCATAATTAGCATTGAAATGGGTAACCTGAGGACATGCTTAATAAAAGGGTGAGCTATAAATCCCAGTAAAGTAGTAAACAAGCCATAACATGAATAATATATTACATGATAGGAAATATGAATGCCCAAATAGAACAAGAGAAATATGAACATAAAGGCATGATATAGCTAGATTATCATAACATGGAAATGTGGAAACAATATTTATTATGACATTAGCATGAGCCAAGGCTCATTGATCATGGAGCATGAGTATACACCCATTGAACTAAAATTAGAATGACTAATATCTCAATTCTCATGTTGTATCATGATACTAATCTTTACCCAATGCATTGGAACTACATGATGGAGAACCCTTCTTAATCCTTTCATATCATGAATTAGTGTTCCATGTATATCACACAACATGGATTCATTAAACGTCATAATTTATTTCACGAATACGATCTGTGGAATACAAATATTTATGTCCTCTATCAACCTGGGCATGTGAATAATTCATAATATAGTTGATAGAGGAATTGGTATGGTATTCACTTAAACATTGGTTGTGGCATGGGAATTTTTTTGGTAACTTGGGCAGCATAAGAACATCAAATAGAAATTGTAAAATGATTTGATGAGAGATGCATGGGTATATTATCATTGATAAATTAAATAAATAGTAATGGGTTCATGGAACATAATTTTCCAACATATTTACGGCATTTTACATGAATTATATAAAAGAATTTCATGAATGTATTTGAGGAGAATGAAATCTCTTAAAAAATTTCAACATGGTAACATGTGTACACAGGAGGAATTAATGCGAGTTAAAAGGGTATCCCATCATTCAAAAATATATAGGGAAGTATAGTAGAGGTTCTATATCATACCCAAACATATTTAATATAAAATAAAAGGGCATAATTATATAATAGAACTTGGACACAAATAAAGAAGGAATGAAAGTAATGACCTCTTACTATTAAGTGCTATCCAAAAGGCTTGGGAAAGGATTGAGAGAGGCTTCTTGGGAGCCTGGGGTGCCATGGCAGGATTATGGAGAGAGGAGGGAAGGGGTTGGATGAGATCCAAAACTATTGATTAAAGTGGAATGAGAGATCGAGTGGGTTTATATAGTAAATAAGAGGGAATTTTTTATCATATAACTTTTGGACAACCCACATTAAAATAATCAAAACCAAAAAAAAGTATAGTATTGACCATGTATTTTGAAAAGGGGGAGTTTATAAAGTTATTTTATATGTATTATGGCCTAATGTATTATAATATTTGGCTTGCTTATGTGTGTGTGAGTCACAATATCTAGTAAATCATTTTAAAATGTTAACTTGTTTTATGTGTCTTGGAGGGTCCACTAAGAATTTTTAAAATAAATCAATCAAATATAAAATCACATTATTTTAAAAGTAAAACATATATTTGCCTAAAAAACCTTTTATATTATTTTATTACATCACTATTGGGTCATTATGTTGTCATAAAACACATATTATATTTAAACAGTGTTTCATTTTTACCCAAAACATCGACTATCTCGGAAAATTATGAAAAATTCACCATTGGATAATTTCGACATCCTGATTCTAGAAAAAATATATTTTTATCCAAATTTTTTTTTAAATATGTTTATTTTTCCTTTTAATATAAAAAATGACATTTATCGAAAATTCATGGGTTTTGACAAAAACTCCTTTCAAACCACAATAAAAATTACAATTTTATTATTGAAAATTATTTGATCATTTATATTTAATAAAAATCAATTTATTAATAATATTTTATTAAAATTTAATTTCATTCAAAAATCCATTATTTCATTAAAATAGTTTTCTTAATTGAATAGTAACTAAAAATACAATTTGTTATTAAAAACTTATACAAAGTAATAATAAAAAAATAAATGTATATTATTTTTTATATGCAAAAACTTATTCACATAATAATAGTTCTATGATCTTATTACATAAATCCATATAAAACCCTCATAATACATAAGGGTAAGGTGTGTAATGGTGACAATCTCTAGGGGAGTCCCAGATAACATCGCTTTTTGTAAGAACCCAGATCTTTGTTTCAGGTATGTTTTACCTTTTCTAGTCAATTTTTTGAAAAAGGAGAAAATCTAAAAAATTCCAAAGTACACGCCGTGTACTTTGATGCAGTGCCAGACCGTTTGCTGGCCGTGTCTGGGCCACACACATGGCGTGTATGGGGAAATGTGGAGGCCGCTTAAAGCGGAGTACGGAAAGACCAAGTACAAGTCGTGTAACCCAGAAGTACACACCATGTACTTTCTTTTTTTCATTAAACACACCTGGGTCGCACCAAATAGCCATAACATCCTTCTTCTAGGTCTCGTTCGGCCAAGAGCTTCCGTACGGCTATGATACTTCTCTGAGGCCCCAAGCCTCCTTCCGTTCTCCGAATCGATCATCGTCAATTTCCTTGGAACCACAGTGGTAAGCCCTTCCTTCTCCTAGAGATTTTCTTTCTAGTTCCTCCTATTTCTCAAGATATCGTGGGTTGATCTTTTTGTGCGTTTTCATAGATCTACGCTGTTATAAGTAGAATCAAGCCTCATGGTTCAAGTATATCGATCTTCTAGGATCGAGGTAGGTGGTTTGTGCCTTTCTGTAGGAAGTCTCTGAATATTTTTTGGGATTACACCAATTCCCTTGAATGAGGTATTGTGTGTTTCCGATTTATTCCCTTGTTGTTTTCCTACATTTCTTGATTACTTGAGTAGATGTCAATGGTTGTGAATGGGGTAATTTTTACCATGCTCTGGATGTTTTCTCATGCATGTTTTGCATGTTAGGTGTTTTTCCAGTTGCCATACCTAGTTGTAGGATAGTGCAACTGTTGTACTATTATGCTTTTGTGCCTTATAATGATATACATGTAGTTCTTGTGGTTTACATGGGGTGATACACGCACTATGCATGTTTATTTTACAGAAGGCTCTAAGAACCTGGTGTAGTGGACCATAAGGAGAATGGATGTAAGGGCTTCTCCAGGGTGTCTTATTAATTCGATGTGAGACGAAAGGAAGAATTGAAGATGAGTGCTTCCTCAGAGAGTCTGTAGTTCCTCGAAAAGGTCCAAAGGGGGAATGAGATGATGAGTGCTTCCCCAGAGAGCCTTTAGAACGATACGAGAATATATGGTGGATTGATGGTGGATGCTTCCCAAGAGAGTGTATTCTTTCTTTAGCTGAACCAGAGGGGTGAGACTGTGTGTGCCTCCCCAAGAGTTGCTATTGCTTGTAGGTTGAACCATAGGGATTAGGATGTGAGAACTACCTAGAGGGTACCTATTTTTTTACTTGCTTGAGTGATTGTTTACTTGTTTGTATTTATATGCCAGAAATTGTGGATTGTAGCTGTTGTGTGCTTTCTTGTCTACTACTTCATGTACTTTTACTTCCCAGGTATTCACTGACTTTTAGACACAAATATTTTGGTGGTTTCCTACTGGGACCTTGTCTCACAAACTATTTGGTCCATGATTTTTGGCCCAATCGTACTATATTGTTGCAGATCTAGATAAGGGCAAGCACACTTCTACATCAGGTACATGACTTGCTGTGGAGCTGGAGAGCATGGGACAAAGCTATGGCTAGCGATTCTAAGGAGTTTACCTATTTTTCTTTTTCACTTTGGTTTAGTATTGTAATCTGCTTTGTGACTAGTTTGGATGCTTTCTGAGACATATGTATCATGCATTATTATATATACATGTGTGTGTGCTCTAGTTGTTTACTGTTAGTCTTCCGCTATTTATCGTTTAGTCTTGTATGGATGGTTTTGGTTTCTGCTATTGTCTATTTGATTTTCTTTCACTGTGTACACTTCCAATGAGGGAATAGTTTCTCCACTATCACACCCGAGGCCCTCGCTGCTAGTCGGCAGCCGCTGGCATTTGGGTAAATGTGCTAGAGGCAATGTAAAAAACCGGGTACGGGCCGCCTCTAGGTGGCTTCCAGATCCGGGATGTTACAATGTGGTATGAGAGGGTTTATTTTCCCATGATTTACTGTTTGGAGCCTTTAGTTAGGGATAGGATGGATTCAGTACTTGTTATTAAGCTGTGATTGTGAGTAACTATCCCGTGAACAGGGGAAAGCCAATCTATCTTGCTTATTACAGTTTTCTGATTTTGCTAAGTTATAGTTGATCTGATTTCACGTAGAGTGATTCACATGCTTTCTGTTGTTATTGTTGTTTATATTGTGGTTCAATTTCTATCGCAACCCGATGAGATGAGGGTATTCCATCTCATGCATCATATAGGAACTTGTTAGAAATCACATGCAATGCATTCTTACCGTGCCATCTAGGGTGCATTAGAAATGGCATGATGTTGTGATAGACGTTGTGTAAATTATGAATTACATTGTGATAGATTCTTTGATAGAATACTTGCAGTTTGATAGAGAGGTTGTTTGTATTGTACCTTGCTTAAATGAACGCCAACTTTTGGTTCTTGAGGTGTTATGGGCCCTCATGAATCAGAACATGGTGGATCATTGAATTGTTACCTTACATATGATATGTAAGAGATGCCAAGCTTTGATTCATGGGGAGTATAGGCCCTAACTGGTCAGAATTTGTAACCTTCATGCTTGTTTTTCAGTGTTTTCTGGGCATCAGTGTAGTTTTAGAGATACTGCCCAAGAAAACCAAGAATACACGGAGTTTACATTATATATACACACCGTGTAGTTATTAAACCGTGTCACTGACTGTGTGATCAGAAACATGGGTTCTGAAAATTTCCAGGAACACACCTTGTACGGTAGGTACACGTTGTGTAGTAGTGAGTCATGTACCCGGCCTTGTCACTAACAACACGGGTCGGGGAAGCTCATGTAATTCACACCATTTGTTGTATGAACACACAGTGTAGCCTTGTTCTAGTTACCTGGCCATGTCACAAAAAACACAAGACAATGTTATCTCCTATACATGCCATGATTGTTTGGATCACTCTATGTATGGGTAAGTCGTGTACCTGGTCGTGTCATCAACAACATGGGTCGGAAAAAATATTCAGGTATATGTCGTATTTGTTCGGAACACACCGTGTAGCCTCAGATGTGTAACCGGCCGTGTAACTGGCCATGTAACTAACAACACGGGTCATTGAAAACATGTCTACAAAATGACGTTTCCATAGAGAACATGCCATGTAGTCTCAGTTTAAGAAGACCATGTGGGTTAGCCGGGCAAGGAGACTCAGGCATGGGAATAGGGTTAAGTATTCACCGTGTAGATTTTATACATGCGGTGTAGTCATGTTTTGTAAAACCGGAGTGTTTCCATCCCATATTTTCTTTTTTTAATCCTTTTTCACTATTCTTGATATTCCTGATCTGAGGTATGCTTTTGATCCTCAGAGCTATGCCTCCGAGATGTCCTCCAGTTTTCCGTCAGTTGCAGGATATTGATCAGACGCCAGATATGGCTGATCAAGGGCTTCCTTTCGATCCTCGAGTGGTGCCAGCCATGGCACCGGCTGCCGTACCAGTTGCAGGAGCTGATGCGTAGTATAGGGAAGGCTTTATTAAGAGGATGCATACCTTTCAGGGAGCACTTCCTCCTGTCATTACTATGGCATACTTGACACGGGTTTTCCAACAGCAGCATCCTCCTACTTTCTCGGGGGATGGATGACCGCAGGCTGCAGAGTCATGGCTGAAAGCCATGCTGACTATCATTGGGCATCTGGAAACGCCTCCAGAGATGCAGGTCATGCTCGATAACTATATGCTACGAGACTCTACCAAGAAGTGGTGGGATGAGATCTCACAGGTGGTTCATCAACATATTATGGTCTGGGAGGAGTTCCAGCACGTGTTTTATGACTACTTCTACCCGGAGACCCTGCAGGCCGATCGAGCCCGAGAGTTCATGAGTCTATAGAAGGGTACTCTTTCTGTTATGGAGTATTCCTATGGTTTCACTGAGCTGCAGTGTTTCACACCCCTCCGGGGTGGGTATGGGATGTTCAGGCAAGTTGAGAAGGACTCGAGCATCATGGGCTAGGAATGGTTACAACCCAGATCGATAGTCTCTATCTAGATGAGAAGGGGACTTCATAGTTGGACTTTTCTCTAGTGGTGGATTGTTTCAGAGATTTCTTTCCAGAGGATTTTCCATGTTTGCCTCTGGGGCGTGAGGTAGACTTCTCTATTGAGATTGTTCCTGGAGAGGCACCATTGTTCATTCCTCCTTATAGGATGGCTACACCTGAGTTGTAAGAGCTCAAGAAGCTGTTGGAGGAGTTGCAAGAACAGGGTTTCATCCAACCCAGAACATATCCATGGGGTTCGCCTATCCTGTTTGCGAAGAAGGTAGATGGTACCCTTAGGCTCACTGTTGATTATTGGTAGATGAACAAGTTGACAGTCAAGAACCAATATCCCTTGCCAAGGATTGATGATCTTTTCGATCATCTTCGAGGAGACCGTGTGTTCTTGAATATCTATTTGAGATCTGGTTATCATCAATTGCATGTAAGACCATCATATACAGCTCTGACAGCCTTCAAACGTACGTATAGTCTCTATGTGTATACGGTAATGTCGTTCGGTCTCACGAATGCGCCAATAGTTTTAATGGCACTAATGAACCGAGTCATCCATCCTTACATGTATTCCTTCATCGTGGTCTTCGTGGAAAATATCTTGGTGTACTCTCAAACTCGACACGACCATGCTACCCATTTTGATATCGGTCTGAGTATAATGAGAGGGCATTAGCTTTATGCTGAACTCTCAAAGTGCCACTTTTGGATGGATGGGATTCACATCTTGGGTAATGTCATCTTAGGGGTAGGAGTATCTGTGGACCCAGAGAAAGTGAGAGCGATAGTTTCCTGGGAGCAGCCAAAGAACATTTTTTTGGTACGTAGTTTCCTAGGGATGGATGGATACTACATATGCTTCATTTCGGACTTTTCACACCAAACACCACCATTGACTGGTGTGTCCAAGAAGGGGGAGATATTCTTATGGTTAGATTCTAGTGAGTCATCCTTTCATGAGCTAAAGGGAAGATTGACGTCAGCACTGATACTAGTCTTTCCAGATCCAGGAATGAGCTATACTGTTTATTGTGATGCTTCATGTATTGGTCTGGGTGTTGTGCTTATGGAGGGAGATGGAGTCATTGCTTATGGGTCTCAGCAGTTGAGCCCACATGAGATGAAGTACCAGACACATGATCTGGAGGTGGCAGATGTTGTTCATGCCTTGCGCTGTTGGGTACATTACCTTCTGGGATAGCACTTTGTGGTTTTCACCAACCACAAGAGTCTCATGTACATCTTCACTCAGCATGATCTGAATTTGAGATAGCGTAGGTGGGTCGAGTACCTTCAGTCATTTGATTTCGAGCTTTCCAATACGTCTGGAAATGGCAACACAGTGGTAGATACATTGAGTTGGAGAACTCAGATTCAGGAAGTTCAGGAGACCAGGAGTGAGTGTAAGCTTATGGAACTATTATCTGAGACACATCTGGAGGTTCATGACATACAGGGATAGACTTACCTATCTTCTGTAGCTGTTACCTCTACACATCTTGATTGGGTACGAATGAGGTAGCTATCAGACTCCGAAGGCTCAGTCCTACAGGAGAGTGTGTCAGGAGAGGACTCTCTTCCTAGATGGACAGTGGGAGACGATGAGGTCTTGCATTTCCAAGGACGTGTATGGGTGCAAGTAGTCATACGTGAGATGTTGATGTGGGATTTTCATTCCTCAGTTTGGGAAGTTCATCCTGGCATCACCAGGATGTATTAGGATCTTCATCGCTAGTACTGGTGGCCATGTATGAAGAGAGATGTTGCGGGTTTCGTCTTGAGGTGTTCTACATGTCAGTAGTTGAAGGTGGTGCATTAGCGACCAACATGATTTTTACATTAGTAACCCATTCCGGATTAGAAGTGGAACGATGTCGCGATGGACTTCGTGACTGGAATACAGAGGTCACCTAGAGGGAATGATGTTGTTTGGGTTGTCATCGATGAGTTTATGAAGGTTGATCACTTCTTACCAATCAAGAATACCATCAGTTTTAATGATCTGGGATGACTATACATCTGAGAGGTTATATGTCTGCATGAAGTTCCACACATTATTGTTTCAGATTGGGATGCACACTTTACTTCTCCATTTTTGTATGGGCTTTAGAGGGGTTTGGGTACATAGGTACTTTTGAGTACATCATACCATCCTCAGACAGATGGCCAGTCCGAGCATATGAACTAGGTGCTTGAGGATATGCTCCGAGATTTCATTCTAGAATTTGGCGGTTCGTGGGAGAAGCATATCCCTCTTTTAGAATTCTATTACAACAACAGTTTTTAGGAGACTATTCAGATGGAACAATATGAGGCTCTGTACGGTTGGTCATGCTGATCACCTTTATGCTGGCTGGAGGCAGGAGAGGCAGCTTTGCTGGGACCTCATCTTGTTCAGGAGACCTCAGAGCTGATATAATTGATTCAGAAGAGGATTGCTACAGCATAGTCTCGCTAAAAGTCTTATGCTGATCAGCTGAGATGACCTCTGGGTTTGAGGTTGGAGATCAGGTTTTCCTGCATGTCTCACCATGTTTGGGACACAAGAGGATACAGAGACAGGGTAAGCTTTCACCACGGTACATTGGGCCATTTAAGTTATGGGAGGGAGTTGGGTCGATTGCTTATTATTTGCAATTACCTCCAAGGTACCTGGCCATGAACGATGTCTTCCACGTTTCTCTGCTACGACGTTACATTTCATACTCCTATCATGTCTTTCATCCCAAGGAGGTTGAGATAGATGTGGATGCATCTTTTGAGGAGCATCTTATCCAGATTGTCGATCGCAGTACGAAGGTATTCCGTGGGAGGTCTATTCCTCCAGAATGAGTGAAATGGAAGCACGAGCGAGTACATTATGAGATCGGGGAGAGGGAGGTCGATGTACGATTGTAGTGGTTGGAGCTATTCAGGGTTTCTTCCACTACGCCTAGTTATGGAATTCTATGATGAATATCCTTAAGGGGGAAGTTTTCAAGAACCTGGATCTTCATTTGTGGTATTTTTTTCCTTTTATGGTCATTTTTGTGAAAAAAGGGCATATCTGGAAATTTCTTAAGTGCATGTCGTGTACTTTATAAGTATATGCCATGTACATTGATTCACCGCCAGACCATGTGCTGGCCATGTTCGGGCCTCACACACAGTGTGTAGGGGCGATGTGGAGGCTTCTTAAAGAGGAGCAAGGAAAGACAAAGTACACACCGTGTACCCCATAAGTACACGCCATGTACTTTATTTTCATTAAACGCACCGAGGTCACACCTAATCACCATAATGAACTTCTTATAGGTTTCCTTCGGCCGAGATCTTTCATACGACCATGATAATTCTTCGAGCGCCCGCTCCTCTGTCTGTTCTCCGAATCGGCCGACATTGATTGCATTGGAACCTCAGCAGAAAGCCCTTCCTTCTCCTAGAGATTTGATTTCCAATTCCTTCTTTTTCTCTAGATATCCTGCTTTGAGGATTTTGTGTGATTTTGTAGATCTATTATGTTCTAAGGAGAATCAAGAATCATGGTTCAAGTATATCGATCTCCTCGAATTGAGGTAGGTGTTTTTTTCATTTATATAGGATGTATTTGAATATTTTGTGCAATTCCACCAATTCCCTTGAATGGGGTATTATGTGTTTACTATTTGTTCCCTTGTTGTTTTCTTACATTACATGATTTCTTGAGTAGAGGTAAATTCTTGTGAATGGGGTAATTTTTACTGTGCTCTGGATGTTTTTACATGCATGTTTTTCTTGTTAGGAATTTTTTTAGTTTCTATGCATAGTTGTAGGATAGTGGAACTATTGTACTATTATGTTCTTGTTCCTTAAAAAGATATCCAAGTAGTTCTTGAGGTTTACATCGGGTACTACGCACGCTATGCATGTTTATTTTACACAAGGCTATGCGAACCTAGTGTAGTGGACCATAGGGAGAATGGACGAAAGGGATTCTACATAGTGTCTTGTTAATTCGATGCAAGAACAATGGGTGGAATTGATGATGAGTTCTTCCTTAGAGAGTCTTTAGTTCCTCAACAAGGGACACAGGGGGAATGAGACGTTGAGTTCATCCCCAGATAGCCATTAGTACGATACAAGTCTATAGAAGGGATTGACGGTGAGTGCTTCCCCAAAGAGTCTATTCTTTCTTTAGCTGAACCAGAGGGGTGAGACTATGTGCACCATCCATTGGGTTGTTAGTTCTTGTAGGTTTAACCATAGGGGTTATGTTTTTAGAACTAATGAGAGGTTAACTGTTTGTTATGCTTGCTTGAGTGACCATTTACTTGTTTGTATTTATATGTTAGAAACTGTGGATTGTAGCTGTTGTGTGCTTTCCTGTTTACTGCTTCCTGTAATTTTACATTCCATGTATACAATGACTATTAGGCACAGATCCTTGGGTGGTTTCCTACTAGGATCTTATCTCACACCCTGTTTGGGCCATGCTTTTGGGCCCAATTAGACTATATTGTTGTAGGTATATATAAGGGCATGCTCCCTTCTACTTCAGGTACATGACTTGTTGTGGAGCTGGAGAGCATGGGACCAAGCTATGGCTTGTGATGCTGAGGAGTATACCTGATTTTCTTTTTCACTTTGGTTTAGTATTGTATTCATCATTGTGACTTGTTTGGCTATTTTCCCAGACATATGTATCACACATCATTATATATATATATATATCTCTGTGTGTGTGTGTGTGTGTTTGTGCTCCAGTTGTTTACTATTAGTCTTCTACTGTTTATCATTTACTCTTGTATGGATGGTTACGGTTTCTGCTGTTGTATATTTTCTACTCTTCCACTGTGTACTCTTCCAATGAGGGCATACTTTCCCCACATTAACACCCAAGGCCCTCACTGCAAGTCGGCAGCTTCTAGCATTTTGGGAAATGTGCATGAGTCCATGTGACCAACTAGGTATGGGGTGCCTCTCGGTGGATTCCAGAATCGAGACGTTACACTTGTGTGGTTATCTCTATTAACATCTACTTCCCCTGTTGGTGGATCTGTTCAATCTTAATGTGTTGAAGATTAGCTTGGGCGTGGAATTGAGTGATGTCCAATGACTCTACCTCCTTTTCGAGCTCTGAATAATGGTCTTCGTAAGGATTAACTATAATGGATAAGGCCATAGATTCATTTTTCTATGTAAATTTGATTTGTGAAAGCCCTATATTTGTACTAAACAAGTAATCATTATTCCACGACTATATTAGAAATGTTAATAATTCTTAAATGTATTTTAAAATAAAAAAACATAAATCCAACATAATGAATATGTTTTATAAAACTATTTGACATTATAATACAATTAATTAGATCAAGAGGAATTTTCAATAATAAAAACTTGGGTGCGTAAAATCTTCCCCCCTTAAAAAAATTTGTCCTTTAAATTACCTTTTCACACACAAAAACACATGATCGTAACTCTGTTTCATCACTTACTCGAATTCCCACATTTCTTCTTTAAACTTTTGGTTTCACTCTACCACCTTGATGAGGGGAATTGTCTTATCTCGTAGAACATTTTCCCAATGATTAAAGATCATCATCGACATAACTTCATTGGAGTGGTCATTCTTCATTGGTACAACCTCTGTATTGAGTACATGTGATGGGCCACTAATATACTTCCTCAAGAGTGATACATAGAATACGTCATTTACTTTAGATAGGTTCGGTGGGAGTGATTGTCGATAGGCCACTACTCTAATGGGATCAAGCATCTTAATAGGGTCAATATACCATTTAATAAGCATTCCCTTCTTCCAAAATATCATAACACTATTCTACAGTGATATTTAGAGGAATACCATGTCTCCAACATCAAATTCTAGGTCTCTTCAACAATTATCAACATACCTCTTTTGTCAACACTGAGTAGCTTTAATGTGCTACTGGATGGTCATAACCTTCTTAACCATTTCATCTACCATTTATGGACCTTAGTGTTTTTTCTCCCCAACATCTTCCCAACATGCTAGTGTTATTCTTCTATTCAGAAAAAGGGCTTCATAAGGAGCCTTTTGGATGCTTGAGTGGAAAAAGATATATTAAGAGAACTCAATAAGAGGAAGATATTGATCCCATCCTACATTGAAGTCCATTGAGGATGATCCCAACCTATCCTTGAGTGTTTGGATAATTTGAAAAGATTGGACATCAGTTTGAGGCTGATAAGCAGTAATGAAGTTTAGCTCAATATTCAGATCATGTGGAAGACTCTTCTAGATCATAGAGGTGAATCCTAGATCTCAATCGTATCACTACTACAAAAACGGGAAATAACAGCGCTAAAATCGGGCTTTAACAGCGCTAGAAAAGCGCTGTAAAGCTCAGCGCTGATAAAGGAGGGGTCCTTTAACAGCGCTTTTTTTAGCGCTGTTAAATGTCACCTTTAACAGCGCTAAAAAAGCGCTGTTAAATGTCACCTTTAATGGCGCTAAAAAAGCGCTGTTAAAGGATACCTTTAATGGCGCTAAAAAAGCGCTGTTATATGTTTCCTTTAACAGCGCTTTTTTAGCGCTGTTAAATATCTCCTTTAACAGCGCTTTTTTAGCGCTGTTAAAGGCGACATTTAACAGCGCTAAAAAAGCGCTGTTAAATCCCTGCCTGCTGCTAATAAAAAACCTGCACTATTACAGCCAGCCGAGCAGACCTGCACAAAAACCAGTATATCAACCACAGACCTGCACAAAAACCAGTATATCAACCACAAGCATGTCATCAACCGATCACAACCCAACCAAACAGTGTTCTTACCATGAGTTAGATACCATCTACCCAGAAAGCAAAACTACCTCATTACATAGTATCACAAAATATTCCTACACAACTCAGAAGATAAATACTAGAACATTCCACTATGCATTGTTTCTCCTTGGATTGCCACTTGGTTTTGACAAATCGTGCAGAGCCCGTGCTCCTTGAATCATTCTGCAATACATAAAAAGGATATCCTAACTCTCCCAACCATCACCCTTAGTAATTATGTATATTAATACAAAAAAGGTAACATATCATAAATTGGGGTACTGTAATGAGACATCAAGATTAACATTCTATATATAGGATCAATGTCTGGTAGGATTGGTTGCGTTGATACATGACTCTACCTGGACCTCAAAAATAGATATATGATCTCACTCCAGGACTTTCAGAGAGACTCCAACTATGTCTAGGACGTCCTGCTGAAGCGATCGTACTACCGTAAGTCGGAAAAGATACCAAAACCATCCTAGGAAGGATCATGGGAGCCAACCCTAATGAAATATGTCCTTGATATAGTGTTCAAAGAGATCAATCATGGTACATAAAATTATGTGTCATTTAAAGGGTCACATGCCTTGTCGCTTTACCCTGGGTAACTCCAATGTTCAGCTGCCTGTGTGAATATACATGTCATATCAATAGGAAATTACATGGCATGTTAAAAAACATATACGTGTTACCCTTTGATCTTGTGTCCTCTTATGCACCCTTGCCCTATGTTAGTACATGACGTCGATCTCGTGTGATTCTTCCTGTGTATCTGTACAAGGGATAAACTGCGTAGCTGGCTCATTAAAGACGTGTAGTGGGATATATTCCATGTAGGAAAGCCATGTAATCCACCCCAGGTTTGACTCGTACACGTCACATATGACCCATGGATCATTGTACTAAAGTGTTAACACAATCCTAAGGCGTTTGGTCGGTTTCCCGTATGTCAGTTGTTGATTTCACTTAAAAATAAATCCATTTTGAACAAAATAGAGGCACTTTGAGTGGTGTCGGCCACACCGGGCCTCGGATTGAGTCGGGGTTGACTCTTACACGTCAAATTTGACCCATGGATCATTGTCCTTAAGTTTCAACAGAATCCAAATGCGTTTGGTCGGTTTGCCGCATGTCAGTTGTTGATTTCACTTAAAAATAAGTCCATTTTGAACAAAAGAGAGGCACTGTGAGTGGTGTCGGCCACACCGTGCCTCAGATTGATGCGGTGTTGAATCGTACACGTCACACATGAGTCATTGATTGTTGTGAAAAAGTATCAACGCAATCAGAAGCCGTTAGATCGGTTTGGCGTATGTACGTAAAATATTGTCCATTTTAAACTAAATACATACACTTGGAGTGATACCGGTCACACCGCGCCTCTGATTGAGGCGGGGTTGAATCTTACACGTCACATTTGACCCATGGATAGTTGTCCTTAAGTTTCAATAGAATCCCAATGTGTTTGGTCGGTTTGCCGTATGTCAGTTGTTGATTTCACTTAAAATTAAGTCCATTTTTAACAAAACAGTGACACTGTGAGTGGTGTCGGCCACACCGGGCCTCGGATTGATGCGGTGTTGAATCGTACACGTCACACATGAGTCATTGATCATTGTGAAAAAGTATCAATGCAATCAGAAGCCGTTAGATCAGTTTGGCGTATGTACATAAAATATTGTCCATTTTAAACTAAATACATACACTTGGAGTGATACCGGTCACACCGCGTCTCGGATTGAGGCGGGGTTGAGTCGTACACGTCACATATAACCCATGAATCGTTGTCCTAAAGTGTCAACACAATCCGAAGGCGTTTGGTCGGTTTCCCGTATGTCAGTTGTTGATTTCTCACTTAAAAATAAGTCCATTTTGAACAAAACAGAGGCACTTGGAGTTGTGTCAGCCACAACAGGCCTCAGATTGAGGCGGGGTTGACTCGTACACGTCACATTTGAAGGTGAGTATGCATACACGATAGTTGACCTTCTTAGAGAAGGGTTTATGGAAGAGTATAAAAGACATGAAGCAATGAAGATCATTAGAGTGTTGGAGCAAATGTGGTTGCTACAAACAATGTGGAAATCGGCTTGTGCAAAGCGACCTAAGTTACAACTTGCAAGTATTCTACTCTATTTTTTTCTGGAAGGTTTCAGTTTAAATGCATTTTGGAATGATCATTGCTAGCCATGGTCTTTTAGGTTTTTTTGACAGCCGAGGGGAAAGGGTGGGGTCTGAAGACATTGTAGGATATGTCGAAGGGTGATTTTGTGTGTGAATATGTTGGAGAAATGTTAACTCCCGCAGTTCTGAAAAGAGTCACTATTTGAAAGAAAGTCACAAGTTTAGATACATCTCAAGATGGTCAGTTTAAAGACATTTTGAGGGACACTACTAAAGACATGCTCAGATATGCACTCATCCCCCACTTTTAGATCGTTGTCTACTACAATGATCTTCCAAACAAGATATGCATTAGAACGCTCATGATACATAGAGAAATTCACTGGCCACCTTCGAGAATGATCTGAAGCACAAACCATGACAGCATTATGTTTTTAACTTCAGCACCTCAATTGAGAATGTGACACCTTTCAGGACTTGGCGCCATTGTATGTCGTTTCGTCCACTGAATGGGTCTATCCTTTTATTTAATTTTTTTAACTTCAGTCAAATATTCTAGAAAGATGTCGCGGCAGATCCTTCACCATTTTGTTTTGCTGAACATCTCATTACATTGTTAAAAAAAAGCAGGGTGTCTTGCATGGGCAATACGTTCGTGTATTGAAGATGATGCACTCCCATTTTAATGGACTAGGTTTACTCCCTAATCTCATACATAACATCTCATGAGAAAATAGATTTAACCAATGAATTGGAGTCCTATCTGGGTACAACCATCATACGATTTTCATGATTATGTGTTCCACAATAATTAAATCAATCATTAGGCTTAAACAAAATAATTAACCATGTGGGTTCGAATAAATGGGAGTGCATCATCTTCAATACAAGAACGTATTGCCCATGCAAGACACCCTGCTTTTTTTTAACAATGTAATGAGATGTTCAGCAAAACAAAATGGTGAAGGATCTGCCGCGACATCTTTCTAGAATATTTGACTGAAGTTAAAAAAATTAAATAAAAGGATAGACCCATTCAGTGGACGAAACGACATACAATGGCGCCAAGTCCTGAAAGGTGTCACATTCTCAATTGAGGTGCTGAAGTTAAAAACATAATGCTGTCATGGTTTGTGCTTCAGATCATTCTCGAAGGTGGCCAGTGAATTTCTCTATGTATCATGAGTCATTGATTGTTGTGAAAAAGTATCAATGCAATCAGAAGCCGTTAGATCGGTTTGGCGTATGTACGTAAAATATTGTCCATTTTAAACTAAATACATACACTTGGAGTGATACCGGTCACACCGCGCCTCTGATTGAGGCGGGGTTGAATCTTACACGTCACATTTGACCCATGGATAGTTGTCCTTAAGTTTCAATAGAATCCCAATGTGTTTGGTCGGTTTGCCGTATGTCAGTTGTTGATTTCACTTAAAATTAAGTCCATTTTTAACAAAACAGTGACACTGTGAGTGGTGTCGGCCACACCGGGCCTCGGATTGATGCGGTGTTGAATCGTACACGTCACACAGGAGTCATTGATCATTGTGAAAAAGTATCAATGCAATCAGAAGCCGTTAGATCAGTTTGGCGTATGTACGTAAAATATTGTCCATTTTAAACTAAATACATACACTTGGAGTGATACCAGTCACACACAAAATCACCCTTCGACATATCCTACAATGTCTTCAGACCCCACCCTTTCCCCTCGGCTGTCAAAATCACCCTTCGACTATCTGGTTATGATTTTTGACAGCCGAGGGGAAAGGGTGGGGTCTCAATCCGAGGCGCGGTGTGACCGGTATCACTCCAAGTGTATGTATTTAGTTTAAAATGGACAATATTTTACGTACATATGCCAAATCGATCTAACGGCTTCTGATTGCGTTGATACTTTTTCACAATGATCAATGACTCATGTGTGACGTGTACGATTCAACACCGCATCAATCCGAGGCCCGGTGTGGCCGACACCACTCACAGTGTCACTGTTTTGTTAAAAATGGACTTAATTTTAAGTGAAATCAACAACTGACCATCTCGAGATGTATCTAAATTTGTGACTTTCTTTTAAATAGTGACTCTTTTCAGAACTGCGTGATATGAAGGTATTTTGGAGATTTTACTGGTTCATGCATGATATGAAGGTATTTTGGAGATTTTACTGGTTTTTTTGTCCAAAGGCCAAAGAAATGTGGTCCATCATTCTTGCATGTTACTCGTACACGTCACCAAGGACCCGTGGATCCTTCTCCTAAAGGATGAAGGCAATCCGGATGCGTCTGGTCAGATTTACGTAGGTCAGTTGTTGTTTCCAATTAAAGTGGTGTCCATTTTAAACAAGAGAGCGACCCTTTGGGTGGTAGCGGTCACACCGTGCCTCGGATTGAGGCGGGGTTGACTCGTACACGTCACCAAGGACCCGTGGATCCTTCTCCTAAAGGATGAAGGCAATCCAGATGCGTCTGGTCAGATTTCCGTAGGTCAGTTGTTGTTTTCAATTAAAGTGGTGTCCATTTTAAACAAGAGAGCGACCATTTTAGTGGTTCAACATTCTTGCATGTTGCTGGTGCATATCATCTGTTAAAATGGAAAAATGACTCATTGGAGAAAGAATGTTTTATTTAATAACAATTACAATTTTGCTACGAACATTTACATACAACAATATTTTATCTTTTGATCCCCTTAACCCCTCTCAAAAATGACCACCAATTGTACATGTCCCCAAGTCAGATCATCATTGTATTTGTGTACAATCTGTCATCAGGTATGCGGCCCACTCGTTTCTGAACACATCTATATCGTCTTGTGAGTATGAGGCTTTTCGGCAGTCATAGTAGTACTGCAAAATAAAAAAATAAAGAATTAATAAATAACTTAAACGAACTAGTAATTGTTTTTGAAAATACCTCTTTAGGGATGCTAGTTTGCTGATGAAAAACGATCTCTTTCATAAATTTACAAACATAATAACCGCAATCATTATCGTTTGTTTGTTTTGGACACTGCAAAAAAATTGATCATTAGGAGAATAAATAACTTGTGTTGAGGTGTGTTTGGATAGTGAAATTTTATTATATATACCCTGATATTTGTCCAGACGTAGTACTTGCTCGGCTCCTTATGCTTAGCCCCTGTCCTCATACCATGATTTAGACGATATTGGTACACCGCCCTATCATAACAGAATCCTCAGTAAAAGATAATATATATTATATAAATTGATGTTTAGACCTAAAACGTAAGATGTAGTGTCTTACAGATTCACAAACTCCATCATGTATGGTCGGTTTGATGGATATCCTAACTTTGAATCCAGAAAGTAAATCTTCGGAGTATCCAAGTTCACCGCAATTAGCAACCAATGTTGCCTAAAAACACAAAAAGGAATAAGTAATAAAAAAAGTGAAAATATAATTGATATGCTTTAATCGTAGAGTATTACCCCTGCATGGTTGGTATTAGGAAAAGTCTGTCATCTGTAATCTTGCGTTCAAATGTTTTCAGCAAGTCCTTCACTATTGCATCCCTTTTTGATGACTCTATTTTTGTTTGGTGTGTTGATGTGATATGAGGACTAACCAGTCCAAATCTTGGCTCATGGGAAAATCCCTTCAACTGTTTTTCATAAATGCGTCTGTCAACAATATAAAATGCATTTAGTCATAATTTGCACATTAGATCAGCTTTTAGAAAATCAATTCATGGAAACATACCTCATATATACATTTACAACAGTGACGCCTAACCAACCGTTTTCAAGGATTTCATTTACATTTTCAGCAGCAACGAAATCTTGACTTTCCTCTCCGTATATATTATCTTCGAAAATCACTATATGACTATTACCATCTTTTAGCTTCGTATCCACATGAGTCTTCAATGCTAGTAAATGTGGAAAGAGAACAGGTGGTGTTATTGTGCTTTCAGAGGCTCCTTGGGATCGATTGGTCGATCCTTTAGATGGTTTCGAGCCGATGTTAGTCACCCCCTTTCCTTTCTCCGTCTATAACAACAATCATTGATTCAGACACTCTTTTCATTAATTGTTAAGGGTTTAGCTTGAAAATAAAAGGAAATAAATACCTCTTTGTCTGCATGTACACTTACAAGTTCTGCCGGCCATGCAATGAATGTCCCAATAGCCTTTTCAACCGTATGAAT
This sequence comes from Viscum album, assembly GCA_963277665.1. Classification (NCBI taxonomy): domain Eukaryota; kingdom Viridiplantae; phylum Streptophyta; class Magnoliopsida; order Santalales; family Viscaceae; genus Viscum; species Viscum album. The sequence continues at coordinate 32,436,675 of OY728143.1, forward strand.
ATCATCGTCATCAAGTGGAATAGGTAGCATTGCATTTGGCTCATGAGCTACAGTAATCGTCACTTTCAGATGATCTTTTGAAAGTGGTCTATTATGCAGTGTGGCATCTGGGATATTGAACACTGTAGCCCTCGCTACAAGGTGATAGGTGGGTGTTGACAGATATAAATCACAATCATTATCACCCTGTAGAAGATCAGTACAGATAAATTATCAGTGTTTGTCTGATTCATATTTAATGGGAACCGTTATTAGAATATTGATTACCACGGCTAAGACATTTTTTTTAGGTGAATGGCTCGCCTCAAAGCTGGTGGGGGGTGGGGCAGGATGTTCATGCGGTGGTTCTTCCTGAGTTGTGTCCTCCCTTTGCTTCCCACCCATAAAAGTTGCTAGCAACTCTCCCTGCCATTGCAATTTTTCTTCAAGGGTTGCTATTTTTTCGCTCATTTGTTCCAATTTTTTCTCTGTATCATCTATTTTTTTCTTCTTCTCAAAATATACTCGGGGTGTCACCCCAAACCCTGCACCTCTGACACGACCGTATTTTTCCGGCTGCTTCAAAGCCGTCGATAATAGGTCTGTATCAGCTACAGGAGTAGCTGATTCCTGTGACTGTCAGATATAGGAAAAAAACTAATTATTTTTATGTAATAGCAATTTTAAACAAATCTTTTTATCATCGTGTCATACTTACACATATTTCCCACACTTTTTGTGTGTTCTCATCTATTAACTTCCCTTCTTTGTTCACACGTGCCTCCTTCCATAGCACATGACGTGGGATAGAAGTGCATTTGGTTTTAGATTCATCAATCTACATATAAACATAGAAAGATAATTATGATGTTGTTTATTGGCACCTAACAATATTACTGTAAATTTACAATACGTACCATTTTCTTTTCTAATGAAGCGTACCCCATCCTTGCTTTACGATAGGGGTATGTTGGATTTGATGCACGTTCCTTATTTTCAGTACAGAGTTTCTGTTTCATAAATGAAATATTGACAATCAAAGTGATGAATACAGGTATCCTCAAACAGCGTATTATCACTCACAATGTACCTGAAACTTCTCATCCCCACGACGGCCAATAAATGCATCCCATGCTTCTTGGGATATCAGGTGCGCATAGACAATGGGTGGGTGCGGGTTTATTTTACCTTTAGAATCTTTCAGGTGACATCTTGTTAAAATAGTACGAAAACCTCGATGAATCTTTCCTGCAAGCCTTAGTACATAATCCTTGTGTGAGTCGTCTACTATAAATGTACTCTGCAAGAGATTGAGAAGAGTAAGACACTGTTTCATCATTTTATTTGCTAGTTAATTAAAAAAATAAATTCATAATGTTACCGTAATTTCTTCCCAGATCACAGCCTTCAACCCGGACACAACATGGTGCCATGAATCTACGTCAATCGGCACGCGTTGCCGAGTGACAACTCCAATGTAACTGCTAAACATAGCCTTGTTGGGATTCACATGTTGGCCTCGTGCATTCCATCCGACTTCAAATTTGATGCCTTTGCTTTTCGCCTTAAGAATTTTGGCTAACACTGTCAAACTACGACGCACCTGTGATTTCTGCGACTTCGGTCCTTCATTCCCGACCATTTCATCGATATCAACATCATCTATATGTTCATCTACTATGATATCAACGGCATGTGCTGATGGTTGTTGGACCTCAACACTAAGAGAAGGAGCCGCAACAGCAAGAGCAGCAGCAGGAGCAGCAGTAGGAGCAGCAGGAGCAGCAGCAGGAGCCGCATCAGGAGCACCAGGAGCCACAGCAGGAGGAGGAGTATGAGTCACAGCAGTAGGAGCAGCAGGAGCCGCATCAGGAGCAACAGTATCAGCAGAATGAGCTGCAGGAGCAGCAGGAGCAGCAGCAGCCGCAGCAGCAGCTGCTTGAGAGACTTGTTCAGTCTCAAGGTTAGGAGCACCAGAATGTGCAGAAGTCATTATCTGCAAAAGTGGTTGAACAGTTCATTCAAATTACATAAATTCTGTAATGATAAGATAATAACATGAGATAACAAGATCTATATTACAAACAAAATATAACCTGTTTACTGAACTCTCTTTCTTTTTTTCAAAGGTTGAAGAGATTTGACACCTCTATCGACAATCCAAATCCCTTCATTGTGGTCTCCTCTAACATACAAAACATCATCTGCATTGGGACCGCTCTGAATTGATTGTGACGTACCACTAAAAGGATCGTCCTCAACTGAATTTTCATCGGAACCCTCAATAGTTTTGGACGATAACAGAACAATCGACCACTTTCGGTTTGCGGGATCTGGAACATAAAAAACTTGTACCGCTTGTGATGCCATTATAAACTGTTCGTCTTTGTACCCTTCTTTACTAAAATCAACTTTCACAAATCCCCATTCATCTATTTTAACACCACTATTGTTATCAATCCATTTGCATTGAAAAATCGGCAATTGAAATGTCGTATAATCCAACTCCCATATTAGTTTGATAATGCCAAAGTATGACATATTTGCATAAATTGGATTTATATCCTTACTACCAGAAACATGCATCGCTTCAGCCACTAGTGTAACTCCACTATTTTGCATGGTACTCTCTTCATCATGTTCATCCGTATAGAATGTATAACCATTAATTACATACCCACTGTAAGATAATACATACACACTTGGTCCAGCGGCTAGCCATCGAAGTCGTTCTGAAATTGAATTCGGATTTTCATCCAACTGCTTAAAAATATGGTCCTGAAACCATCCTATAAACTGGTGATTATGTGTATCTGCTAACCATTTTTCAGCCCTCGATGGATTCAACTGCCTAAGAATTTCTTTGTGAGTTTCAATATATGGAGCAACCTCCCAACTGTTATGCAAAACATAAAGATGAGCCTGCTCCCGATCTGTAATACTGATTGTTACAACTTCTCTTCCAGAAATTCCCTCACCCTCAATGCGTCCAGTGTGACGAGATTTCGGGAGACCAATGCTTTCCACATCAGATAGGTATTCAATACAAAATTCAATGGCTTCCTCAACAATATATCGCTCCACTATACAACCCTCTGGCCGACTTCGATTTTTGACATATCCTTTCAAAATCTTCATATACCGTTCAACAGGATACATCCATCTATAGTGCACAGGACCACAAAGTCGAATCTCTCTCACCAAGTGAATCATCAAATGAACCATCATATCAAAGAATGTTGGCGGGAAGAACATTTCTAATTCACATAATATGATGACAATTTCTTTTTCCATAGCTGGCAATTTCCCCGGGTCTAAAACTTTGCTACATATAGCTTTGAAAAAGAAACAAAGTTTGGTTAACGTATGACGAACATTCTTGGGTAAAATGCAACGTAAAGCTATAGGAATTAGATCTTGCATCAAAACATGGCAATCATGTGATTTCAAACCTTTTAACTTCAAATCATTCATTGACACAATGTTCTTGATATTTGATGAGTACCCCTCTGGAACCTTTACATCATTAAAGAAGTTGCAAAACTGATATCTCTCTGCCCTAGAAAGAGTATAAGCAGCAGGAGGAAGAAACATTCGATTTTCACCTTTCACGGGAGCCAACTCTTCTCGTATTCCCATGTCAACCATGTCCAACCTTGCCTTAATTCCATCTTTTGTTTTGCCAGGGGCATTTAGCAACGTTCCAATAACACTATCACATACATTTTTTTCCACATGCATCACATCAAGAAAATGTCTGACGTACAAACAATTCCAGTATGGTAATTCAAAAAAAACTGATCTCTTTTTCCAACCGATTTTCGTAAGGTTTTTCGAAAATGGTTTACCAAAAACAGTGTTCATATCTTTTACTTTCTCAAACAGCTGATCACCTGTTAGTGGAGACGGTGTTGTGCGTTTTTCTGAACTTCCATTGAATGATGTCGTCCAAGATCGGTACTTATGCCGACGAGGTAGAAATCTACGATGTCCTAGAAACACAGATTTCGATGAATGTTTCAACCTAATTGATTCTGTATCTTCTTCGCACACGGGACACCCTTGAGTTCCTTTAATGCTATAGCCTGACAAATTTCCATAAGCAGGGAAATCATTTATTGTCCCATACAACATCGCTCTCAACGTGAAGTATTCACTTTTATAAGCATCATACAACATTACACCTGAGTCCCACAATAACTTCAAATCCTCGATCAAAGGAGTCAGATAAACATCAATATCGTTACCTGGTTGTTTTGGTCCTGATATAAGCATAGATAACATGATGAATTTTCGCTTCATGCATAACCAGGGTGGCAAGTTATAATTTAGCAACATAACAGGCCATGTACTATGAGTGCTGCTTTGAAAACCAAAAGGATTCACTCCATCTGTAGATAACGCAAGACGAAGGTTTCTCGGCTCTTTTCCAAATTCAGGATACTCATGATCAATTTTCTTCCATTGAGGAGAGTCGGCCGGATGACGTAATAACCCATCTTTATTTCTTTTATCTGCATGCCACGACAATTGTCTTGCAGTTTCTTTACTTCCATATAAACGCCTAAACCTTGGAATGATTGGAAAGTACCATACAACTTTCGTAGGATTGGATTTATCTTTCTTGTATCGAGAAGCACCACACTTTGGGCATTCTGTAAGTGATTTGTTCTCCTTTCGAAACAATATACAGTCTTTCGGGCAGGCATGTATTCTTTCAGAAATCATTCCCATCGAGCGTAGCATTCGTCTAGCTTCATACGTCCGGCTTGGGAGCTCATTATCTTCCGGAAGCATGTCATTCAAGAGAGCAAGTAGTTCCGTAAAACTGACATCACTCCATCCATTGCCTGCTTTCAATTTATACAACTTCAGTACAGCTGACAATGTTGTATACTTAGTGCAAGCAGCATACAATGGCGTCTTTGCACAACTCTTTAACTTCTCAAACAATTTTGGGCAATCACGGGGTTCATCTTGAATTGTCTTTGTCATTTCCTCAATACGATCTTCATCATCATTGACATCTGTAATCACATCCTCCATACGGTCTTCTTCATTATCTATATTTGTATTCATATCTGACGATCCATAAAACGCAGTTTTATCCCAGCCAGTAGCTACATTCGCTTTTTCTCCGTGTTTATTCCAACATTTATAACTCCGATCTATTCCGTGACATATCAAATGTTCTTCCAACTCCTCTGGAGTAAGTAGTCTAGAATAACAACAACGTAAACACGGACAAAGGATTTGAGAAGGATCCTTTGTGTGATCCTTTGCAAACTTGATGAACTCTTTCACTCCGTTCTCGTACTCTATTGTTAAACGATTAGAATCCATCCAATCTTTATTCATCTTCATCCTATTTGAATCTCAAATATTAGTATTTATGGTTCAAGTACACAAAAGAAGACTTCCAAATACAGTAGAAGGGAACCACTTCCTTGGAAGGAGATCAAGTAGTCTAACCTATAATCAAGATTCATAAAAAAGAATATTAGATTCACTAAAAAGATGATTATCTATCACTTTATTAGGAGAAAAAGATACGTATGCACCTAATGTGACATCAAACATGGTTTTACACACTTTGGGATAAACATGTGTTCATGTTCAGAAACGATTATAAATAATAGGATACCCCCTTAATTTAGTATCTCAACTTTTATAGAAAATATGAGGCTTTGAATCGCGTAGAATTGCATTCAATAGGAGTTTGTAAAGAGAGTTGCGTGCATGGTAAAAAGTTGCGTGCATGGACTTATTCTTATCGATTCGAGAATCCATGGTGTCATAGTCTACACCTTTCTCCACCTTCATGTCCAGCGCATGTCAAATTATCTTAGACTGATTTTCCATTAAGTTACTCAGGATTTTCAAGGAATCAGTCCCCACAATATGACACTAAAAAGTTCTACCATAGTTCTAATTGCATGATTCTAAAATGCATGATTTCAAGTACTATAGTTGGTTTGATTCTATAGTAATGCCTAAGTCATTATGTTCTAGTCCAGACACCCCAAAAACTAAACATTCCCCCTCCCTTTGTGTGGGTTAGACCCATGCATGTAGTTTTAACTTAAAATATCTATGTACAGCTTGATTCTTTCCATCACAAGAAACATGGTGATACATAAACATCATATTTAGGGTCTATTCATGAGACATAAATTTCCCCATTGTCACTATGTCGGAGCCAAAAAGGTCTCTTCCTTTCAAAAACCATACACTATGCACAAAAAGGTCTTAATCCTCATATCCTTCCATGGCCATCGGAAATGAGCGGTCATCGTCCTAAGGTCACCTTTATTTGACTAATCACAATATGCACTGGTGGATCTGCATATGTTTCCCACTAAAAAGGCATGTCAACCAAAGACAATTTCGTCCTCAATAATGGATTTTACTACCATCAAACACCCTATGACATTTAAGTACCATATCAATCCTTGGATTCATGAACCCCTGGGTTAAAATTTACATCTACCACCCCCCCCCCCTCATGCATGATTATGGTAGAACATTCTTGGTTATACTATAGTGAAAAGGGTGAATCATTTCCCCTCCTTATCAGAACAAAATGGAAACCTGCACAAAGGTCCTGGTTTTAGGACATTAAACTACACCATGCCTCAACTCTCCATTACATAAGACAAATTCTAGTAGGTTTTATACATTCCATAACAACTTGAAGGGATTCCATGAATGTTTGAAACAAATAAATAAAACTAGAATAGAATTCATACCCTTAGTTGGTCGAGGGCGTTGCGGGTTGCGGAAGGCGGCCGCGGAGGGCGACCGAGGGCGGCCGAGTGAGGCGGAGGGCGACGGAGGCGGTGGAGAGCGGCCGAGGGCGGCGGAGGGCGGCCGAGGGCGGCAGAGAACGGCGGCCGAGGGCGTTGCGGGCAGCCGAGGGCGGCAGGCGGTGGAGGTCGGCCGAGGGTGTTGCGGGCGGCGGAGGACGGCGACTGTACCGAGGGCGGCAAGCTCCGGCGAAGCGAACACAGCAGCGGTATTCGGGAGAAGAGTAGCAGGGTTACGGTTCCGCGAGAGCTTTAGCTGCGATAAAACGAGGGCACTGTGCGACCGACTTTATAAAAAAGTCGACTAAGGTTTTATCAGCGCTAAAAAAGCGCTGATAAAGGCTACCTTTATCAGCGCTAAAATTATAGCGCTGATAAAATCTAGCTTTATCAGCGCTTTTCTAGCGCTGATAATATTATGATTTATCAGCGCTAGAAAAGCGCTGATAAAGATTCCCCGTATCAGCGCTACAATTATAGCGCTGATAACGGGTCTCTTTATCAGCGCTTTTTTAGCGCTGATAAAGATAATTTTTATCAGCGCTTTTTGAGCGCTGATAGAGGTGTTCTGTATCAGCGCTTTTTTAGCGCTTATATAGGAAACCTTTATCAGCGCTCAAAAAGCGCTGATAAAGACCAACTGTATCAGCGCTAATATTTTAGCGCTGATACAGATCATATTTATCAGCGCTTTTCTAGCGCTGATAAATATTTATATTATCAGCGCTAAGAAAGCGCTGATAAAAATTAGCTTTTTCAGCGCTGTAATATTAGCGCTGATATAGGGTATCCTTTATCAGCGTTTTTGCTTAGCGCTGTTATAAGGGCGCGCTTCCCTTGCCCGTTTTTGTAGTAGTGTATATAAAATATAATGTTACTCCACGAAGCCTTACAAATTGCATGATTTATATCCACGCAATTTTACCCCATGAAAAATACTCCCAAATTGTATTGAAATGTGTAGTAGTTTTAGAAGATCCACAACAACACAGATAACATTGTACCCTTTGGATATCTTCATAATTCTTGTGACAAAGTCCATGCCAATGTTATCGCATTTCCATGTTGGTATGGGTAATGGTTTTATCAACCCATTGGACTTATACCTCTTAGCCTTCACATGCTGACGTACCAGATACATTGGGGTATACTCAGTGATCTCCTTCTTCATGTTAACCTACCAATAATTATCTCATAGATATAAACACATATTCTTTTTTCCTGGGTGAATTGAGAAATTTGAACCATGCGCATCTTCCAGAAGATCTCTATTAAAATTTGGAAATTATGGAACACATAGTACTTTCCCAAAACTCCAAGTTTCTCCTACATTAACATTGAACTCCAAGGATTTCAATTTTTAGACAGTTTCCACTTTCTTCTAAATTCCCACATTATCCTTTTGAAAATCTTTTAACTATTCCAAAAGAAATGGGTGAGAAATAATTTGTGAGTGGATTGAATATGTTACCTTATTTAGGATTCTTATGTCCATATTTTTCATGTCTAAGAATATTTGATCCTTTTTAGTTATCATCTATGATAGAATTGTTGGATCCTTTCAACTCAGATCATCCCCCACCTTGTTCACTTTCCCAGGGTTGTAATGGATTGAGTAGTTATAGTACTTGATAAGATCAAATGATATTCATTGGAATATATTCATCTTCATCTATGTGAATATATACTTGAGGATATTGTGATCCGTATATATATCACACTTCTCCCCAAATAGGTAATGTAGCCCCAATTTTAAAGAAAATATTACTACATCCAACTCCCGACCATGTATTGGATCGTTTTTTCTTGGACATTCAATTTCCTTGAAGCATTTCTAGTGAATTTCTCATATTTTATCAACACATAGCCCATGTAAATCTTTTATGCAACACTAAATACAATAAAAATAACCTCACTTGTTGGTAATGTGAGAACAAGTGTAGTGATAAGCCTCATTTTCAACTCCATGAAGATATCTTTGTATTCATCACTCCAAGAAAACGTTATTACATTCTATGATAGCATGGTAAGAGGGTTTTGAAATAATGTGAAATTTCCCATAAATCAGCAATAATATCCAGATAACCCCAGGATTCTATGGATATATGTCATTGAATATGGCTTTAGCCATCCCTAAATTATTGCTATCATGGAGGGATCCACATATATCCCATTGATTTTGATGATAGGTCCCATGAATGATACCTCCTTCAACTAGAACACACACTTGTTTTACTTTTCATAGAACTCCTCATTCCATAGGGTCTTTAGTATAGTTCTTAGATTCTCCACATGCCCCTCATTTATTTTAGAGTATATTATAATATCATCTATAATGACTACCACAAATTTATCGAGGTAATCTATAATGGCACTAGTCATCATGTCTGTGAAGATTACGAAAGAATTTTTGAGTCCAAAAAGAAATATTATTAATTCATAGTGCCCATATCGTGTATGGAAAGAATTATTGGGGATATCATCCTTCTTCAACCTTACAAGATAATATCCTGGCCAAAGATCAATCTATAAGAAGTATTTTGCTACATATAACTGATCAAAAAACTCATAAATTTGTGGTAGAGGATACTTGTTCTTTATCGTGATTTTGTGGATGTTGCGATAGTCAATGAAAAGGTGAAAGAACCCATCATTCTTCCTACCAAAAAAGATGGGTGTAACCCACAGTGAAGCACCTTTGTGCAGAAACCCTTTATACATATTTTCCTATAGTTGTTTATTCCTCTACTCAATCTCCAAAAAATCTATTCTATACAATGTCATGGATATTGGAAACTCGCCAGGTATAAGATCAATCAATAATTCAACATCTCTTCTAGGAGGAAGACCAGGGAATTCCTTGGGAAACATTTCATTGAATTCTCTCTCAATAGGCATGTGTCCATTGATGGTTTCTTCAACTGAGTCAATCATCCGGGAAAGATACACATGCCCATATGGAAATTAAATCCACACTTGAGATGATAGTGCTAAATAAGACTCATCCTCTTCCTTGCACTTGTACAAAATCAGGGGTAGATTCACCATAGGAGTAGTGATTTCCCTCTCATGGAAATTTACATTGGCACTACATAAGGAAAGTCATTCCTTGACAAGAATTGCATCAAATTATACAAGATGGAGTATGATGGGGTTCACTAGGTTTTTCAATCCACAAATTATGACTAGGGGATTGTTATATTAAGGGATTAAATGATTATCCCATTTTATGTTCTCACTGAAAGCTTTACTACCACAATTTTTGGTGGGTTAGGGATTGTACTACTAAGCATTAATGATACAAAAGAATGCATAGACTAAGAATTAAAAATTTCATTATGTATTCTTGAATGAATAAATATATTACCTATCACCACTTAATTTTTGGGATTCAATTTAGTTGTAGTGAAGTATAAAGATCGACCTTTCTGCCTTGGAGGTAGTTTCTTTCCTCCGAAAACCCATTAGATTAGGGAACTAGTTGGTATAGTGCACTAGTTGTTTTCATTTTATGTAATGAACAATGTGTTGAGTATTGAACTGAGTGTTTCTATCCTCTACCACAGTCGTGGGTTATTCTTATTGGCTGTTAATGGTCAGGTGTCCTTCTCTTCCACTCCTAAAGCATTTCCTTGTCAGCTTTAGGGAATTTCTTGGGTGCTCTTTTTGCACCTTTGGAAAGTGGGGTATTGTATTTTCTTTACCCAAGTGGATTTATCCATCGGACATAAAAAATTAAATTCCATCTTATGTTTATTATCCCCATGATACCCCTATGATTCTATGACGTCCATTTTGACTTTGAGGGCACTTCAGTCAGTTTCCCCGTACCTCTCCAAGTCACATATCACTAGGGATTTTTGTATGCTATATTTTACCTCTTCAAAGAAGCTTTCAACCATTCATTTGGGGGTAACGACCAAGGCTGAGGCATATCATGAAATCCATTTGAATTTTTCATCATACGCTCTCATGGATTCATCATCGTTTTTTAGGGAAAGCATGTCCTTTTCCATATTTAGTCAGAGGGTGCATAGAAAATATTTATAGATTTCATAAATAATTAAAATCCAACACCAAAATATCCTCCTCAGGCTATGTATATTTGATCAATTTCCACCATTGATCATCTTCACAATCCATACAATCAGCAGGTAGAAGTACCTTCTAGTTTTCATAACATTGAATAATGGAGAAGATCTTCTCAATGGAGTTGATCCATTTTTCATCAAGGGAGGGATCATATGATCCATTAAATGTAGGAGGAATTTTCTCTCATGAAGCACCTGATTGTGGCTTGTTCTTCCTTAGGGGTGGGTGGTTTAACATTCCCCTCGACCCATTATTATATTCAAATCATGAAATAACTGAGATAGTATCATGAAAAGGTTTTCGATTCTTTCTCCCATCGGATTGGGGATCTCATTATAACAGTTATAATATTGATCTTCACATCAGTTGTTACCCCGAGTCCTCTTATTACTGGCCATTGGATGGAATAAAATGTCCTTTTGTGGTAACACGAAAAGGGGAATCCAATGATAAAATAGATAACATATAAATGACATTTATTTCATTAACATATCTATTTTACCCATGAACTACATCCCAACATATATTATTAGTGTCATTTTTATAATTTCATTAATAATGGTTTATACTAATATTATAAATTTCCCTAAGAAAATACCCCATGAGGTTTGTTACCATTAGTGTAGCAAATCCCGTTTTCAAGAATCAATTCCCATTTCTGTCTAGATCAAAGAGGTTTTTTCAGGTTTTACCCCTAGATACATCTCTGCTAGAGCTACCTATACCTACTCGTATATAAGAATAGATTTATTGTCATGATAAATCACTTACTCAACACTACCCATAATTTAGGGATGTTTTTATTATACATAGTCTAATCCCATAAGATTTTAGTAGGATTTTCTCATCATAATACTAAAAATAACTATACCTATAATATGATACCAACTATAAAAATCCTGATCTTTTTTTCACAACTAATCATTATTTATTACATAAAATTTTCCCTTATTAAAAAATAGAAGATAGATAGGTATAGTGTAATTGGGGATTATGAACATTACATATAAACTTATAACATAAAACACAACATCATTATTGAAAACTTCATTTACATGACCACCAAATTCTATTGTACATAGCATTAATGTAGTAACCTGAGGACATGTAAAAGAAAGGGGTGAGAAATAAATTCATATAAAAGAGTAAAGAAGTAATAAAATGACTAATATATTAAATTCTATGAAATAGGAATATCAATATAGAACAAGAGAATCATGAAAATAAAATAATGATATATCATGATTATCATAAAATGGAAATGTGTTAATAACATTTAACATGATATTAGCATGAGCAATGTCATATTGCACATAGAGAATGAGGGAACCCTAATTTCACATGAATTGGAGTTAGTAAACCCTCATTTAAACTAATGTATCATGATACTTATATTTACCCAATGCATTCAATCTCAGTCAGTGCACACCCTTCTTAATCATTTCATTTCATGGATAAAGGTGCCACATAGATTATACAACAAGTATTCATTAAATGGCATATTTTATTATGTGAATAAGAGGTGTGGAAGAAATAAATATATTTCCTAAATCAAAAATTACAAGATAATTATGGTGGATACCCTTCATAGGGAAATGGGTTTGGTATTCACTTACATGATGATTTTGGCAATGGGAAATTTTGGTTTATCTACTACAACATAACATCATCAAATAGAAATTGTAAAATGAGTTGCTGAGAAAGAAAGGGTTATATAATATTTTATACATGAAATGAAAATTTAGGGGGTCATGTAACATTATATACCAATATATGTAATGGAATTTATATTCACAATATAAAATAATTTCGTGAATGTAAATGAGGATAGATAAATCTGTTACTGAATTTCAGCGTTGTGACAGGAGTCCATGGGAGGCATTAATGAAAGAGAAAGAGGTATATCATCATTACAACATAAGGATGGTAGTATAGGGGATGTGAAAAATCAAACCCCATTACTTTTAATTTGAAACAAAAGGGAATAAAAATATATGGAAACTTTGACATAAATAAGGAAGGAATTAAAATGAGGATCCCTTACTTGGAAGTGTTATCCTAAAGGCATGAGAGAGGGTTGAGAGATGCTTCTTCGGTGAATGGGAAGCATTGGGAGGATTATGGAGAGATTATGTTAGGATTGGGTCTAGATTAAAATTGTTTTAGTGAAAAGTAATGGGATATTTAGTGGGATTATATAGGAAAAGAGAAGGAATTCGTTACTATTTAGGTTTTAGACACCACACATTAAACTTGTCAAAACCACAAACCATACCATTGTTTTTTCCATGGTTTTTGAAAAAATAGATTGGAAAACATTATTTTATAAGTCCAATATCCAAAAATATTAAAATTTTAACACCCCATGATTTCTTAGTACATTATCTCTTTAATGTAATTCAATGGGTTGTGCTACCTGCAACACCGAGTTTGAGCGCACCACGACAGAAATAACTACCTGTTCAAAAAGAAGTAATGAATAATATTAACTTCATATTTATTTTTATATATTAAACATATTTTTAGAATCCATATTATGTGTTTCATAGACATAATTTATGAACAAAATCATTTGTTTCAGATAATTTTTTTAAACAAAAATTTTACACCTTTTAATTGCAAACCCATTTTATATCCAATATTTTAAATATTTATATATTCAATTTAATGAAAGTAAATTATTTTTTATAAGTGGGATACAATAATTTATTTTGGATAATTTTTGGGTTCATTATTGATAATTAAGATATTTTGATGAATAGTAATTAATACAATATTTTATTTGAAAACATCTTTTTTTAATCTAAATAATTTATAGTGTTAAATTATACATTTGAGTGAATTTAAAGTATAATTTGATTATATTTTTATCATTTAATTTAATGTAGTACATTGGATGAAATTTTACATTTAATTTGTAGATAGACACATGTCTGCCTTTTGATTGTTTTTACATCTTAAAAACCCACTTTCTTATTTTAACAACGCGTTTTGATTTTAATTTAATTAATTAAAAACATATGTTTTGAATTTGGTAAATTAGAAATAATTTTTTTTAATTTGGAATATAATAACCAGTTTAGTTGAATTTATGCTATTTTTCATTAAACATTTAATTTTTATGAATAGTGAAAAACACTGTGTAATTTTTTAAAAGAGACTTTTATTTAAATAATTATTATTTTTACATTAATTTAGAATAAATTAAAAAACTATACCTAATAATTATATTAGTCAAAATTTATTTAATTATAGTCATATTATTTGAATATTAGATATAGAAAATGCTTTTGAACTTCTTAACGTTGTTTACCCACCTTCTAGGCACATTTGCAAATTTCCCTTAAATGTAATTTTACCACTTCTATGAATTGATTTTTAAAATTCTGAGAGTCTCAGTTGAATTCAGTATATAAAATTTGGTTCAATAAGATGAAAATAATTTTTGGGGAATAATATATTGTGAACATTATTTAACATGGTTAAAAGTAAATAGGGAAATTATTGTTAAAAATGAATTTATAATTAACCTAACTCATGTCCTAATTCTATGGGTTATTTTTATTTCGATGAAATTAAATCCTAGGAATAAAATATGATTCTTTTGGACCACTTTGATTAAATTATGACATTTATTATTATTTTATTTAACGAAGAGTTAAAAGTGTTTAATTCAATGAATAATAACTAATCCAGTTTTAGTATAGAGTTTTACAAAAGATAAATTCATAGATAAATATTAATTAGAAAAATGAAAATATTTCATACAATAATTTTATTTTATTTATAATTTTTTGTCCTTAAATAGTAATATTTATTTATGACACACTGATGATACAACAATTACATTATTAATAAATGATTAAAATAATTGTAATTATAAATATAATAATAAAAGTAAATTTTGACTTTTGAGGCCATCCAAAAAATATTTAGGTGAATATGACATGTTAGGATTGATTTAATATAATTTTCTATCTAATCAATCTGTTATGACTTTGAGAAAAACCAAATACTAAATTGTGTCAAAATTGACAAAAATGAGTTCTTAAAAAACCTTTTTATTATAAAATGATATAATATTACTAAAAATCTAAGGATTAGCCAAATGAATTATATAAGGATTGATATGTCATTAATCAACCACATTATGTTCTATTTGAATTTTATTGTATGTTTATTAACTCTGTATTATAATAATACAAGAATACATGGTAAATGTTAAAGTATTTAACAAAGGGTTTAGTATCATTGATAAAGTTAATATGGTGACATAAAATATTCAAAAACCTATTGGTTGAGACTATTTCAACCCATACCAACTATAGACATTAAATAAATCCATATAGAGTTATTAGAACCCGAAATTGTTTTTAGAATAAATAAATATTTCATGTTTTCCCTAAAGTGCCCCTCACCACTATTATAAAAAGGTGCATCTCGTTCTCTCAAAATCACACATCCAAAGCAATTTTACTCAGTAAAAACTAGATCAAATATCATCAAAATTACCCTCACATCAAACTAGATGCCTTAATTTGAACATAAGCCAACCTAGGGATCCATTTTGACCAAATCAAAAGGATGAACCGGAATAAGAGGTAATTACTTCATCACCTATTTCATAATTCTTTTCTTCTTCCACATCCTATATAATTGATATTTCCAATAATAAAATAATAAATTCAGTACCTTATAGATAATTAGATGCTATTACAAATATTGTAAAACCATATTAAATGTTCTATTCATCCTATGAATGAAAAAGTCACCATACGTGCAGGTGTGTGGCTTACCATATCCAAGTTGTAGTGTAGTTTGTTATTCAACATTTCATTATTTAGATTGGTATAATAATGTGTATAATTTTTGTAAATAATAAATATAAATGGTAATTAATCTTTATATATAATATACCATCCAATTAAAAATGACTTCAGAGTCAATAGAGTGATATCACCACTCGTGCATACGTACGGCTTACCGTAACCATGACATGATGAGATTCATTTCCATGTGTCACCATTAAATGATGATTATAAAAATATATATTATTAATAAGTATGTAATATATGACATAAAAATTCTACTGAATATTTACATATATATATATATATATGTGTGTGTGTGTGTTTGTGTGTACATATATCTCATTCCCTTACTTCCGTTCAATATGATATGGAAACGTAAACATCGTTTATGCATACGTACGACCAACCATATCCATAAATCATGTTTTCAATTTCATATATCTTTATATTATACATATTTATATATGGAATATATATTAGACATCAATAATTTTTTTTATTCTGGAAGCAATTAAATCATGATATACGTGATAAGATCAAGAATAACAAGTTAAAACACGTACGATAAAGAAAGTGATTATTACACGAAATGTTATTTTAACAAAGAATTTATTAATAAATATGTAGTGTGAAGTCAGAAATTATTCATTTATGATATAATAAATATGAATATGGTTAGGTTATAATTTTATAACCTACAATTTTCATTATATCGCAGGTTAAATGTACCATTGAACAAAGGAAGGTACATGGCAAGGGTTAATTCCTCAATCACATTATTATCCGAGATTTTTTATGTGTAAGTATTAGTAGGGATTTTTTATAATCCATGTCCATGATTCATTAAAATGTTTAAAAAATGAATATTTTATGTTTTTTATGGTTCTCTTTATCAATATCAGCTTTTTAAATGTTTTAATGATTTACTTTTCGAAATATTTATAATTATTTTCCTTATTTTAAAAATGATTTTATAGATTTATTTATATGGACATGTTTGTTTTAAAATGATAATTCTTTTAAATGGTTTAAATTTTTTTTGGGACACATTGATTCAAAAATAATTGTAAAATTACATCTTATATAAATTCTTGACTTTTAAAAAATTTCACAAATATGGATATTACTCTAAAAGAGTTTTAATGATAATTTTAAACATTTTCAACATCCTTTACTGGATATTATTCTTGATTGAGGTTGATTTATTATAAAAAAATCTTATATATTGAATTGAATGAGTTATGATATTTTTGATTGTGGACATACTATTTTAATACCATTAATGGTTTACGGTTATTGTTTTGACATTTTGCATGCTTGTTTTAATACGAATGTTTATGTTATGTTTCAAAATTTTCATATGACAAATGCATTGGACTTTGAATGTGATGGGTGTAGCCCGCTATTACTCCTTGATGCATTAGTAGGTCCCATGAGAAAAACTAGTGTCTTGGAACATGTCCTTGAAAAAAAAAATTTAGAGTATTTGAACATGGCCTTGACTATGTGGTTATGATTTTCGACATTATTCATTCCATCAATATCAAATTAGATATTGATATTACATGGGATTATTCGACTAGTAGAATATCAATGTGAATATGTGAATTGCATTATTTGATTTATCTTTTCCATGTTATTCTTATGTTTATGTTTAAAAATGATTTTGTTTTAGTCTTATACATTTTCCTTAAATTTTTATGTTTATTTATGATTGCTTTTTCTATATTGTTATCTTTATTGAGTATCTGAGATCACCTCTTTATTTTGTTTTCTTTTTTCCAGGATGTTGAGAAGTATATTATGATTAACCTATAGTGTTATTCTAGGGGAATAATGACATTCTCATAGGATTATTTATCTTTTATTTTATTTATGAAATTATAATGTAACATTCATACATGTAATGTATTTTCCAAGACTTATTAACTGGTCGTTCCTTTGAGACATGGTTCCTTGAAATCATTCCAATTTATTAAAATAATGCACCGGAACTATTCTAAATGGGTGAGGGTGTTACAATTGGTATCTGAGGATGCTTAGGAATAACCTTGGAAACTCAATTTAGAAAAATTCTGATTAGAGAAAACTACCCTAAAAAAAATTTAAGGATTAATATAGAATAACATCCATGAGTTTTGGTAATATAGATAATATGATAGTTTTCCACCAATACATCCATGTCTGGATACGAGCTGCTTGAGGTGGCTCTATCCTATATGTATCTAGGGGTAAAACTCAAGACACACTATTTTGTTCTTGACTGAAAGGGAAAATGGTGCATGACATTAGGCCTTGCTCCATTCTTGGTTACAACAATCCCAAGTGATATGCATAGGAGTATTAAAATTTTCTTTTCAAACCATTATGATGGATTTAGGAGTAAATATGTCAGTAACGAAAACATTTTTATTATTATGAGTCTAGATGTGTGAATATATTAAGTTAATGTTGAGAATATTTGTAGTTTTTAATTATAAATTATGATATAATCTAACCAAGTGTATTTCTTCATTTATAATTCATTCCCAATGGAAGGAATGAGAAATCAAGTAATACGCATGTACCAAAGAGTGAGAAGCATCATATATTTCATGGTATTAAGGAAATATTTATAATGGAAATAATATCCCACCTATTCTGATCATATGTGGGAAAAATATCGTCTGTTAATATGATGAGAAATGAATTTTCTGACCCATATATAATTGAAGGGAAGCGAGAAAGAAGAGGATGGTAGGGAAAGACATGGATAAGTAAAAAAATAGATAGAATAATTTTCTCATATGTGATAACTATTGAATGAATCTCCATATGAAGTGCTTGAATGAAATGAGAGTTTTTTATAAGTGTGTAGAAAAATGAAACTGAGTTCGTGATTTGAGGGGTATGGAAAATGATTCAAATGTACAATGCTTTATCTGCAAGGATTTGGGAGACTACGCGATTCAATGTACCAATCACCAGAGTATACCCAAATGATGCTATTGGTTAATAATAATATTAAGATATTATAGTAGATGAAGATGAATGATTAGTGTTCTTAAGATGTAATTAAATAATTTTGTCATTTGAGTACAAGTTATAAAAATTGTAATGTATATAAGGTTTTTAATGTAGTATTTTTTCATAAAGTATTTGAGATTTTATAGTTCCAAGTAAATTGACACAATTTAAAGATGTTTTTTTAAAATATAGGGTTTGGGGAAATATAACCCATAATTTGTATCTAAAACAGAGATAAAGATTTTAGAATAAGATATAATTGAGTATGTTAAAGTATATTTGATCTTTTTTACTACCTTGGAACAAATTAACTGTGTGTTTATTCTATAATTGTTAGAGTTTACAACATTTTTATATTTATGGAGTGTTCTTGGTATTCTATAAGGAATAAGAGATCATGAACGTATTCAATAAGATTTTATTGTAATTCAAGGTGTTACCAAGTTTTATGAAAATACATGATGAAGGTATTCACATTATATTATGTTGTAAAAAGAGATCTTCATTATGTTTACCTCCCATATAGATTTTTATAGTGTGAGTTTAGACAGAAGTATTTTTGAATATGTCTAAAGGTTGGAATTGACTATGTTTAGCACTTGATATTTTGTATGAGGTTATAGTATAATTTATTGGATACTCTAACATAACCATTTGGATTTTAGTAAACATATAATAGATTAAGGAAATAATCTTAGATCTTATGGTTTATCAAATGTGCATTAGGCATAAAAAATAATTTTTTAACATTCATATCCTAGTAATGGAATGAAGTGAAATAGATCGAAGAACAAAAAAATGAGATTATGATTAAGAAAGGCAATGAAATCAAGTATGTTTTCTTGAGTTATTATCTATATTGTAAATTAATCCCTCCACTTGAAAAAATTAAATTATTTAAATAAATTTTTTATCCTAAAACATTATGTTTTGTTCAACCGATGGTATTTTAAATCATCATAGATTTATGGTTTCGAGGACCTCAATTTTTCCCTTTATTTTTTACTAGTTTGTGATTGAAGACATCAATCACTCCATATAAATATTTACATTTTTCCTCCAATTATGTTTCTATAAATTCAACTAACATTATCTTAATCAAAAGACTAGTTTTTTTATGACTTTTCATTTCCCTTTCCCTATTTTTTAGACTATATTTGATTAACCTTATTTCCAATGTGGGTTTCCCATAAAAGTATTTTCAATTTAAACCTTTTATTATTGATGAAAAATTTAAAATAGCGAGAAAGAAATTTTTCTGAACCAGGGGAGAATGTATCAACCCATGTTTTCATAATACATTATCTCTTTAATGTAATTCAATAGCTTGCGCTTCACGCAACACCGAGTTTGAGCACACCACAACTTTCCAAAATAGCCGTTCAAATAGTGGTTATGAATATCATTAACTTCATTTTGAATTTTATATAGTCCATATACGTTTAAAATCCATACATTGTGATTTTAGATATAATTTATAAACAAATTCATTTTTTCAGATAATAGAATAATTTTTCAAAAAATTTAATATTACCACCCATTAATGACAAACCATTTTTATATCCATTATTTGACACTTTCATATATTCAATTTAGTGAAACTGAATCCTTTGTTAACATTTAGAAATAAAAATTTTGTTTGGAAACATTATTTTTACTTTTCTGATAAGTTTCATATTTTGATGAATAGAGAGAAATACAAAATTTTAATTGAAAAAATATTTTTTAATCAAAATAATTTATAGCATTAAATAATGAATTTGAGTGGATTTACAGTATAATTAGTTTATATTTTTATCATTTAACATAATTTAGGTCATTGGATGTAATTTCATATTTATATTGTACATAAACACATGGAAATATTTGGATTCTTTTAACATCATAAAAACATGCTTTCTGGTTATGACAGGAAGAATTAATTTTAAATTAAATAATTCCACACATATATTTTTAATATGGTAAAATAGATAATATTTTTGAATTAGGAATATCGAAGTTATCTTTGTGTGAATTTTATGTATTTCTCTGAAAACATTCAATTTTTGATGAATAGTAGAAAACACTACATTATTGTTTAAAACCAAATTTTATTTAAATAATTATTATTTTTACATAAATTTATTTTAATTTCAAAATAGATACATAATAAATAAATTAGTTCAATGTAATTTATTGAATTCATTTTATAATAACATTTGATATATAAAATTTTATTGAATTTTTTAACGTCATTTACCAGCCTTCTAGGCACAGTTGCAAATTTGCATAAACAATAATTTTACCACTTCTGTAAATTGAATTTAAATAATCCGATCGGAAAAATTGAAATCAGTAAGTATATTGTGGTTCAATAGGATGAAAATAATTTTTTGTGAATATTAACTTTTCAATTTTATTTACTGTAGTTAAAAGTAAATAGGGTAATTAAAAGAAACAATTGTATTATAATTACCCAAGTACATGTCTTAATTCTATTGGATAAGTGTATTTCAACAATATCATCTTTAGAAATAATATAAAATCCTTTTTATCCCCTTGGATTAGATTAGGACATTTATTATTACTTTATTTAAAGAAGAGTAAAAAGTGTTAAATTCAATGTTTAAGAACTAAAACATTTTTAATATAGGGTTACACATAAGATAAATTCATCTATAAATATTTATTAAAAATTTGAAAATATTTCCTAAATAATTGTTCTATATTTATAATTTTTATACATTAAATAAATAAATTTATTTATGACACAATGATGGAGCAGTAATTGCCTTAATAATGAATGATTAAATTAAATGAAATTATAAATACCAAAATAAATGTAATTTTAGACTTTTGATGCCATCAAAGAATTTTCAAGGTGAATTTTACATGATAGGGTTGATTTAATATTTTTTTTCTATGTAATAAACTTGTTATGACTTTCACAAAAACCAAAAACTAAATAGTGTAAAAATTAAAGCAAATGAGTTTTAAAAACAAAATATATATTATTAAATGATATAATTTTCCTAAAAATATATGGTTCCAAAAAAGGACTTATATAATGATATAAATGTCATTAATGAACTAATTTAGGTTCTCTTGGCATTTTATAGTACATTTATTAACTATTTATTATAATAATACAAGAATACATGGAAAAAGTTAAACTATTTAACTAAGGGATAAATGTAAAAGATAAGGTTAATAAGGTGACCTAAACTTGTCAAAAACCTATTAGTTGAGATAATTTCGACCCATAACCACCATATCCTCACAATAAATCCATTTGTAAATATTATAAATGGAAAAAAATTAGTCTAAATTAATATTTCAAGACTTCACATATGTTCCCCTCACCTATCTTATAAAAGGGTGCTTCCCCTTCTATCAGAATAACACCTCCAAAACCCTTTTTATTTGCCAATCCTTGCTCAAATATACTACCCACTACCCTAAAATCAACCTAGAGGCCTTAAATTGATCATAATCCATCCAATGGATCCCTTTTGATCAAATCAAAAGGAATAACCCGAAGAAGATGTAATTACTTCATCACCTCATTCAAATTTCATTTCTCCTTCCACATCCTCTTTTATTTAATTTTTCAATAAATAAATAATAACTCAAGTACCTTCTACATACTAAGATGTTAATATAAATATTTTTCAACGATACTCAATATTCTATCCATCCTATGAATGAAAAATTCACCATACGTGCGTTTGTATGGCTTACCATCTCTACGTCATGGTGTAGTTTGTTATTCAACTCTTCTTTATTTTGATGGTAATAATAATGACTATAATTGATGTAAATAATAAATATAAAGTTTTAAAGATTAAGTATATATGATATACCATCCAATTACATATGATTTCACCATCAATAGAATGATATCATATCTCGTGCGTACGTACGACTTACCGTCTCCATAACACAGTGAGATTCATTTCCACGTTCACCATTCAACGATGATTATAAAAATATATATTATTAATATGTATGTAATATATTAAATAATATTAATACTAGATATATATATATATATGTATTATCATATAATTCATTCACTTACATCCGTTAAATACAGTATGAAAACGGAAATAGCGTTTATGTGTATGTACAGTCTACCGTCTCCATAAATGGTGATTTCTATTTAATATATATATCTATTATAAATATTTATATTCTGAATATTTATGATACATAAATAATTTTTTATTTTCTAGAAATAAATTAACCATGATATAAGTGAGACGATCAAGAATAACAAGTTAAAACCCATACGATAAAGAAAGAGATTATTAATCAAGATGTTATTTTAACATAGAAGTTATTATTATATGGGTATTATAAAGTCCCAAATAAATCATGTATGATTTCATAAATATGAATATGGTTATGGTATGATTTTATAACATACCACAGTCATTATAAATGATGTTAAACGTACCCTCGACCAAAAGAAAGTATAAGGTAATGGTTAATTCCACAATCACAATATTATCCGATATAGTTTATGTGTAAGTATTACTGGGACATTTTTATCATCCATGTTCATTTTTCATAAAAATATTAACAAGAATATTTTAAGGTTTTTTTGGAGGGGAATTTTTACCAAGATCAACATTTTAAATGTTTTAATGATTTAATTTTCTAAATAATTTTAATTAATGTCCTTGTTATAAAAATTATTTTGTGGATTTATTTATATAGACATGATTTTTTAAAATGTTAATTCCTTTATAACGATTCTATGTGTTACAGGAGACATTCAATCAAAAATATATTTTAAATGACATCCTTTATAAATGTGTGACTTTTATATAATTTCAAAAAAAGGATATTTCTCTCAAAGATTTTTGTTGACCATTTTTAACTATATCAACATCATTTATTGGAAAATATTCGTGATTGAGGGTGATTTATTATAATTTCATCTCCCATATTGTATTGAATGAATTATGATGTGTTTGATTGTGGATATACAATTTTATAATATTCATGGTTTATGGTTGATGTATTGACATTTTTTATGATTTTTGTAATACGATTGTTTATGTTATGTTTCAACATTTTTATATAATAAAGGCATTAGATTTTGTATGTAAATGGTGGAGCCTGCTATAGCTCCCCAATGCATCGGTCAGTCTCATTTGACAAAGTAGTGTCTTGGCACCATGCCTTGAAAAAAATATTATTTTTAGTCTTGTAATGACGCCTTAACTACGTGGTTTTGATGTCTGACATTATGAATTACACCATTATGAAATTATCTATTGATATTACATGTGATCATTCAACTGGTAGAATATCCATGTGAATATATAAATGAAATTATTTTACTTTACTTTTCAATGTTATGCAGAAGATTATGTTTAAAAGGCTTGTGTTTAAGACATATAAATTTGCTTAAATTTTTAGGCTTGTTTATTATAGTTTTCGCAATATTGATATCTTTATAGAGAATATGAGCTCACCCCTTTTTTATGTTTTCAATTTCCCATGATGTGAAGAACTATATTATGATTGATATATATGTTTATGCTTGTGGAATAATGGCATTCTCAGAGGATTATTTTTGTTTTGTGTTATACTAGAAATGTTAATCTAACATTCATATATGTATGCTATTTTCCAAGACTGCTAAATTGATTGGCCCTTCAGGAATTGATTCCTTTTAATCATTCCAATTTATTAAAATAATGCACCAACTTTGGGCTTAATGGGTATGGCGAATTATAGTTGGTATGAGAAGATGTTTAGAAATAACCTTGGAAACTATATTTATAAAAACTCTGATTAGAAAACACTACCCTATGATGGACATAAAGGATTAATATAGAAGTAAATACAAGTTTTTTGTTAATGTAGATATTATGTATGTTTTCCATGAAATACATCCCTATCTTCATATGAGCTGGTAGTGGGGGCTCTAAAATTAATGTATCTAGGGGTGAAACCGAAATCACCGCATTGAGCTTGACTCGAATGGGAACTAGAGCACGACAACAAACCTTGCTGAACTCTTGGTTATGACCCTCCCATGCTTAGGATAACTCAAATTTTCATTAAAAACCATTATATAGGATTTATGAGTAAATATATCAACAAAGAAACCATTTTTTTATTATGAGACTAGATGTGTGAAAATATTCAATTAATGTTGATAAATTTTCTAGTTTTTTTATTATAAATTATAATATAATCTAACCTAGTGTATTTCGTCATTTAGAAATGAATCCCAGTAGAAGGAATGAGAACATCATCAATACTCATGATCCTAAGAGTAAGAAGGATCATATCCATCATGTTATTAAGCCAACAGTTATAAGGTTAATAGTCTCCCACGTATTCTCAACATATGAAGAAATTGTATCATGTGTTAATAAGATGAACAAATAATTATCTGAGTCTTATGGATTTGAAAGGAAGACATAGAAGAATAGGTTTATAGGGGAAAACATGGATAAATGGGTTAATGGAAAGAAGGATATTACTATAGGTGATAACTATTGAAAGAATCACAATAGAAAGTGCTTGAATGGAATGTGAGTTTGTTATAAGTTTGGATAAAAAGGACAATGAGTTCATGATTGAAAGGGTAAGAAAAAGGTATCAAATTTTCAATGATTCATTTATATGTATTTGGGACACAACGTGAATCAATGTACCAATTATCAGAGTACACCCTGAATTATGCTATTGGATAATAATCATGTTATGATACTATCGCAGTTGAAGAGGCATGATTACTGTTCTTAAGTTGATAGAAAATATTTTTGTTATTTGAGTACAATTTATAAGAATCATAAAGTATATATTGATTTTACATCAGTATTTTCTCATTAATGATTTTAGACTTTATGGTATGAAGTAAAGTCACACAATTTAAAGTTAAACATTTTGGAAAATATACGGTTGGGGGAAATATAAACCTTAACATGTTTCTGAAACTGAGATAATGATTTCAGAATAAGATATAATTGACTTAGATAAAATATATTGGATACTATTGAATACCTTGGAACTAATTAATTTATTGTTTAGTATTAAATTGGTAGAGTATACAACATTTTGGAATTTAAGGAATAGATTATTTTTTATAAATAATGGAGCATGAGCATATTCAATAGTTTTTATAATAATTAAGTGTCTTACATTGTTTTAATAAAATACATGATGAAGGTACTCACATGTTATTATTTGGAAAAAATATATCTTCATTAAGTTTACCTCCCATATAAAATTTTAGACAGTATGTTTGGACCAAACTATTTTTGGATAAATCTAAAGGTTCGAATTGTGAAAGTTGAGCAATTGATATTTTGTATGAGGATAGAGTATAATTTTATAGAAACACTGACATAAACTTTTTTATTTCAGTACACAATAGTAGAATAAGGAAATACATGTTGACCTTATGATTTATCAACTGTGCATTAGGTATAAAAAATCATTTTTTAAAATTCATTTCCTAGTATAAGGGATGAAGTGAAAATATATCAAAGCACATGAAAATGATGATATTATCATTAAAAACGGTAATAAAATTATGTATGTTTTCTTTTGTTCTTATCTTGATAGTAAATTAAAACCTCCTCTTAAAAAAATAATGTATATTGGATTTTTATCCTAATACCAAAAACTTTTTTCAACGGATGATATATTAATTCATCATAGCATTATGTTTTTGAAGCCCCTAATTTTTCACGTTATTGTTCAGGTGTTTGTGAATGATGACATCAATCACTCCCTATAAGTATTCTATTTTTTATTCTAATTATGTTTCTATAATTTCCACCAATATTCTCTTATTTGGAATCCAAATTCTGTGGTGACTTTTTTCATTTCCTTTTCCCTCTTAATAAGACTAAATTTTATTCATCCTATTTCTGATGTGGGTGTTTTAAAAAGGTATTGTCTATTTTAAACTTTATTTTGAAGAAAAATTTCTAATTAATTGTGAGGATGATATTTATTTATGTTTGGGAGAATGTATCAACCCAATATTTTCTAGTAAATTATCTCTTTAAAGTAATTCAATAACTTCTATTATACACAACACCGAGTTCGAGCGCACCACGACATAACAACTAGTCGTTCAGAAAGCAGTTATTAGTATTATTAACTATATTTTGAATTTTTTATACTCCATATAATTTTATAATCTTTATTATGCATTTAATAGACATAATATAACAAACAAGTAATTTTATCAGATAAATGACGTTTGTTTAAAAAATGATTTTTTAAAAAATGTTAGTAGAGAACCATTTTTAAATTTAATATTTGACACTTTTAAATATTCAATTTAATGAAAATAAATTCCTATTTAGAGGTGTGACATAAATATTTAGTTTGGGAAAATATTTGGTACTTTTCTGGTAACAATCAAATTTTGATGAATTGTGAAAAATTCTAAATTTTAATTGAGAAACACTTTTTTAATCAAAATAATCTATAGTCTTAATATATGAATTTGAGTGTTTTAGTGTATAATTATATTTTATTTTTATATTTTAATATAATTCAGAAAATTGGGTGTAATTTCACAATTGAATTGTACATAAACAGTTGTGAATCTTTTCATAGTTTTTACTTCTTAAAAACATGCTTTTTGGTTTTTTCATCAGAAATTAATTTTAAATTATTTAATGAAACTGATATTTTTTGTATTTGATAAAATAGACCTAATTTTTGAATTTTTAAAAACACATTTTTCTTTCGGTGAATTTTTGGTATCGTTTTGATAACTTTCAATTGTTGATAAATAGTGGAATACATGGTGTTATTGTTTAAAACCAATATATATTTAAATAATTAATATATTTAAATAAATGTAATTTAAATTAAAAATAGGTACATAATACCTATGTTAGCCAAATTTTATTCATTGGATTCATTTTATAATAAGAGTATATATATATGTATATAATTTAATTGAACTTTTTAACATCTTTTACCCACCTTCTATGCAATTTGAAAATTTTCATAAAACGTAATTTTACTGCTTCTATGAATTGAATTTAAATAATTCAAGAGACACAGTTAACATCATTATTTAAAATTTGGTTCTATATGATAAAAATAATTTTTTGAGAATAGTTACTTTTGAATATTATTTACGAAGATTAACAGTAAATATGGGTAATTAAAGGTAAAAATGATATTAAAAGTAGTTTAAGACAAGTACAAATTCAATTGGATAAGTATATTTCGGCCAAAATCATCCATTGGAATAAAATATGATCCTTTTTTCCAATTGGATTAGATTAGGAAATTTATTATTATTTTATTTAATGAAAAGTTAAAAGTGTTACATTAATGTTTAATAACTAAAACATTTGTAATAATGGTTTATACATAATCTAAATTATTCTATAAATATTCATTATAAAGATGAAAATATTTCCTACATCATGGTAATTTATTTTTAATTTTTTGACATCCAATAAATAAATTTATTTACGACATAATGATGATACAATAATTAGCTTATTAATGAAAGATTAAAAAAATTGATATTATAAATATCATAATAAATGTAAATTGAGACTTTTGACGCCATATATGAATTTTCTAGGTGAATATGACATGTATGGGTAGATGTAAATTGAGACTTTTAATTTATTTTTTTGAATTAATCATTTTTTTATGACTTCCACAAAAACCAAATACTAAATAGTGTCAAAATTGACATTAATGAGTTTTTAAAACAAACACTATATTATTAAATGATATAGTATTACTAAAAATAAATAGTTTGTCCAAAGAACTAATATAACGATAGAAATTTCATTAATAAACCACATGAGGTTATCTTTTCATTATTTTTAATGTTTATTAACTATGTATTATAACAATACAAGAGGACATGATACAAGATAAACTATTTAACTAAGGGTTAATTGTTAAATATAATATTAATATGGTGACCTATACTTGTCAAATCATATTGATTAAAAATATTTAGACCCATACCCACCATATCCTCGAAATAAATTCATTTGGATCTATTAGAATCCGAATATAGTTTAAGAATAATTTAATATTTTAAGCATTCTCTAAAGTGTATGTCACCTCTCTTTTTAAAGGGCGTTTCCCCATATCTAGAAATAACAACTCCATAGCCATTAGGCTCAGCCAAACCCTAATCAAATATTCTCATAACTACCCTCAATTAATCCTAGAGGCCATACATTGATTAGAAGTTAGCCTAAGTATCCCTTTTTTCAAATCAAAACAAATAACTTGAAGAATAGATAATTACTACATCACTTCTTCCAAAGATCTTTTCTTCTTCCACTACATGTTTCATTGATTATTTCCATACCTAAATAATAAATCCCGTACCTTCAACATACTGAGATGTTATTAGAAATATGTAACAAACATATTCAATATTTTATTCATCCTATGAATGATAAAGTCCCCATACATGCATTTGTACGGCTTACTGTCTCCATGTCATGTGTATTTTTTATTCGACACTTCATTATTTTGATGGGTATAATATTGAGAATAATTGATGTAAATAATAAATATAACATGTTTAAAATTCTGTATATATAATATTTCATCCAAATACATATTATTTCACAATCAATATAACTAAATAATCGCTCGTGTGTATGTACGGCTTACTGTCTCCACGATGCGATGAGATTCATTTCCACGTTCACCATACAAAGATGGTTGTAAAAATATATATTATTAAAAATTATGTAATATATTACTCCATAATGCTACAGTAAATATATATATATATACATATATATCATTCACTTACTTCCATTCAAAAGGATATGAAAAAGAAAACAATGTTTATGCGCACGTACAATTTACCGCCTCCAAAAATGGTGTTTTCCATTTCATATATCTATCTATTATACATTTTTATATTTTGAATATATATGATACAAAAATAATAGTTTATATATTCTTGAAGCAATAAATTCATGATATAAGTGATTTCATCAAGAATAACAAGTTAAAACCAGTACGATATCGAAAGTGATTATTACCCAAAATATTATTTAAACATAGAAATTATTATTAAATAGGTAGTATAAAGTCTGTAATGAATCATGTATGATATCATAAATATGAATATGGTTATGGTATAAATTAATAACAAAAAATGGTCATTATATAGGAGCTTAAACATACCCTTGACCAATGGAATGTACAAGGTAAGGGTTAATTCCTCAATCTCATTGTTATCGAGATTATTTATGTCTAAGTATTACTGAGAAATTTTTATCATCCATGTCCAATTTTCATAAAAATGTTTTCATAATGAATAATTTAAGGTTTTTTGGATGTGAATATTTATCAATATCATCATTCTAAATCTTTTACAGATTTATTTTTCTATATATTCTTAATTAATGTCTATGTTTTAAAAATTATTTTATGGATTCATTTATATGGACATGATTGTTTAAAATGTTAATTCCTTCCAAAAGATTCAATGTGTTATGGGAAAATTTTATTAAAAAATCTCTTTTAAATAGAATCCTTTATAAATTATAACTTTTAAATAAATTCACTAAAAGGGATTTTTGTCTGGAAGAGTTTTAATTGTCATTTTCAACTATGTTAACATCCTTTAATGTATATTATTCTTGATTGAGGTTGATTTATTATAATAAAATATTCCATATTGTATTTAATAAGTGATAATAGTTTTGACAGAGGACCTGAATTTTTTATATAATTCATGGTTTATGGTTAATGTTTTGACATTTCATATTCTGGTTTTAATTCAAATGATTATGTTATATTTCAACATTTTTATATGAGGAATGCATTGGAATTAGTAACTGACGGGTAGAGCCCCCTATAGCTTATCAATTCATTGGAAGGTCTCAAGGGACAAACTATTTTCTTAGAAAAAGTCCTTGAAAAAATCTTATTTGTAATCGTGGAACGAGGGCTTGACTATGTGGTTTTGCTGTTCTGCATTATTCATTATGTCATTATGAAATTCGATATTGATAAAACATGTGATTATCCGACTAGTAGAATATACATGTGAATAAGTAAATGGCATTATTTTATTTATCTTTTTCATATTATGATGTTGTTTATTTTTAAAAAGGATTTTGTTTTAGCCTTATACATTTCCTTAAATGTTTATGATTATTTATAAAAGATTCCTCTATATTGTTATCCTTATAGTGTATTTGAGCTCACATCTTTCTTATGTTTTTTGTTTTTCTGAGATGTGAAGATGTTTATTTGGATTGACCGGCTGGGTCATGCTAGGGGAATAATGGTGTTCTCATAGTATTACTTACCTTGTGTTTTATTTTAGAAATTTTAATGTAACAATAATATATGTAATATATTTTCCCTGACTACTAAACCGATCAGTACTTTGGGACTTGATTCTTTGTAATCATGCTAATTTATTAAAATAGTGCACCAGCTAGAAGCCTATAGGGTCGGAGTGTCACAGTCGGTATCAAAGGATGTTTATAAATAACCTTAGAAAGCAGATTTAGAAAAACTCTGATTAGTGAATAATTCCATAAGATATACATTTAAGATTAATATAGAATAACATCAATGATTTTTAGTAATGTAGATATTTTGTGATCATTCAAAGCAATACATCCCTGTCTTGACACAATAAGGTAGAGGCGGCTCTAGGACATATGTATATAGGTTTAAAACCCGACACACCACTTTGATCTAGACTCGAACGGGAACTGATGCACCACATAGGGTCTTGCTGAATTCTTAGTTACGACACTCTTTGGGGATATTATTAGGATAATTAGAATTTTAATTACAAACCATTATGATGGATTTGGGTGTAGATTTTTCAGCAAAAAAACCATTTTTTTATTATGAGACTAAATGTGTGAAAATATTCAATTAATGTTGAGAATTTTTCTAGTTCTTAGAGTATACAATATGATATGATTTAACGTAGTGTATTTTTTCATTCACAAATAGTGATTAATAGACGGAATTAGAACTCAACAAATACACATGATCCAAAAAGTAATAAGGATCATATATTTCAGGGTCTCAAGACAACAATTAGATGGGAAATCGTCTCCCACGTATTGTCATCAAATGATGAAATAGTATCATGTGTTAATAATATGAGTAAAGAATTATCTGAGTCATATGACATTGAAGGGAAGCCATAGAAGAAGAGGATGGTAGAGAAAAACATGGATAATGTGAAGAATGGAAAGAAATATTTTTCATATTTGATAACTGTTGATAGAATCACCATGAGAGATTCTTGAAAGGAATGGGAGTTTGTATTAAATGTGAGAAAAATGACACCAAGTTCAAGATTTCAAGGTTAAGAAAAATGTTCCAAATGTGAAATGATTCGTATGGATGGAGTTGGTAAACTATGAGAATCCATATAACTATTATCATAGTATACAACAAATGATGCTACTATATAATAATCATGTTATGAAACTACCTCAGATGAAGAGGAATGATTAGTGTTCTTAAGTGGTTATTAATTAATTGTGTCATTTGAGTACAAGTTATAATTATTTTAAAGTATATAAGGATTGTACTGTAGTACTTTTTCATTAAGTAATCAAAATTTTATGGTACCATGTAATGTGACACAGTTTAAAGATTAAATTTATGGAAAATATACGGTTTGGGAAAATATAACTCTAAATATATATCTGAAACTGAGATAATGATGTCGAAATAAGATATAATTGAGTTAGATAAATTATATTAGCTTTTATTGACTACCTTAACACTAATTAAGTTTTTTTCCATAATTTTTAGAGCTCACAACAATTTTGGATTTAAGGAGTATATCCAAAATTCTATAAGGAATAAGGGAGCATGAACATATTCCAGAAGGTTTTATGGTAATTCAGGGTGTTACCATGTTTTAATAAAACACATGATGAAGTAATTCACATGTTATTATTTGGAAATAAGATATATTCATTATGTTTAAATCCCATATTAATTTTTACATAGGGAGTTTGGACATAAATATATTTTGGATAAGACTAAAGGTTGGAATGGAGTAAGTTGTGAACATGGTATTTTGGATGAGGTTAACATATTATTTATTGGATACTCTAACCTAATCATTTGGATTTCACTAAACATATAGATGTTTAATGAAATAATTTTTGAACTAATGATTTATCAAATGCACATTAGGCATTAAAAAATCATTTTGAACATTAATTTTGAAGTATAAGGGACAATGTGAAACTAGATCGAAGCACAACCAAATGATGAGATTATGATTTAGAAAGATAATAAAATTAGGTATATTTTTTTGAGTTCTTATCTTGATAGTAAATTAAACCCTCCTCTTCAAAAAAATAATGTATCTGAAATATTGTTATACTAATACCTTAGGTTTTATTTGAACAAATGATATTTTAAATTATCATAGATTTCTGGTTTTTAGGTCCACAATTTTCCCTTTATTGTTCACTTGTATGTGATTAATGACATCAATCACTCCCTATAAATATTTATGTTTTCCTTCCAATAATTTTCGAATATTATCCACCAATGTCCATAAATGATAAACCATTATTTGGTGGTGACTTTTTCATTTCCCTTTCCCTTTTATTAACACTAACTTTTACTAACCAAATTTCTTAGGTGGGTTTTCCACAAAGGTATTCTCTATTTTACACCATTTATTTTTTAAGAACGTTTTCAAAATGATAGGACACAAATTATTGATGAAGGGGCAATGTAACCCACCAATATTTCTTTGTACATTATTCCTTTAAAGTAATTCAATTGCTTGCTCTACACGCAACACCGAGTTTGAGTGCACCATGGCATACCAAAAAAGTCATTCAAAAAGCAGTTATAAATAGTATTAACCACATTTTGAATTTTGTATACTCAAAATTATTTTATAATCTATATTTTCTGTCCATTAGACATAATATATGTATAAATTCATTTTTTTACATAAAATAAGTATTTTTTAAAAAATAAAAATTTCCAACCTTTTAATGGATATCCCTTTTTAAGTCCAATAATTGATGATTTTATATATTTAATTTAATGAAATTAAATTCTTCAATTGATGTGGGACATAAAAATTTAGTCTGGAATTTTTGTGGTTCTTCTCTAATAAATTTCATATTTTGATGAATAGTGAAACACACTAAATTATAATTGAAATCACTTTTTTAATCGAAATCATCTATAGGGATAAATTATTAATTTGAGTTTTTTTAGAGTATAATTAGATTATATTTTAATCATAAAATATAATGTAGTTCATTAGATGTAATTTCACATTTAAATTGTCCATAAACACCTGTTAATATTTTAGTAGTTTTTAGTTCTTAAAAACCCTCTATCCAGTTTTGACAACAGGAATTAATTTTATATTAATTAATGCAACTCAAATTTTATAAATTTGGTAAAAAAGACAAAAAATTTTAATTTGGAATATCAAAATTAGCATCGGGTGAATATTTGGTATTTTTTATAAAACTTTCAATTTTGGATAAATCGTTGAAAACACTACGTTATTGATTGAAAAAAAAAATTATTTAAATAATTATTATTTTTACATAAATTTATTTTAAAGTAAAAATAGATTAATAATACCTATATTAGTCCAATTTAATTCATTGGAGTCATTTTATAATAATATTAGATATATATAATTTTATTGAAATTTTTAACGACTTTTACCCACATTCTATGAACATTTTTAAATTTGCATAAAACATAATTTTACCACTTCTGTGAACTTAAATTCAATATTCCAAGAGACACGGTAGAAATCAGTTAGTAAAATACTGTTCAATGGGATGAAAATAATTTTGGGTAAATAGTAACTTTTCAATTTTATTTACCTCGGTTAAATGTAAATTTGGTAATTAAATGTAAAAATGATATTATAATTACCAAAAAAAATTTCTTAATTCTATTGGATAACTGAATTTCGACCAAAATAAACCTTAGGAATAAAAAATGTTCCTTTCGGTTTAATGATATTAGATCAGGACATTTATTATTATTTTATTTAAAGAATAGTTAAAAGTGTTAATTTCAATGATTAATAACTAAACCATTTTTAATATAGTGTTATACGTAATATAAATTAATCTATAAATATTCATTATAAAGCTGAAAATATTTCCTACATAATGGTATTTTATTTATAATATTTAGACATTTTATAATTAAATTCATTTATGACACAATGATGATGTAGTAATTTCCTTATTTATTTAATATTTTCATAACTGATATTATAAATACCCAAATAAATGTAAATTGAGACTTTTTATACCATACACGTATTTTATTGTTGAATATGACATTTTAGGGTTCAATTAATTTAATTTTTTCGAAGTAATTAACTTGTTATTACTTTCATAAAAACCAAATACTAAATTGTTTCAAAATTTACATAAATGAGTTTTTAAAACAAATACTATATTATTGAATAATCTAATATTCCAAAAAATATACAATTCTACAAAAATATTTATATAATTATAGATATGTCATCAATGAACCACTTTATGTTCTTTTGTTATTTTATAGTATGTTTATAAACTATGTATCAAAATAATACTAGAATATATGGTTAAAGTTTAACTATCTAACTATCGGTAAAATGTAAAAGTTAAGGTTAATATGGTGAACTAAACATGTCTAAAACATATTTTATAATAGGATTTAGACTCATATACACTCTATCATTCATATTAATTCATTTTATTATATTATAAACCTAAAATAATATCAGAATAAATTAATATTTCAAGAATTCCTTAAAGTTATCTTACCCTCTCTAATAAAATCGTGCTTCCCCTTATCTAAATATCACACCTCCAAAGCCATTTGTTTAGACAAAACCCTACTCAAATATCCTCCTAACTACCCTCAAATAATCATAGTGGCATTACATTGATCAGAATCCAGCCTAAGGATCCATTTTGATCAAATTAGAAGGAAGAACCCGAAGAAAATGTAACTACTTCATCACCTCTTTCAATGTTTTTTCTTCTACTGATTTCTCTTTCATTGATTTTTTCTATACTAAAATAATAAATCCAGAACCTTATACAAAATGAGATGTTATTATAAATATGGTACAACCATATTCATTATTCTATCCATCCCATTAATGACAAAGTCACCATACATGCATACGTACGTCTTACCGTCTCCACGTCATGGTGTAGTTTGTTATTCAACATGTTATTATTTGGATGGGTATAATAATGAGTATAATTGATGTAAATAACAAAAATAACATGTTAATTGTTCTATATATATAATATACCATCCAATTACATATTATTTTCCCATAACTATAATTATATTGTCTCTCATGCATACGTATGACTTTCCGTCTCCACGACACGATGAGATTCATTTCCACATTCACCATTCAAAGATTATTTTAAATATATATATATTATAAATAATTATGTAATATAATAAATAATAATCCTATGGTAAATAAAAATAAAAATAAATATATATATTTATATTTATGTATTTACATATATCTCATTCAGTAACATCAGTTCAATATGATATGAGAACGGAAACAACGTTTATCCTTACGTACGACCCACCATCTCCATAATCGGTGTTTTCTATTTCTAATATCCATCTGTAATAAATATTAATATTATTAATATATATGATACATATATAATTTTTTATGTTTTTTAAGAAACTAAATCATGATATAAGTGATACGATCAAGAATAACTTGTCAAAACACCTACGATAAAGAAAGCGATTATTACCCAAAATGTTATTTTGACATAGAAAGTATTATTAAATGGGCAGTATAAAGTACCAAATGAATCAAGTATGATATCATAAATATGAATATGGTTCTGGTATAGTTTAACAACATACTATTGTCATTATACAGAATGTTAAACGTACCCTTGAACAATAGAAAGTACAACGTAAGGGTTAATTCCTTAATCTCATTTTTTTCTGAGATTCCTTATGTCTATGTATTACTAGGAAATTTTTAGCATCCCAGTACATGTTACTTCAAACTATCTTCAAAATTAATAATGTAAGGTTTTGTGTGTGCGACTCTTTATCATCATCATCATTTTAAATTTTTTAATGATTTACTTTTCAAAATCATTTTAATTAATGTCCATGTATTAAAAAATATTTTACAGATTTATTTATATAGACATGAATGTTATAAAATTTTAATTTCTTTCAAAAGATTCAATGTGTTAAATGAAAAATTTATTCAAAAATCTATCTTAAATTACATTATTTATAAAAGTGTGACATTTAAATAATTTCACAAAAGGGATATTTCTCACAAAGAGTTTTACTAATCATTTTCAACTATGTCAACATCCTTTACTGGATATTATTCATGATTAAAGTTGATTTAATTTAATAAAATCTTACATATTGTTTTGAATGATTTTTTGATATTTTTGTCTATGGATGTGCTATTTTTATTCCATTCATGGTTTATTGTTAATGTACTGACATTTCGTATTCTGGTTCTAATACGAGTGTTTATGTATTATTTCATCATTTTTTTATGAGGAAGAAATTGGACTTTTTAAGTGATGGCTAGATCCCTCTGTAGCTCCTTTATGCATCGATAGGTCTAATGAGACAAACACGTTTTTTGGCATAAGGCCTTCATAAAATCTTATTTGTAGTCTGGGCACGAGGCCTTCAATATTTGGTTATTATGTACGACATTATTCATTCCATCTTTATAAAATTAGCTACTGATATTTCATGTTATTATTCAACTAGTATAATATCCATTTGAATATGTTAATGTCATTATTTTAGTTATCTTTTCCATATTATTATGATGTTTAGTTTTAGAAAGGATTGTGTTTTAGTCTTATAAATTTGTGTAAATGTTTATGTGTATTTATGATAGGTTCTATTATATTGTTATCCTTACGGATCATTTGATCTCACCCCTTTCATACCTATTATTTTCCTTAGTATTTTACGAAGTATATAATGATTTACTTGAAAGGTTAAGCTAGGGGAATAATGGATTAATCATATGTTTATTCAAGTTGTGTTTTATTTTATAAATTTGTAATTTAACGTTCATATATGTAATTTATTTTCAAAGACTACTAAATTGATTGGTCCTCCAGGACCTGAATACATGTAATCGTGCTAATTTATTAAAATAATTCACCAGCTCTGGGATTTTGGGGTCGGGGTGTTAACCAAACAATTAAGACTGATTTTGTGGAGGTGAGTCAAACATTCAAGAAAATCATTTAAAAATGTTATATTGTCTTATAAGTATTGGAGGGTCCACCAATGCTTTGTAAAATAAATAAATAAAATATAAAATAACATTATTTTAAAGGTAAAAATATATTTATCTACCAACCCTTTTAGATTATTTTATTACACCACTACTAGGATATTATCATATCATAAAATTCATTATATATTTAAACGATATTTAATTTTAACCCAAAAATTCAACTGTCACAGAAAATTATGAAAAATTAAATATTGGATAATGTTGATGTATTTATTCCAAAAATAATAATCATTTTATCTAAATAATTTTCAAAATATGTGAATTTTTACTTTCAAAATAAAAACTGACATTTATCAAAAATTACTGGGTTTTGTCAAATACATCTTTCAAACAATAATAAAATTAAAAATTGTATTCATAAAAGAATATGCCTATTTATAATTATAAAAATTAATTTAGAAATAATAATTTATTAAAATATTATTTAATACAAAAATCCCTTATTTTATCAAAATAGATTTCTTAATTGAATACTAACTACAAATACTATTTGTGCTTTAGAATCTATTTATATATTAACAATAATAAAATGAATATACATTCTTTATTTTATAAAAAAAATAATGCACATAATCATAGTGTTAGGGTCTTGTTGGCTAACCTCTTGTAACACCTGCATAATTCCAAATGGTATATTTTTTGATGGTGACAGACTCTTGAGGAGTCTCAGATAACATCGCATGGGTGGTAAACTCTCTTTACTCCCACTTCTCTTGTAGGTGGTTCTGTTCAAGCTTATCATGTTGAAGCACATCTTGGGAATGATCAAGATCAATTCCCAGTGATGCTATCTCCTTTACAAA
Organism: Viscum album; assembly: GCA_963277665.1. NCBI lineage: Eukaryota > Viridiplantae > Streptophyta > Magnoliopsida > Santalales > Viscaceae > Viscum > Viscum album. The sequence continues at coordinate 32,475,475 of OY728143.1, forward strand.
ATCTAACAAATGGTCTTCTTAAGGATAAATTCTTCTGAATGAGGCCATCACTTCCTTTTTCTTAGAAAATTTGATTTGTTAAAGCCCTATATTAATACTAATCATGTGATCACTATTCTACAGCTATATTAGTAATGACAACAATTAATAACAATATTTGAAAATTCAGTAACCTAAATCCAAAAAAATTGAATATATTTTATATAACAATTTTACATAATATGAAATTTAATTATATCAAGTTAACTTTTCATTAATAAAAGTTTGGGTCATTACTCTTACAATGAAGAACACTTTTCTATAGTGTTGGGTATCTTGTGAGAACATAGCCATTATGGAATGATTTTAATGATTGACTTTATGTTATAAGAAGTGAATTTTATTACCCATATCATTTAATAAGTAGGAAAATATCTAGTTCCAAAAAATAGATAATCAATTATCTCTTGGGAAAAAAAATAATGAGATATTCATTTTTCTCAAATTAAAAGGATATAACAAATTTTTTTATTCTAGATTATTTTGGACCTACTCTACCAAGGAAAACACTGATAAGAAATGTTTTGACATTATATTAGTGTAATGATTTTTGGAAATATTTCCAAGGTCTTAAGGTTCTTCTTTGATCAGCACATATCCTTACATTATGATATTTAATACAACATTATGTGGTATATTTGAAGGCTTCTTGATCGAGGATTGGGATGGGTTCTCTTGTTAAGAGATCATGTTATAGAATATGGCTCTCAAATGTTATATGTTCTTGAGTAGAAATACCCATTGTAGGATTTGTAGTTTAATGATGTAGTACATTACCAAAAAATATGGATCTATTATCATTTTATGAGATATTTATGACTTTTATAGATCATTTGATCATGATTTTTTTCTCAAAAAGTTATTTTAACGTTACATACTGTCAATAGAAGGAATATCATTAAATATTTACAATTTAATTGATGTAATGATGTGATAAATAATTCAAAAGATAATATATTGTGTAAAAATCTGTACAATTAGTTTTTAATGAGGATTCAGATATATAGAAGCTAATTTCTATGAGAAATAGTATAAATCTTTTGTGAATTGAATATGGTGATGTTATAGATTTCCATCATGATTCATTTGTTCTTGAATTAGTTGAATAATTTATATATTCTTAGATATATGATCAGGATTGAATAAACAGGTGGTAAAAATCTAATTGTAGAGAGACCTTTGAGGGATAACAACTTGAAAGGAGTTCAGTTCTATGTTTTAGTGATCAGTTTTTATAATTTCCAACATATCCAAAATAGATTTTTTTACTAATTTCATTCAATAATTTCATTCCACTATAGAACATAGTGTAATAATAATAAGTGGAGATCATAGTTTCAATGGGATACCATGACGTGGAATATGTTAGAGTTTATTCCATGATGTATCTCATGTACATAGGTTATGGTGGAGACCCAACAACCAGATGTTATGTTGTATAATTTTCATTTACCCATCCTGAAATGGGGGAATATTGATATCAAATTAATAAAAATTCTTACAAAGATAGTTCAAAAACAATATTCCATTAGGTGGATTATTGATAAATTGATGTTTCCATCTCACTTGTTCCATATTCATGGATTCAATATTTAGAATACATGGTTAAAATATATATTGAGGAAATTGGAATATTTCAATGTTTACTAGTTTCAATTGTGCCTAACATAAAACAATGGTTTGCCTCTTTTTTTATATCATTACATTATGTACTCAAATCTAGTTCAAAATAAACACATACTATCATCATCAAGTGGATATATAATACATAAGGGTGATCTAATTAGTGGTTGACATGATGATAGTTTTTGTGATGCATTTTAGAACCATATTGTGGGGGAGGAATACATCATTAGTGGAGTTCATAAAAAATTAATGTTATTAGGCCTCGTTGCAAAATAATCCTTTTGATGCATTGCATGGTAACTATTATATTTCTCAACATAGATGGATGAAAATGGGAATTATTTCATATCATTGACCTCTCCTTCGGAAAGAGCCAAAATACACAATTTAGATGAATAAAAAAAGGAAGAAAAATAATTAGATTGATCATAAATCATATGTGTATCATCATTGGTGAATATTTTAATGTGACGTGTTCGATCACTTTTTCTTGGGAATCTCTCAAATGATAGGGAGTCATCTTTATGGTTAGATAGACATGTTTTCTCCCCAGTATATGTTTCCTTTTGATATTTCCTAAACGATTTAGTGATGTTCATTATCTTTTAATTTTACCTTTGAGTAATAGTTTAAGAAGTAATTTTTTTCATGTATCTCAAATGAAGAAGTTCCAAAAAACCTAATACCATATCTTTTGATGGGACCATATTATTCTTGAATAAGAATCGATGATGATTCATGTACTAATAAATTTTTTTGACTAGAAATAGAATCTATTAACTGGTAAATCAATCATGTTTGTATGTGTTTTATGGAGGAATGGTCATATTAATGAAGAAAAATAGTTGTGTGTGGAGAAATAATGGATTAATAACCCAACATATTCAAAAAGAAATAATTCTTCAACATTTCAAGGACATATATACAAATATTATAATGAATGTAACACTCTGAGTTTTAGGTAATTCACCTTTTAATTTTGTATTTATATTTTATATAATGTTTGTGTTTTGTATTGGGAGTGTCTGAATTGTTTTGGTGGGTTTTGAATGAGTTTTAGTTGTGAAAAGTTTTGAACATGGAGAGTTGAAACCATATACAATCCCTAGGAATCCTTTAATGGTGATATTGATATACAGTGTTTCATGACCTATCCCCCGGGGCCCATGCCATGACTAGCCCATTCCCGCCTTCCATAGGCCAGGGGCTGGTGATTAGCACTGAAAGGCGTATTCCCTAAAATTTGGAAGGAAATTACTTTATAACCTATGGACTCACGTAACCAAGCCCGCAACAAGATACAAACTCAAGTAAACTAAACAATAAAAAAGTCAATACCGTAAGTGAAAAGGGGATAGAATATAATCCCAACTGGAAAGTACAAAGAAAAACTAGAAAGTACAAGACATCTGAAAGTACAAGTAAACGGATGCAGCTCCGGTGATCACCCACCAAGGATCCTACCAAAAGGGTAGGTACATCTCCAGAACAGTCATCTCTGTAGTATGCCTCGTTTAGTTCCACCTCTGATCTACATCTAGCCCTGCTACCCTCGTCCCCATTCAGCGGTGTCTATAATCTGAATCCAACACAACAAGGTGTGGGCATAACCCATGCAGGGGTGATTATAACTATAATTAGTAGGGATCCCGAGACCCTCATGGTATCACAAAATCAACCAAATATAAACCCAAAAGTACTAAGTCAATAGATAAACCTACTTTTATATATATATGCCCATACATATACCTATGTTTTGAAGTATTTTATCTCAATCATGAGAAAAACACATAGGTACTAACTTAACTCACTCCGGGTATATCTTTAGGTTTAGTAGTAGAGATGATTATATATAACTACTAAATAATCTTTCTCTATTAAGAGGCTCTGCTGCTAACCTACACAGAATCGGTTGGAGCTGACCCACACAGGTTTGCTGGAGCTGACCTACAAGGGATCACTAAGAGCTGACCAACAGAGGATCGCTAGGAGGTGACCCACACAATATCTCTAGGAGCTGACTCACACAATATCTCTAGATCTGAACCACTCAATATCTCTAGGAGCTAACCCACAAAGGTTGGCTGGAGCTGACCCACACAAGATCGCTCCGAGACGACCCACACATGATCGTTGGAGCTGACCAAGACAAGATCGTAGGAGCTGTCCCACACATCATCACTCGGAGATGACCCAAATAGGATCGTTGGATATGACCCACACAATATCACTGGGAGCTAACCCACACATGACCACTAGAGGCCACCCACAAAGGATTCCTCAGAGCTGACCCAACAGGATAGCTGGAGCTAACCCATACAGGATCACTAGGAGCTGACCCACACAAGATTGTTAGGAGCTGACCCACCCAGGATCACTATGAGCGGACCCACACAGGTTTGCTAGGAGTTGAACTGAACAGGTCCGCAAGAAGAACTCTTCTCGTCAAATTCATCTACTGGGATTCCGCACTAGGCTTTCTCAACTCCGGGAGAGTCTGATCCCCAAGCCACTAGTTGATTCTACAAATTCCATGATTTCCCAAAAATATGTATCTCAATGTTTCTCCACATCACATGGGTATCAATTAAATATACGGTTCATCAATCAGAATCCCGGTCAGTGAGTTATTATCCTTTTTGTCCTAACTTCCCGGTTGGATTCGTGTTCGATCCAACCCGACCGTTCTCCAACATTATCCAAATCACTAGTGGGGTATACCAAAGGGACCGTCTTGGTTCAAGGTTATCATCACCACTGGCAGTTCATGAATCGTATGTCTGATGCCAATGTTATGGACCAAATAAAGTATAAGGTCTTATCTGGTTTGGGGCCTGTCCGACTCGGTCAGACCGAACCAGCCCAACCCGGCCTGAGTCGCCATGGTTCGGGTCAGACAACCTGACCTGCTGGATCCAGCTAGGCCCGTTAGACACCCGACCCCCTGGGTGTGGCCCAGCCCGCTGGCCGGCCCAACCTGCTGGGTCTGGCCCGGAAAGCCGCGAGGGCTGCGAAGCCATGGGGGTACCATGAGGTCACAAGGCAGCTCGGTTGAGGGGGTGCTGTGAGGGCATGAGTTTGTGGGGTGCCACGAGGTCACGACGCGGGGCTACTTGATTGGAGCGGTTGGAAAGTGGTGTGTCACGAGGGTGCAGCCACAGGGTAGCTCGGCCAGAGTAGCTTGGAAGTAGGGTTCCATAAGGGAGCGGCCGCGTGGTGGCTCAACCAGAGCGACCCGACCGCATGGGGAGCGTGGGCGTGGCACATGGCTGCTTGGCCAGAGCAGCTCGGCCACTGTGTTTCACAAGGGTGCGGTCACGGGCAACAACAACCGCAGAGTGACACCGTATCATCTTCTCCTTCATCTCAGCCTGTGGTGATGCCAACTTCCATCCTCATGCCCATTCTTGGTTGGTCGCCAACCTCTTCCATCGCGAATAACACCACAAATCATTACAAGAATTGTTGAGAGGACAGGAAATGTATGTTTGTCCTGCACTCCCCGCATTACAGTTGTATCAAGTTTCTCAATGTAATAATGAATCAAGAATGAGTATAGATGATATTTAAAATCATCAATCCCCATAACCATTTTCAATCTCTATTCCCAATTCCACAAGAAAATATAAGGGGAGTAAATGGGAAGTGATAATAATATAGAAATAAACCTCTACCTTAGATTTTTTGTTGATGTTAGTGCGAGAAGACGCTAAAGTTGTCGACATTCATCACGTCCACCACACATCTCTAATCCTGGGCTCGTGCATCAGTTCATTTTAATTGAAGACATTCTTCATTATAGTGTGTCTAGAGGAAGAAGTTGAAGTCGGTGTTCTTCATTGGAGGAGCATTCTTTGTGGAAGTAGTGTAATCTTCCAAGGATTCTCCTCTCACAAGTACAACCAAAAAATGAAATAGGTGCCAATATAATATACATAAGAAGAAATGATTTTGGCACACTCACACAAGATGGAAAAATTAATGTTGTCTGTTGGCGTAATTAATGTGGAGGAAGCTCAAGAGGCTCCTCCACATTAAAGAGGGATTTGAGAATTTTCTCCTCTATTAAGAGGGGTCGGGTGGTCCCTGCCTCTAGGAATTCAATACTATTGGTGTTTTATGATTGGGTTTTCCCCACCACCATAACCCACACATGGGAGGATTCATGAATAAAAATAAAATGTTTCATAATTTTATTTTTATTTTCCCATGAAAAGCCAAAAATGTACCTTTCACACTCGAGCAACTGCTATCGAGGTGAATGTCTTACTAAGCGAATAACAGTGTTGGGATTTCAAAGGTTCCCTCAGATTTAAATTCTGAACACCATTTTAAAAGTTAGAAAAACCCTCTTGAGCTTTTACAGAACATACTCGAAAAAAATTTAGAAAATTATTAACAGTCACCCTCGACCCGCGTCGGTCGAGGTTAGGCTCTGACTAAGAGAAAAAATCACCAACGAACCCAATAGTACTCTTGGATTTTTAATTTGAGTCACCCAGAAAAATTTATGGATTTTACAATAAAATAATTATCACTTAATTATTTTCATCATAGAAAAAACTATCTTTTACTGGGGGACCACGCCGGAAAAAGTTAGTATCTTCCTATATATAGAATACCCTCACATGTTTATTGGTGGTCTCAGATTTTTAATCTGAGCTACCGTTTGTGAATTATTATCATTTTAAAAATAAAATATGTTATTTAGTTATTTTAACTACCATTAGTCCGTTTTTGGGTTTTCTCAAAGAAGGCCCACGGTGACTAAACAGAAGTCACGCATTGGATAAACCCACCATCGTAAACGCAACGGTGCCCTCAGATTTATGATCTATGTAACCATTTAAGAGTTTTTTTACTTTTTTAGTAAAATTGCTTACACACGCTATTTAATGTTTAATAAAACTTCAACGGACCATTCTAGGCACTTCAGGCATCAAAATCATGTGCCGTCAGATTTCACGATCTCCAAATAATTCCATATAATTAAAAAAATTATACGGAATTTCTGAGCCATTACATTCTATCTATCTTATAGTTTTACTTCATCAAATGCCTAAACAAAGGGAAAACAAACAAATGATGGTATTGAGCAGAAATCTGAGCCTCCAGCTACCATATACTATACTGGAGGTTCTCGTGCTCCTAGAATACATGCACCAATGGTATCGACAGCCCACAAAGGACCCACTCCTGTCGATCCTCAATCTCCACTGAAACCTCCTTAAATGAAACCCCATCATCTAAGTCTATTTCACGGTGGATGATGATGTTAGATGGTTCGTGTACATATCTCCTCAGTTGAGATACGTGGAATATTTCTTGCACCCTATCTTACTATGGTAGAAAATCCAAGCAGTAAGCTACCTCACTTATCATATGAAGTATCAGAAAAGGTCATAGAAACCTCAATGATAACATTCCGCCTCGGCCATATCTTCTTATTCCCCATCAAGGTGAGACTCGCAAGAATATGTAGTCCCCATATGATAACTCCTTGGGTATCCATATCATGTCAACATAAGACTTCTTCCAACTCTGTGCTTTCATCACTTTCAGACTAGTCAGACATCATGATACAAATTCTGCCACTTCTTTCTTCATCCCTAGCCATTAGTACTAGTGTCGGAGGTCCGGATACATCTTCACTACACCCTGATGTACCAGCATATGGGGTGTATGGAATTCCATAAGCATCTCCTCCTAAAGCGCCACTTCTACCATGGTACGTCCTCTGAAGAGGATGTCATGCTCCCCACCATAAAACACTCCATCAGGTGCCTATCCTGGGGATTTTTGCACACATCGATCCTCGTAGTTAACACCACCAAGATGTGACACCCCAACATTCTGAAGGAGTGGGGGAGTGAAAGGCATAGAATAGATGTAAATTCCTTCATCTCTATCCACCAAGAATATTTGCAGTGCGACTAGATCCTATGAGGGCTCACTCAGCAGCTGCTAACCAAACCTCATGTTGAGTGTGTCTGCTACCACATTCCCTTCCCAAGAGTAAAGATTATCTCAATTTTATAGTCCTGGAGGAACCCTAGCCATCTTCTCTGTCTCAACTTCTAAAATCTCTACTGACACTTCCATGTCCACAAATAACGGCTCCTCCTTCTTCATCAAAGCTGACATGGGTGCCGCTACCCTGGAGAAGTCTGGTCCAAATCTCCCATAGTTCCCAGCCAAAACATAAGTCCCTATCCCTAAGGGGGTAATACTGAAAATATCATTTGAAAATATGTACCCATGCTCTGCCACTCTGATTTTGAATTGAAAACTCAGAACCCCTACTGCCATGAGGGTAAGTCTGGCCAACTCAGGAGTGATTGACTACACCCCCTATGCATGAGTTAATCGCGTGCTACCTAGGTGTCCTTTTTCGCTGACCAAGGAAAACAAGATTCCAACATTTTAGAGAAACGAAAACCATTGTTCCTAATATTGTCAATCTGTGTATAAACTATGGATGTCCAGTCCATACCTAAACTAATGTTGTAAGTCCTAGCACTAACACCAAGAGGTTCCAACCGAAACAATAGCCTCAAGGGTCAGATCAAACCATCAACATATGTTTTATTATCAAATCTCCCCCAAATGTATCTAAAAACATGAGGGGAAAGTCTACGGCTTAACTGGAAACTCTAGGTCATGAACATGATTTGTGGAATGAATGAATGATCGGCACCTATGTAAATTTATAGGGCTGTTATTAGTAGACATACATCGAACCTCTAATCATTCCTAGATCCCTTGGGTCACATTCCTTGACCACATGCACCTACTCCCTTCCCATGTCATCGAGCTCCCTGAGCCTAGTGGGGTCCACTAAAAGAGGGATGGTTGTAACATGTCGAAATGTACCCCACGTCTACTACCATATAGATTCATCTGTCCCTAACACTTTATCTTCCCGAAACATTTTACATGACCATGTCTTTGAGACTAGCTCCAGTTTCCTACATTCCCACTACTAAAATTCCCTGGCAGTATCCGTTCAACAAAAGAACATTCAACCACAAGGGTACTCTCTAGAACCCCAACATAAGTACGAATTCATAAATGAATGGTGCTGGCTCAGACGTACTTAAATACACTTTTCTAGAATGTTATATCCCTGAAGCACTGATCGTATCATATTCATCGAGTACCTAGAATGATCGGTACACCATGATGAATAATCAGCTACCGATATGTCATCTTGGTGAAGATGTAAAAGTTCTAGAGAACGCTCCGCCACCTCCTCAATCCAGTCCTTATCCACGTATGAGTCTGGTACACCTCAGAATCTGAGGGGTATCTAATGTTGAATCACGCATAAGGCACTAAGCCTATAAGTGTCCTCTACAGGTTCCACTGGTTGTAACTGCTGACCAATGAGCAATGATATAACTAACACACTTCCCGACGGTATTATCTTGGTTAATGGTCCACGTACGGAAGCCTCATCAGTATGCAGACCATACACATGGTCACTCATTGAAAATGAATGGTATCTATGATCATAATCTGGTCTACTAGTGTCTCAACTAGGAATAAAACTCTAGAAACAACCTCCAGCCATCCCTTAGCTGTGTGGGAATATGTCTCACCTAAAAACCTCAGAGTAATCTACTATTGGAACTCGTGCAACACGCGCAGTCGGGGTGTACCACACACCAGTGAAACTAGTTGTAACTTCTTTCCAATGGATGGTGGTGTTTCTGGTACACAACTAGATGGCGCTAACATTGTAAGAGTGCCCTACACCAAACCCCCATCACTCGGTGGCCCGTCCTCATGTACACTCTCAGGATCCTAGCTGGCTGTATATGCAGTGGAATCCGGATAAGGAACAGGTGTTCCACAGTCATTATGTTATACTTGGCGAATTGACTCAAAGAAGTCAAAATGAAATTTTTTAAAAACACATGCAATCAGTGTTTTCACACGCTGAGTTAGATATTAGAATTCAGCGTCCTCGTGTTGGGATACATCAGTCGCCACACCAACATTGGATTCCATAAATAGATAACCACGCTCACTACACTTAAAACAATTTCCATTAAAATAATATCAAAGTCCAATGTTCTATGGTATAACTCACTCCTCTAATACCAATTTTCCATGACCCATCCCCCGGGTCTCATGCTGTGACTTCCCCAATCCAACCTACCATAGGAAAGGGGCTGGTGACAAGCACTGAAAGGAGTATTCCCTAAAACTTGGATGGAATTGCCTTTATAACCTATAAACTCATGTAAAAATACACATAGCAGGATAAGAACTCAAGTAAACTAAATAGTAAAAAGCTGGGTATAGTAAGTGAAAAGGGGGAAGAATATAAGTACAACAAGAAAGTACATGGAAAAACTAGAAATTATAAGACAACTGAAAGTAAAAGTAAACAGGAACATCTCCTGTGATCACCCACAAAGGATCCTACCTAAATGGTATGTACCACCCTCAAACGGTCAACTCTGTGGTACGCCTCGTCTAGGTCAACCTCTGAGCTACCTCCAGTCCTGGTACACTCGTCCGCAGTCAGCGATGTCCGTCGTCTGCATCCACCACAACAAGGTGCAAGCATAGACTGTTCAGTGGTGTGACTAACTATAATCAGGAGGGACCCTCAGACCCTCATGGTTTCACAAAATCCACCATGGATAAACCAAAAAGAATGAAGTCAACATATTACCCTACTTAGGTATATTCCCATACATATACCGATGTTTTCATGTAATCTATCTCAATCATGAGGAAAACACAGACATACTGACTCTGATCACACCAGGTATATCATTAGGTACAGTAGTAGAGATGATTAGATGTAACAACTAAATCATCTTTCCTCGTTAAGAGGCTCTCCTACTAACCTATATAAAATCTATAGGAGCTAACCCACACAGGAATGATGAAGCTGACCCACAAAGGATCGCTCGGAGCTGTCCAAAATAAGATCACTAGGATATGACCCACAATTATCTCTAAGAGCTGACCCACACAGGATCGCTAGAGCTGACCCACACAGGATCGCTATGAGCTGACCCACAGAGGATCGCTGGAGCTGACCAACACATGATCGCTAGTAGTTGACCCAAACAGGATCGCTAGAGCTGACCCAGATAGGATCACTGGGAGAAGACCCACACAAGACCGCTGGAGCTGACCCACTCACAATCAATAGGAACTGACCCCCATAGGATTTCTGGGAGTGAACCCACACATGATCACTAGAGCCGACCCACATAGGATCGTTAGGAGCAGACCCACAACTGTTCCCTAGGAGCTGACCCACATAGGTTCCCTAGGAGCACACATCTTGTCAATGCTAGCTACTGGGTTTCAACACTAGTCTTTCTCATCTTAGGGAGAGACCACTCCCCAAGCCACTGTTCGATTATCCACCTACCATGATGTCCCCCGAAAAAGTATCTCAAAGGTTTTCCATGTCATAGGGGTCTCAACTCAATAGACGGTGCATCAATCAAACACATGGTCTATGAGTATTAGACTTTTAGTTCCAAGGGACCGATTGGATTCGTGCTCGATCCAACCCAACTGTTCCCCAACATCATCAAAATATTCTATGGGTTATTAAAAAGGGACCATCTCACTCCAAAATTTCCATCCCCATCAGCAGTTCGTCAATCAGACGTCTGGTGCCAAAGTTATGGCCCAAGTAATGTATAGGGCCGTATATGGTTTGTGTCCCGTCTGACTGACCCGACCTGACCCGGCAGGGTTGACCCGGTTCGGGTCAACCCGGCTTGACCCATTGGTTCCAGCCCAGCCTACTGGACGACTTGTCCTACTAGGTCTGGCTCGGCCCACTGGGCGGCCCAGCTTGCTGGGTCCGGCCAGGTAGGCCGTGAGGACCGTGAAGCCGCGGGGATGCCGCGGGGGCACGGGGAAGGTCGTCGATGGGGGACTCCATGAGGGCGTGAGGATAAGGGGTGGATTGGTTGGAAGGGCTCAGCCACGGGGGCCACGAGGGTGCGGCGCAGTGCGGCTCGGCTAGAGCAGTGTGACCATGAGGTGCTATGAGGGAAAAGCATGGGGCTACACGGCCGGAGCGTCTCTGCCGCACGGCACTGGGAGGTCGCACCGCGGGGCTGCTCAGCCGGAGCGGATCGGCAACGGGGTACCACGAGGGCATGGTCGGAGGGAGGCTCGACAAGAGAAGCTTTGTAGCATGACTCTGAGAGGACACAGCCGTGGGGTGGCATGACTATAGCGGCTCGGCACTGTGTTCCACCAAGGCGTGGCACCGGGCGGCAAGGCTGGAGCGGCTCGGCTGTGGGGTGGGGCGAGGGCGCGACGCTGGGTGGCTCTATTGGAGCATTGTGGCCATGGGATTTCGTGAGAGCGTGACCATAAGCGGTGGGTGTGTTATAAGGTGAGGGCTATAGGAGGCGACGACCGCTGACCATAGGGGCCATGGGCGGCAGGCGCCGTAACATGGTGTCGTTGTCCTGCCGCAATCATCACGGTCAGCAGTGATGTCGACTTCCATCCTCGTGCACCTTCATAGTTTTTGATGACCTCCTTCATCGTGAATAACAACACAAATCATTACAAGGATTTCATAGAGGACATATCATTTTTGTTTGGCCCACACTCTCTACATTAGAGCGGTTGAAAGCGGCTCAATGTAATCACGAATCAAGAACGAGTATGGAAGATATTTAAAATCATCAATCCCCACAACCCTTGTCAATCTCTATTCTCAATTCCTGAAAAGAATTAGAAGGGTAGTACATGTGAATTGATAATCATATAAAAATAAACCACTACCTTGGATTTTCCATTGATGTTGGCGTGGGAAAAAGTTGATGTTGTCGACTTTTGTCTCATGTTCCATACACCTCCAATCCTAGGCTTGTGCGTCGGTTCATTGTATTCGATGACATTCCTCGTTGGTGGGTGGCCTGAGGAAGACATTGATGTTTGTTATCTTCATTGGAGGAGCATTCTTCATGGAAGAAGTGTAATCATACAAAGTTTCTCCTCCCACAATTCCACCCAAAAAATGCAATATGTTCCTATATAATTAACTTAAGAATAAATTATGTTTTCACACTCACACAATTTGGCAAAATTAATGTTGCGCATTGGAATAATTAATGTGGAGAATTCTCAAGAGTCTCCTCCACATTAAATAAGTATTTGAGAGGTTTCTCTTCCATTAAGAGATGTCGGGTGGTCCCCGTCTCTAGGAATTCAAAAAAATTATGGGTTTCTGCTCTGGTGGTACCCACCACCATAACCCATACATGGGAGGTTTCAAGAATAAAAATAAAACGTAAAATAATTTTATTTTTATTTTACACTATAAGTCCCAAAATTTAACTTTCACCATCGACCTAGTTTCATCAGGGTGAAAATCATCCTAAGATAATATCATTGTTGCGAGTTCAACGGTGCCCCCAGATTTCAATTCTGAGCAACTGTTTAAAAGGTATAAAAACCCACTCACATGTTTATTGAACGCACCTGAAAAAAAGTTCAAAAAATTATTAAAAGTCACCCTTGACCTGCATTGGTGGAGGTTAGGCTTTTAACAATTGAAACACGCCCCAAAGAACCCAACTGTACTATCATATTTACAATCCATGTTACCGTTTAATGGTTATAGATTTTAAAATAAAATAAGTGTCACTTAATTAATTTATTTACGGCTGAAAACTAACTTTCACTTCTGGCCCGCAATAGAAAAATATAGTATTTACATAAATAGTGGATTCCCTCACAAGTTCAGCGGTGGTCTCAGATTTTCAATTCGAGCTACCGTTTGTGAGTAATAAGCATTTGAAAAATAAATAAATTTATTTAATTATTTTATTTACAGTTATGCCATTTTTTGGGTTTTATCGTAGGAGGCCCACACTGACTAAACTTAAGCCTCACTTAGGGTAAAACCGCCATCCTCAACTCAATGGTGCACTATGATTTCTGATCTGAGTAACCATTTAAGAGTTATTCCACATTTTCAATAAAACTGCTTATGCACGCTATTTAATGTTTTATAAAACTTCGACCGACCATTCCAGGCACTCCGGGCCTTAGAATAATGCACCTTCATATTTTACGTTGTTGAAATAATTCCGTATAAATAAAAAAATTAATCGAAATTTCTGGGACATTACACAATGTGTTAGAACACAGTTGGCTAATAAACTTCACAACATTATTCGTGGAAGAGAAAAGAGTTATTTTGAAGATAGTGAGAGAAAAATATTTAGAATATGGTTAATCTAATTGTTTGATCCAACAGTGTGAGTGGATATCATTAATATGGTATCACCCCATATTTTGTTAAAATGTGTATCATAACCATGGGTCTGTCGAGTTGAAATCCAATAGCATGAATTATTTTGGTGCATGGATTTTTTAAATGTGTTTTCAACCATGTGGAAGACATTGAAATCAAAAAATAATTAATTTTCAATATGGCTTATGTCTGTAGAATCCTACCTATTATATTCTACATCAAGGGTCTAAAATCCATTAATCTATTTTGTTACCAAGTAAATTCTGTCTATTCCATAATAATATTTTGGAGGAGAAAATGACTTTATGAGATCTAGAATCAGTTGAATGTACATTTTTCATTATTCAAATTAGATACACTATTCTACACTGTCGTTGAAATATAATTTAATTCAATTTTGGATTGATCTATGTTATAGTATACGAATCTTTCTGAGATCTAATTTTGTATCGTAATGGAAAGGTATCGTGACCCCTAATCTAGATTGGATTAGTTTCATTAATCATTTTCATTTTCCATTTGTATGTATTTGGTTTCTCTCTCGTCTCCCCATATTCTAGAACTAGATGAAAATGTTTTATAAAAATGTGTTTCATGGATTTTATTTGGAAACATTCCATTAATTAAAGATATAAATAAATTGGGTAAATGTTTAATACCATGGATATTATATTTATTTTGAAGACATTTTTTAAATGATTGATTTTAAGTTATATAAAAATTTATGCATGATTTATTTAATGAATTTTTTACAATGTTAGAAATTTTTTCTGGAATATGAATTGTTATATAATTTTGAATAATTTGGTTTGTGTTTTTTCTAGTAGGATGTAATGTAGTCATGTAGTTCCACATTCAATATTTTGATGGTGTCTAGTCATAAATGACCAATTACAACTCCTGACAATAAGAACAAGTGTGTAAATGGGTCAGTGTGTGTGCGTATATGGAAATAGTTTTTCCAAATATTAATGAATGGAATTATTATTATTTATATTTTTACTAACATGGTCGTCACATATATATTTTTATAAAATCTGTAAATTTTAGGAATTCGTTTATATTAAATCTGCTAAATAGTTCTTATCCTAGTGGGGCGTATGGGTATGTTTCTACGGATTACCAAATGTGTTTATAGTCACCCCATTCATGGTAACAATATTTATAATATATAATAAATTGAGACTAATGGAAGGTAAGGGTATGGTATTTCTCTAGATATGACTATTGATTCCCCAAGAATGTATATTCATGTTTTCACCATGGAGGATAATCATGATATTGTTAAAGGGATTCCACTATTATGATTCTTTGTTGGAGTGTTCTCTGGTGACATGTTTTTTGTTTTTATACATTTCACTATTAATATATGGATTCTCTTTACATGGTAACATTTTGAGTTCTTTTTATTTTACTCCATAATAATATATATTGTTTTTATGTGTACATTTTTATTCATATTGTTATTTTTTTATAATTCGAAAATAATCCTATAATGTTCTTATAATACCTTGATTATTTCATCATATATTATCTAGCGGAGGTCACCAAAGGATAGAGTAACTTTACCAATTCTCAAGGAAATGTGTTGGTATAAGATGTTAAATGCATGGTTTTTATATATTATGAAGAGAATGTGATCCATGTGAGAAATAGAAACTAAAAAACATAACTCTTCACTTAAGAGTGATTTATATGTATCATTGATATGCTTTACCCATCTCATTATAATTGTATCAAAATCCATAAACAATGATTTACAGAACCCATAATATAATTATTAAAATTTATTCCAAATTCGTCACATTATTTTACCATATAAATTACCTTTTCATAGGATGAAGATGTGGTACATCCACTATTAATCATTTGGTTTTCCAAATTATCTAACATCAAAAACTAGAATATAGGTTCTATACTCCATGAACATAAATTGAATGCCCCATTTTTTAGGTTGTATATACTATAATTAATACCTTTAGTCAATTAATGATTCACACATCATTTTCCATAAGAACTATATATGAGGTTCCATTACACTCCAAGGACAAACCTTTTCTCTACACCCCACTTCATTGAATATTTTTTACCACTATAAATTATTCATAGACCTTTTAATGGATCATTATTACATTTAAGGGACCATATGCTTGACTATGAAATAGTTATATATTTTTGTGATCTCTAGAATTTCAATTATTTGCGTATTTTCCATGAAACAATACATAAAATCCATGTGATCCCCAACAGAATTCTAAAATAAATCATCACCATAGAGTTTTTTCTTGTGTTTTCCTAGCATGTCTTCAAAATCCCATCATCCATAGAAAATAATCATTGTGTCAGGATTTAAACAACCCATAATCCATCTATCAGAGTGTATTTTACAACCATGAAATTAAAACATCATATACCATACTCATCTTTAAATAATAGATGTCGGGTTCCTAAAACCACATTAAATACAAATCATAAATGAAATGGTGCATGCTACTAAAACCCTTCTATTCATCTATAGTATGATTCGGGTCTTCATATCTGAATTCCTCCATATAATATTTTATCTCCCATTTTATGGATTGTACCCATCTTTATGATACATTCCTTTTGAATATGCATGTGTTGTCTATACATATGAGCATATGGAATTTACAAAAAGGTGTTTCCTATCCACAAAAAAGGTATAATAATAATATGAACTCAAAAAATATTACAGTAGAACTCGTAACCCTATTATTTTTAATGAAAATCAATGGTATGTGTATCCCATTCCATTATAAATTATATGTCACTAATACATGAATATCCTTTTTTATGTGTCTACAAATAAATAATCAGTTTTTTAACCCCAATAGAAGTACATGATATAAGTCCTTAAACTTTATCATTCATGGGTAAAAGCTATTCGATCATTAACATTACATATATTGCTCCAACATTCATGACCAGAAAATAGATATAGGAAGGTATGTGGTACTCACTAGGAGAGAAACCTGAAAGGGTGGTATGGGAAAAATACCTGTGTATAATAACCATACATTCAAATTGTCTGATCTGGTAAAAATATTCAATATAATAAAAAAATGACAAAAAAGATATTAGTTGGAAAACCTGTAAATGTATCCTAAAAAATTTTTTATTTACCTTCCTTTTATAACTTCATTATAAGAATCCTAGTCAAATTTAATGGTAATAAAATGAAATCTCATAGTGATTGTAGGGACTATGATATAGCCCTTGTAGTAGTTAAGCTATACTAACAAGGAACCTAACCAAAGAGAAATATAAATCACTCTATCTACATTAAATACTCACCATATTCACTGATGGAAACCAAAAACATATTTAATTCTTCTCATTACAGTAACACTTTCATGTAAATGATAGTATTTATATAGATATACTTCGTTAAGAATTCCTTGTTGAAATCCATTACAACACATGATTTTGAGTTTGGATTATCGTTCATAAAATATTATAAGGAATATTAATGTGTCAATTAATCAATATGATACCAAGTATTCAGATATCTTGAGTACAGTGAAGGGATTAGAAATAATATTTTTGGTCGAAAAAATCAATTTAAATGATGTATTTATTAATAATTCTAAATGATGGTGGAATCTACACATCATGAAGTATTTCTAACAATAGCATAAATAAAGGGAGTGTACTAAGATATAAAATATCATATGATTGTGAACAAGTATATGACCCCTTCATCTCCACCAACGTTTACTCTAGGGAGACAATGGTTAGAATAATTGATAAACTAGCACACTTTCATGCACCATGGAATGTATTGTTACATTACACATGGTAATATCAGTTGGAATAGCCTTATTTACAATAATTATTTGTATTTATTTCTATTCCAACATCATATCTATATCCTTAAACATACAGTGAAGGTGGGAAAGTTCATTCTACAGCTTTTCGATACGATATTTCCCAATAGTGGAAAAATCAATATGAGTTGATATTTCTACTTCAATATGGGATTCGTAAATAATGATGTTATTGATATATTTACATTCCAAATATTAGGCCTCTATAATTTACATTCTTAGTTGTATGGACATATTATTCTCTTTCATGGAAACCACCTATTTCAATATATAATTAAGAGATTTATATTGGAACCGTATATTAATTATTAATGTGATAATGTACTATAGGTGGACCTATCAATTAATTAACATATTATAGGATTCCTCTATTATTATATTCTAGAAATAACCCCCCACATGTCATTGTAATTAATGATGAAATGGTACATGTTTTTTCCCTTGACTCAAACCCAGTACTAGAATAAGTATATATATAGGGACAATGTTTCTATGATTGTGATTCGTACTCCCATACCTCTTTGGTCTTAGCATAAGGAAAATTGTATTCTAGATTATCATGTTGTGATGGATATCAAAGATTATGTTAATGATTCCATTATTCATTGTGGTTGAGCTACTATGATAATGGAAAATGATTGAATATTAGAAAACAACTAAATAATGTCTTGAAAAAACTAACAACCATAACAGGTAAGGAGTGAAAACCTACAACAGCGAAAACTACAACCACTTCTACCACATTTCCGTAAAATTAATAACAAATTAAAATTTCATCCTATAGTGTGAATTTTTTTTCTCAAATGATGTTTCTTATATTAATATAAAATGACCTTCACACTGAAGATCATTGTGCTTCAGAATATTTTGGAAAATATAATAAATACAAAATTATACATTTAATTTAACGGGAAAGACATAACCTCTCCTGGTGATCACCCCATACTATATTTGTTTCCAAAAGAATAACTACATAAGATATGATCATCCAGTTGTGTACTCACTCATTCTAGGTTTAAGGGATATAGTCCTATTTCAGTAGTAGTTTACTCTAGGTTTGCCCATGCATGAACCCCTACTGATTCCAAACCTCCCCACAGCTCATCCAAAATCAATGGTTCCACTAGTGGGATAAAATAAGTCTCGTTATCCTTATCCATATATTTTTATATCCTAAAAAATTGGAATGAATTTACAAAATGAAATAGATCTGTTGAAGATGATGATGTCATTTAATGAAGATATTATGTTAGAAAATTACCACACATAAATGAAATTGGGAGATTTTAATTCATATTCTACTAGGCCCAATTAATCTTATGGTTTTAATTGATGATATACCATTTTTAGGGATATAAATTGAAGGTTTTAGAGGTGGAACTGGTACAGGGACATATAGTTCTGCCTCTAGATCGACAAACACTATGTCTTTTAGTTGTATCAGACCAAGACACCGCAAGTCATTATCCTATTGAACAACATATGAGTCCACATCAGCCACCATACCTCATTGAGAGTATACTAGGGAGGGAATTTGAATTCATATCTCCCCATATTTCAACAATATATATGTAATTTAATTTCATAAATATCCTGATAATAATAAAATCATATTAGATAATTTTAAAATATATTTTATTACTTCATTAGAGTCATACTAGCTTCTCCCAAACTCACCAGCCATTCTAGTTATAGGAATAATCATTCATTATACATAATCCATCTAATGTATTTCTCGCATCACAGAATTGATAATTTTGACAAGATTTGGGTGGAATGAATTAATATTAATAGGTTTTTAGGTGGAAATGAAATTATATATTTTCAAATCCCAAAACCATCGAAACCCAAAGCCTCATGGCATATAAACATGTAAGACTTCACAATTAAAAATCATTTCTATATTAATTTCACTAATAGAATTTAATGGTAAATGATGTTTTAGAACGAAACTAAATCCCAATACCTATAAGCTCTTTCACATACACTCTTATCATATTCACCACATCAATTATCTCTCATTAATAATAGATTTATCTACAAATTCATATGTTATATTAGGGGAGTCTATAAGGCTATAAAAATACTAGAGAAAGGTTTGTTTTTATAAATATTGTTTGTTGATTCCAATGAATCCAATTTAAAATTACATGAGGATGTTTATGAAAACTCTCTTTCTTACAACAATAACATATACAATTTCCCTTTCATGTATAACAGGAACTATGAATCAATTTAATCTATTGTGATAATAAATTTTTCACCCAGTTGATGAAAGGATTGTAAAACCCTAAGACATTAAAAAAAATATTTGAATAAATGTTATGTTTAAAATAGATTTCTTTAAACAAAAAATTATTCGGAGCATTGGCTACATGCAAAACTGGGTTAGCTTTTGTTAAACGCTAGACTAATTTTTAGTGACTTTAAATGGTATAATTATTTTTATAATAAATTTCGAATATTTTAGAAATTTTATATTTCCAAATAAAATAAAAATTTTAATTTATATTTTAAAATTTAATTTTGGCTTAATTTGGGTTATTTTTATACGATATATCGTTTTTATTAATAATTCAAAATATTTCATTTTTCTCAAAAAATGTTTTTCCTTCTAAATAATAATTAATAATAGATTATAATTTGATTTTTGTTAAAAGAAAATAGTAATCTATTATATTTAAATTAATCATATATAGTATGTTATATAAATTTTTATATTTTATTTTGATATATTTAATTAATGTACTTTTCAATAGTTATACATTAATTACTACATTTCTGACCACGTCTGCATGAATAGATTTAAAATTAAATTTTAAACTTATATGAATTGAATTTGAAAAAATGGATATATAAAGTTAGAATAATCATTATCTTTATATTCAGATGAGATCAAAATATTTTATTACCAAATATATCAATGAAATTAATTAAAATTAATTATAACGATTCATGTAAAATTTAGCAGAACTGGGGAAAAAATCATAATCATAAGGGAAAAAATTTACATTAAAACTTATACAAAAACCATTTTATGCAAATAGTTCAACCATATCCCCTCTTGGTTCAAAATGTATGAGTTATTTTTATACTATTAAATGGATGGGCACTATATAATATGCTTTATAAAAAGAAGGAAAAATAAGAACCTTTCGTACTTTTAATGTTCATTAATCTTATGATTATTGAAAAAGCTACAGGTCATTAGTTATAAACATTATATAGTAATTTAAATGTGTTTTTTGTATCAGGATATTTTAAAAATAATTTTATTGATATTAATTAGTTAAGTTAAACTCTAACAAACTCTTATCCACATATTAATTTTCCAATAATTAAATAATATAGATTTTTCTAAAAATAGTAAAATAAAAGTAAATATAATGAATTATTATGTTACATGATTTTTTATATTAATATATACTGATAAAAATTATAAACATAATATATTTTAATCACATTATGGATTTTAAATTCTTAAAACAAAATTAAATCAATAATTAAAAAAATTAAAGTAATGTTATTTAACAATAAATTTCATTTTAATAATTATTTAAAATTAATAAAAATATCATCTTATTTCATTTTATATTTTAATTGTTATTAAATATCAAAAAAGGTCCATTAGTGGACAAAATTGTCATTTATAACTATAATAATGACGCATAGATAGTAGAAAATAATGTTAGCATGGTTCGGGTTAATGTAGTCTTTTATGCTTTACATACATTTGTTTTATAATTAATTTCCATCATAAATGGGATTTATATTATTTAAATTAGAGTTAATATATAAAATTCATTGGGTTTCAATTTTCTACTAAATCTATCTTTATCTACTATTAATTTTAAAATTGACTAGTATAGAATTGTAATTATTTTAATAAAACCTAAAATGGTAAAATTAATGAAACATAAAGTCTAGATAATAAAATGATAAAAATTATTTTTATTATGTTGTAGTTTATCAAACATCCATCCCATTTAATCCATTTGTATTACATTTTATAATCACTCGAGGTATGAGATACCACCGAATATTTTTTACCTTTTTATATTTACTTGAATGTCACTCCCCTCCACTATAAAAAGACATTCAACTATCCACTTCCTAACACTTCTCAAGTAAATTATGTTCATAAAAACATTAACAAAAAAATTTCCCAACTAATGTCAAATAATCTTATGGTCCTCACAATATGAATAATTAAAACTGAGTAAGCCCTCTGGTGAAAACCAAAAGGAGTTACCTAAAAAGATGTAACATTCTTCAAATGTTCATTAATGTTTTGTTTATTTCTACATATATTCAATTATTCTTAATCCATGATGATATAGTAAAATAAGTATACTATATTTAATTAATTTTTTAATTTTCACATTTTTAGCTACACATTCACCCACTTTCATTAAATTGGTTATGAAATTACCAATGGTATTTGGAGAATTACCACCTCATGAAATAATGTCATTCATTTTATACAATACCACCTCTCATGGTTGTGAATTGTGAGGGAAAACATGTTTTTTATATTATGTAGTTAATATTTATTATTTCTGCATAATTCTATAATTTCTATATCAGACATACATTTATGTGTCCCATTTGGTGTAAATAAAATACCATTGTTTGTGGATGTGTGGTCTACCACATCCTCAAAGTGACGTGATATGTTCACACATTACATGGGACATAGTATGGATGGGTTTAATTAATGATATGTTATAGAAATTTAATATATTTGATATTCATGAAATAATTACCATTCTGTTAATATATTATATAACTTTCTTCATTATCATTTACTTACACTAAAAATTGTGGTAACATCGGTCATTGATTTGTAGACTACCGCCTCCTCAATGTGATGTGATTCCTTTTATATAAAAATAATTATATAAGTATATATAATTAAATAACATGGTATTTTTTATAAAATAATTATTCTAGATTTACATAATGCTAAATTTTATCTATCCACAATGATATTTGAAAAATTGGAATGTTATTCATACGAACATATGACCTTTCATCTCTATGATTGTAACATTAGTACATTTTTTGAAACCATCATTCATAATTGGTTCTCAAAGTACAATTTATGTATAAATATAAGAATTATTTCAGTATTATTATTTTTTGTACATTTATATAAGGACCACATAGACCACAATTGATGTTCTAAAGTTGTTTTGGAATCATGTACTAAATTTAGTGAAAACAACAATCAAAAAATTATGTTTAAAGAAATTGTTAAAAAAATATTAAAATGTGATGTAAATAAAAAAAAATTAAAAATAGATTATAAATCAAATGTTTAATTAATACAGTTTTATTATTCTTCAAAATTATTTTACCCGTGTAATGTTAAACATAATGTAAGAGGTTTTATTTCCACTTTTTAAAATTGTGAGATAAATTTCCTAATCACTACTACCTTATTTTATAAGATATATATACTAACCATTATATATATATATACATTAATACTTTTATATTCTATTATAAAATTATTTACCTAGAATTATATTATCCAAATGGTTTTGACATGAAAAATACAATGTGGTAATAATTATCTTTTCAATTTCACATTCTTTTTGTATTTTTTACATTCTATTGGGAAAATCACTTCCACATGAAAATTTTCCAATTTTTTGTGAAATTTAGTTCGGATATATATATTGTTATGTGATGGATATACTTACTTGATATTCAATATTCCATTTTTAAAAATTCTATGTAATTGATAATTATCTAATTAACTGGGGAAATTTTGGAAAATTCATATCTTTTACTCAATACTGATATTTGATAATGCTCAATATTAAGGAATGAAATTTATTATTAGATATTGGGGTAATGATTGGGAAATGTATGAATTTGGTTGGAAATATTTATAGATATCTCTTGAAGCATTGTAATTCTTATTAAACGACTCTTTTGTCCAAATCAGATTAGATTTTACCTAGTATATTATAAATTATCATATAAAAATTATTGACAGTAATAGTTCCACATTACTAGGAATCACGAGATCCAATAAGCAGGAATTCCACTCATTGTGAAATAGTTGATTGATTAAATTCCACATGTTTCAGTTATTTACCTTACTGTATCGATTTCTTCCTTATCTACTTCTTTAAATGACATGTGTTATAATTTAATTACCTTTCATTGTTTATTTATTATCATTTATTCATTATTGATTCCTCTGTATTAACCCATAGATATAGTTTGATCTCACCCTTATTTATTTCCTATCACCAATATATGACAATGATTTCTTGAAATTAGTATTTTGGATTCTGGTTATTGGTCTTTTTATGTATTATTTTCTATTTTTTATTTCTCAATGTAATATATGAATCATGTATGTAAAATTGTTTTCTAAAACAGCTATACTTTTTGACTGTTAGTCATTCATTTCATTATGATCATTCTTTTATAATAACTTAGCATTGTGGATCAAGGATTCAAGGTTTGAGGCATTCTAGTTTTCATTAGAGGATATTTAGTAGAAACCATGAAAAATAATTTTAAAAAATACTGATTTAGGATTAGAAACCTAAGACCAACACATATGATAATATTTGTAGAAAATAAAAGTATTTTGTATTAGTATGTATTTTATGGGTCTTCTTAGAAATAAAAGTATTTCATATTACTACCTGTGTCCATGATTATAGAAAAGATGTCCCAATGGATAATAACTCCAAAAATGTGCATCAAACTTGTCTCAAGCATAACCTAGTTTACATTAATGGGCCCTACTGTGCAACTAGTTTAAAACAAATCGGGTATACAATAAGGATAATTAAAATTTTATTTACAAACAATTATAATGTATTTGAAAGTAAATATATACCCATGTAAACCAAATTTATGAAATTTATATTTGATATTCATGAATTTTTCAAATTTTTTCAAGTATTTTACTAGTTTTGAGATTGTAAATAATTTTCTATAATTATATGTTATAATTCAGTGTATGTAATCATTTATAAATATATCATACTATAATGATTATGATCTCTCCAGTGAACATGATCTATATAGTAAGAATAAACATATATTTTTTGTGTTAATCAACTATTTCGAAGGGAAATAGTCTCCCCAGAATTCTCGTCATATGATCACACAATATCATGTGCAAATGAGATAAGTAAATATTTCTCTAATAATTATGGATTCCATGTAAATAAATAGAATAGGATGATAAAAAAAAATATATGAGTAAACAAAATATGGGAAGGATTTATTTTCCCTCATGTGATAATTGTAGAATGAAACACCTCAGTATATGCTTAAATGGAATGCGAGTTTTATATATGTTTATGGAAAAAGGGAACCATTATTGTGAATAATTGGGAAATTAAAAAAAATTTATGTAAAATTATTTAACTACAATGATATAGGATAATACAAAAATCAATGACCCATTTTTCTAACGATATACCTGCAAAAAATGCTAATGGATCAAGATAATCATTATGGAACATCCACAGATGAATAGAAATTATTAATGTTCTTCCTTCTGGATTAATTAATTATATAATTTGATTAATTTATCAATGATTTAATTTATATAATAATAATTTAATATATTATTATTATACAATAGTAATTTTTCAATAAGGAATGATTTTTTTGTTGAATGGTACAAAGAAATGATATTCGTTAGCATGATAATCTCTTTGGAAAAGACAAGGTTATATGGAAGATAACCCTTAGTATGTTCTAGATTCTGAAATAATGATATTCAAATTAATATATGATGGTTATGTATGATTTAAATTAAATAGTATAGAATACCTCTGAATAGATTAATGGTTTGTTGAAAAGTGGTTTATTCTATCATTGATGGAATTTAAAACACTTTTGTATTGAGAGAATATACCCAATTACATGAATCTTACTAATTGAATAAGGAAGAATGCATATTTACTATAATGTTTTATTTTATTTCTACGTATTTCAATTTATTAGGAGAATACATGATGATGGTGTATACCTATTTGGTATTTGCCGATTAGAGAGATACATCATGATTTTTGGACTAATAAAAATATTATTTCATAAATTCAGAAACCTTCTTTCTAAAAGTGTCAAATTATAACTGTTTGGAATACTTTTCCTTTTTGGAAATTGTTTAGGTTTATATTTTAATGATATTTTTGATATTAATCTATTAAATCACTATATGAAGCATCCTGTGTAAAGAGAAGAAGAGGGAATTGTTAAGGGTGAAATCAAAATAAAATACTATTTTTATATAAATATATATTTACTTATATTATTACAGTGTGAAATAATTAATCAACTCTTGGAAAACAGTCATGGAAAAATACTATTTCCATATTATCATCATTTTTTACAATATTGATGACCTTCTTTATAAACTTGGTTTATGATTTTGTGGTCATTAAATTTCAGTTGAACACGTTATCCACACACACATTAAGAACTAAATAGTTGTATTTTTCTTCTATATCCATTTTTTATCAAATGATATTCTATTCAAAAGCATAGTATTGTAGTGATATTATCATTTTATATTCCCTCTTATTAAGAATACATATTATTAATCCTATTCCTGATGTAGATTTTTCAAACAATAGTATATTCAAATATAAAAACCTAGATTACCCAAATCATGTATAAGTTGTAATGATGAAATTTAATTAAGGTGGGTAGAATTTACGACCCTTAGAATAGAATGTATATTCATTTAGAATTAATATTATACTTCTTGTGGATTTATTTATATGAAACACTATGTTAATCTTACACTACACATAATACTATGTTGTATAGTTTTACACGCAAAACCGAGTATTACCACCTTTTAATGAAACACCTATTTAAAAAACTATTTTGAGTAAATTAAAAATTTTATTTTTTAAAATAAAATTTAATTTTTTATGCATTATAAAAAAATTATATATGGGTAGTTTTTTAGTATTTTTTATTGATGTTTAATTTTTTGAATAATAGAGAAAAATATAGTATTTTAGTTGAGAACTACATTTTCTTTTAAATAATTATTAATATTAGATTATATTTTTAACTATTTTAAATTAAAAATAGGTCAACAATATATATATATATATATTAACACATTTTAGTTCATTTAAATCATTTTTAAATTTAATTTTCATATTCGAGCATAATGAAATTTTGAACATTTTCACTTTAAAACCCTACATTCTAACCACATCCATGGGATTCCCATTACAATTAAATATTACACGTCCATGAATTGATAAATTAAAAAATGAAATAATCATTAGTATTCATAAAATATTTATATTCTAGAATTGTAAACATACTTTTTGTACAAAATTATGATCAAGAGTGATTAAAAATTAATTACATCAATTAAGGTAAAATTAAGCTTAAAAATTAACTAAACCACAATCCTAAGATAAATAATTACATATAAAAAACTTCATAATCCATTATACTCCAATATTGAGGAAATAACACCTCTTAGTATGAACTGTATGGGTTATTTGGAAATTTTTCATTAAATGTGACATATATAATAATTTTCATTAATAAAATGATAAAAAAGAATCATTCCTTAAAGTAAAAATTCATAATTGATTATATTTTAGAAGAAGAAACATAATTTTTATTTCAAAAATTATTTTTAAAGATGAGTAATTTTTTGTTTCAAAATAATTTAACTAGAATTTTTAGATATGTGCCAGTTATATTAAATTCTTAAAAAATGCAAACTTCTGGATTATTTAGTTAGTAATTAGATTAAAAAAGGATGATAACAATATAAAAAAATAAATTTGTAATGAACTAGTGAGTTACATTTTTTTAGTTCAACAAATCATTTTAAGGACCTAATAAGTTAATTTAGTTTAATTACATCCATGTTATGATGTTTTCAAATTAAAATTAAATAATTAATATAAAAATTGACATTATTATAATTTTAAAATAATTGTTATTTTATAATATTATTTTAAATTATTTAAAACAATATCATATTCCATTTTATTTATAAGATTTATCTAATAAATAATATTATCCATTAATGGGCCAAATTGTCTATTATAATTTACATATTGACTCAAATTTATGAAAAAACATTTTTAACATAGTTTGGGTTAAGGGACTGTTTTTGAATGTTACATATGATTTATTTATAATAAATATCCAAACAAACATGAGATATCTAGTTTTTAATTTAGATATTTTATTTTATAGATCAATGGGTCCATATATTATAATTAATTACACTTTAATTCAGTCTTAATGTTAAAATTACTTAGGATAGATTTCTAGTTACATTATTAAAAACTATAATGATAAAAATAATTAATCTTAAAGAATATAAAACAAAATGTAAAATGTGTCTTCCATTATATGTTGTAAGTAGTGTTTATAGACCACAATTCACATTTACTGAATTAGTTTTCCATTTTCGAATAACATTTGATATGTTGTACCTTTAAATAGAGATAACCCTTCGGTATTTACAATAATTCCACTCCCCCTCCACTAAAAAAATAATTCTATTTTATCCTTCCCCATAGATATCTAGACAATTTGGTTCACCCAAACGGTACCAAAGTAATTTCCCAAAATCCCTCCCACAAAACTATAGTACTCACATTGGGACGAAATCCAATCAAAGATGCCATTTTGTAAAAACCAAAAAGAGTTACCAGAAAAGGGTTATCATTCATCAATTGTGAATTTATGTTTTATTTATTTCGTCACCAGTTAAATTTATCTTGTTAAATTATTATAAAACAACATCAGTATCAGAAATCTATGGTTTTTTTGTTAATGGTTCTACCTGTACCTACAAAATATTTCTTTAAATGGGTAACAAAAATAATGTTTGATCTAGGTGAACTACACCCTCATGAAATGATGATGATCATTTTTTTAAAACCTGTCATGGTTTGGAATAATATTGGAAAAAATTTATTATAATATATATATGTATATTATATTTAATATATGTTCATTCATATGTTTTTTTATAATATATACCTTTATTCGTTCTATTTGGTGAAAATATGATAACATCGTTTGTGGATGTGTGGACTACCGCCCACTCAAAGTGATGTAATATATACACACATTACAAATAATGTAGTAAAAATGTCTTTATTTAAAAATATGTGAATTAAATGTAATATATCTTCAATTAATTACATAATTTTCTTTTAGGGAATATTATAAAAATTGTCCTCATTACCCATTTCTAACACTAATATATGTTGTTTCATCCTTCATGGTCATGTGGCCTCGATGCCATATGATTCCAATAAATCCCTAAAATTATATAATTATATATTATTAACATACATTGTCTGTATGATATAATGATAATTATTGGATGTTATAATGTAACATACCTTCCTACTATCATTATCATATAAAAATGGTAACATTACGTAGGCATATGTACCACCAACTGTCTCTAGGACTGTAACATTGTTTAATTTTTCATAAACATATATCCAGATTGGTTTTAAGATTATAATTTAGGTATAAATATTATAATTATGATAGTATTATCAATATGTACATTTTTATATAAGGAATCATTTTACTATTCTTTACCAACTAAAGTAATTTTTGACATATGAACAAAATTTGGACGAAACAACCCATATAAAATTATTTATTTAAGAATTTTATTACCAAAAATAGAAGAATTAAGGTAGATGAGGTAATAAACTTTATTTAGGTAATGATTAATTTAAATAATTAACCTATGTGTATTATTTTATCATATACAATCACATGGGACATGTCAGACTCATGTTAATGGATTTTCATCTCACATTTTTCATCCATAAGTGAAATTTCATATTTAGTACATACATCTTGTATGTTGTTCTTAAAATTAACTTTTTGTTATATTATAGTTATTATCCATTCATATTAATTTTATTTAAATAAATTCATTTATTTATCACATGAAAGGGGTTTTAAAGTAAAATTACCATCTGGTAAATGTTATATTTTCAATTTAATATTATTATGTTACTATTAACTTTTTCATGAAGCTATATATTCTCCATGAAATATATCCTTTATAAATAATATTTATTTGGGATATACATACTCCTATGTGATGGGCACAATTATTTCCTAAAATGCATAACATTATTTCATATAACGTGAACATTAATGATATTTGATTAACTAAGGGAATATTGTAAAATAATTTTTTACACAATACAAATAATAGATAATGTAAATTTTTCATCAATTAAATAATTTATTCAATATATGATCAATTTTTACGACATATATGAAATAATTTGATCCCAAAAACATATGTCTCCAAGATTCATTAGTAGTCTCATGAGATGAATCAGATGGCCAAATTAGATAGGCTTTTATCAAATATGTTATAAATAGTCTTATGAATGGTGTGGATAGTAATTCTACCATGTAAATAGGAATCACGATGTCCAATATTTAATCATTCAATTCATTGAGATTCATTTATTATTTATATATGATATTTATTCTTGGAAACTCTATATGGATTAAATTCATTCTATATCTATTTATTAAAAGTTATGTGTTTTGTTTACTTACCTTTGAGTCCTGATTTTTCATTATACATTAATTTAAATGGAATGTGTTCTCAGTTATTAATCATTTTATGTTTACTTATTATCATTAATTAATTATTTCATCCACCACACTTAAATTAATGAGTTTTTTTATCTCACCCATATATTTGTTTCAATTCCTCTGGATTTGATGATGAATTCATGGAATGGGTTTCTCAGAATCATATTATTTGAAATTTTTTTATATATTGATTTATTATCTATTTAAAAATTTAATATGAGTATCATTAATGTAATTTTCTATTCAAAACATGTAATATTTTAGTCTTTTAGGATTTCATTTCCTTGTGATCATGCCAATGTTATGATGTAATGAACCAGCTCTGAGCTAATATGATTATGGTGTTATAAGCACAGTCAGACATGAGTCTCTTTTCTGTTGAACATTATCTAGATCTAGACTTCCACCATCAGATTATTTTTTAACCATACGTGTTGTGGATCATGAAACCTCTACTGAGAACACAAAAACTTATACTCAAATCAATAAGTTCTATATATCACAATAAAGATCCCATCACAGATTCTTGTGGGGTGATTTCTATAAGGGATGCAAATCATATAATATTGGGCCTCATGATATCTAAAGACAAAGTTTGTGATTTAATAGGAGGGACTATGGAATAAAAAATGAAGTGGTTATACCGGTTCTACCTCCTCATTATTCACCAATTATAATGAAATATAGAAATAATGAAATTGACACACTATATAAATTTCATGAACCATGATCAAGGTTTATTATAGGATTTTAAAAAATAATAGTTTCCCATATAAGATCACATTTATATCTATAGAATATGTTAGGTTCTAAAGATCCTATTTGAGGCCCTTCCTCACTAGAGGTTGTGGTGTTGGTAGTAATGTTTGGCTCGTATGGGAAAAGAAAAATTTGTATTCCTCACATCTCCAAATTTCACTACGAACATGAATATAGAAAAAAAAAATTCCAAAATTATCCAAGATTTTGATCAAATAAATTCTCAAATAGATGTATAAGAGGCTAGTTGACTAAATTAGTCAGCGTTGAAGGTGATTATTCACCCATAGTTGTTAAAATATTTTTATTTATCAACCATATTGTGGGAAATTTATTTCTAAAGATTCTCTTGTGATTTGAAGGCCTTTAGATAATTTTAAAGGCTAATTTCATGGGTAGTTGATGAATAATTAATCCCAGTTCTTGTACGAGATATGTTCTCCCATATACTGGTTTTTCCCAAGGACCTTATTGGCCATGTAGATCAACTCATTCGTGATTGGAGGTGTCTATTCAACATAATCCTAAGCATAAAATGGAGGGATAAATTTTTCAAATGTATTATACATGATTTATAAGACATTTGTATTCATAACAATATATTTTCTATTCTTGAACTCAAAATATATTAATTATAATTTATTCATATATGGGACCTATCCTCCTTCCATTTCCACAATCATAATTTTTTTTCAATCCATGGGTCTATAATAATCCCACTTGCAATATTATAAACTTATATTGTCTATCTTTTATAAAAATTATATTTTCATAAACTTCCCTCATATTGTAATTTGATATTCCATTATAATGATTCCATGTGATTAGATATACTATATAGGTATCTACTTTATCTTTTGATTGGACATAGACTTTCACATAAAGACATGATAAACATGGTTTTCATGAACTTATTTATGAAATAAAATTAAAAATACCATAGTTGTGGCTGTAAAATATATTAGCTAACGATATAATATTTGAAGATGATGTAAAAAAACATGGTTTTTTCTTCCCAAACTTAATGTGAGTCTTAAGGATCCAAAGAGTGTCATGATTTACATATGTGGTGGTGAAATTGGTCATCAATAAAGGGGCCAAAAAAATTCTTGAGTATCTAATATGGTAGTAGACAATCATGAAGATAAGACTTCATCAAAATTGTATGATGGTACTTGGTTGATAAGATCATTATTCAGTGTTATATTCCACCATTATTGACCATGGAATATCAATGAATGACATCCATTATAGTATCCTTTCATGAGGAAATTTGAATTAATAAAAAATTGTAATTAATATTTTGTATAAATGATCAAGAGTTTTGAATTGGAAAAGTTCATTTAATAAAATAAATGCATGAATTGGGTAGATTCTAAATAGGCATGTGACCTATATAATTTAATTTGGTCACATGAAGATGAGAGGGTCATGTATGTTTGATAACCATTGTTGTTTTATGAGAATGCGTATTGTCATATATATTAAGATAATTAGAGTTAGCATCTCAATACCCATGATGCATGGTTAAAAATAATATGTCACTGGTTGAGAGGTTCTTTTATGTGAATTGGTTACATATTATAGAGTACATGACATAGATAAAGTGTAATAGTTACATAAACAAATCAAGTGATGAAGTCATATAATCGAGTCTGGAGAAGTAATCATGTGATGGAATAAAAATGATTGAAATGAAATGTTACTGAAAAATGTGAAATGGATAACCCTTTTGTATAATATTTATAAAACGTTAATGGAATAATAAAGGCCACCATGAAGTCAAAAATAAAAATGGAGGCCCAATGGACTCATTTGGGCACTTACTTCCTCAGAACTGAGTCCTTCGATCTTTTTTAGACTCGATTTATGAGTGTAGGAATATTATGATTATGATAAAAAGTACATTGAATTTTTTTTTATGAAATTAAAAAAATTTAAATTTTATATAAAACGAAATGAATATGTAGTTTTCATTTTGCTTGGATTACATAAAAACTTGATTATAATGTGATTAATCTATGTGATTACATAACCCTCTATGGTATACGCAATTTCATAACTCAAAATAGTTAGTGTGATTCATCCTAGAGGATGTAAAATCCTAAGCCTACACATTCTATTTCACAGAATAATCATACTATGTAATTTTTTTTATAAATAAAACTAAATAATTACACAGAAAACTTAACATTCAAGGACCTTTACCAGTTTATATTTTTGAGAATTCACAAACCATACATTTTTATCAGAACCATAAAAAGTTATTAGAGAAAAAATACATCTAATAAAATTTGTGTGAACCAACCCTTTATCGAATCCGCCCAACATAGAACGTCAAACTAAATAATTGAAAGACTTTTTTAAAACATATGATGAGAAGAAAATATACTGACTAAAGGGTTTTGAAAACATAAATAATACTTTTCAAACATTTTCTTTGGAATAAAATTTCTAATATATGTAAACTTAAAAGTATATTTCTAAAAATATAAATCCATATAATATATAAAACATAAAATTCATCTGATATTTATATTTTAAAAGATTATTTGAATCTATCCATTATAAAATAAATATTTTATGTTACGGATTCCTAATACTAGGAAGACTAAAAAATACAAGTCCTCTAGGAATAACTCATTGGGGACAAAGAACAATTAAGGCTTAAGGGATAACTCCCCATACCATCGCATAATATTATACTAGTGCCAATTTTTCAAAACACTTTAAATGGATATGTCATTCTAAATTATAACCCCAAATAATTAAATAATAAATATAAAAATATATTACCTTTAAATGAATATAACCTTCATTATAACATGTCATCAAAATATTATTGAGAGTGTATAAAACCATTTTTAAGAGTTTTTCAAACTAAAAATAATGGTATTTATTTGAAATTCATAATCAAAATGGATAAAAAAATAAATGAACACTTGATGAATAACACATGTCCATGAGTATATGGAAATTCGATGTCCTTAATTTTAATATTACATGATGACATGCTTAATTTATTATTAGTAATTATCATAGAAAAATTAACACAAAAATATAACAATGTAAATGGTTATTTCATCCATATATATATATATAGATATCGAGAATAAACATAACTATTTTATATATAACTAATCAAAAATTTTCATATTCATTTTAAATTCACGATGTAAAAGTAATGACTAAGAATTCACAAGAGTATAAAACATGGAATTAAAATACTTAGAAAAATAAGAAAAACATGATGCAATTATTCTTGAACATTGAAAATAATATATATATATATAGAAATATAAGCCTTTGCAAATAAATTATTTTCATATAAATAATATTCTAAATAAATCTCATTACAAAAAAATGATTTAAATATAATTTTGAAAAAAATAAATATAATTTTTTTCAAATAAAATCTATATATAAAAGTGAAACTCTCCCTTAAAAAAATAAAATTATTCATAAATAAAAAATAACCCACATTAATCATTATATTAAAATAGAATAGGATAATAAAATCAGTATAAATGAATACAATAATATTAAAAAAAATTACCCTAATCAATTTTTAAATGAGGAATTGTAATTTAAACTCAAATAAACACAAGATTACTCATATTTGAATTATAGTTGAATGATTAGAAGAGATCACTTTGGCTTTGTATAAGAGCTCAACCAATGACTGATAGACTCTGATTCAATTTTTTTTCATAATTAGTTGAGGATTTATAGAAAAAAACTATGTTTTATATAAGGACCAAAATAAGATTTCCCGGAATGGTAAATGTTGAAGAGGAATGTTGAAACACACATTTAATCAATTAGAAAAACTAGAACAATAATGCAGACAATACAATTTATTAAAAGAATCATCAGGATAATGAAAATAACATATATGAACAACCGAAATATTCTATTGATTCATATTCCAAAATAAAAAAAACAAAAACCTTACGCTTCGTTGACAAAAATATAATTTAAAATGACTCAAATAGTGAAATAAATGAAAACATCACATTCATTGATTAAATTTGTTAAAAACATTGAAAGATTCACAAATGAATTTTGAAAATAAATAGTATCATTGAAATTTGTAGCTGATAAAGCCGATATGGTATATATAATAATAATATCATATCAAACAAGTACAAATCGATAGTAGAAGGATGTGTCAATAGTGAAATCAGAAAGGATGTGTATAACCTGACAAAACCAGATGATTCAAACATATACTAAATAATCAAAATACCTTCCTCAATGAACATCTAGAGAAAATGGGGCCCTATTAATCATTCACTTACTTTAGAATCCCTCATCAGTGATCAGACCACACTTGATCACTGTAAAAACTCCTCAGTGTCACCTAGATCATCAGGGA
Source organism: Viscum album (assembly GCA_963277665.1). Lineage (NCBI taxonomy): Eukaryota > Viridiplantae > Streptophyta > Magnoliopsida > Santalales > Viscaceae > Viscum > Viscum album. The sequence goes on from OY728143.1 coordinate 32,511,014, forward strand.
CACTCTGACTTAGCTGAACCTCCATTTTTGGATTAAAACGCTATCATTGACTAATTTCTGCCTTGATTCACTCACCTTGAATCCCACAACTATGCTCAGTTTCATCATGATGCAACTCAGAATCCATGGATCAATCACACAGGCTGATGACTTAAAACTGACAATTCCTTAGATCCCCTTCACCCTTTTGGTCGATGGGCCCCTCCCTTAGTCCCAATTCCACCATTTAGTTATTGATTTATTTCATTTAAATTTATTACTTTATTATTATTTATTATCATTTATTTAATTCCATATAATTATTATATATATATTAAATTTAATTATTCATTTGTAAAATGAATTATAACTTATTATTTTTTAGTTATTCTAATAAAATATTAATATTTCTTATAAATATATTCATACAATTTATTTATATGTTAATAATTTATATATTCAGTATTTCATATATCTATTTTATATATAATAATCATTTATATATTTTTATAAATGAAATAATAAAAAAATTTTCATATCATTTTTATCAATGTTTTAAAATTTTATATAACTCTAATTTTCTAATCATAATGTTACGTAATAAAATAAATTTTATTTTAAGAATTTTAATTTAATTTATATAAAATGTTATGTTATAATTCTAGAAATTATAGATTTATTCATATAAATCATTTAAGAATTAATTAAAGGTGTATCATTATAATAAATATTTAATTATGTTTAAACTATCAATAAATTCTATACAACTATTAACTATTAAAAATATAAATTATGATTTCCACACATATTATTTAATATTAAGTATATAATTCCTTAAAACTGATGATGAAACATTATTCATCCCTCAAAATATCTAAGTCCTCATAATTCATTCATCTACCTCTTAGAAATTATGAATTTTTGTGTTCAGAATTATGAAAACATTGATTGATGAACTCATATACTCTAACACACATATGAAAACATCTAATCTCAAGCAACATCCAGATCATTCCTCAGAAACCAATTGTAAAATCATGATCTATGCATCTGGTTTAGGTTCTGAATCATGATGTGTACTTTTTTTTCTATGAAATAAACTGAATAATTTCATAACACATTAAAAAATAATTGAAGCATACTAGTGTAGGTTCATGAAAATAGAAAAAAATAACTTTTTATAATATCCTTGCAAAGGTAATGGAGAAAACCCTTATAATATAAATTATACGAACTTACCCTTTATCAGAGTTTCTCGACATAGATATTAAAAGTTACATGTGAAATTAATTCTTAATGCATTATGTGAGAATATAATATACCTAGTAAGGGGTTCTGAAAATAATAATAATAAAATTTAAAACATTTTTGTTCGAATAAATAATTTATTGTATTTATACATAGAAGTATATCTCTATAACATTAAATTGATTTAATTTATGAAAAAATTAATTTCATAAAATATTTATATTTGAATAGATCATTTATATTTTCCATTAAAAAATAATAATTTTAGTTAGATCATTCTTGATACGTGGATAACCATAACTAAAACCATAATGCCTCTAGTTATTTATCATATGGAACAATGTTCTCTAAAGAGGTATGGGTTCACTCCCCAATGCATCACATAACATTATACTACTTCCAATTTTTGAAAACACCTTCAATGGACCTTCATTTATGAATTCTAGCATAAAACATTTCAAAACTACATACATAATACTTTTCTCCATAAAATAAAATAACCTTCTTTAAAACATGCCATCAACATATTATTGAGTTTTTCTAAATCCATTTTATGAGAATATTATATTTATTATTACTATATTTATTTGAAATTATTAATAAATGGATAGTTAAATAAATGGAAAAAAGATTCATATATATAATTTTCCTTCATAGAATAATTATAAACAATAAATAATTATGTTTCATAGAAAAAATTATAAAAGAAACATTTTAATAAAAAAATTAATTCTTTGAATAAATCCTTGAGTTTAGTAAAATTGGAAATAAAACATAAATTTAAAAATGAAACCCTCCGTGTATTATGAATGCATGTTATATTGATGTTATACCTAATTTATGGTCATGACTATATAAAAATGTGATATTCTAAATTTTGTTATAAAATGATGACATTTTTAGTTTCTTATGGGTTATTTTTTTAGAAACGTCACAATAAAACTATAAATATATTAAAATTGTATCATTGTTATATATATATAGCATGAATTAACATAAAAATTAAATATGTAACTAAAAAATTACATACAAAAACTCATTTTAGAAATTAATAGTGTATACTATGAATTCAAAAAAGAATAAAACATGGAATTAAAATACTGAAAGAATTGAAAACTATTAAGCGTTCATTCTTGAACATTAGAAATAACACGTATATTTATATATATTGATAAATAAAATGTTTTAAAAATAAATTATTTTTATATAAATAATAATTTAAATATATCCCCTAATACAAAAACATAATTAAAAACAATTTTTATAAAAATCACTATATTTACATACTAATACTATCAGAAAATAAAATTGATAATATCTCATAAAATAATAACTTAAATCACATATAACAAATAACCCATACTAAGGGTTATCTTAAAAAAGACTAGTATAATAAAATAATAAAATATGAAAACTAGAATATTAAAACATGATTTAAAAAAATTCCTTTAATCATTTTGGAAATCAAGAATTATAATTTGAAAACAGAAATTACAATATCACCCTAACCAAAATTACAGTTGAAAATGTACGAGAGATCTCATTGGCTTCAGACAACCACACATGTCACGAACCACCTCAAGTACCACGGTAACCCAATAACTGAGTCGGAGATGACATAGCCTGAAGGGTGTTCGTAATCCCCATGGGTCGGTGACTAGCACGATGAATCAAACACCATACAAGTGGGAATGATTTTTTCGATTAGAATGTTGAAGAAATAGAAACAAGACAATATTCATAAAAATGGGATTCTCTAATTGGAGTAAAGTACTAGAATAAAAAAATGACATAAAATTCCTAAAGTACTAGTGACCAAGTAATAAAATGGTTATATAACCCCAAGTTCCCCAAGGACACAACTCACCATGTCCAAATCTCAATAGTGGGATCTACCTCAAAGAGATCCCTCCACTTTTCCCAAAGCTAAAAGAATAATGTATATTAAAAAATGAATGCATATGTAGTGGATGAGACACATAAAAATTTGATTCCACTAATGATTCAATAATATATTGAAAATATAGATTATCTAATGAAAAAAATTCAACTATCAAACTAAACATATTTATAAACTCAAAAGCATTTTTATGAAAATAATGATGTATATTTGAAATGATGGAAATTTAATTTAAGAAAAGAAAATACAATGATTGAATATTTATAAAAAATGGATTAAATTAAAATGTAACGTAAAATTGTTTATATAGATTCAAATAGAATATTAATTAGTTCAAATATATAGATATATATTTATACCTCTAATATAAATCTCAAGTGTGAAACATGGTCATATACAAAATATGTACGATAGTATTTAAAGCTATTAGACTCCACAATATCTTTATGAACTCATCAAATAATATATACACACATCCCTATGACACTTTGAAAAGGATACTCTTCACCAACCCTTCAGGGATGTGACCCACTAAATATATGTTTTAGAATGTTGTAATAGCATTGAGTGTGTCAATATAACTCACCAATTACCTATGTCTTGGATTTTCTCTTACAAGATGGGAAATTTATTTTAAGACTGCATAAAATAAAATTTTTTCTCATTCTCTGAGATTAAATTACAATTTTCCATTTATAAAATAAAATGGGTTTATAATAAAAAACAAGTCTCTTTCAAAAGATACAACCATTGTGTTTCTATCAAAAAAAATTTATTCCATTTTCACATGTTTGAAATCCATCCAACCCCAATTTCATAATTTCAAAATTCATTTCTCAATTATATTAAACAATATAATTGAAATTATTTTCATTAAAATCCAGAGATTAAATTAAAATATTAAATTATCCATTATCTATAAAACAGACCCCAATTCAGTTGAATTTTGGGGATTTCAAAATATTTATGCCAAAACTACATCCCAATTCACTTGATTAGGGTTTTATCAAATCAATTGAAATTAATATATTATATTGAATTTAAATCAACAATTAAAATAAACTAATCAGATAAAATTTAATTTATTTGGATAATCAGAATGGAACCACATAAATTTTGATGAATGACACATGCAACAGTGCCCATCAACAGGAATGAAGGTGAATAAGATCTCAATGAAAACCCTAGAAGAAATATAAAAAACAATTGGCCAACAATCCATTAAATCTATTTTGATCTATTGGAAACACATGGGTGGAGAAAAAGATAAAATCAAGAACGAGTATAAAAAAATACTTGAAAAACATACCACATGAGAAACTATGATCAAACGTCAATAGAATGGATCAAAAATTATTGGAAGGCTACATAGATTCCTAGAAAGAGCCTTAGGTCAACAAATAAATAACTAAAGAGGACCCAAATGAATCTAAATAGTTCCACTGGTTGTTCTAAAAACACAGTCATGGTATTACATGACATGTAATACCAATACATGTTGTGAAATGCTTATATTTTGAACTTGTCGATACAAGAACAATTATTCATTAAAACTCGATTATCCAACATTAAAAATAGATAGTTAATTCATCACGACATGTAATGTTAACTCACAACATGTACCCAGAATAGTGTGAAGCAGTTCACGACTTCCATGTAGGACTATTATATGAAACTCCCAATTGAAACTCAACCCTTTACCCAAAACAATGCAATGGAAAACCAACAAATGGTTTAAGACATACATTTTAGAGTGGTAACATGATGTTACAACCTCCCCACCATAAAAACATTATATCCCCAGAATGCGTAGGGATACAAATACATGCCAAAGATATGAGTTCACTAGTCTCTCTTAAGTGACCCACATTCCCAAATATATTGAATATCATAAACATGATTCCATAGTGTAGGAACCAAATGTATCATCTTTCCACGAAGTACCTTGGATTCAAAATAAATTATAAGGACTAGGCTTTATGTCAAAGATAATTCAGGTTCAATCTCAAGATCACTCCAACATAATTAATGTGACAGATCGGAGAGTTATTTTATTAGTTTTGACACATGTAACACATTATGTATCGATGTAAGCTATGGATGAAGTTATAAATGACATGAAACATTCTTTATATACTCAAGTACATCATAAGGGTCCCAAAAAATGAGGAAAAATCTTCCCATTCCTCCTAAGACACCGATGAACCAACCAGGGTGAAACATTCAAGAACACTTTATCACCAAATGAAAACTCTAAAGGTCTACAACACCGATCAATATAAAATATATTGGATTTATGTTGTAAATATTATATGACGAATCAGATAAATCTTATCTTTCTTATCCAGCACCATGCATGGTCCAACTAGGGATCTTTTACCAATATTCAACCAGAATAATATATATTTCAAGGGCCTTCCTTACAAGGCATCAAAATGATCCATCTTGATTGTGGATTGATTACTATTCCTATATGAGAACTCAACCATCCCTAATAGATAATACCAAGCCCGTCCATAGAAGATAACACATGAGTGAAGTGTATCCTCATTAATTAGTATATCCTTCTCTATATAACCTTCCTATTGTGCATGGTTGGCTATGCTCAAATGAACCTAATATCCTATATCCTATTGAAGGCCTCTCCAAAATTGAGGAGAAAACAGTGGATATTTATCAGAGAGTATAATAGATCGAAATACATGCAGACTAAAAATCTATTTAACATGGAATCTTCCCACCTCTTAATCCATGGTGGCATCATGAATGAGTGTAATTATAGCTTACTTGGTTAGAATATAAATCGAGACTCATATCACATTTTTATTTCTGAGGTTGTGGGGAAACCCCACCAAAAATGACTATAGATATCTCATCTCACTTCCAAGTATGGATATGTGGTCATTGAATAAACCCTAAATGATTTTGGTGAACTAACATAACCTGATGGAACATATAAGAATGAGATTTAAACTCCTTAATGCATCACCTCATCCTTAGACACTAGAAATTCTGCCACACATCATAGAACATTTTTTTCTTCTTGGGTGCACTGACCACAAGGAATTATGAAAATTCCCCCATCACATAATTCCATGTTTCTAAAGTAGAAACCATGAGATTATGATTGCATAAAATTATCTCTTTGAAGAATGAATACTATGAAACTGTCCCCCACTATAATGAGAGTCCATAATTTTATAGAAATTACTATCAAGCAATTGGTCATAAGGAATCATCTCGAGAAGGGAGGATGATAACTGAATCTTGGATAAAGAAATATCAGAACCATTCTTATAAACACTAATATGAAACTATGAAAAATGATACATCAAGTTCCACTCTTTGGAATATTTTTTCACTGCATGGATTGGATGTTTCCGGCTTAACCCATCTACAATGACATTCCCTTTCCAAAGGGTAGAGGTAATGTCCTTGTCAAATGATTATAGATACTCAACCCAACATCCCTGAAGAAGATTAAAATATTCTTGAGAGATGATATAACATAATATTTTGTGGTCTTAGAACATGGTAAACTATTCTCTATAATCGAAATTCTGCCAACACATAAGTGTGTGAATTATAATTGCAAGTTCGTGATTGGGGGAAGGATAATTCTTCTCATGTTTCATTAGATAAAAATATCCATAGGTAACAACATGATTACCTCTCATAATAAAAAAACACAAAAAATAAGCTGATTCATTAAAAAATAATGAATAGCCCACCCAACCTCATGAGGAGTGAACGAAAAAATAGAATTGAAAATAAGATTCAACTCCAACAATGAACTTTGAAATTTATCATCTAAAATAAACATCACCCCTTATGAGTTAAATTAGTCATCAGGGAAGACAAATTTGAGATGTTGTTCATGAACATGAGGTATTATTAGGCTATTAACAAGAGGCATTGATTCTTAATGATATTTTGTTATAGCTCCCATGCCATAACAACCTTCAACATCTCAGGAGAAAATTATATACCTTGTTTATACACCACATGTCCCAAGAATTTCTCTTCATGAATCATAAAAACACATTTTGAGATCATGTAATAGAGTTGGTGACTTCACAGTAGAGTCAGAACATTTCTCAGATGATGTACATGTTGCAGCTTAGATTTAGTGTAAATAAGGTTGTCATCCACACAGTCCAGTACAAAACTATCCAGATACTCATAGAATATCTTTTTCATCAAATCCATGAGAAATGTACAAGAATTTATCTAACAAAGGGAATAAAAAGGTAATCATAATAGCAATACATACACCAAAAGTAGGTATTTTGAATGTTAGATTCCTTTATCCTCAACTAATGGGAACCCAACTGACAATTTATCTTTGAAAACCACTTCTCACCTTTCATATTATCAAATAGATAATCATTTTTATGGAATAGATACTTTTTCTTTATTGTGAATGGATTGAGTTTCCGATCATCACATATGTGAAGAGATCCACCAGCCTTCCTAGTGAAGAGATCCAATACCACCAAAGGCGACACAATCAGGCCTATAAATCCATTCTTAATAATATCAACTAACTATAGCTTCATCTATTTCATTTCAACAAGTTCTATGTGGTTGGAGATAATTCAAACTGGTTGAGTACTAGGACATAAGTCAATGGAGAACTCTGCTTCCCTTACCAGTTGAAGACTAGTGAACTCCAATGGAAACACATTGGCAAATGAGATGATTACTACAGGGAGATCATTTCTCAATGATTCCCTCTCTAGATAAAAATAAGACACTAATATCACTTTCCAAAACTCTGGAAATTAATGTAGAACTTTGCTCAACCCCAAGTCGCAATTTTCTTGAAAGACAAGAGACGCACCTATAGGTGTAGCCATGTAGACCCAAAAAAGATACCAAACCATTAAAGATTTATTAGAAAAGAGAAAATTCATCCAAAATATGAAGTCACGAGAATTCATATCATGAACTAGAAAACTCCAAACCCGATCAACAAAAGAAAGAGAGAAGACAAAAGTGGGATTATGAAGACCCTTCTTCTCTAAATACCAAGGTGTGTAGTAATATCCATTGAACAAGATATTTATTCCACATGATGATTAAGAATATTAACAATAAGGGTTGAAATAAATTAATGTGATGCCCCAATATCAAATAGAGTAGTAAAAAATGAAAATTCTATAGTAATGGTACCTATCACTGTCACTGGACCCATGTTTACTTCCTCTAAAGACACATCCACTATTTAATGAATCATTGTTCCATATTCCTATGATAAGAATATAAGGAACCTGCCTTAAAGAGTACATAATATAGAATTAAATGAATAATTCACATTGAGGATCCTTTCATGTTTAGAGTTTTAGAGAATTAGGACCTAACTATTACATCTCAAAAGATTTCAAAACAGACACTTCTACACAGTTTCCATTTTTTTCATAAAATATAAACTCTTGAGAAAAAGAGTCTTGTCTAATTCCACATTTTAGAAAACATGACATTTCCTTGATCCCATCCTTGACCCTATTCATCTTTAAGTCCTGTAAAAACATTTCAAAAGTAGGGATTAACATAAAAGGCTCACTAAGAGTTATAAAATAATGAATGTAAACATTTTTTCATAAATACATACAAAACATATACTCATTTACTTACCTTATTAAATCATAAGATTTAGAAATGATGCATAGAAATCATTAATCATAAAGGTAACTTGTGGCATCCATATAATACTTATATTTTAGCTATCACATATATATAGGGAGTTACAATGAAATACCCATCACAGTATATTCCCTAAATCTCTTAGGAGAAACATTTACGTTTACCTCCGCCATCTTTTCCAATGAATTGGAGAGCTATATCGGGCTCACCCACCCTAGGTTTATCATGAAACCACCCATATACATAAATAACTCCCATGAACCATAACTATATCATAATACATAACATAAGCATAAATGAAAGATAACATTTCCAAATAGCAATAAAAAATTATCATTTCAAGATATTGAAATAATAAATCCATTCTCAATAACATTTTCAATACCAAAATATGTAAAAACTGTATATCATATTTATTTTTCCATTTAAAAACATTACGTCTAGTTATGGAATCCAAAGATCAACTGATACTTGTGGAGGCAGAAAGGTTGTTATCACCACCTATGCTAAAATGAAACATTCTTTTTTTTGACATTTTGTAATAAGATTTGTAGAAAAATATTCCCATTTAATGAAATGAAATGTGGAAGGTGTTTATATAGTGTATAAATGAATGGCGTGTATTAATACAAAATATTCCTCAATTAAAAGAGATTGAGACGAAGTCCCTTACCTTTTGTCTGACTTGAATCGATCATTCTCTAATATCCTGAATAATAAAATAAAGTTAGTTTAAACTTTCATATGAAATTTTATTCATGTTTATTATTCCTTTTCTATCACTTCATACAATTTTATAAACAATATTTCATCATTTATGTTAATAACATTCATTTTGTCGCTATTTAGTACTTTAGTCAAAAATGAATACCTTATATTTACATGTTATCCATGTGTTCAAAAGTTCATTATATCCAGAAAAAAACTCATAATTTAGATATCATATATATCATATATATATAGTATATACATTTATTTATAATAGTACATAATATTTAGAAGAAAGAAAGGAACTGCTCCGTTCATGAAGATGGTAATCCGTACGTGCACATGAACGCTACTTTCATCTCGATTTCTTATTTTAATGGGATGAAAACATAATGATACACTGGTATATTATAAATACAGTACAATATCATATATAATATCATTAACTTCATCTTTTATACATATCTTATAAGGCATTAATGAGTCACATCACTTTGAGGGGGCGGTATTCCGCACATCCTCAAATTAGATTATCGTATTTACCCACTATAGAAACCATAAAGGCATGATATAAATTTAAATTATAGAAGCATACGGAAATAATAAAGATAATATAGATCATATATAAATATTGTTTAAATCATAATGGCCACCAGGAGTGGTGATAAGAGGTAATTGAACAATCATCATTTCATGAGACTTTAATTTTCCATCCACAGAAATATTATGTTCTTCACCCATTCAATGGAGGTGTGTGTCGGTGTAGTATGAATAATTCATATTAAAAAATTCAAGTATATCGAGGATAATATTATTGTTAAAAAATAAATTAATAAAAATGGTTTAGGGGTTGGAGATGTAAAATAAAAGAAAAAAATTTAACAGAAACTATTACCTTTAATCTGCGTAACTCCCTTTGGTTTGAACCAAAAGAATTCTTGATGTTCCATGTTCCTAAGGTAAGGATTATAGAAGGATTATAGATATTTACAGAGCTCAATTGGGTAAAGTATGGATGAGAAAAATGTCTTGAGAGGTTTGAGGAATTGGTTAGAATTGGCCTCCTTATATAAGGGGGGACGGGCTCTTTAGGAATGTGTGAGAACATTATTGTATTATAAACATATATTCAGTTTCAAAAGGACAAAAAATAATTAAAGATGAATATTAGATGACTCATGGTTGAAATAAAATCATCCAATCAGAATTGGACATGTTTTGGTTAATATTTTAATCATTATAATCTTATTTATTTATAAAATTTATTAATGAGGTAAATACCGCATCATTATTGTGTCATGAATAATTTAATTTATTCCATATCTAAAAATTATGAAAAAATAATATCATGTAGGAAATTTTTTTATCATTCCAATGAATATTTATAGATAAAAATATGACATTATATAACACCATATAAAAATTTATTTACTAAAATCTTTTTGTTTATGTCAGTCTTGCCTTTACATTAAATTAAATAATCTAAAGTGTCATTATCATTAATAAGTTGCACCATGGTGTCCCAAAATTGACACAAGGATGCCCATGGTTGGCCATTACTCATCCAGTAAGGTTAGTAAAAGTCTTAATGTAATTTGAATTATTATAATATTCTTTTTACATTAAATTACCTTATTTACCTTTAATCGTGGTAAATAAAAGCCAAAAGTTACTAATCACAAAAAATTATTTTCATCTTATTAAACCACATTTTACTAAATAATAACAACCATATATTTCGAATTTATGAAATTTAATTCATATAAGTGGAAATTTTCATTTAAATGAAACAGTCATTTGTAACTACTAGTTAGTGGTATCATTATTCCACAAATATTGAAGTTTTTCAGAAAAATACAAAAAATTTAACCTAAGCTATATTTGATATTCCTAATTCAAAAATGATTTTTATTTTCCAAAATTAAAAACATAAATGTGTCATTAATTAATTTTAAAATTAATTTACATTGTTAAAACGAATAGCGTGTTTTTAAGAAACAATAACTATCAAAATATTGACACTTGTTTATGTCAAATTTCAAAGTGAAATTAATTCCAATGACCAAAATTAGATTAAATTGTAAAAATATATTATTTTTACACTTTAAAACCAACTAAAATGATAATATAACAATATAAATAAATTAGAATAAAACATAGTTTTGAATAAAATAAAATATTTTCACTATTCATTAAAAAAATGAACTGTAGCAGAAAAATTACAAAAATTTACACAAAGTAAATTTTGATGTCACCATTCTAATAAATGATTTTATTTGGCCATATAGAATTTATTAATGTAACCAAAACTAGATTTAATGAGGGATCACTATTAAAAGGTGATAAATCATCCTTTTAATGTAAATTATGCTTAAAATTAGATTCATTCATATTTTATGAATCTAACATTTATTAGATAAATGTAAATAAATTTATCCAAAATGTATAATATTTTTTTAGTTAGTTTTGTTCATTCCTGCCAATACAATTTCTAGGATGAAACTACCATTTAAAATAAATATATTATATTATTAGTGTGCAATGTAATATTTCAATGAAACCCATTGTTGTGTATCAGGTAGTATATCAAACATACAAACCCATTTAAAGTAAAATTAATATTTAATTCAGAAATATTAATAAATATGAAATATGTCTTATTCTTCATTTACTTGGTATGTTACATCCTTCCCCCATTTTTGGAAATTGCATCCTCACAATTTCTATTCACTTATCAAAATAAGTGGGGGTATTTATCCCTCATTACATATTCAGATTCCCATATTTCCTCTTCAGTCATATGGTTTTTCAACAAAACCTTTACCTGGTAAATTACCTTATTCCACAACACATTCTCTCTACGGTTATGAATATAGACTATTTGTTATTTATAAGAGATATTCTCTTCCAACTTAACTACCTCTAGGCTCAAAACATGAGATGGATCTGGTATATACTTTCCCAACATTGAAACATGGAAGAGATTGTGTACCTTGGATAAAATTGGAGGTAAATCCACTCTGTAAGAAACTGATCCAACTTTCACAACAATTTCATATGGTTTAATGAACCTTGGACTGAAATTTCCCTTCTTCCCTAAATGCACCACACTTTTCCATGGAGAAACATTGATAAAGACATGATCACATACCTCAAAAGAATTATCCTTTCTGTGGTTATCTGTATAAATTTTCTGTCTTCTCTGAGCTGTTCTCATGTGATTCTGAATCAACTAAACTTTCCCTTCCATATCATCTACCAATTTTGGTCCCATCATCTTCCTTTCACCTACTTTATCCCAAAAAGCTGGAGTTCAATAACGCTTTCCTTGTAAAACCTAAAATGGAGCCATTTGTATACTATAATGAAAACTATTATTATACTAAAATTCAACCAAAGAAAGATTTTGGTCCTAACTTACCTGATAATCCATCAAGAAAGAACATAGAATATCCTCGAATGTATAAATTTTTCGTTCTGATTTCCCGTCTAATTGAGGGTGAAAAGCTGTATTGATATTTAATTCAGTACCCAACAACTTCTGAAGGCCTTTCCAAATGATATAAGTAAACCTGGGATCATGATCAGATACAGTGGAGAGAAGAACTCCATGCAACCTAACTACCTCTTTAACATACAACCGAGAAAGTTGATCTAGAGACAAAGTATCTCGAATAGGAAGGAAATGAGATGATTTAGTCAATTGATCAACTGTAACAGAGATTGCATTTTTACCTCGAGATGTCTTTGGTAACCCCCAACTATGTTCGTGGATATATTTTCCCATTTCCACTTTGGCACTGGTAGATGCTGAAGCATCCATTTCAATAACTTCAACTCTACATTAATCTACTAACAAGTCAAACACTTCACTTTAAAATCAACAAAATCTCTTTTCATTCCATCCCACCAGTAATACTCATGGAGATCTCTGTACATCTAATTACAACCATGATGAACTAAAAACAGAGATCTATGAGCTTCACATATCAACTCAATCTTCAACTGTGAATCACAAGGCACACATAATCTCTTCCCAAACCTCAATACACAATCATTATCAATGTTAAAATCAGGCAACTTACCCTTCTGAACCAGCTCTACCTTTTTATGCAACTCAATGTCTTCCTTCTGTGCTTGCATAATTCTATCTAATGGATATGATCTCACTGATACCAGATAAAAAATAGAATAATTTCCTACACCAAAAACTTCATTGCCAAAGTATATCAATTCAAAAACCAAAGGATCTTGTTCCAATCATAACATGTTTAATAAAGCATTACATTTTCGACTCAATGCATCAGCCACAATATTTTTTTTCTTGGATGGTAATGGATCTTGCAATCACAATCTTTGATTAATTCCATCCATTACTCTGTCTCAATTTCAATTCTTTTTGAGTGAATATATACTTCAAACTTTTGTGATCAGTATATTTTTCACACTTTACTCTATCCAAATTATGCCTCCAAATTTTTAAATCAAAAACAACAGCAGAAAATTCCAAATCATGTGTAGGTTAATTTAACTTGTGAGGTTTCAACAAACATAAGGCATAAGAAACTACCAAATCATTATTCATTAGGAAACAACCATGTCCATTCAACGAAGATTCACTATAGATAACAAAATCACCATTTCTGGATAGCAGTGCCAAAACTGGAGCTTTCACCAATCTTATTTTCAATTCTCGAAAACATTCATCACATTCTTTTGTCTAGATGAACTTAACACCTTTTCAAGTTAACTTAGACATTGTACTAGATAACCGTAAAACAATTTCAACAAACCTCTAGTAATAACATGCCAAACCAAGATAACTAGGAATTTCAGTTAGATTTGTGGGTCTTATCCATTCTTCAAAAACATTTTTTAGCAAGCTCAATTGTTATGCCAATATTTGAAATAATGTGATCAATGAAAGAAATTTGTTGAAATCAAAACTTGAACATGCTGAATTTCCAATAAAGTATCTTTTCATTAAATTTTTTCCAAACAACCCTTAAATTAATTTCATGTTCCTACTTACTTTTGGAATAAACCAAATTATCATCAATTAACACAACCACAAACTTATCCAAGAACTCAAAAAAAATCTATTCATAACATCCATGAATAAATAAGGTGCATTTGTAAAACCAAAAGGCATAACTTCCAATTCATAATGGCCATATCTAATACAAAAAGTGGTCTTCATAATTTCTGCATCCATTACTTTCAATTGATGGTACCCCGACTTCAAATCAATCTTCAAAAATATTGATCTCCCTATAACTGATCAAACAAATCATCGATATGAGGTAAAGGATACATAATCTTAATAGTGATTTTATTCAATGCTCTATAATCAATGCAGAGTCACATTGAACCATCTTTTTTTAACAAAAAATAAAGAAGCACCCCCATGGTGATGTGCTAGGTTGAATAAAACCTTTATCTAATAACTCATGCAATTTCTTCATTAACTCAAAAAGATAAATTTGTGTCATTCGATTATGGGGTTCTGAAATTGGATTATCATCAGGAATTAAGTCAATGGTAAATTCAACATCTTGATCGGGTATAATACAAGGCAAATCATCAGGGAAAAGATAAAGGTACTCATTTACCATTGTCACATCATTAATATGAATAGTTCCTTGGTTTTCAAAAATATGTGTAAGGATACATTCATTTCCATCCTTTACTAGTTTCTCAGCTTCCTAATATGTTATCAATAGCAAGGGTTCGGTTTTGTATACAAAAAACGCATTCTGAAAAGCAACATCTTTAGCTCTTCTATAAATCATAGCATGATAAACAAAAAATCCAATCCATGACCAATATGACATCAAACTCTACTAGAGGAAAAACAATAATGTTTTCAGGTAGATTCATTCTGTACACAAGGACATGAATGTTATTATGCTTTCTTTTTGTCTCAAAATTTCCTCTAGGTGTTATTACTGTATGTTCTTTATTCATATCCTGAGATGGAATTCCCAATTTACTAGAAAAATTCTCATAAATGAAAGAGTGTGTAGACCCTGAATCAAACAACACATTGGCATAATCTGAAAAAACAAATATTTTACCGGATACAACTTCATTTGATGGCCCAACATCTGCTGAAGTAGTTTCAATGGATTTCACCACCTCTTTCTGCTTGTAGTTTGGCTACCTTCCTTTAGTTGAGTTCTTTGTTGGACACTCATTTTCATAATGACCCATTTAATTGCACTTAAAACATTCTGCTGACTGTAAATTAGATTTTTTCCTACCATTACCGTGATATTTTTAGTGAAAGTAAGACCCTTATGTACCATTTTACCACATCAGTATCACATACCCTAATTCAAAATACATTCCCTAGCATGCTTTTTACAACAATTTTTACAAACTATAATCTTAAGTTTCTTACCATCTGACTTTTTTGAAGAGTTATTCCCTTTTTTCTACCACCCCGACCTCTTATTCTGTTGTTTTGTCAAATAAGACCAAATCATTGAAAAACTCCATTTCCACCTTCTCCACACATTGAAAAAGTTTTTCATATCTTTTGAACTCACGATAAGCTAATTCCCTTCGATACTTTGGCATTAATCCTGAGTAAAAACAGTTGATTTTACTATTAAGATCTCGTATGAAATTTGGAGCATACCTTTCCAGTCAAGTAAATTTTTCTTCATAAGCGGCCACTGAATCATCCTCATTCCACAATTCCCGGAATTATTTTTCCATTATAAGATGAACCACCTTAGGAAAATATTTCTCAAGAAACATAACTTTGAATTCATCCCAATCAAGAGCATCAATCTCCTCACAATCCCTGTTATTTTTCACCATCAACCACCATTGATCAGCTTCACCTTAATAATGGTAAAAAGATAGGCATTCCTTTTGATGTTATGAACATCCCATGACATCAAAAATCATTTCCACTACTTTAATCCACCCTTCTAGCACCGGATCAGATGATCCTCTAAAATATGGGGGATTTTGCCTCATGTAATGCTCCACTACTGACATGTTCATTTGTGGTTGATTTGTCCGATCCCGTATATGGATACCACCACCATTTATAGCCTCAGTCAAATATTCCATCACTGCAAAAAACTGTTCAGCTCCAATTCCAACTATCTCAGGTTTCTGATTTGGAAGGTTTTCTTCCTTTTGATGTCGTCCCAACATAGCTTCCATGTTCCCTTTGTATAAATCCATTCTGAACAAAGAAATATCTTAAGCGATGTAACATGTTAATATGTAAATGCTATATGATATCAATATTAACATAAATTACTTTATAGATATTAATTTAACAATACACTAACTTCTAAATATATCTAAACCGACCTCTATTACCAAATATAAGGAACCAACCTTTCACATTACATAATATTGAATTAAATGAATAATTGTCATTGTGGATATTTTCATGATTAGTTTTTTAGAGAATTTGGACATATCTATTACATCTCAAAAGATTTCAAAACAGACACTTCTACACAGTTTCAATTTTTTCATAAAATATAAACTCTTCAATAAATGGGTCATGTCTAGTTCCATGTTTTAGACAGCATGACTTTTCCTTCATCTCATCCTTGACCGTATTCATCTTTCAGTCATGTGAAAACATTTCAAATCTTGGGATGAGAATAAAAGGCTCAGTAAAGTTATAAAACAAAGAATGAAAACATTTTTTCAATAATACATAAAAAACATAAACTCTTTTTCTTAAATCATGAAATCATAAGATTTATGAAACACACATAGAAATCATAAATCATAAAGGTAACTTGTGGCATCAATATCATAATTATATTGTATCTACCACAGCTACATAGGGACTTAATTTTGAATACCCATCACAGTATATTCTCTAAATATCTTAGGAGAGACATTACCATTTATCTCCGTCATGTTTACCAATAAATTGGTGAGATATCTCAGGCTCACCCACCTTTGGTTTATCACAGAACTATGAGTAAAAATAAATAATTCCCAAGAACCATAACATGATCATAACACTTAACATAACCAAAAAGGAAAGATAACATTTCTACATTTCAATAACAAAATATCATTTCAAGATATTGAAATAATAAATCCATTATCAAAATCATTTTCAATACCAAAATATGTAAAAATATTATACGGTATTTATTTTTCCTTTTTAAAACATTATGGCTTGTTAATGAAGCCAAATATCAAATAATACTTGCGGTGACGGAAATATTGTTATCACCACGTATGATAAAAACAAATATTTTTTTTGTCGTTTAGTAAATATCATCATAGAAAAATATTCCCTTTTAATCAAATCTAAAGTCAATGGTTTTTATACAGAGTATAAAATAATGTTGTGTATTAAAACAAAATATTCCTCAATGAAAGGAGATTGAGACGAAGTCCCTTACCTCGTGTCTGACTTGACTCGATCATTCTTTAATCTCCTGAATAATAAACTAAATATAATTTATACTTTCTTAAGAACCATTTTAATGATTATTATTCATTTTATATCACTTATTACAATATTATAAACATTATGTAATCATTTATGTTAATAACATCCATTTTGTCGATATTTGGTACTTGAGTCAAAAATGAACACATTATATTTACAAGTTGTCCACATGTTCAATACTTCATTATATAAAAAATGAAATTAATCATTTACATATCATAAATAACATACATATAAATTATATATATGTATTTATAAGAGTACATAACATTTAAAGGTGAGAAATGAAATGCACCACTCATGGAGAGGGTAAGCCGTACGTACGCATGAACGCTACTTTCATCTATATTTCTTATTTCAATGGAATAAAAACATAATGATATATAGGTATATTATAATTATAGTATAAAATAATATATAATATCATTACTTCTATATTTTATATATCCCACATAAGGCATTAACGAGTCGCATCACTTTGAGGGGGCGGTAGTCCACACTTCCTCAAATGAGATTATCGTATTTACCCACCATGGAAACCATAATGGTGTGAAAAAATGGGAAGTAAAGAAGTATAATGAAATCATAAACATAATATATACCATATATAAATATATTTCCATCATAATGGTCACTATGAGATGTGGTAAGAGGTAATGGAACAATCATCATTTTGTGACGCATTATTTTTTCATTCACAGAAACAGTATGTTTTTCACCAGTTAGATGGAGGTGTGTGTAGGTGTAGTTATAATGCTTCTTATAAAAACATCCAAGTATAATTAAGATACTTTTGGTTTTAGAAAATAAAGCAATAAAAAGTGTTTAGGGGTTGTAGAAGTAAAATAAAACAAAACAATTTAAGAGAAACTGTGACCTTTAATTTCGGTAACTCCATTTGTTTTGAACGAAAGGACTTCTTGAAGTGCCTTATCCCTAAGGTATCGATTCTAGGAGGAGGAGAGGGATGTAGGGAGATTAATTGGTCCAATTTTGGATGAGACGAATGGCTTTAGAGTTTTGAGGAATTGGTTAAAAGTTGTCTCTTTTTTTAAGTGGGAGGTGGGGCTCTTTAGGAAAGTGTGAAAACATTATTTTATTATAAACATAGATTCGGTTTCAAAAGGCCCAAAAATCATTAAAGATGAAGATAAGATTACTAATGGCATTATAAAAATCATCCAATCAGAATTTGACATGTTTTGGATAATATTTTATTCATTATAATCTTATTTATTTAAATAATTTATTAATAATGTAAATACTGCATCATTATTGTGTCATGAATAATTCAGTTTATTAAATATCTATAAATTATAAAACAAATACTACCATGTATTAAATAATTTTATCATTCCAATGAATATTTATAGACAAAAATATTTCTTATATAACACCAAACAAAAATTAAATTACTAAAATCTTTTTGTTTATGTCATTTTTCCATTACAATAAATTATTTAATCTAAAGTGTCATTATAATTCATAAGTTGCTCCATTGGGTCCCCAGATCGACACAAGGATGCCCATGGTCGGAAATAAATCATCCAATAATGTTATTACAAGTTTTATGTTAATTTTTAATTATTATATTATTTATTTTACCTTGAATTACCATAATTTCGTTTAACCGCGGTAAATAAAATCAAAAGTTACTATTCACCAAAAAAATATTTTCATCTAATTAAACAAAATTTTACTAACTAATAACAACAATGTATGTTGTATTTTTGAAATTCAATTCACATAAGTGGTAAATTTTCATTTAAATGAAAAAGACAGTTTTTTTAACTTCTACTAAGTGGTTTCAGTATTCATAAAAAATTGATGTTTTTTAGAAAAATACCAAAAATTGAGCATAAGTTATATTTTATATTCCGAATTCAAAAAAGATGATTATATTTCCAAATTAAAAAAAATAAAAGTTTCATTAACTAATATTAAAATTCATTTCCGTTTTTAAAACAAATAGCATATTTTTAAAGACAATAACTATCAAAAGATTGACAATTGTTTATGTCCAATTCCAAAGTGAAATTAATTCCATTGACAAAAATTGGATTAAATGGTAGAAATATATTCTAATAACATATTAAAACCGATTAAAAATATAATCTAACCATATAAATAAATCCGATTAAAACATAGTTTTGAATTAAAATACAATATTTTCACTATTCATTAAAAATATGAACTTTATCGGAAAAATTCCACAAAATTTACACATTAAATTTTTATGTCCCCATTCTAAAAAAATATTTAATTTGGTCATATAGAATTTATTTATGAAACCAAAACTATATTTAAAGAGTGTTATCCAATAAAAGGTGATAAATCGGCCTTTTAATGTAAATTATTCTTAAAATTAGATTCATTCACATTTTAAACCTCTAAAATTTATTAGATAAATGTAAATACATTTAACAAACATGTATAATAATATTTTAGTTAGTTTTGCTCATTCCCGCCAATAAAATTGCTAGGAGTTAAATACCATTTCGAATAATAATATTATATTATTAGTGTGCAATGTAAGATTTCAAAGAAACCCATGGTAATGTATCGGGTACGCTATCAAACATAGCAGCCATTTTAGTGTAAAATTAATTTCCAATTCACAAATATTAATAAATATGAAATATGACCTATTCTTTATTTACTTGGGATATTACATAGAACCCTTTTGTATGTGATACAAATATTTACCATGTGGTGCTAGGAGGATATGATGATACTTTTCCACTTTACAGAGATGAGAAATGATGGCAGAATCTGTTTAAGTGCACTGAATGTTAGTATGGACAATTGTTCTTGGTGGAGTTGGTAAAAAATATCAGGGAATATCTTATCTTGCCACACAGATAAAATGTAAAATAATATCCTCCTCGTGCTGTATGAGGACTTGAATAACTCTTTAATCATGAACTATCATGATTATCCTCACATATTCATTTTTCTTTAAAGGAACTAATGGTGCCATTGGGAGGAATATAATCTCTTAGCAATCCTAACTTTCTATCCATGTCCCTATCAATCATCATTGTTATATCAATCACATCATCCTAATTGGGATGCTTTAGTAAAAAATAACTAAGAAGAGATATCTGATCAATTTCCCTACTTAAACCATTCATTTTACATACTCTAATTAGATACAATCTAAGGAGAATACAACACAAGATAAATAATGAAATTTTAATGATCATTCATAATTCTACCGACCTTAACAATCATTAAAAACCATGCACACTTATCCAACACAATTG
Source organism: Viscum album (assembly GCA_963277665.1). Taxonomy (NCBI): domain Eukaryota; kingdom Viridiplantae; phylum Streptophyta; class Magnoliopsida; order Santalales; family Viscaceae; genus Viscum; species Viscum album. The sequence continues at coordinate 32,532,210 of OY728143.1, forward strand.
ACACATGATAGAAAAATTCAATGAAAATAACCTTGAATTACTTCCAATGTAAGCCTTCATGTTTCCTGGAATTCACCATCATGTCCAACCATCTCTTACTTGGTACTTCTTGTACAATGGAGAACACCTTACCATGATCATGTACGGTGTTTCCAAGAGCTCAAACAAATGTTCTATCTTTCTCAACCCTTCCTCATCACAATGGGGGTAGGTGGAACCGTTGAAAACTGGTGGTTTTGTCGAACAAAATTTTGAGAATGATTCCTAAGAGGACCCCCTAAGGATCCATATATAGATCCTAAAAATGACTCATGGTGAGGCCCTCCCCAATACTTTGATAGTACGTACAATCACCATTACAAGATTTAGATCGAAAATAGGATGTTGATGCTATGATTTATTATTAAACTTTTTCATAAATATGATTCACAAAATATCATTGACTCATGATATTACAGAACATCATCATAAAACATTGAAGTCATTTGGTTGTGTTCAAATATATCAATGAGAAATTAATCACAACTAAAGGAACAAAATACATTTGTATTTCAATCTATCTAAATAAAAATAGGTAGATGATGAGATCTAATCCACAATAAATTCTTCCCTAACCTCCCTAGCAATGTAATGTTCTTTATTGTGAGAGATGTCTTTGAACTCAATCTGAACTACGTCTTATGTCCCGAAAATATAACAAAAAAAGTATATTGACTTAATGAAAATAGATAAAAATCACCCTCTGATTACACATTGTCATGATGCATCTTAGGTACCCTGATAATCCAAAAACTAAGCTAGATCAAGTAGATCATAATCGTCAGTATCGATCCCCATAGGTCGGGGACCAGCATTAGGTATCATAAAACATACATGTTGGATGGATTTTTTCCACATGAATTTCAAAAAAAGACAACATGCTTTAAAAAAGAAATCTCCATTGGGAGTAATGTACCATAATAAAACAAGGTAAAAAATCCCAAAGTACTACAACCCAAGTACTAAAATGGTAAAATATCCCCAAGGCCCCTACAGAAACAACTCACCATGTCCAAAGCTCAATTGTTGGATCCACCTTTGTGAGATACATTCCCCCTGATCGATACTGGAAGAAGATTGTCTAACACCAACCAAATGAAAATGTAGAGTGTGATCTTAATCCCAGGAGGATACCACCAAATATTGCATTTCAATTTCTAAAAGTAGATTATCCATGTATAATATTTCAATTTTAGAAATAAATATGTTTAGAAATTCAAAATCACTTTTAATAAAACAATCTATATAGTTAAAGTAATTGAAATATACTTTAATAAATGTATTTATAATAATATAATATTTATAAAATAATCACTTAAATAAAATAGTTACAAAAAATTGTTTATTTATATTTGGAAGCAATTTGAATTAGTTCAAAAGAATTGGAATACATTTATATCTCAATTATAATTGATAAGAGAGTAACATGGTCATCTACTAAAATGGTACGATAGTATATCAGGCGATAGGACTTTGAACCCCTTATGTGAACATAGAAAAAAATATAGACACCAATCCCTATGAAACATTCCAAGGGTGCACGTCAGCAACCCATCCCAGATTTTACCCACTACATGTATTTTTATAGTGTTATAATAGTATCGAGTTTTTCCATATAACACGCCAACTTCCTATGTATTATAAGTGATATTACATGATGGGAAATTTATTTTAGTATACATAAAATACAATGAAGATCCATTCTCCATGATTTAAATAAAGTTTTCCATTTAATACCCAAAATTGGATCTTAAAAAAAATACATCTTAAATAAGATAAAACCATACGGTTTTTTATTAAATCATTTGATGCCATTTTAAAAAGGGTGAAATATTTTCAAACCAAATTCTATAATTTCAAAATTAATTTCCACAATTTAATTTCAAAATTTAATTGAAATTATTTCCTTCAAAATCAAATATTTATATTATCTGTTCTCCATAAAACACACCGAATTCAATGTAATTATGGGATTTCAAAATTCTATGCTAAAACCAATTCAAATATCCCTTTTCAATATAATTTAGTTTTATCAAATCAGTTGATAGGAAGTTAATGAATTTAATTTAAATCCATCATTGAAATAAATTGAGATGTACAATGTTAATCAATTTGGCAAATCAGAATGGAACCAACTTCCTCTTTCTTGACGAATGACACCCATAGTGACACCCATCAATCAGAAAGAAGTTGAAGAATATATTGAATCCCAACCAATAATTAATATTTAACACCATATGGAATATATCTGAAAATTTTATAATGATCTATTCAAAATCAATGGGAGTAGAAAGAGATAAATTCATGAACAAGTGGAAACATATAACTGGAAAACACACCACTATAGGCACTATGATACAACATCTAAAGAATGGATCTAATGTGGTAGGAATGATTCAAGGATTCCTAAGAAGAGCCTTAGGAAGAGGGAGAATAAAATAGAGAGGGGATAAAAAGAACTAAATAGCAGCACTTCCTATTTTAGAAACACAATCACGGTATTAAAAAATTTGTAATACCAATACAAGTTGTGAAATTATTATGTTTTTTGACTGTTGAAATGTTATACTTTTTCCATTAAAATTTGATGATATGATTTTAAAACCTAAAATTAATTCAACACGGTGTATAATGATAACTCAGGATGTGTACTCGTCTATGCATGAAGTAGTTCACAACATTATTGCAGGACCATAACCTAATGTCTAGTCTTGTTACCAGGCGTGTATTGATCTGGTAGTAGGATAAAAATATTTTTGAAGGCTGAAAAACCAAAAAAACTATGACTTCGCCATTATGGGAATTCTCTCAATTCAAACTCAGCAATTAACAAAAACAATTTAACAGAAAACTGATAAAACATTTAAGATGTACCTTTCAGAGTGGTAATGGAATGTTACAACTCAAACTCTTTCTAAAAAACTATGTTGAAAGTTTCATTGAACAATGTATTAAGGCATTATATCTAAAAAAAATTATATAGTGGCTAAAACTAGCATTCCAAGAAAGATGAATGTTTAGGTGAAGTGAAAAAACAAACATTTACTGATTAATTGAAAAACAGGAAAAATAATACTGACAAAACAATTTAATAAAAGCAGTAATAGGATAGTTAAAACAACTTATGAAAACTAATGGAATTTTATTTCTATCGATATTCCAAAAGAATATTAGAAAACCTCGAATTGATTTCATTATTGAAAAAAAATAATATGAATAAAATATTTTCATCAAATAAAATTTACAAAATCCTTGACTGAAACTGTATAAAACATTTACTAATTTGAGAATCAATTTTCAAACTCTAATTTATAAATGTAATATTTATTTAAAAAAAGATGATTTAGTTTATATAATAACAATATCATGAAAAAAGTCCAAAATGAGAAAATCATTACGTTTGGAAAGTTAAATCGGAAGGGATATGATAAAATCGTTCAAACGAGATGATTTGTACACCTAATAAAGAAATAATAGTCCTACTACTAAGACAATCTGTAAAAAAACCAAACTGAAGATGCAAGAACTTGGGAAATGCTCACCGGTTCTCGAACCACACTTAGTCAGCATAGAAACTCCCCGATGTCTCCTATATTTTCAATGAAATTAGGGCTCCTTGAAACCTCCCTTGCTGGATTCACTATAATGTGTGTCATGATTTTGTCCCTGACACGCTCAATTAGAACATTGTTGGTGTGCTCAGCCTCAACTCAATTAAATCAGACTCCATTGCTCAAGATCCACACTCAGTGACTCAATCCCGGTGATGCCAAGGATCCCCCTTTAACTTTTTCTCGACACACCCCTACCTTAGTCCCAATTATTCCTTTTATTTATTTTGTAAATTTTAAATGATTATCATTATTATTTATTATAATTTCATTAATTCAAAAATAATCACATATATATATATATGTATTCACTTTAATTCTTATATTGTAAACAAAATTATAATTTATTAATATTTATTTATTAATTAAAGATATTGGTATTTTAGAATAATTTATTCTTTTATTTTAAAATAATTGTGCTAATATATTATTTTTTTATTTCCTACCTTAATTTTATAGATAAAAATCATTATATATTGTTATAATGGAAATAAACTTTATTTTTTATTATGGTTATTGATAATGTTCTTAAATGATATATAAGTGTAAAATTTTAATAAAAATGTTACATAATAAAATAATTTTTTTTTTATAAATTTAAATAAATTTAATTAAAATGGGAATTTTTAATTCCTATAACTAATTTGTTTTATTAAAATAATTAAATAATTAATGAAATATGTTTCATTATAATAAAATTTAACTATTATTAACCTGTTATGAAATTTTATATAATTTTTTCTATTAAAATATAAATTATAATTTCTCATTTATTATTTATTAATGAATATAAAATTCTGAAAAACTCGGGATGTCACATAAGGCACTGAATCACATTGCACTAAAGGATTCATAAAATAATGGTAGTGTGGAATGAGGTATTAATGTGGTCATTACTCATCAGGTGATATCCTAGAGTTATACACTTTTCTTATCCATTGTGGATCGATCAACACAGGCTATTTGTGAAAGGTCTCTCATGCAGTCTCTAATTTTTATGTTAAACCACTAGGTTCATAAACTAGCCCCATGATAAGTGGATTATGAAATATTCTTTAGAGGGAGTCTATATATGATTGTACTATCATGGGATAGTTTTTCTTCATGTGATGTAATAACAAATATCACTATTTATAGGAAACCTAGTCACATGAGTTTATCGAGACATCAGAGACATACAAAAAAACAATTTTCATCTTTAAGGAAATGTATGTGGATAATTCTAATTACAAAATTTTGAAGATACAGGATGGGAGAAATATATAAAACCCCCATAAAAATTGATTAATAGAGACTTATATATACAATGATATGGAAGAATTATTGGATCTAAGGTAGCATTTTACTATAAAAAAGAATGAGGTCTCAAATTTATTTGACTATATTTTGATGGCGAGTTACAAAAAAGCATAAAACATTTATTCATGGACTATAAACAATAACATTAATGTGAGATTTTATTTTGAGACCTCTAATCCTACACTTGATCGTAATACCTCTTGAATTCACATGACTAATGAGACCTCCATGACATAACCTAAATCGTGAGACCTCTTGGTCTTCAAATGCAAATGATACATCTTTCCCTTCATACAAATCATAGGACCACATGTAGTTTAGGAGATCATCCATCTCATAATAGTACCACATAGATCTTTTAATCCTGTTTTTTTTATCTGGAAAATTGATACCCATTAATATTATTTAAAATATTCACAAACTCATGGAAAAGTTACCAATTATTTAAATATAAATGCAATATCATAACTTAGAAAATAAAAAATCATTTAGGAATGTAATTCCTTTTATTAATGTGACACATAGTTTTACTTTTTATATACAGATAATCCTTCTGAATAAAATTCTATCTATAGTTTTATGAGGAAATTTCCCCTAAAATGACTATGGATTTTTCATCACACTATTTTCAAGTACAACAATGTAGAACATAAATTATAATTCTTCATATGAAATCTTATATATTTTCATATTGATCTATATCATCAATGGAACTCATTATCCTGGTTCCCTTTTGTAATCTATAATGTGAAGACCTATTTAAATTTTATGTTTTTATCGTAAGCAATCTATTTGATCATATCCTATATATTAATTAATTAAATGACATTGAATCATGTGGGATTATATATTTGAAACAATCATTCCATTAATATTAAATACACCCATCATGTCCATCCTCCTTAGGTGTATGTCACAATATCAATTTATTATTATTTTATGGTGATCTTTCAGGAAAAAGAATTAAGTGTATCACAACATGTAAATCCCCTTTAAAAACGGTATTACAGTCTTATAAAATGAATATGATATTCCACTATATCTTGTTTCTCATGCTGATCGTGAATCACGTGGTATTAATGATCTGTAGTGATCATTCCATTTATAAGTTAATTGTCTTTTAAAAATTCGGTGCATGCTCCATATTTGTAATTCTTGACTTCATCCTTATAAAATGGATATATAAACCATGTAAAACATATTAATACTACCTCACGTGCATAATAAATATGCAAACCATTCTTACCCACATTTTATTACATATAGGACATCATGATATGATCATTGTGGACTCCAATTTATATCTTAACCTGATATGTAGGATTCCTATCCATGGTTTGATCCCTCATATCAAATTTTCAAATGTACCCATAGACATATTTACCAAATGATGTTAACTTTTAGGGTTTGGTATTTTTATATTCCCATAAACCGTGCAATTTAGAATATTTGTTCTTTGATTCTCACAAGAGAATGATAAATAGAATTCATCATTTAGGTTCAATTCCATTATCATTAACCATTTATTTTCAGTCTCATTAGGCCATATCAACCATGAAATGATTTACATAACTTCCTCTATTTATTTTATAGTATCTGTATAATCATATCTTCCACAATGTCTATATACCCCATAGATTATCTCTTATTAGTCGATATTCCAAAAAAGATCCATTCCCCACATTGACAGATTTATTCCATCCAGATCCTATTACCGTATCCTCGATGAGCCATATTCCCAATGAAGATAACCTCAAAAATTCATTATTTCATATAAAACAAACTCTTCCTTATTGAGAATATTCCATTTCAGTCCAACCATATATAGATACTCATACATACACCACATTCCAATTATTTATTGGTATCTTTTACATTATATTCATATCTTCCTGATATTAAAATGAAACGGTAGATCCATGTCACATAAAATAAAAAATATGATGCATCCCTCCATGTGGTACAAACCAGGGAGGGATCTAATTCCCTTGAAATTTATTTTTAAAAATCAAATTAATGGCCACAATCAAAAAACCAATAACAAAAATCTAATTTTTAGATTGAAAAAAAACTCTGAAGTGCCACCTATATGGCTCAAGAAATAATAATTCCCAAACCAGTGTTAGCATTTATTGATGGGTAATATGATGTAAAATACTTCATACATATAGATTCCATCTTCAATTCAGTCATCTAATACATATAGTTATTAACATCAATGTAATATATCTGTTGTGTATAGATACTCATAGAAACCAGTTATAAATTTTAGGGTATTTGATTCCACATTAAAATTTGGGAATGATTCATGAGCATATATATAATCTATAATAGATTCAAGGATAAAGAAACTATTTTCCCCAACAGAGTGTTATAAGCCCGAGTTCCCATCATCTTGAGTATCTTGTGTTCTTATGAATCATCTTCAAGTAACTCTAATGGATTTTCCACAATAAGGATGGATCCAAACTCAAGGAAATTGTGGGATCTATTTCCTGTTTCTGCTTATAAGAATAACCCCTTCATAAATTTTAAAAAATTGGAGTTATATCCCATCATAGGCATTGTACAGTCTTTCATAGAACCTCCCAATAAATATATGGTGGGATAATTTATCCCAAGACAAAACATTTGTAAATATTGAGATCAAATTTTTCCCTAATTGTAAACCTAATATACAATGGAGTTTTTCATTCAATGGGGATCCTGCAGTAAAAAATTTGTGGACCATCCATGGGGTCATAGTCCATAAAAGGCACAATAAAAATGGTTCTATATTATGAATTATAGGGGTATTGATTCCCATGACGCGGGACATGTATAAAATAATTGATCTCATATTTTAGGCCTATGAATAAATTCCAATGACACCCTACCTCATCCTAGGGAATAAAGAATCTTTCCTTCACATTAGTCTTTTTAATTTATCTATATCAATGAAAATGTATTTCCATTATTCATACAAGATAGATCTTTGAAAAATATACCATGTGAATAACCTCATTTTATCACATTAATCTAAATAATTCCATCAACACTATAGAATGATATTAAATAACATGATATATTTCCCACCCAGTATGAACATAAACTGTATAATGTATTTACTACCATAAGAAAAAGCATAATTAGAATAGTCCAATATATATATAAGAAAAAATGGAATATGGATCATTATTTTTTAACATTTTTAGAAAAATAATACCACCACATGAAGGAGATCGACCCATTTGAAAAGTCACTTAATTTATACATATTTATATGGGAATATACTGATGTAATTTTTCATTGATCCCATAACCCAAATAATTCCCTTTAAAATATATATAATAATAATATATTTTTCCTCATTACAATATTATTTGGGTATGTAATGACCCCTAGATATCATCTTCTTGGTTTAACATTAAATTCAAATCCAATTCCCCCTTACTTTTGAGAGATTTATATAAAAGTTTAAACTTTTATTCACAATGGGATTTCATCATGTGTTTGACATAAGGATTATGTTATTTAATTACATATTTGAACTAGATCTATATAAGACATCCCATGTTTTGGTTCTCTTAATATTAAAAAAATATAGAACATATGAGTCCATATAAAATGAAACTAAATTGCATGATGTATGCTCTACCCTGTATAAACATAAATAACATAAAATAGTATATACCACATGACACCAATATACCTACATGAGAGTTATATTCCTATAATGGTTCTTGAAATTTTGTCTCCCCCCATAACCCTACATAAAGAGAAAACTTCCCTAGTTCTGAATAATTATTTTCTAGTGTTTAGTCTTTAAATTTATGTGTGGTTTTCTTCTGTTAATATACGTTAAGACACATCCCTTGGTATACTCCCCAAAAAATAATAAGGTTTCAAATCAATGAATGGGAAACATATATCATTTATTTGAGACAAATCCATTCATATATTATTTTCAATAAGAACAAGATGTTACTTGATTCCCAAATCATGGGATATGTTTTGAAACAGGAAATCCGTCATTAGGGCCCAACCATATACCCTATTATATTTAATCCTGGTGGAATGAATCATAGTAATTTGTAATAGATTTCTTATAATAACATTACACTATAGATAAAATAACAAATTTTTCTCATGAAAATGTCCTATATCTATTAATATTCCTCATAAAAACAACAAATTTTTTGATTCTATTAATTACCAAATACACAATGATGTTTGAACAATATATTTAATATATATAATTAATTTTGTATCAAAAATAATACTTTAAAATGATAATTTATGGCCTGATAATCATTTTTAGGGATGTTAAACTTCTTTCACATTCTTAATTAAATTTTATCTTAAATTACATTTCATGCATTATGTGATTTGAATCATCACAATCATTCTATTGTTATGTTTAATGATATCACCCATCACTATGGGACTCCACATCTGGGTAAAGATATTGGATTCCTCTGTATATACAAATGACAACTAGAAGATTTTCTTTAATCCAATAGAATGTTTTATCTAATCCTCTCATTTGCTTTTGAAAAGTCCCACAAAACTGATCATTTTAATTATATTAGTTTATTATACTTAAAATACATGCCATATTTTTTATTTTCATGATATTAATTATTCATTCCATGATTTATATTATCAAAATTCCCTGTCATGATGTTGTTGTGTTCTCTTATTTATTGATATCCATCTAGGGGTTTCTTGTGACAACGTAAATTATTGGTTGATTCACTATTTCCAAAAACCATGTTAACCAATCAATGATATTTTCTATATTTCAGTTGGTTTTTTCATCAACATCTGTAAGATTTATTCCCTTTATATATATATTAAATAAAATTTTGTTAAAATTTATATGACTGTATACTTTAGTACATAATGGAAAATATTATAGGACCTTAAATCCAGGAAATCTGTTTTTAAGGAATATGAAAATAAACTTTATACACCCTCATTAGATTTTCTATAGTAGTATTAATCCATTTATTCAGGGTGAATTTGTTTGCATCCACTATATATATAGGTTGTATCACCTTTACAATAATTGTACTATGGAATTATTAAATGTGAAATGATAAGTGTGATTACATAATATATCATGGAGACCTCAATTAATATTAGGTTTTCTCATTACATTGTTAGGTATATTTTCTATCTTTTTAGTCACAGATCTCTAACCTAAAAACACAGTAATGATTCCTCAATGATTTGTTATCATAGAACCAAACAATTACCATTCAAATATATATACACATAAATTAAAAAAACATATAATGTGTTCAATATGAAATTAAACAACAAAAATATCCCTTGGAGATTTCTCTAAAGGCAATGGATTCCCCCCTTACATTAGGATTATCATATTCTTATTCCAATATAGTATGTCTCATATATTTTTCAAATATATATAAAAACATACTCGAGCCCTGTGTGGTAAAAATTATAACTCCATTAAAATTATAATGGAAGGATATATGAGGAATTATTTAAATGACCTATAAAATAAATCCTGTGAAATATTAATGTTTCTACCCATTGGATAATCATTTTTAAATAACATAATGATAATTATATAGAATTATAGATAAGTAAAAATGATTGGGGTCAACCAAATTTCCCTATATAATGTGAGTATATTTTTATTAGACACATTTTTAAATGAAAAGGTTAGATTAAAACATGTTTACTCCTCATAAATATATTAATAATAAATTTCGAATCATGTCACTCATATAGTGACATTTGATACCACTATGATTCATAATCAATTCCACCCTTCAAATGTATTATTTTAAATTCATTATCTATGATAAATTAATATCAAGATACTCAAGGAATTAATTTTATAGACCTAACCGTGTAGTAAATAAAAATAAAGAGAAAAAATTAAAACAAGTAATCATGAGGTTCTGCCATAAAATCATAATCCTTAATGTGACTGGGCAGTTTCCCCATTCAATTATTTACCAATCTATGGTCAAGTGATTACACAATGAAAATTCCAATTTCAATCCACATAGATTCCCACTATGTTCCTACAATATATTATAAATAGAGTTTATGTCACACTACTATAAAAATAGATTTTATAATCCATAACAATAAAGATATGTTTTTTCTTCAAGATACATTAACACAACCTGATGTAGATCTCCCCATGTGAACAATGTAGAGAGACTGGCTAGCTCGTTTGTCATGAGAAATCATGAAATAAAATTATAATGAACCAATATAATTATCTTGATCACTGTAATATTTTTATTTTCTATTATCGAACTCTCTGAGAAACATAAAAAAGTAGGAAAATATATTTCTTCCTCCATTAATTGTTTATGGATTTTTTGTCATTATTATCTTCTTGATATAATAGTTTATGATGTTTGTATTAAAAAATCAATTATTTTACCTAAAAATTCATCACATTTCTAAAATATATATTTTGAAACCCATATATAGAATATTAGTTTTGAAAATTTAATTTTGGATAATAAATAATATTTTATATGTGTAATTATTATTTCCATAAATTATTTAATTGGAAATGAAAATGTATTTTCTCATAAAAATATGGTTGAATTCATGACTATAATCGAGTTTTAAATCCTATAAAATAGAATATAATTATAAAATTGGGATATTTAAAATATCAAATTATTTTATTTCATAAATTTTTTCATTTTAATTGTTTCAATTTTCGTATCCACATATGTTTGATAACATGAATCTATTAACTGACATTTAGAATCATAATGTGAAACATATATCATCAAAACATCACTTTTGGCATGATATAAACTCTCAATATCAAAGATCATAATACAATATATTTATTATGATGTTCAATGCATAAAGAATAGTTTGGTTGATGTATCTAAATTAATTGTTTTCAAAATATACCCTATTATTAAAATCATAAAATTCATATTTTATAGCGATCAGAAATTTAATGAAATCGCTGGTGGAAAAATTAAATTCATGATACCTCAAATTAATTCAATATAAATTATAATCAATCTAATGAAATTTTGATACAATTTAAAGACATCTTAGTTATCATCATGGGCACACAACCAAATTCTTATATAGCTCAGTATTATGTAGGATAGGAATCACCCCTATGGATCCTAATGTGATGATTACACAGGAAAGAAAAATAACACGTTGAATCTAACCGATCTCCATTTCTCTGATTTTATGTGGTTTTTGGGATCCTATTCCCAAAGGATAGAAGTGTTTGTAAATGTCTCCTACCTAAAACCAGGGAAGGATGGGTTATGGCCAATAGAAATGTATGTGGCCATATCCTCATATAGACCCTAAATGAAGGTCAATATCAACATGGAATTTATATGGATACTTACCTCCTATATTTGTGGGAATTAATGTCTATTCCATTAGTACTTTCTATAATTATAGCTTATTTAGGTGGTTAAATTATTTTTTACCCATAAAGGGACTGGGGAATTTTATCCTACTAAATCAACATGTGAAAATTACTTTTACTAGGGGAATAGTAAACCCCTCACTCTTTCTTCATATGAGAATATTTTTAGCAATGGGAAACTATACTAATTGCTATAGGACAACCATTTCAACACTTGTATCCATGGGTATAGAGGACCATAACTTCAAAGGCCTTCGAGAGAACCTATACCAAAGAGCATAATGTTTATGGAAATAGGTCAATCCAAATAGACTACAAAATAATTTATAAATATATATAAAAATTAATATATTAATATATATTATTTAAAACATCAGAGCATTGTGGATGATGATCCTATTCTGTATAGGCAAGACATGCATTTAAAAATTATTGGATTTAATTTTTATCTATTTATATATTAGTGAAATGAACATGGGTATATTCCTATCCACATATCCCCTGTAATATACATGGATGATTCCCATGTATATAAAATAATCATTATTTGACCTTAGATATAGAAATTATAGTTCCATCGGCTTTAGGTTGTCCACATATACCATGATTACATCATGTGTTGGGTTCCTTTTGGAAACGCCAAATAGAAATATTAATTTATTATGGTTATAGACACACTAATATGAGACAAAGGTTCCATACTATTTGATATAGGTTATAACATAATGCATTTATGCCACATCTAGTGATATATCCATGTTTTTCAACATATAATCCTTATTCTAGTCATAATGATCCTTCAAAATCCTACAAATGATACATATCAAGTTGTTATGTTGTAAATTTAATTGTTTTTAAATAGAATGATTATTACAATTGGAAAATATACATTCCCAAATAAGATCTACACTCATTGGGAAATAATAGTTTTCATGCTTTAGTACAAGAATCAAATTACTTCTCAGATAAGAAAAATATTCTTTAATATATTTCATATAATTGTCAATATATATTTTAATAAATCATAAATAAACAATAAATAATCTCTAATAACATGGTTGATCTCCCAAATATCATTAATATATTACATATTAATCATATAATCCAATGTAAAATCCCCCACTATTGCGAAACAACAAACATACATGATTTTTTTTGAACACATTTTCATCATAATTTATTTCATTAAAAATGAATTATGATTCATATATCATCACATCTGAGTTTTATTAATTGAATCTGTCATCATATATTTTTTTTAATTTACAAACTATCAATTAATGGTTTTAGTTTTTAACATTAACATTTAAAAATTTCTATTTTTATCCTGAATATAGGGGTATATCCTCAACATTATTTCAACAAATATTCAAATTTTATTCATATATACTTATAATAATACAGGAATTCCTAATTTTAAAAAAAAAATAAATTTCACAAGGGATCATCAATACCATCCTTTTTTTCGGATACAGCATAAACCACCATTTTTAATAGTTTTGACCTTTTATTCTCTCTAATGTTAAAAATTAGTGAAAAATGAATATTATAGTTGGTCTTATATTTTATAAATATAGATTAAATATGTTCGAAACAGCTTTTCTCCCACTCTGAATCTAAGTGAATGCTTTATCCACATTTGATTTAATGACTACCCATACAGTTATTATAGTAATAATCCTTTAGTCAGTCAACTCTAAATCAACATATTATTACTATATGTAGAAAAAGGTTATATTTAAAAATATTAATCAATGATGTACATTAATTAAAATGAATATGATACAGTGATTCAAAATTTTTAGGCTTCTCAAAATAAATGTAAAAAAGATATAGCCTTCAATAATATTAAATAAAGCACATAAACCTTGTTTAACTTAAATACATGTAATTTCTATTTATTCTCATAATTTAACAAACTTGAACCCCCTTCATAAAAATGTTTTACACAACCCAAAACAAATGAGGTAATTCTAAACTCAAACCCTCATTTTCATGTGTGAAAAATCTATCAATAAATTGAACACGCAAGACATGATAAGAATATTATTTCTTATTCTCATGTTTTCTCCCCGTAATGGGATGTTCATATGTATCCTTCATCCTATTTGTTAGAACACTCCATGATGTGTTTCTTAATTTTTTATGCAATATATTCAAAACCCATAAAAATACTTTTCATTTCATTTTATCACCCAATAATTAAGTGTCAAGGTAATTTAGATAGCCAAAGTTTCCCCATAGTAATAATATGTGGGGATGATTTTCCACATAAGAAAGAACTCTTATTTTAATAAAAGTTATTATGGATAGAATAATTTTTACTCATTTTTTGATCATTAAAACATTTAATGATCACGTTATTCACATTATATTCTTAGAAGTATGAAATAGTATTTATCACCTTAAAAATAAATATAAATCCATTTTCTGACTATTGCCTCTTTTTTTAAAATTAGAATTGGGATATAAGGATCGTTATACAATTTTTATGGAACAACGTGAATAATCTCACTAAAATAAAAATATATTATTAAATTTTTTTTGACAACATACAATGATATTCCTATGTGATTCTTTATTCATTTTTGAAATCACAGTCTATCCTTTGGAACTATTATAAATTTGTGAATTCTCAATTTAGTTAGACACTGTTAACAGATCTTGAAAAAACTATTAAGAATCCTTTCCTAAGATTCTCATTCTCCTTGTTATATTAAAAAAACTAATGTATTGTATCAAGGGAATATAAATTTATTTATTTTTTGATGTGAACACCCTTATGTTTCATAGAATATGGAATATATACAGGATGAAGGTTCATACATTCGTCATCTCTATAACCATCTTTCTCAAAGTTTCCACAACATTCATGTAATTTTCAATTTTGTTTTCTCGGATGATTTAATATGTTTTAGTTCGTGATTATTTACATAATTAATGCACCCCAAATTCTATCATTGTATCCCCAACAAGTTTCAGTATTAATTCATAACATGGACAGATTTATCGTAGAAATATTAGGATGGGTTTCCATACCTTCCACCACATGTTTAAAATTCTATAAATATTATGCATTACTGTTGATGATAGATCTAGGAAAAATATTTATATTTATTAAACTACAAGAAAATCCTATTGTTTCTTAAAGGAATTGGATAAATAGAATATTCCTTAATCACATTATTTTAGTATGTAACATCTGATAAGAAATTTTGTATTTCTGAAAAGAAACATCCATTTTTTATAAACATAATATTTTGAAATAGAATATTCACACTGATCCTTTATAGATTTAACTTACTCATTTTAACTCTTTTTCTCTCCATATTTTGAGTAATCCCAATTAAAATTTGGTGATACTATGAGGTAATGTATTATTTTTTTACTCACTCTAAAATTATAGTTACATGGATAGTGTCTCATTTTGTTATTTTTATTTTAATATTTCATTCAACACTTATATGCTTCATCACTTTATGAACTATAATAAGAGTATGTTCTTTCATCTTAGCATGTAACCATCATTATTTTTTGGAAAAAATATTACATTTTATGATATATATTTTTATTAACTTTCTATATATTCCATTTTACTTTCTTGAGGCTCAATTATAATTATGTTACACTTTGAACTCATCATTAAACATGTAATCTATTTATTTATTTTAATCTACATTACCAATACTCGAAGTATCAAAATGTTTCTCAAAATTATCATTAAAGATTAACTTATCATATGAATGACTACTCGATTGTGGCTGGATTTGTTTCTCCCAACCCATTAATTTTCTTTTTCATATTTTAAAATACTTTCCATGATTTTATAATATTTCTGCTGGAGTGATTTAAAATCATCATATAATTTATATTCCTTTACTATCTTCATTGGGAATTTTTTTGGAAATTTTTACTTCCATTATAAATAGGAAACCCTAGTTGTTTTTTCCCATTTACATTGTACATTAATTTTCTAAGTTTCATATAAGGAAGAGAAATAATCTTTCCAAAATATTCATCTTGTACCGCATCTTTTGAATAATTTTATTGTGAATTTTAATTATCAAAAGATCATTTCTTTCTCACAGTCTCAAATTAGATATTGTCTATTTATTTATTATCAATTGATGTTGTATTCCTCATCTCATCTTCAATGGGATTTTAATTTATCTCATGAAATTTCAAGTATCCCCTATCATGTAGGGATGGCTATTTTTAGATCAAACCAATATGTAAAATTACTCATTAATTTTTTTAACAATGCTAGAATCCAAACCCCCATACATTACTAACAATATCATTCACTCATGTAATTTAATTATAAATGTTCTCATTTTCAATCATTCTATGAAATTAATATAGTATCTATGTTCCTTGTAGAATGGATTATATTTAATTTATTTTTCTTTTATAACAACTCTATAAATTTTCCCATAAAACCTTCATTGTTTGAATACCCAATAACATTTTCAATAAAATTTCTAATAGATACATAAATATAAAGTTTAATAATTTTCTATACACATCTAAATTTTTCTTATTAGATAAAGGAATACATTCCCAATCATAAATACGTGTATATCTTATAATATACTCACCTATTATATCCATGAAAAGTGAAATAATGTTGGTTGACATCATTCTCTTCAAACATTGGTTGTTTTTTTAATAAAATGTTTATATAATTTTTTCTCCCTATTATCAAAAAATGATGGGTTATTCATAGGGATCCTATAATTTCATCAATTCAATTTTTATATCATATGATGGTTTTGAACTCTTGGGTGGGGGTGAATCAGGAGAACACGTTATGTAAATTGTATAAAAAAATTTATTTTAACTAATTAATATCTAAAACCAATATAAATTAATTATTTAATAAACATATCATTTACCAAAAAGGATAAAATCGAAAAAATTAATAATATTTTCCCTTATTAGGCTACTCTTTATTAGGGTTTGTTGGTCTCCCTAATCAATGATTAACCACTATATAAACAAACAAATTCAATAAGATCTTTCTGAGTTCCATCAGTATACAATATCACTATGTTCCTACTCTAGAATATTATTTTTGTTCATATTTACATTGTATATACGAAAAATGTGCGATCAAGAAATATATTATTCAACTCTAGGTTTCTAATATACCACCAGATGTTGATATCCCTATATTAACATTCATAACGAACTAGTATACTCATTTTTTATCAATAATCATGACAACCAAATATAAAATTTTTATCTAGAGATATTTCTCATTATACTATTTTTATCTGCAATGACATGCATTTCTCAAATACTAAAAACACAAGGTTAGATGGATTATTCCTCTTTGATTAATTACAATCGTGATTCTCCATCTTTTCCATTGATATTGTAGTGTATCATATTTATCTTTCAAACATAATTATCACAACCAAGGAATTAATTATATATATTTATATATATATAATAATAATAATAATAATATAACAAATTATTTTTCCTGAATTAAATTTTTTAAACTCATTGATCGTTCGCATAATTCACAAATTATTACATTTTAAAACAATGAATTTCAATTTTTTATTCTAACTCCAACTTGCTTGAAATACCAGTCAACATCTACATTCAAATTCCCATATGGATTATGTTTTTACCGTTATTGTTTTCCATATATTGTTACATATTATTAATTTAATAAAAATTAAACTAAAAAATTTTAATTTGTTATCCATGGGTGTGTGAACTCATGCAGTTGTTATGATGAACTATGGATCATGATGTAAAACTCATATAAACAAATAAAAACATTAGTTTGATAAACAACTCTCATTTTCATGAATATCATTCCTAACGAGTGATGATTTTTTTACTCTTTAAGAAAAACATAAAATAAATTTTTAGTAATTCAATATATAATATATTTTATATTATTAATATCCTAATTTTCTTTTTCAGTGATCTTAAATTATCAAAATGGGTTTTCGTGAATTTTTCCCTTACAGAACATCAAATGAAATATATGAAAACAATAAATAATTGTACGAAATACCAAAATTATTATTACACATATCATTCATTATTAAAATAAATAAAATGGATTCATATATACATCCTTCTTACAATGGTCATAAATAACTCCCATATAGACTAAAATCTTACATACATTGTAAGGAATCTACCCTACAAATTTTATATTGATAAATAATAATCCTATAAATTTTACAGACACAAAATGAAAAATTTCAATTTTTTTATTTAGATATATGAAGATTCATATAGTGGATAAAAGGATGAATATTAAAAATACATTTTATAATCTACAAATAAATATTTTTCTACGCTAATAGAGGGATTCATGAACATCTCAATTTGGACATAGTATTCTTCAACCTATTCAAAATCATTCCCAATCCATCATAAAAATTATATTCATCAACCAAATATTATATTCTCACATGGATGGTAATATTCCATTATTTAATAACTACCTTATTAAGAATAACATCTAATGGAAGCACCCCAACTACCTGGAAACATCTAGCATCCCATAAATATTACCCATGAAACTCCTATAATCATGAACATTCCAAAACATGAACCATAGGCCATCAATATTAACATATGGGTTCTTCTATATGAAACTACTTGAATAAGGAATTATTGTAGTGAACGCTCCATTAATAATGAAATGAAAAT
Source organism: Viscum album (assembly GCA_963277665.1). Taxonomy (NCBI): domain Eukaryota; kingdom Viridiplantae; phylum Streptophyta; class Magnoliopsida; order Santalales; family Viscaceae; genus Viscum; species Viscum album. Next base: position 32,551,233 of record OY728143.1, read on the forward strand.
TGTTTTTCATATTATCTTTACATCTTTTCAAAACCACATACTAGAAAACCCACTTTTTTCACAATTATCCCAGAAAAATTAATTTATTGTGATAATATCATACATTCATTATGTAATTAAATGATATTAACATATGGTCTCTAAAAATTCATCCTGAGGACATGTTCAAGGTATAATTGAATATTCATTAGATTGATTGACCCCTTTAGGGGTTTATTTACATCCAAAATCTACACAAATCACCGTGTTTGTGAATATTCTCATATCATTAAAGTTCATTTATAATGAAAATATCTATTCCTAGGATATCCACATCATTTTAATGATATATACTTTCCAAATATCCATTCATATCAACTATGTGTATAAATTAATACCGTGGGAGGATATTGTCCAATCATTGTGTACCCATAACAATATATTATTAAAATTAATCATTTGAATGTATTCAGTGGCCATGATTGAAATAATTTTTCATCCAACCATTCTTGATTCAATTGTCATAATGTATGATTTATATCATGCTTAACCTATATATTCAAAAATAATTCATGTATATTCTATGATTACACATTTATAAAACAGTCCCATTTCAATTTAAATAATATAAAAAACAATTCATGAACATTTCATGGTCTTTATCTCATGAAACAAGGATTCTGACTCTATGACCTTGAATAATGTTCCCCTCAAGATGGTATATATTAATATTGTTCCATTATTTAAATAAAATTTACTACTTTACATATCAATATTGTTTGTCTCTACATTTATTTAATTTTATCTAACCATAAACAACATAGATATTTGTATGACCATCATTAACCCAAACTATAAGATGTTTCCTGAAATTTTGTAGGCCTTAGTGGAATTGGGTCCACATTAAAATCATATTTTCCCTTATTCATAATACTCTATAATGTACTTCACTTTTCGATAAAGCTATATATCCTAATCTTTTATTTATATTGGTATAAATTTCATGACTTAAAATAGACCATGGAATGAAATAATGTACCAACTATTTTCAAAATCTAATAAGGGAATCCCAGGTAATGGGAGAGTGTCTACTCTCTAATCATGAACATCACATGAATCATGTAAAAAATAGTAAAAAAATAATGGAAAATTTAAAATATTTAATAATATAAACCCAAAAGTGATTTATAATAAAAATAGTTGATCCATTCCATTTAAAATATATTATATATGGCATAAAAAATATCATACTCTGAAATAAAAGAGACAAAATATTACGGAGTTCACTACGTGATATAATATATAGTAAATACATGCATGTGAGTTCCTTGAACATATGAAAATGTTAGGTAACACCAATAACAGTTATATATTTGTATATATGTATGTGTAAAACCCCAAAAAGATTATTCTAAGGGCACATGAGAATTTTTGAACATTGAAATACTCATTCCAAAATACCACATTTAGGATGCTTGTTTATAATGAATAATATATTCTCTACATCCAAATGGGCCAAATATTTTGTATAATGATGGTGTATATGTTACTAAATATGGCCTACCTATACCCATTTAAGATAATAGGTACATGAGAAAACCATAATTCATATCCATGAGATATATACTTAGCCTCTAGTTATAGTGCATATGTTATTATATATTGTTTTCAAATATTACCCCACAATAATAAATTCAATATGTGATAAAAATTGAGATCCTTTAACTTATAAGACTCAATTTGGTGTAAGGGGTAGTAAATATTTCATTATATATATATATTTCATAAACCCATGTGAAGCAGCATGACTATACTATAATGCAATGCTCTATATTTCATCCATTTTATCAAATAGTTAGAGTTCAAGTTTTACATGATGTATTTCAATATAAATTTTTAGTGGGTTTAACTATAATGATTTTATTTCCCATAATTTTTTATACTTTATTTAATTTCTTATTTTTTCTATAAAACAGTTAATGATTTCAACATTTTTTAAATTCGAATATATATTATTTTATAATAATATCAGATAATGGATTGTAGTATCCAGAGGGTAAGAAAAAATTAAAATTTAATCATATTCCATATTATAAAATTTAATTAGAATAGTATTAGTGTTTTTCATTGATTTTACATATTTATCAATATCATGTTGAATCTGATCTAACTCCACATATTTTCCTTCAATGTAATGGAGAATCCTTTATACCAAAAAAAAACATTTTATACTATCATGGACTCTAATATAATATTATAGCATCCTAAAATATTTCCATAGTGGTATATAACACTTTTTTGAGGCAACATAAATTATTATCTTCTTAATCCCTTAAAAATTGATTTATTTACATCTTCACCTATTTGTATTTCTATTGTAACTTCATAGCATAGAGTGTTGGAAAATAATTTATGGATTATTAAATACAGATAAATATCAAGGATAATATATTTAGTTATATACCTCAAGTAATCTTATTCATGGTTGAATGGATGGATAATTAATCAAACACATAACATGCTAATGTTTCAATCATAAGATAAATCTTGTGTTGCTTCACTAGTTATTCCATTAATGAATTCATAGATAATATTACATATATCCTTCAAAATATAATTTTTGAAGTAAAATAATATACTAATAGATTCCTAGTCTTGGATGGAGTTTCTCTCAGAAGGAGAAATATATTCAGGATCTAATTTAATAAAAATTATCAATTAAATGTCTCCCTTTAAAATTGAGGATATTGGAACAATATTAGTACACTTGCGATCGTGAAATTGAGATATAGGGTTAATAAATTTTCTAAAATTATCCTCTATTAAAACAAGTACTTCCCTGAATTATCATAATATACATACATCAACAGTTTATTTCTAGGTGTCAGTTGGGGAAATCATATGGTACTCACCAAATCATATAATATTTTTTCTCAGTCATTATAGTTTCATTTGTTGGTGTATCTAAACAATAATCCTCAATGATTTCTTATTTGGATTAAATACCTAGGTACACTCTAGTTATAACAATTCTATCATTATTAAATATTTTAATATCATCGATTCTTTAGATTCATTAATTTAGGGTTGTATCCTTGACCACTCTGATAATTTTTTCCTCATTAGTTTTAAAGGATAAAATGATATGATGCGGTGGAATTAAAAGGATTTTATTATGGTATAATTAATGTGTGATGAGTTATTATACACGTGTATACTCATGGTTCATAGATAACTATACCTAATTATGTCAAATGGTGATATAATGTTTCTATAATATTAGGTCTATTATGTTTTATATGGATATTTTAATGGGTTTGGTGTATAAATTACCACAGTTTATAGGGGTATAGTAATACAAGCCTAATAAATTAAGGCTCATAACCCTCAATATGATTTTTATTTTTTCTTAATTAACATAATGGTTAATATATATAGATATATCTATAATTGTACGCCTTTCACCAATTGTAAGGATTAATTAAGAATGATGAGCACTGAAATAAAAATAATTATTTTGAGTAATGTGAAATTTAGTGATTGAATTCAATGGTATTAACTACGAATTGAACATCCTAACTAGAATAATTATTTAAAAGAGTATAATAGTAATTTAATCTCTATTATAAATATAGATTCCATTAATATAGGTGATGGTAGTCCATAAAAATCATCCTCTCAGATATCCTCTATAATATCCGTAATGGTATCCCTCTTAGAGAAGTGAGATTAAAATCATAAAGATTTAACTAATCACACACACATATATTTCTGTATAAATTAATATGTATTTTTAATTTTTTACCAAATCATAATCTTAAAAATTAGTCTTTATAAATAGTTAGAATTTTTTTCAAAATAATCTCATTAATCCACATTTTCTTTATCTCATTCGTAGGTGTATTTCACCTCTTACTTGTGACAAAGAATACTAGATCCATGAAGTTGTAATATGGATTTACTCCCTCGAATATTTTCATCACCCATTCACTATAATAAACATCCTATTAATCATTGGAAAAAAATCTTACAACACCTATTGGGGTTCATCCCATGATGTATTCCAACTATTCAAAGAGTACAATAGCTATATATATTTCTTAAGAGAGGGAAGAAGACTATTATTCATTAGATTCATAATATTTATTAGAAGTCATCATAAATGGGACCAATTGATATACATCCTTAGTATTTCCAATGTCATCACATTAATATTAAAAGATTTTTTTGAAGATTCACATTTTGGTAAAATATTTTTCAATATATAGAACTTTACTAATAAAAGGGAACCCTCCATTAATGGAATATACCATTATTTATATCTCTCTAATTCAACTGTTACACTCAAAGGTCTTAGTCTCAATGTTGAATTCATAATGTACCATCAAGATTCTAAGATGATGAATTGAAATTCCCCATTGAAGGGTTAGCCATTTGGTTGTGTGGTCCACATCCAGAGGCCATATTTCCTAAAAGTGAATGTATATTATATATTGGTTGTGTGAGGATGAATTATCTAACCCATAATAGAGTCAGGAATATAAACTATGATATTTTACATTTATATTTTCCATATTCCTCTATTTTTCTGATGGAGCCTCACCCAATTAACATGTGTTGTAATAACAAGAACTAAAATAATAATGCATCTACTCCTAAAATTTTAGTTACCGAGTATCATATTGATTGATATAGTCTAATGATTCAAGAATATCATCCATGAAATATATTTTATGAAAATGTTTGTTATCCCTCTTCTTTATTCCTGATCTAAATTCAATGGTGTCCTTAAGAACCTTGTTTGATAACACTCTATAAGGGTATGAATACATCCAATAGTAGGTGTATTTAGTTTTTATCATAATAATGATGCACCGTAAAGTTTCTTGATCACAAATATTTTTTCTTAAATGGGTAATCATCACTGACATTTGTCACACCATAATTGGTTGATACAATTTTAGGGTATTAGTTATATGTTAAAAAATATGATATTGTAGGCACCCGAATTGATTTATGAATATATAATATTAATTGATATTAAAAATATTATCATCATATATATTGGATACCCTATTATAATCCCTAGAATCAATGAAATTTCACTTTTCTTTTAATTATCTACGACCATCACCAATGATTTTCAAATACAGAACCATGTCATATAGGAATCATTTTAAGAATAGATGTAGTTTAAAAAGAATTTTGGCAATATTTTTCTTCAATAATAATATCATAATTCTCAATATTTTATGTATAAATAGAAATAATATATAAATCATCAACAAAACCTTATAATAAATCATTTGTTTGTTGATGTGAACTAATATTCAATCACATGTTATTTGGAAGTATAAGAAAATATACATGAAATCATTCCCCTTATAGGTATGTATCAAACACAAATGTATCCCTTTTAAACCAAAAAATTCTATAATTTATTTATTCACCACTTATAACATTTGAACAACTAATAATATATATTTAAATACACCATTTTTCGAGTCATGGACAAGAAGTAAATATCTATTAAATTACATTTTCGAGAATTTATCTAAATAGGTCTTCTTAAAAACATTAGTGTTGTTATTGTAACCCAATTATTCATACTTTTATCACTTTAACTCATGTATATATATACATAGTTACCCATGTTATTCATCAAAATACACACCATCATTAATTTTTGGTCTACCCCTTCACAAAATTCAATACAAATATGTTCTTTTATGTCTCAAAATGGCCTTAATCTCCAAGTGATTTTCCTTCCCTATGGATTTTCTAAATTATATATTTAGTTAATGGGAATTTAAATTAATTCACCTAATATCTCTCATATTAAAATTCATTATGATAAATTAATCACATATATACTTGAGTATTGGTTTTCTAGAGACATTTTTGTTGTAAGCGATACAAATGTCCAATTCCATATGATCTAAAAAATGATTTTTTTCAGGATCTAATTGATAAATATATATTGGATAATGTAATAGACTATAAAAATTAAAATATCATTTAGTTTTTTCTTGAACTCAACAAATTTCCAATAGAACAAATATTATATCATCTATTGAGGTCATATGTTATATCAATGCCACAAGTCAAAGTCATCATTCAAAATTTGTTACTGGTTAGAGGATTATCAATAAAACATAGATGTGATTTAATGTTTTTGAGGTTTTATTAAATGTGGAATGTTATTTGATGAGAAAATAGACTGGTTTCCATGTATTCAAGACATGGTTCCCATTAAATATATTAGATCATTTTTACATGATGTCAGATATATTTATTTTCATGTATCTAGAGAACTATGAGTTCGTAATATTTTTATATGGTCATGGAGATTTAACTTGATAGAGATTCTATACCCTATAAAAATAAGTTTAATAAAACAAATTCTTGATGGTGTTTCAATATAATTTCCATGAGTTGTAAAATCATATCCTTACTATGTCGAAGAAAATGCTGTTCAAGGTCCATTTGAATAAAGATAATATTAGAAAAAGCAACATCATATGGGAAAATGATTGAAGGTCTAAATTTTTTCTAATTATATAAAATAAAGCATGTATAAGTTGAATGGGTATAGTGAAATATAGTAATTCATGGAAGTGATAGTAATCCAAATACAGGGGTCAAAATATGAAATTAAAAAAAATATATAATTTCACATAGGTTTATTTTCTTAACCTATATATCCCATGTGAATTTTATTAAAATCATTCAACCATTTAAATTTAACCATGTGGTGGTTCATATTAATCCTTGACACTAATTTATTAATGTGATAAGTCCATTGGAATTTGGAGCTTCACAAGGCTTACAGTGTGTAGCAATAAAGTCTTGAGTAGATGGAGAGTGAGAATATATAGTCTCATCTCAAGTAATTGGATTTTGTATAAGTTGGAGGAGGGGTGTTATAACATTTTATATATTTCGCATATATTTTTCCAATTTTTCAATGTACAATAATATAATAAGTACATCTAAATATCACCCCCTTAGAATGGCCCGAAATCCATCATTTTTATTTTATTACGGATAATCCCCATTTTAAGGAAAGAAGGGGAACTCATACGTGACCTATTGGCTTGAGGAACAAGGCCCGACATGACCTACAATTCAAGACCCAAAGTCCCTGAGGAATACCATGACCAATACATGACCTATAGGCCCAACCAGCTAGAACTGACCCTCCCCAGGTTCTGCATCATTGATCACCTAGCTCTCCACCATGCATTTTTGATCGTCTAGAATTTCCCAATACAAAGCTACACGATGCCTGGTCCCGATGGCAGTTTCTATACACTGTCATTCTTTAAATCTGGATATATCTATTTCTAGTGAATACTAATCTTGTTGTAGGGATACTATTTTGGGGACTGATCTATGTGAACTGGGCTACACCATAGTCTCTATGGCCCGAAGTCTATGTGGCCTGAAGGCCGATGAGGGCTCGATTTCCCTTGAGACCTGTAGGCCCAAACCGGTGGCCCGAAGGCCTAAATCGAGTGAATAGTTCTAGCTGCTATAGTATCAAAAAATACCTTCTATAATAATTCTATAGTGCCCCGTAAATTCTCCACTTCTTGTTATTAAACATGGGTCTCTTAGATACCATGAAGATTACATTACCACTAGAGTACGAGCATATTGGCACATGTAAATATTGCAAATGTATAATGCATGGCTACAAATTCTTTCATCAAACTATATGTTTTTAGAATTGATTTAAAATTGTTTTCCAAATTGAGATGATTCATTTCCCTATTTATGTAATGTTCCTGAAACTCTATATGTATCTCAAAATAATATCAATCATTTCCTACTCAAATCAAATTAGGAGGTGGTTGGGACTTTTAGGATATCACTTTTTTAAAAGGATAAAAACCTTCATACGGTGAAGACTAGAGTCCCATGAAGAGATATTTCTCTTCACTTAGGATCTAAGGAATGTGACAATGTCACATTAGAAAATTATATGTGTATACCCCTAGGGAATTCATTCATGTTCTCATAGGGGAAATTAATAGTCTTTCATGAATTCATCATCACACTTTCATTCATCACATTCCATGCTCATGTGAATTCACCTATGTACCCATCCCCCAACCATAACAAATGTAAAAACTAACTTTAGTTCATATATTAAAAGTTTCATTATCCCTATATTTGTTATAAATATGCACCATGGGTATCTATTCTATTGATTTTAACATAGAGGATTCCAATGTGACACTACTTGCTAAATAAATTTTATGCTCCCAATTATCTGACCCCCCATTGGGTAGATTAATTAAGAAAAAACCATTATAATGTTATATATAAATATAGGATAATTACATTATAAAAGCCTAGATACATTAAAACCATTTTGAGATACCACTTAACCCTATGTTTTTATGAATAGTGAAATGTAAAATATACTAGCTGAAATTCAAGGGAACCATTCACTAAAGTCATACCTAGTGTTCAATATATTAGGTTGACTATTTTTCTATTCCTTATTGTTGGGTGACCAAATTTCATTACCTTTTATTATGATAACCAATAACTGGACCTTCTATTATCAGGATCACTTCATTAAACCTTACATTAGGGTAACGAATTTTTTATACCATATATCAAGCTGAACACTTTTCCCAATTCTATATTATGTTGACCACTTCGACCTAAAATATTTTAAGGATACTAATTCACCCAACCAATTATTAGGTAGTCCACATACCCTTACCCTATGTTACATATCCACAATTTTCTTTCCATATATAGGGAAGAACCCTCACCCATGCCTCTTTACAAGGGAAACACATATCCCTGTATCATATTTAAGGAGAACTGTTTTCCAACAATTGCAATAGGTAATACCATATACCAATAAATATAGTAGATCAAAGCATTTAATTAATGTATTTAAAATATATTGAAACTCTACCTACCCCCATGGATGAGTTCCCCATCACATTAGTCTCCCACATTAAGCCAATTTAGAAATTTCCATACTACTACGTACTACAATAATTGATTGTTCCATTCACATCATTGTTCACCACTTCAATATGAATTCCCTTGATAAAAAGCCTCTATTTGAAAATTATCCAAATCTTTTTGGAAGCTCAAGTTATCAATGATCATATAGTCCATCGATAATGAATATTTTGATCATGATGAAATTGTCGAGATAGCCCTTGGCTCTTGCTACAAAACATTGTTGAACCCTTTCAAGAATTCAGTTATCCCATGTGGTTAGTTATCTATTTTTCTTAATTATATTAGTTTAGTAGATAAAAGGGCCTCTAAATCATTTAACTCTATGAAAAAAATCCTTTACATGACTCTCCAACGATCTTAGGTTTCTATAAGAAGAATAATTTTCTTGTTTCTCATCTAAATATGATAAATAAAAGACATATATATAAACCTCAATAGCTTTATAAAGATAAAATAGTCCTTGTATGTTAATTTATCTTTCCAAAATTCAATAAAAGAAAATATGAAATCGAAATCTATATATTGGAACTATATAATAATCCACTGATAGATCCTTTATGCCCCTATGGTTATTCTTATACCCCCTTATAATATGTGTAATAGACAATCTTTCATCACTGAACTATACCCCCCTTGTGAAATTTTTTAATTCCTTTTACTTTAATTATATAGTATAAAATGGGTAAAATATCTTGGATTCCAAAGAATTTTCCCAAATATGTCTTCTGTTACAATCCCTTTCCCAAAATATACATCCCTAACACATGATGTAAAGATTCACAACAACATCCTAATTTAATTTTTTTAAAAGCATGATATGATCTAATAAAATGACAATAAACTTTGTATCATTATGTATATGGAATATGATTACCATTAACCATGATACATTGGAATACTCTTTGGTAATTAACCCCACTATCCACATTAATTATTTGAGATTTTATTCAAGTTAACCAGGATTATTAGGATTTTTTTAGAGGTTAAAATTAATCAACCAGTTCATTTAGTTAGATATTGACTCAAGTGAACTAATATATATGACACATAATTTAGGTTCAAACAAATTTTCTACTTTAACGATTAAGGGATTGAATGTTGTTATCTTTTTTATATCATTTTCCTCTTTAAAGTCCAAAACCAATATACAAATTTATACCCTCATTATGATATTATTCTTATTAAACCAATAACATTATCAAGAACAATTCTCTATGAGTTGTACCATTCCTACATAGAGGGTCATATTCCCTAGGAAAGTATATAATTAATTATCATTTCTATAATATTACCCTATGATCTCATCCCACATTTTCTTCTCTTATGACCAAGATTTAGAAAAAAAAATAGAATGGAAAACTCATGTATTATTCCCACATCAATACTTATGGGGAGTCTTTCAACATGAAGTTGACACAACATTACATTAAAATTATTAAAATCATTCATAATTGTGTTACCATAAAAAGAACTACGATGTTCCTTATAACATGACCTGAAAAGGAATGATACTTTTAATTACACGAGACTGTACAATGTGGCTATTGTGTTCATTTATAAGGATACATAAAAATCCCTTATATTGGGTCTTCTATCAGCATTATAAGAACATACTACCATCCTTAATAAGAAATATATCTAGATATACTAACTATAATTCCATAAACTATAGAATCACTATCTAATGTGGAGATAATAAAGAAACTAGTATGATATAAACTAGGAAACAACAAACATTTGGATTAGAAAAATAACTCTCATATTGGAAACCAATATCAGTTTGCGATTTAGGATGGATTTAGAAAATTTTCCAGTAAATTTAAAATTGTACCAAAGAATGGCATAATTACCACTCATGTGTGATATTATTAGATACATCAATCTTATCATCCAATCCACAATACAAACTTTTGGTTTTACAGTCCCAGTGGCCTCTTACATTTGAATGTGGGTAATCATTAAATAAAGAAAAACCCAGTGCAATTAATTTTTGAAATAAAGTAGTCAAAAGTAAATATAATAAAATACATGGATGATAGATATATTATGTTTGGAATTGTTTTTGAATAAATTTTATCTCATATAACCACACATGGGTACAAAATTAATAATTTTTCATTAGTTTATATAATATTTATATTTATGAAATAATAAACTTCTTATCCGGTTTTTGTGGAAAAAAACTGTATTATTAATGAACATAATGGTAGAAATAAATTAAATTGACACATCTAGTGTAGTGATTTAATTAACATATATTATAAAATCATCCTCATTTTTCTGTCTAGATAATTTGTATACAAATTCTAATTTTTATGTTAAAATATTAAATCATTTTATGATATAGAATCATTATTATTATTTTTCAATGTAATATTTTCATAAATTATTATAATGATATCCACCTCACCTCCAAATACCATGTATAAAATTAAATATATATTAAATATAATTATTTATAATATTTTTCCATAAATAAAAATTTTAACTAATGTACTAAAAATATAGTAGAACATAATATTTAGATCTTATTGAGATGAACTTGTTATAAAATTAAATATTAATAAAAATTCATAATATTTAATCATTCATTCATTAAAATTCATTAATAAACCGCTCAAAATTATCTCACTAAATATAAAATATGGGGAATTGATGGAAGATCAATCACAAGACTCTATCAAATAGATTTATAATTAAATAATAATGATATTTTATGGAAATCTTTTCTATCTCTCATATGATTTACATTTTATCAAACATGTGAATTATTTTTATTTAAACATTATATATTTTTCTTATATAATTAATGAAACCAAATGATAATTATTGGAAATTTGGGGAAAATAAGAAAAATGATATGTATTTAATAGATGGAATGAATTTTATAATATTCTTTATAATATTCAATAAGTGTGTTCTATAATTAAAAATTTAGATCTTAATTGGATTATTTGATTATTGTTTTTTACATCATTCATTATATAGATTAATTTTATTTTTTAGTAATTATATTTGAACCCGTGATGAATACTTTTGAGTGGTTGAGATTTCATTGTAGTTTCTACAGGATGTCTTGAATCAACTGGAGTGAAGGCTACCATTCTCTATACATGTTCATGTGTTTTATCAATAAAAGAAGAAACTTTTTATAGATGAATATTCAATAATTTATTTGTTTACATAGGGAAATATTATTATGTGTGAATATTCATTTATGTGAATTTTATATCATATATTATTGGATATTTAATAAAATAAACAACATAAAAAATTGATGAATGGTGTTTGTATAAGATATATGAAGTCCACATATTTTCAAAAACAAAATATGATTGTTCTCCCATGTAAGGGAATTCAATGAACTGAAAATTCCCAATATTGAAAACGACTCAACATACAAAATTTCAAATATATATGAATTTTTATCAAATTTATATAAATTTATATTAATGGTTTTTGATGTATTTATTTTTCTATGAATGAAAAAATATTTTCTCATGGATCTAAATGTCCATATAATTTTTTTGAGAACTATGTATGAAAACATAATCTATGAATAAAATTATTTTAAAATAAACCTTGTGTTTTGAAGGAGTTATATCATATTATAAATGAAAATAATCTCACTGTACAAAATATCATATAAATTGTTTTTTATATTGATTCATGTGATATTTACAAGATAATAATAAAAATTCATAATTATTTTCTAAATATTTATTATTCTTATTCAATATGGACAATATAAATAAAGCAAATGAACAAGTGAAATATCGAAATCAATTATGATGATGTGTTCATGCGTAGGACTTCAAAAATTCACTTGAATATCAATATGAGTTGATTAGTTTATGTTCTAAAAAAGGTAATTATTATGTAAAATGAGTTACCCTCAACTATTATAGTATCATGTGAGCAGGAAAAATATGATGATATCAATAACATTTTAGTGTGAGTAAGAAGAAGGATATTAATGGGAATTTAGAAGTGTGATATTTTTTAATATTTATTGAAACAATATATTTTAGATATCCACTTTTGAAATGTAATTTATATAAATAAATTTGAATTGGCCATTCATTAATAATATATTTTTAAACTATCATTATGAAATATGTGGTTTTCAAAATATTTATTCTTCATAATGAACATTTTCGATGGTAGGAATTGTAATGCTCATCATTATATCATTTTAAGAAATAGTTTATTATCAGAATAATTTAATACTAATAAATAAAGTACCATTATTGGAAATGAGGTGGTGAAAATATTTTGACTGGGGAAAAATATGTTAATCATGACTACCTCCCAATTTCTACATGTGTTCTGAGAAAAAAATATTTTGGGTACCTGAAACTATGTTAGCATTCATAAGAATATATTGTTTTGACTGAGTACATAGTGTTGATTTTTTGAGGTTTTAAGATTAATTTGTTATAAATTTTATCCACAAGAAGAGTGGTATTTTTCCAGAATATTTATTTTTCATCATTGACGGTGAAACAATTCTACTCATTTTGAAGAAAAAAATTCAATTTGGTCTTTTCCATTTTACGTAAATATTCATTATGATAATAGTGTGATGTTTTATTTTATGCTGTGAATCTGAACAGGAATAGTGTGACCCCATTCAAAAATAGTAATCTATTAAAATATTTTACTTATGGAGATAAATATGTTGTTGATCTGGTAACCCACCTGAACAATATGTACGAAACATTGGAATAGAAAAAGAGCTTATAAAATCCATGGGATAATTGATTCATTACATTATGCATACCCATTTTTGTTTGAGACATTCTATGTGATTAAATCCATTCATTACAAATTGAAATGTTTGATTACTAAAAATAATATATTATAAAAAATACTCTCTAAATATTAATTCTTCTTTCCCAATAGATAATATAAATCCGAGGTCCTATATCTAGAATCAATTATTAGTCATAATGTTTTATTAAATAATGTAATTAAAATAGATTACCCATAATGTAGGTATAGTAAGGGTCTTCCGACATTTAATATTAAAAAAAATCACAGATATAAGAACAATATGATTCAATATCATATATCCATTGGATTGGAAGTTAGAGATATTATGGTCATTGGATATCCTCCCATTGAAGGGAAATATCCAATAAACATGATTCAAAATATATATAAATAGAATTATTGAAAATCTCAAAATTCCATTCATATGGTTGTATTAGAAATTTTCAACTATATAGTGGTAGGACATCGAATGGTGATTGAAATTTTGGAAAACATGAAAGCATATAAGAAAGAAATATTAAAGTCAAAGTGGCTTTTTTAAAAATATCAAGAAGAACATTTAATCCATAAATATGGCCATGGATTAAATAATTGATTATTATATCACATGACCTAATGTAGTTGTTTGTAATATATAAGGATTTGGTGAAAAAAATGAAGAATATACAATTATTAAAATACTCGTATGGGGTATTCATTACAAATTTGATTATAAGGTCAAGGTACTAGATGATTTAGAGGATATTTTTATTGACGAAATACATAAAATTATCATTTATTATGATTTGAAAAATATTACATTATTCAAGAAAAAATATTTTAAGTGATATTTAATTCCATTATACATTTCTAAAATAATTAACATGGTGAATATATAGATTTAAGTGACTTTGAAATTGTGGAGTATAGTGGAGACAATAAAATAAAAATTTCTCTTATCTACAATAGATTCATTAGGGGAAATATGACTTGAAAAGTGAATTGTCATCTTCTATATAATAATTTAATGTAATATAGGTCATTGATATTATATACCCTAAGAAGAAAGAACTATATTTTGAATCTAAATATGATCAAAACACTCACAAAAAAATAAGTTGAAAAAAAGTCAAAGGGGTCATCTAAATATGGTTAAATAATAAAAAAAATCTACATGTACGATATGAAACCTAACGGGGAACAGAGATGAATCTTAACACTCATATATTAGTGAATATGGAATTATTTTTAGATAATTTCACCAAATTTATTGTTTATATTGAATAAGAATGTGACACATCAATATATGATAAAGCTAGATCAAACCCAAATGGTTTTTAACACAATTTAAAGGATGTTATTTATTATGTTTTTTAAAATTACAGCATTACCGATAAGAAAATTAAAAAACTGGGGTATTAAAATAAAATTATATTTGAGAAAATTGTGGATTTTAAAATTAAAGAACTCACCATGATTGATGAGATCCTAAATGTAAGGATTTAAGTAACTAAAAAATGGTTTTGGATTTTAACGTCACATATTCATTGAAATAATAAATTTTGTCAATGGAAGAAAATCCAAATTTCAATTACTAATGTAGTATATGAAAACAATAGAGTATAATTTAAAAAACGTTATCTAGGGAAAAGTTAAATCCTCAAAATTTAATGAGAGAGATTAAATAGAAAATCATTTTAATTAAATAAATATATTTAAATATATGTAAATATATATATTAATTTTATTCCAACATCCATTGATATTTCATGTCCTAATAGAATATCCACTCATGTATCGGCCCAAAAAATCAGAATAATTAATTTCCATTAATTGTGAATAAAGGATCAACAATGGAAGCACTTCTTCTCACAAATTTATAAAAATTCAGAAAAAATACTAATTTGATAGGAAGAATATCTATTCAAGGATATATAAATAATATTTAGAAAACATATAGATTTATGTTTCAATGGTTCTGTTATTTATATGTAGTCTATTATAATAAATCCTAAAAATGAATGTGTAATATGTAATTTATGGGGAATAGATAAGAATTTAGGCGAAGAATGACTGATAAGATGAAGAATATATAGGATGAAATCCCATATAAATTATGAATATATTCAATCTAGATACATAGAATCATTTTGAATGCATTAAAAAATATGAAAAATATTACCATCAATATCCCAAAGTATATAATTCTTAAATATCTTTCTAAGATAAATTATTATTATTTGTAATGAAATGTGTTCTTATGTTAAAAAATATTACAATTATATCTTCTAAACCATTGTTAATAATGAAATAATGTATAAAAATCATTGATAATTAATAGAGGGAGTTCCTATAACATGAAGGGTTATTATATACTCTTTAAAAATGTGGAGAACCATAAATGTTTCATTATAACAAATCTAAATGGTGGTTCCTTGAATATTAATGTTATTGGATCTTCTAAAATTGATAATCAAACATTAAAATATGTTGACATTACTTATATGGAAGGAATATATAACAAAACATTGTGTGCTAAAAACATTTTAATGACAAGAATGATGTTTTTTTCAATAAAGACCCATGTCCTATTTGGATCTCAAAAGGTGGAAGATCAAAAAATAATTTTAATAGAGAATGCCGATATTTTAAATAGATATCCTACAAATAAATGATATATTAGTGGATATATAAAAACATTATATTGAAATAGATTCTTAGTCATCATGATCACATATATATAGGTAATACTATGAATCATGTATTCATTTGATATATTACAAACTAGAAATGTAATGGAAAATGAGTTTTTTTATATTTTCAAATGGTCAAATGTTCATATAAATATCACAAGAAATTAGATAATACAATTTCAATAACATTATAGATAAATATAATAGAACATTATAGTGTAATGAATCTTATGTCTACCACATGTAATATTTACATCATAAAATTATTAGATTATTATTCCCAGTTAACAACTGTATTTTTATCACTGATTAGTATGAGGTGTTGGATATGTTAAAAATGTATAAAAGGTAATATGAATGTGAATTTTCATTTTGTTCAATGAATTTATGATATGATAATAATATGTAACTCACATGTGCAGTATTATAGGATTAAATTCCCATAAATACATTATATAATTAACATATAACAATATATATATCACAACCAAATAGGTTTTTTGTTAAGATAGAATAGAATAATTTATGAAATGGGAATAACTATTCGTAATGGAAGTAAGATTTCTTATTTAATTACGGGAGAATCAATGTGTGATGTTTTACACAGCTAAAAAAGATTTATTTTGATAATGGTGATAAATCCTACACCACATAAAATGTTGTAATATATGAATATAACAATCAACTAGTTTAATGATTTTGGCAGTCCGGGATACATACAAATAAAAGTAACACATATAGGAATGTATTTATGTAATTGTGTAGAGGGTTCATATTTAGGATATCTATCAAGAGGAAATGTATATAGACACTGGAAACAAATTCAAAAAATTAATGGATTTCAAAATTTTTAAAATCATAAAAATATAGAAAATTTGTTTAATGTTTTTATATAGAGGTTTTGAATCATTTATAAAATAAGACAAGTGAGTTTCAGAACATATGCCTATGAATGATGTTAAAGTCAAACATGAATCATTTTGTATTTATAGCAAAAAAATACCTACAATATTGGGGAAACTATTTGGGTAATATGTCCATTTTAAAATCTAAAATAATGAAAAATAATATAAATATAATTAGAAACCAGAATATATTAGTTATGGTAGGAATAAGAATAATAGATGATATATAAATATCTCATATATCTGATTATTATTCATGAATTTTATTTTATGATATTAAACATTAAGATTTGGTTCAATATATGAATGAAGAGATCAGTTTTATTTAGAAGAACGTATAATCTGGGATTTTCTGTAGAGTGAAATGTAAATAAAAAAATCTATAATTTGATTATTTATAAATAAGAATAATAAGAAAAGTGAAGTATCAATAATAAAAAAAAATATTATTTTTAAAAAGATATGTATTTCTAGATGGAATATATTTTTAAGAAACATTATCTACATTTTCCATTATTAAAATAATATGGTTTTTATCTTGAATTCACTACCCTTAAACACTAAAAACTATATTAGATGGATTTGAAGTCAAAATTATCTAATGGTTAACTTGAAGAGTAAGTATTTATTAGTGAAACATAAAGATAAATTATTTATCCTAATGGGAGAATGTTATATATATTGAATAATTGATTATATGGATGGTAAAATACCCTAAGATCCTTATTCAATAATCAAGATGACTATATAAGAAAATTTGGATTTTAAAAAATGAACATTTGTCTAATGTTATTATAAAACTAATATTTTCATATATAACATGATATTAATTATGAATGTGGATGTTAATATGTTTTCCAGTGAGAAAATATTATTGCATGAAGAATTTTTTGTATGAATAAAACTTTATATTATTATTGTTGTATTGTAAGAGATGTTTTACATTATTAGATTGTCAATTTAAAAAATATTTGATAATATTATTAAATAATAATAAAAATATTATAACTAAATATTGATTTTGTTTTTAATAAATGATGTTAGTTTTGTCCAATCCAATTTTTGATCTTCTAATATTTAAAAATTGTTAGAATTGTAGAGTGTTTATCACAAGGAATAAAAATTTGTAACAATAATATTTTTTTTATTAGAATGATTCCAATCCATGAATTTTATATGTTGTAATAATGTATTCCCAATATAATTGTGTCCCAAGAGAATGAAATATTCATGTAGTACATTAGATCATATTGTATGGTTAGTATAAAATTTATAATCTCATTTTCTATAGATATAGTACAAATATTATATTTTTTGTTACATTGATATAGACTGAGATAGCGAAAATATATATATAAGACCCACATATGGTGGGATATTTTTTTGAGATGGTTCATCGAGTTGGAAAAATAAAAATCAATACTCAGTGACATCGATTATGGAGTAATCTGAATATCATTAAAGAAATATATAGTTGAAAAAGTTTTTTCAATGTACATACCAATTTCTAATTTTACGGTTTTCTTAGAGAACCAATTAATTATTTTCTGTAATATTAAATGTGTTATTAATTTCACATAATATAATGACAATCCCAATTGATCTGAAGACATTTAAATTTAATATCAGTTCATTATTGTGATTTTTCAAACAGGTGAGATCAAATATGGTGATATTTTTTCAAGAGAGATTATTTCATACATCGTAACTAAATTCCATCCAATAGAATGCGTTTCAGAGACAGATCATAAATTTCATGTTCAAACATCACATTATTCATGAGGGTATTTAGACGAAACATAGTCAAACCAGGTTTTGGTTATGTGAAAAAATGGGTAGACATATTGCCACAAATCAATTTGAAATTGGAAGACAATTCTCGATCAATAAGGGATTTATCACTACATTAAATGGGATGTTATGGATAATGTTGAATGAGATTATTTTATTTAAGTGA
Source organism: Viscum album (assembly GCA_963277665.1). Lineage (NCBI taxonomy): Eukaryota > Viridiplantae > Streptophyta > Magnoliopsida > Santalales > Viscaceae > Viscum > Viscum album. The sequence goes on from OY728143.1 coordinate 32,570,519, forward strand.
GATATAATGCATGAATTTAGTGGGAGTCCATTTATGTAACATGAAATGATTTACCTTACCCAAAATAATTTAATTCATTCATGAACATAACATTATATGCTATGGGATACAATTTTATGATTCTCTATTTGTTCGTGAGTTTTATGTGTGAGTTGTGTTTTCCTGACAATGTCTAACTGTGTTCCCAAAAAATCCCAATATGGGATATTTATGAGACCTGAAATGCATTGAGGGTTACAATATTATTATCAATATTTAATGGGAATAATTAGAGTCTGTTGAGGAGTTATTTGGGTGGTAATTAATTTGTCCATGTCATTGATATTTCATTGGAGTTTTCCGATGATATAACGAAGGTTTTTTAATAAATGTTACTAATTTACATACTTGCATACTATAATTATTATTATATAAAACAATTGTAGAAAAATCAATATTATTATTATTATTATTCTTTTGTATGAATATATTTTGTAATGAGAATGTTAATTTATGGTATTTACTTCACATATCAGAAAGATATCACAGTCAAAGATACTATAATGATTAAAATCCATGAATGAGGTTTGGTGAATAGTGAAAATATTGAAGTATAGTTAAAAAAATCCATTCAGTTTAAAAATAATATCATGTTAAATTATACTATGAATTGGGTTTAAAGTAAAATTTGATAAATTTCATAATAATTTAATAAAATATTTCATTTGAATAATTATCATGTTTAATTTTTATATAAAACATCAAAAAATTTTGAAACTTTTCTCTTTAAAAAACATATTTATCATTGCTTTCATGAGATTAAATTTTAAAAATATTTCACCCCTTATTTCAATGGAATGTTAAAAAAATGAAATAAATGTAATCATAATAAAATATATTATATAATATTTTCAACTTATTTTTTTCCTAACATAAATATTGACAACATAAAAATTATTTCCTACGAATAAGGAAAAATTGGTTTTACCATGGGGTTAAACTAAAAGGATAATTGTTAAAATGCGATAAAATTAAGTCATAGTATTATAAGGTGGCCATATTTCCATATTAACAATCACATGTTCGAATATATGCAAAATTTTAAAAAAATAAATTGAATGACATAAAAAATTTGGATTCTTTTTGGAAACTTCCATGTATATTCAAATAAGGTTCTCTTTCCCCACATATTAAAAGGATATTCCCTCTACTCATTTATTCACATCTCTATATCCATTTTCATGACAAAATAAAACCCAAATCCCTTTCAAAAGTTCATATAATCATCTTATGATCCTTATTTTTAGTAGAAATCTAAACTAATAAGGCTTTACTAAAAACATATATAGGATACCCAAAAAGGTTGTAAAGTTATTGAACGAGTGTTTTTATTTTAAATCTTTCTCAAACCCATTGATTTTAACTAATATATGATGATTTATTAACCTCAATATCTTCAATATTGATATAATTTATCATTTAATTTTTATTACCTAATCCTCCAACAATTTCATTAACTGTGTTATGAAATCATCGTTCATGTGTACATCAAACAACCACCTCCTAGTCCGAGGTCATTTTTTCCATTACCTCGTCTCAATGTTGGATTTTATTGTAGATAATATATAAAAATATATATGATATTTATAAAAAAATAATTCTTATATATTAATTATCAAATATATAATTTTTTTCTATAATTCTATATGATTTTTTATATCATCACTCCTGTGTATGATAGACTACAACCTCTTGAAGGTATGAAATTTTTTTTCTTACGTTTTACATGAAAGGTGATATGTATAATGTAAATGATAATATGTGATTAAAATGTAAAAATTATGATATTCATGATGTATTCAAAATTATTAAATGTTAATATATTTCATTTTATTTTTTTCTTTTCAGTCATTGAATGTTGATAATGTCATTCGTGTACCTGTGTTCTTCCACCATCACAAAATGATGTGAATCTCTATCCATGACACCATAACATGGATGATATATATAAAAATATTTAAATAAATTATACATTATATATTATACTATAATATTTTTTATGGATAATATATTACTTATCTTCCTTCCATAATGATCATTACCAAAATGAAATGTTACATATTCTCACATACAACAAACTATCTAGGAGATGGTAATGTAAGTTATATAATAATTGAAATTTACATAAGTAGAATTAAAATTATAATTAATATATAATTATGATAATTAATTCCTGATTATTTTTCTAGAGATGATGAAACAATATAATTTTCACCATAACATCAACATTCATGAAAATTCACGAATGAGAAAATAATGAAATTAACAACTTCATAATATAAATAATGAAATATAATTAACAAATGATTTATAAGATATCATTAAAGGATAAATTATCATATTATAAATTATCATATGGTTCTAAAATAATTTAATTGCATTTTTAGAACCTCCATATATGAGGATAATGAACATTAAACCAAATAGAGTTTAAACTAAGTGTCTTTATCAAAATATATATTAATTGAAAACTTTTGTAATGTTATACACATATATTATTTTATATGGTTTATATAATTTAGTTCCACCAAAACAGAAGAAAAAATATAGTTTTAAATAATATCACCTTATATTGAATACAAGTAATTATAATCCTAAAGGATATAAGAGTTTAGTAGTCTTACTAAAAAATTCATAAATAATACTTTTATTAAAAATGAATAAAATAATTACAACATAACATTTTCATTATAGGATTAAAATTTATAAAATATAATATCATTATCTAAATTAATTAATACACATATTTTATTTATAGCGAAATGAACCAAAAAATAGTGGTAAAATACATAGTATATTTTCAGTATAGAGAAAACAATAATGAATCAATGATATTAATCAACATGGGATGGTAAATAAATATACATAAATTACATTTAATTATGAAAAGGGATTGTGTAAAAAATCTGGATATGTAAATAACAGAACACATATTCCATTTAAAATTACTTTATGAGGCATAATCAATATAGCATTGTAAACAACGAGAAACAATTTCATCTAATCAAAAAAAATTTGAATGAAATGCTTCCATATATTATTTTTATATTAAGAATAACATTTTTAACAATAGATAAATCAAAATAATGTCAACTATTATTTGTTGAACACCATGTTTTTAGGTACACGATTCTTCTTCTATAAATACCCTTTCATATATAGTTCAAAACATAGTTACTGAAAAAATTAATAATTTTATTCAAAAAACGCATCCCATGAGACTACTAATGTATCAAGGGGCTATCTATAACCATCCCCAACCCATGCCATACATTTCAAATGGATTCCTTGTATAAATAATATTTAATTTAATTAATTAACAATGTTACGTATGAAATATATATAATGACTAAACAATAGAGATTTAGTATTGTTTACGAATATATCAAATAATATTCACTATAAACACCATATGTAAAAATGTACATGGATTATGAAATAATAATATCCATAAAAATGATATGGATATTTAATGGAAATTTAAATTTCAATTCTCATTGGATGTTCCATATACCATGGGGAATATAAAAACAAGTCAGAGACGTGAATTTCAACCCTAGATGTGTCCAAATCAATAATAATCCATCCAGAAGAAGAATAAGTTTGGAAAAAATAAAACATATCATGTTTTGAGTAAAATATATGGGTTTTGTTTTTAATTAATGGAAGTATTATCAAAATATCCATTAAAACATTATTAAGGAAAATATACATCTTACTTTGGAAAACATTTAAAAATAAGTTTTACTGAAAATAAATTTTAAAAATAGTTTTCATAGAAATTACACTCTTGAACTAGAAAATTAATCTTCAATGAATCTATAATGGATAATTTATTATATGTTATACATGGTTAAAAAAATTTCCTTTTCATAGTAAAAACATAAGAGATGTACCATGTTGGAAAAAAATTAAATTTTTTTGGAATAAATTTTGAAAAAATAAAACAAATTTCCTATAATAAATAATATTTGAATGAATAAAAATATTTTATAGTAATTTTTATTAGAAAAGGGTTTTTATGTGAAAATTTGTTCACATAATAATGATAGAAATGATTTTTGGTTTTCATAAGTTCATTCCCATAAGCTCTTTGTGTACCAAGGAGTGGAAATGATATAATTACCTTAAATGTGTCATAAATAACAATATGAGAATAAAATTGAAGGTTTTATTAAACAATTATTATATAATTTTTTTTAATGTAATTTCATGAATAATCATCATCGATGAGAATGATATGGAGAAATAAAGCATTGAAATTATCATAATGGTGAATTGAGAATTATTCAATAAATATATTATCTATATAAATTTTAAATACATATAAAAGAATAAGAAATGAAAAAATTGATATATAAATTACTTATTCATATAATCATGAATTTTAACAACAATGTAGAAGTAATATAACCTAATGAAAATGAATCGCGTTATGAAATTTATTTTAGATTTGGTAACATAATTTTCAATAAAATTATATGTCATAATTAAAATTGAATGAAATAATACAAATAATAATGAATTATTAATGATATTAAATGTAAAATGGTAGTTAAATAAACCTAAAAAAGGAAACCGGATGAATATAATGGTAGTATACCTCAATGAATCGAAATTTAGATGCAATTCCTAACCATACGTTTCATTTTGGGTAAAAAATACTTTCACATCATATCTAATGGTTTGATGAATTTTATAAAATTATAAAAAAACTAAAATAATATTTATTATATCATATATATAGTTATTATAATTTATTATTACTTATTTTTTAACAATATTTCTTTATTTTAATCATTTTGAGTGTTTATTTCCTAATTTTGGAGAATGATTTTATTTGTTATTTTGGTTCTTCTTATGTAGATAATTATTTAGTTATATAAAATATGTAAACCATGACAAAAATAGTATATATAATCATTACAATTTAATTTTTGACAATAAATTATATTAGGAGATAATAATGGTAATTCACCATTCATGGAGAAGATATGTCATATTTACAGGTAAACGCTAATTCAATTTCCATGTACTATTTAAAATAATGAAACGTAAATGATATATGTGTGTGTGTGTGTGTGTTTATTTATAATTATATTATCATATTTTTGTCATATATTTGTCATATATTTATTATACCAAAACATTATACATTCCTTTTATTGGATGAACAAAACAAATCTCTTTAAGGAGGTTCCATTCCACACGTTCACAAACATTGTTATCATTTTCCCAGAAAATGAGAAGAATGATGGTTTGTATAATATAAAAATATTCATAATCAAAAATAAATTATAAATAATAAATATTTTTTATATATTATATAAATAAGTATTTATTTCAAACCATTAATGGTGATAAATGGATGAATGAATGACATCGATTCGTGAGGGAATACTTCAACGTACACATGAATGGTGATTGCATATCCTATTGGATGGATAACTATGAAAGAGTAAGAAATAATTATATCATAAAAATATCTCCACATATTTATGATACTAATTTTATTATATAATCATGATATAATTATAATTCTTTTGGTGTAGGTGTATACGAAACAAAAGTTACTATTGAAGACATTTACCTCTTAATAGATAAACTCATATTGTTTCATGAGAACAAAATTTCATTGTTTTAATTAAATCCTATATGAATATTCAAGGATGAGTTTAGGGAATCTTTTATCTTATTTTGTATGATTTTGGAGAACACAAAGGTCTAGATAGTTTAAAATAAGTTGGAGGGGAGAGTTACTTTTTATAATGGAAGAGGAGTGGCATTCTGAAGTGTTTTGAGAATGTGAAGTCGACCATTATTTTTTCTAGGTCCAATGGATCCGATTGTGAATAAAAAGTATATATATATGTGTGTCAATATGGTCTATATATTTCCATATAATAGGTTTTAGACACTTTTATAGAACATTTTTATTATTAAGTATAAGTAATAGTCCCTTGTTAGGCGTAATTTTTCCTTAATCTCTATAATTATGTTTTACTACATCCAATAATATATACCTTTTCAGAAACTAATTTTAAAATATTTAATTTTATAATTTAATCTTATTCAAAAAATTTAATCATTTATTCCCAATTAAAATCATATAATTAGAATAAATTAAACAAAAATCAATCCCATAGATGGGACAATATAGAGGGTTTTAATGAAAAAATGCTTAAATTATTAAGATGTTCAATTTCATTGTGAAATTGATTAAATGAACTAAATAGGATTAATATATTTATAAATTAACTAATTATAATTTCAATCCGAATAAAAATATAATTTATATGTATAAAAATATAAAATGAAAAATCTATTTTCCAATTAAAATTCAGTATTTTTTCAATATTAATCAAAAAAATGAACTTCTCATAAAAATAAAAAAAATCAGCCGAACTTAATTTTGATATTATGAATTAAAAAATTCTTATTTTTACATATAAAACATAAAAATGTTTCCAAATTTTTATTTAAAATATATTCTCTATTAAATGGAGGAAAAACTATATTTATAGAGATATAGGTTATTATGTGTAAAATATTGTTAGTTGTTATCTTATGCATGTAAAATATAAGAGATAGATATTAAAATAAATTATTTAATATGTATTATATATATTCCATTAATATCCATCACTAATAGTAATTAATTTACTTTATTATGATAAAACACATTTGTTAGGATAGAATTATTTCCTTTATATTCTATAGGTTTTTAATTCCATTCAAATTAATTGGAACTCTATTAATATTGATAAACCACATATTTTCATTAGTTAATTAATATTATTATGAATGACTATTTTAACGTCTTCGTTATAAATATAGTATGAAATAATAATATTTTATTATTGTATTTATGTTTTGTAAAACACAATCATTTTGTAAAGCAACCTATTTAAGAAAGTATTTCATGAGTGTGATGCAAGAAGACATAGTATTTTGGGAATTTCAAGTTATATAATATATATAATATATTTTAAATATGAAATTAACCATAAATTATCACGAGGGAAATTTCCAATATATGTATGGTGTTGTATGTCAACTACACAATTAAACACAATGTTCCTAGACTAAAATTTCAGGGTGTGACTTTCTCCCCTAGATTATTTAAATTGTGTCCAAAAAATTTAAACATGAAATTCATAATATATGGTTTCATATTTGAATATCCCATTGTTGAAATCCCACATATTGAGAAGAGATAATAAAATATCCTCTTAATAATAGAAAATAAGTAGTACAAAAGTGACATAGAGTAACATATAACTAGTTCCTTGTGTTGGAGAACACTTGAGCCATGTGAACTGAAGAATTTGGTGAAAATGAAAACTAGTTATAGGGATATATTGACTACATTCATCACAACCAGGTAAATCATAAATGCAATGTTGAGGGCCTCAGTCAAACAATATTTGATGTTTTAAAAGACCATTTGTTGAACAAAAATGAAGGTATTCATATTATTTTTTTATCTTTTTAAGAATGTTAAGGAATTATATTTTTCACCATGAATATTAAGAAATATACGTATTTTATATTTTTCATTTTGATAAGAGAAATATAATATTTTTTCTGTGCTTCAAATGATTTAAAATTTTATCCATTTACACTAAGAATCTAATACCAACTAATGAATTATTTTATACTCAAAACACTAACATTAACCTTTTATAAATCATAAGATTTATGAAATTTTTAAAAAGAATTATATATATATATGGTTTCTAAAAAAAATTCTTAATATGTGCACCAATAAACCACATAACTTATACTACAAGTTCATCGTTAATATTTTTTCATTAAACTATTTAACTAAAAATTATAAAATATTAATCAGGACATTGTGTTGGTCTAGGGTTGGCGTTAAGACCTTATAATACTTCAGTTTATGGGATCAAGATAAAAAAACATTTCTATATACCATTATTGTTAACCTATAATACATACTTTCATTTTTAATAAACTATTTTCCTATAATGTTCTAAAAAATATAATGGATATTATTGGAATAAATTAGATAAATAAATATAATTTTCACTAAGGATTTATATTACTATATTTATTTCACAATCATTAATAATAATATTGTTATTTCACCCAAGATGTTAATAAATATCATTATACTTATGTCAATAAAAGTTAAATTAAATAATAATCAAATTATAATTCCAATAAAACATTTACATTCCATAAATTTATCCAATATGTCTTTAATCACATAAATCCAAAAGATATTTTTAATACATTGACCTTATGGAAAACCATAATCTCATATCCCATGATGATATCCATAAACCTTATTTTTATGATGTATTTTATGATTATACTATTTTCAACAATGATTACATGTTTCATGGTTTATACCAAAACAATATTTTAGCTTTAATTGTTATAAAATTTAATTCTAGATTCCTAGTATATAATTAAACCATTTCATTTCCATGTATTTCATTCCATAGTTTAAGGATTATTATTTGTAATTAATTTTCATTATATATTTGAATCATTTATAATGGATTTTAATGAAAATTGAAATTATCCTAAGAATATCCCTCAAAGTGTCAAACCAGGTTTCCTATAAAGAATGTTTCCATGTACAAGGATTTTCTCGAGTCCAAGGAAGCACACATTTTCAAATATTTTAACCCGAGAAACATCTATGTTAGAAGCACAACATCTTATTTTATACATATTGAGATGAATTACATGGAAAAAAATATAGTCTCAATGAAATCAAAAAATTAGGATGTTCTTATATAGTTATCTAGAAATTATTCGAGATGGTTACAATATCTACTTTATATATTCCTTAATATATTTCCCAAAGTTGATAGTAATTCACTCTTTTTCAAACATTACTGCTATTACCATAGTATATCGGACTTGGTTTCAAATACCATTTTATTGACATCCTTAGAAGGAATCAAATCTTGATGAACCAAAGTGATTAGTATTTTTAGTCTACCAGATACATACACGATCCTTGAATTAAAAATGAATAAAATATTTAAAACATATTTTTTTATTTGATGATAAATTTATTCTATATATCATATACATTCAAATATTTTTATTAAACTTATTAGGTTCATAGGGAAAGGAAACAAAATAAGTGCAGGATCATATTCTTGATAGGGATTAAGTACAATGGAAATAATAATGAATAAATTATAATAATCAATATAGAATAAAAAACAACTAAACCCACATTCCATGTAATCAATAGTAGGGAGTGTGTAACTAATATGGAATGATAAGTAACTAAACACACAATTTTTTTATAATAACTGGCTATATGATATTCAATATGGATGGGTAGATGACTAGAAAAATCTATATAATCATAAATATGATCATGAAACACTTCATTATTTTTTTATTATAAAAGTATCATGGATAATAATAACTAAATAAAATTTAATGACATTATTATTTATTAGATTCCCTGTTTCTTATTTACATGATATGATTATTTTGGGGACCTTTCACAAGATATTATAAAACATTTTGGGTGAAAAATCCACTAAATCTTGTGAACAGACTCTTTCCATGAGACTAGTGATAAATAAATAGTCTATCTATAACCAGGACATACCCATTTTCATAACTTTCTCATCCATTCCTCATATATTATAAAATCATTTTAATTCATTAATAATTTTCCATCTCAATTATAATCCTTGAGTAAAATATGTGGATTTATCAATATTTCCATAGATAACAAATAATATTAAATATAAATACCATATCAAAATATGATATATTTTTTTGGTAATATTCATAGGCATTATAAAGGATACAAACAATTATGGTAAATTTAAGTTTCAATGATCAGTACTATTTAAATATTTCAATGGGTATCTAAAAACTAATCATGGAAACGAAGTATAACACTATCCATAGAAAAATTAGTCATAATACATATAGAGGATGAATATGGAAGATATCAAAAATATATATCTAAATTTTCATAAAATAGAGGGTGGGTGTTGTTGATGAATAAAAATACAATAAAAATCTATTTAAAAACTCACTTGAAGGAAATAAACATTTCATTTTGAAAAACATATTAACAAAATTATTTGAAAATAAATTTAAAAAATATAATTTTTAAATTAAAAATTTAAAAAAGGATCCTAGAAATTAAATCATATAATTATATACATGTCATACAAGGCAAAAAATAAATCATTTTGTATGGTACAGTGGTTGGAAAAGTGCCTTCTTCAGAAAGAAAAAATGATGATACAATTTTAAAAAATTGAAAATGAAAAAATGATAAAGATTCATATGAAAAATATTTTTAAAAATTTATGAAATTTTTTTTCAAAACTATTTTAGAAATAAAGTGTTTTTACAAAAAAAATTGGATCCCAAAAAAATGGGCAAAATGAATTCAGGTTTCTAAAATACATTCACTAAAACATTTCAAGTACGAAAGTGTGAAAAAATGGTTCCATTATATGAAAAAGTTGATGAAAAACTAAGGGAAAATAAAATTAAATGTTTAAATAAAAAATTATAACATAAATTAATTTAATTAAATATCATGAATTATTAAACCTTATTAGAATTATTTTTTCAAATAAACCATTAAAATGATTGTAACATTTAAATGAGAATCAATCAGTTAATTAATTATGTGTATCAATAGAATGTATATTTATAATAATTTTAAACAAATAAATAGATATTCAAATTCAATATACACGTAATCATTTATTATTAACAATAATGACAATGTAATATAACATAATTAAAAGGAATTATAGTTTTTCAATTTGATTAGCTCTTGGTAACATTAACTTCAGTTCCCCTTAGATTAAATATATCGAATTGAAGTTAAAAATACAATGTACAATTAATTATGGTGCTATTAAATTTCAAAATTGAATAACTCAGACCATATTAATGAACATAAGGTTATTAAATTTCAATATTCATAAATGAAATGAAATTGAGAGGAAATCCCTTACTGTATCTTTCGTTTTGGATGAATGCCTTTTAGACAAATGTATAACGGGTTTGAGAAAGTTATTAATGTACACTATATCCATACGAATATTTATAATTTCATATATATATATATATATTATAATATCATATTAGTCATTTATGTAAATTGTTTCAATATATTATTCATTTCAGATTTCAAATTCAAGGTTTTTTGTGTATTTTTTGACTATTTATTTTTGTTTGTACATAGATAATGATTTCAGCATATGTTGAATGAGAAAAATCAATACAATATTGTATATATTAATTATATATTTATTTATAATAATCCATAAATTATGGAGATAGAAATTTAAAATAATTGTTCTTCAATAATGTAAGTCATTCGTACCCATGAAAAGTACTTCCAATTCATTGTCATATTTAAAAGAATAAAAATTAAGTGATATTTACCCTTATATGAAAATTATAATTAAAGAATAATATTTAATTAATATATTTCATGTTGGATTATTTATACCATCAATGATACATTCTATGTATAGTGTGAATGAATCACAATGCATTAAGGAGGTGGTAGTCCACACATCCACTAACAATGTCATCAAAATCACACAAAACTTAATGAATGAAGGTATGTATTATATAAAAACTTTATAAGAAAAATAAAATTATAAATAATATATATAATATATAAACTATTATTACATCATTATTTTCAACCTATATAGGTGGAAAATGGAAAAACAAATGACATTAGTTGGTTATACAGTAGTCTATTGTACACATGAATGATGATTTCATATCCCATTTGATTACTGTTTGACAAAGTGCAGGCAAAACTATTATAAAAAAAATATAAGTTTATTTAATAAAATCAGGATTTTATATAAATATTGAATAAAAATAATTGATTTGGTAGAGAAATAAATGAAACTAATGTGATTGTTGATGGGAGTAACTACATATTCGATTTACTACTTTTGGTTTACATAGATTGACTTTATTGGTTTTCTTGATGACCAATGTGGGGATTCTAGGATTAGGTGATGTAAGTTTTAAGATTATTTGTTTGAGAGTTTTGATGATTGAAAGGTCTTAAGAGATGTGAATATGTGGGAGGGATGAATGTATTTTTATAGTGTCAGAGTGGAATTCTTGTTATTTTTTATAGAGGGAATTCCTACAAATTTTTTTACCTTTCTTATTGCTCCAAAAATAGACCATATTCTATAAAATGGTGAATTTGGATCACATATTGATAGAAGTTATATTTTGGAATAGTTAATTGGTTATTTTTTACCATATATTTATGTTTTAATCCCTTGTTAATATTACTTTTACATTAATCATTTTAATTAATTCTAATTACCTTCATTAATATTTTTTATCGAGGATAAGATCACCTTAATTGAAATTATAAATAATGATTATTAAATTAATATAATATTAATTTTCCAAATTATAATAATTTAATTGGATGAAATAAATTTAATTATGATCCTACAGATAGGATGACAAATCGGGGTTTTAAATCAAAAATATTCAAAACATTGAATTGATTTTATAACCAATTTCAACATGAATACAAATCCATTAAGATAACTTTTATTAATTTATGTAATACTGAACCAAATATGAATTAAATATGATTTATAACATAAATATACTATATAAATAAATTACATTAACTAGTATGTTTTAATTAAAATTTACTAATTTTCACTAGCCATCCAAAAATTAAACTTTTTAAAAAATACCAAAATGTAACACTAACCTAAATATTATGTTATTATTTCAAAAATAATGGTTATTTTTACATAACTCATTGTATTTTTTAAATTTTAATTATTCCATTAATGGATATTTTATATGAAATTTAGTAAGTGGTAATGTTATTGTACAATCTCACATTCTTTTGGAATTGTTATTTTTCTCTGAAATAATCACTTCATCATTTCATTTTTCAAATTTTTTTTATTAATTATCCTTTTTTGAGTATGATGAAAATGATTATTTACTACACCATGTTATAATTTTACATATGATGTACACTTTGAAATGTATTTTATTAACTAGGAAAATATATATAAATATGTATCCTTTAAAAAATAAGGATATTTTTTAATAAGGGAAATTATTCATTAATTAAATATATTTATTGATATATGATGGTTTATTGGAAATAAATACAACGGTGATTCTTGGTTATCGATATCCCCTTGAGGAATCAATACACATCATGAGATAAACTATATGGAGATATCACATGGGTTTTCACCCAGCAGTTTTAGACTACCATGATAAAGGATCATAATGGTAGATGTATCATATGACTAAGACATTCCATCAAATAATTATAATTTTATTTCACCGATAAAAAAAGTTATTATCATTATCCAGGATATTAAAACTATGATATTATATCTGGAATCATTTTTCTTTTGTTTTAATTATTAAATAGAATGTGTTTTTAGTTATTTACCTTTATGTGCAGATTGTTCCTTATATTTTCCTAAGAGTAAAAATATTTAAAAGGAATGTGTGTTATGATATTTAAATTTTTGTGTTGACTGTTTTTATGGGTTCAAGATATCATCAATTGTATTTATCCTCTATCAATCATTGTATCTCAGCCTTGTTTTCTTCCATTTCCTTAGGAGATGAATAAGAATTCATGGATTGAATTATGATGGATAGAATTCAATTTTTTTCGTATTAAGATTTATTTGAAATTAATAAAATAAAATCTATATCATGCATGTATATAGATCTCCAACCCTGCTAAATTGTTTGGTCTAATTAGATTTGACCCCCTATATATTCTAATGTATTAACAACAGGCATCTGCTCCAAGCAATAGTAGTCAGGTTTGTTACATTTTTTAGTGATCCAATTACTAAAATATAGTCTATGTTACATGTGAGTATTCATGAATATAGGTTTTTTGAAGGAGTTAAACCTTATAAGGATAGAATTGATCTTCAATATCATAAACAACATTTTTAAAATACTATTAAAGAAGATTATGTGAGTGTTTGAAAATGATGTTCACATTCCATATCTAATTAATGTTCTGAGACCTTCTAATCCAAAAATATGTTATGATTATTTTACATTTGGTTGTGACAAAATATTATTGAGCTAATAAATATTTAAAAAACATGTAATGATGATTTTTTTATTTATAAATAAAATAGTGACATATATATAAATATTTACTGATTCATTCTAGTTATATAATTGATAAATAATTTTCCCTCTGAATTTATTTTAAATAGTTTTATACAGTGTGAGAAGGATGATGATGGTGAGTGTGGAAATGATTCATTAGGAGGAAAAACTATGATGTAATTTATAATTTATAATCATAATATTTTTCAATATTTTTTTAAAAAATTATTTTTTAATTGATAACATGTATAATAGAATTTGGTTAAATTAATATGAATAAAATTTTTTGTATTTATGTTTTTTGAAATATGTTTTTCAAAAAATGATGTTTTAAAAACATGTAATTTTTTATAATGAATGATTTTGGAGGTAGGAAAACAATTTCTCAACGGTGATTTAACTAAAGGAACATATTTTGATGGGATTAATTTACTGTACATTAATTATGTTTATTTTAGATAACCATGGTCTGAAAAATATAATGTGTGATAAAAACTAAGATAATCATAACTATATTCCATGTTGTTTATTTAATATACAAAAGAACAAGAACTATTTTGAGTACTTGATACTATGGATTCATTAAACAATATATCTTGTTTTCTACTAAGATAGAAAAATTTCGATAGAAGAAAAATAAAAATCATTTCAACATTAGGTCTACATGAAAAACAAATTATTGAATATTTTTAAATATTCAATAAGGGAGGCCTAATATTTCATTTTCTAAATCAACAGATAATTTAAGTAGAATTTTCTCATAAAGGTTACATGTGCTGTATGAAAATAGTGTGATGATGTGGTGTATAATGTAACTCTAGACATGAAGGGTGATATTTTATTACATCAATTTTATCTTGTATTATGTTTTTCTTATTTTTATGAATCGAAAATTGGGGGGATTTAGTAATCACAAAAAAAGAGTATGGTACCCAAAAGTCGATGAACCTTGTAAAAAATAATTGTTTCCATTTTTTATCTAATTACATTTGTGGGGTTTGAACTATCCAAATGAGTAAATCAATTCATAAAATATTCAATGGCATTGTTATAAAATGAAGGAATATTAATAACTTTCCTCCACTAATTAATCATCCCCTCTGAGTAGGGAATCATGGTTACATGAAATGAATTATTGAATTGTTTTTATGATCATCTAATTGTTTATCAATAGTCTGAATCGTTTTCGTTCACCCCACAAACTATATTTTCTCTCAATTATGGTTATTAACAAATTTAGTTATCAATTATGTGGTAAAATTTCTTATTATGTCTAGTTGTAGGAAAGATACCGTAGTCAAGAATATTGAATATTAATAACTCATCCAAACATGATTTTTCTTGTGTGGGAACTATTACAGATGGTCGAGGATTGAGAATCAAGTCTATTTATAATTATTACAATAATTAGTTTACTATTGCATAAATCCCCTATGGGAATTTTTCTAAAATATAATTTTTTGGATTAAAAAAATACATTGATATTCACAAAACAGTGTTAGGATTCTTTATTGACCACAACATGACTATAGATATGAAAAAAATTATAAATAGAGATATTCGAATTTTAATTTATGCAATCTATTTTGTTAAAATACATTAAAATTAATTATTTTTTCTATAGAATAGTTTTTTAGTCATGTTATGGTTTTAAATACTGAAATATTATTTTCATTAATGTCATGATAATTTTCATTTCAATACACAAAATGAATGATTTTAAATTATGATAGTCTACTTTTTGGAAGCATTTCCCAATGCATTTTTTTGAAACAACGACATTGTTTTCTGGTTTTGCCAAAGTATATAAAGATTTATTTATAAATTCAATGATGTTATGATAATCATAATAACATGTGATTGTATTTATTCAATAGGTTATAATTCTAAAAAATTTTCCTTATATATATTTTGTATAAAATTTATTTACCATCCTAAATAAAATAAAATCATGTTTGATAAAATATTTTGTATTTACTAGGGACCTAACATTTTATAATAATGTATAAATTATTAATAATAAATTTTCCATAATATTGACAGAAAATTAGTTTTAATTTTTTTTATCAACAAGTTAATATATAATTTTATTATTATGATGAAACTAAGCCTTAAATTGAAATATAATTTAAGAAGATATCAAATAACCATCTTGCTAATTCATATTTTCAAAACAATATATTCTACCATGTTTACACGGACTTTTAGTAAATATTAAATTGGAACAATACTTAACCAATTTTATTAAATCATTATAAAAAATAATAATACTAAATAAAATAGAAATAGAATATACATGAAGATAAATTTATACATTAATAATTTATTTAAAGTACTTTAATTTAACTTTTAATAATTTCAAATGTTTCATTATTTATCAATAAACACCATATCAATAAAGGCTTATATCCTTGTATCATCTCTATTAACAAATTTAATTCTATTAAGAGGATTTATTCCATCAACTAATACAAAATATAACAAAATTAATATATTTAAATTTCACATCGATCTTTTATAATTAGAAAAAATTATGAAAATTAATTCAGGGTTTACCAAGTACTGCATTATGTAAAATAAGTACCCAATGATTAGTGTTTTGAATTATATATTCCCAGTATATAATATGTATGTGAATCAATTAATCTATATAATATATAATTATTATGAGTGGTGTATTTTACCTGAACAAAAATCAATGAACTAGTGTTCTGTAATAATTAGTATAGCAACAGTCAGGTAGAATCCCCAACAATGGCACTTTATTTTTTTGAATGTTTTTATTTTAATTATTGAATGGAGGTTCAATTATTCATAGAAACTTTGAGACAAGATTTAATATTATCATTTTACTTTAACTATTTTATTTTTATTAGGTCAATATAATTATTTTGGATGAAACATTATGATATCCCTCAGCTTTGAAAAAAATTAATTAAAAGATCATCAAATTCAGAAAAAAGATTTTTTTTCGGGGTTCTGAAGTGGTAAGACTTCAAACCCAGACTTAACTACGATTTTAACCAAAATAATTATTTTAAATGGAAGGATCATTATTTCTTAAATAATATTTTTTTGTGTCCAATATTTATTGAATAAAAATCTTAAAATAGAAATAAAAAAATGAATTATATATATAGTTTAACATAAACCTATTTAATATAAAGTATATTAGTTTAGAAAAAAATCAATTATAATAAATCTGAATATTTTGATGCTTGCTAATGTGGAAATTACATACTCATTTATTATTTAATATTCATAGTCTATATTTTTTAATGTAATGAAAATGATATAAATGAAGACCATGTTTTGGAAGGAAAAATTTGACAATCATTCACAAAAAATTACAAAAACCACAATTAATTTACAAAATTAGAAGGGGATAAAAAAAGTGCTTCCAACTAAATTTATACATTTATAAAAACATGAATTCAAAAACATTAGAATTTGGGTTTTCTGATGAGTAGATTATAATAATTTCATTAATATTAAAATGTAATTATATAAACACATACAATGGTAGAACATATCAATATGATAAAAATACTAGATAAATAGAAGAGAGGATTATATATTTGAAAATAATTGTTTGCTAGGACCTATTAAACTCTAAAATAAGGATTGGTCATTCAAATTACTTTTATGGATTTTTATATACCGTCCATTATTGAGGATAATTAGGGGGTTTATTTATTTCTATAGGGGTATGATTACACATTAAATTTTACTAGAATGTATCACAAAAAATCTAAAAATTAAATAATATTATAATATGAAATTATATATTAAAATGGTTTTGTTGTCATTATTTACCATCCTCCAAAAAATATCTCAGCTAATAGAGTTTTTATGAAATGGTGTGGCTATATTTCAGAAGATTGGACTATTTTACTTTACTATTTATATTTCTTCTATGTTATAAATATTAATATATTAAATTTCAATAAAATAAATCCATATTAAATCAAAATATTCATAAAATATTTTTAGAGGAGTCTTCAATTTCTGACCACTGATTTTTTTGATCCATTAGTTATGTGGATTGTGATAATATTAAACATTAGTGAGAGATCCATTAATTTAAATAAGAATTTATAGTTTTAGTTTTGTATTCATTTTCAGGAACATAATTGTTATAATAGAATATAATGCTTTCATTGATAATGGGATAAAATATTAGTGGATCATTGATGATTTAACAATTTATTTTGAATTTAATATGCTTTTATGAAAATATAACACAATTCTAGGTATAGTTCATATGAAATATTCAGTTATAATTCTCGAATGGTCTTCATTGTTCATTAAATGGACTATTCATTAAATACTTTTGTTGAATTAATTGTATGAATATATATTTATATATATATAAGGAATCTAAAAAATTAATCAGATAATTTTAATCTGTTTATTGACTGATAGTATCAATATGGTAACATACGAGGATAATGATTATATTTAAAAAAACTCACTATATATATGTTCTTTGGGGGAAATAATCATTTTTTTGGAAATTATTAATTTTTTGGTGAAAAATGAGTAATAAGACTAATAAAAAATATATAATAAATAAATAATTTCAATTCCCTCACATTTAGTTCTGTACATGACCAGAGGATTTTTAAAACAAAAACATATAGATAAATGATTTTTACTATCCAATAAATTAGAATATTTAGTTTCCTCTAATCATATTATTGAAGACTTGTTCAATCATTCCTATTATATCCCAACAATAATTTTGTCCATTATCAATTGAAAAAATTAACTAATATTTCCTAATAAAAACTAGACTTGGAAAATATGTTCACATGAAACTAACTCCTCTCAAAATGATTCAAATTTATCAAATGAGGTTCACTAATTCACCAAAGAATGTTAGATATTTTTGAATTATGTAAGATAACTCATTTCTTATTCCATTACTAATGTTACTATAAATAAATAGAATTTTTATGAACACATTTCTTGTGGATTTATAGAAGAAATTTGTTTTTCCTGTATGATTGTAGAATTATTACTTAACAAAGTCATATCTAGAGATAAATGATTATATCTAAATATCTCAAATAAAAAATTAAATATATTTACATGATTTTACTGAATAAAAAGCAATCAAACGTGGATTATGAAATTACAATCATAGAAAAGTGATAGGGTTAAGATTTCGATCCCCTTTTCCAAATGATACCGCTATCCTTTTGGATTTAATAATTTGTTATTAAGTATTGGATAATTTGATAGATTAAAAATTATATTGTATTGCACCATTGATTTTGATTGTTGATGACAAGATTAATTTTAATAAAATAACTTCATTGGTTTATTCTCTTTCCACTGTGTGAAATAAAAAATGTATCCTCCAGGAATTTTTTAGGAAATATGAAATCTGGTTTAAAAATCCACAATCATTCTAATTAGTACACTTATTTTCATTATGTGTTGTAAAATTATTAATCATGTATCGATTTTTATTTCGATCAAATGATCAGTGCAATATAGATTCATCTTAAAAAATATTAAAATAATTAATCACGAATTTTTGAAAACTCATAATTATGTTAAAACAAAATATCATTCAACATAATTTCTAAAATTAATAAATTGAAATCTAATTAAATAAACAATATATTTAAAAAATCACTAGGAATAAGTCTCTTGAATCATATCTTGTTAAATCACCTCTCTATAACAGAAAAAAATGTTATTCTACCCCACCATTGAAGTGGGATCATTGAAGATGATTTTTACCAAGAATGAATATGAAATTTAAGTAGGGAGGAAATAGATGGTTAATCACTAAAAAGGGGGCCCTAGGGGGCCTACCTATCCTTTAATCATGTGATCTTTCACTAATGTGTGGTCTCCCTTCTTTACTATGTATCCATCTCCCATCCATGATATCATATTTCACTATAATATTAATGGAGGTTTTCCTTCATACACCCTCGATCATAAAACATCCTATATTCATTGAATTACCAATTTTAAAAGTCTATCTTTAAACCCATGGGAAAAATTGAAACACATAAATATCTTGAGGGATCAAAATATTTGAATATGGATTTGAACAGGTTTTGGTGGGCCTCATTCGATGTGTGCATTATTGGGAATTTTTTCCATGATATGTGTTACGATCACAATATGTTGGGTTTTGGTTGGAGGTGTGAAGAAGTATTACAATGGAGGTAGAGGTGTTTGAGATCCTCTTTCATTTTAACCTAAATGTTACCAGATAAAACAATCAGGATTGTTAGAATAAGACAACGAAGTGATACAGGTAAATGATACAACATTAAATTAGTGACAGGTCATGATAGTAATGTATTTTTGAGGCAATGAAGTTTCAATAGTGATAAAATCAACAATGACATTGAGTGGGGGAGATAGATTGATAATGTCGAGAGGTGCGGGGTGTTAGAGGTAAAATTGAAAAATAAATCATAGGATATCTTTGAAGTTTTGTTTATGAACAATATAATATTTAATGATAGATAAAATGTAAATCATGTTATTCTCCCTTAGCCCTTGTATAATAATCTGAGTCATAAATGGAATATTGAGTTTTATGGGGTTAAAGATCCCCAATAGCCACCACAGACTAACCTGTCATAATGATAGCTTCCCATCATTGCCTAAGGGATATACCTTTTGTAAAATATAACATGGGCCCCATATTTATTATGATTACCACATACCTCCTCCCCAGTAGACACCATATGAGCATGATTCCCCATGTGTCCCTTTCAGGATGAGGAGACCCTCTATGTTGTTTTATGGATAAAACTCTGTTGATGGGATGGCTATGAGGTGGGCTACCACAACTACAATAGTTAGATAAAGCCTAGACCCTATTTTTTGAAATAATCGTGAAAAAATAATGATTCATTGATATATTAAATATTTTCATCCAATTAAAAGTATATTAGTTAATTTGAGGTAAATATCCACAATTTCATAAGAAATGAATTAAATAGTTTTTCTGAGTAAAAATTCATTTAATAATAATTATAAATTTTTATTAAAAATGCATGAATACTTATTGTGAAAAATACTACTACAATTAAACCATTCTTATCCTCCCCTATTAAATTTCAACATAACTAATCCTATGAAAATTTTTTACCATTATTTAAATATCAATGAAATAATATATAGCAACTATAAATATTAAATAAAACATTTATCTTCGATATAAAATATAGAAAAAATTTCTTGTTTTCAAAGGAATATTTTATTAAAGTATCTATTTTCTCCAATTTGAAATTTAAGGAACTTCTTCTTTTATCCAATAAAGGCCCTAAATTAATTATTACTAAACATCCCAAATCAAAAATTACCTCACTTTTGAATCTTTTTCCTTATAACTCTTGATATAATTCAAGTATAGTTATGCTCATATGATGAGAAAACGCTCCTTTTAATAGAAAAAACTATATTTTTCCCATCACTTTATAGATAAACCCCATTGGTTGGCGCACCTATGTATTAACACTTTTACGATTTCCATGATCCAGCTCCCCATGTGTCACTAGAAATGAATTAAAAACTCCAAATATTGATTTTCCTCACCTATAAATCATTTATCTCATTACCCATCATGAAAATAAGGTATTGTTATGCTCATATCATAAGAACATACTTAATTTACATATTCTTATAATTCAATTAGTTTCACCACATTTAAATGAGAAAATGAATAAAAAAGTCATGTGGACTTCTTATTAATGGTTTTAGTGAATCTATATCTTAATGTTTGTCAAATATTGGATTTAAAATTTACATTTCTAATAAGAGGTTTCTCTCGAATTTAAAGTTCATGACATAATATTTGAATGTGTAATGACATTTTCCCGATAAAATTAGTAAATATCCTTTCCCCAAACACAATGTAAATGTATTGATATTAGATATCACAATAAATGATTTTCTCAATATTGAATTCACGATATTTTTTTTTAAAAAATTTATTCTTATACATTATCACACATCTACTTCGTAACAAAATATGATTAAAAATCATCAGTCTGGTGATGGGCATTTTTCATAGTCCCAATTCACTATAGAGATTTGTTTATTTTATTTTTATTTTTTATTTTTTAATAAATAGAAAAAAATGACTCAAATTAAATAAATAAAATCCAATTTTTAATGACCAAAAATATTCTTCTCACAATATTTCATTACATTACAATGCATCACATTAACCATGAATTTCATCACACCAACACTTCAACTTTAAAATATAACAAGAATAATAATAAGACGATATAAATTTGAAAAAAATCAATTAAAACATATATAATTCATAAAAAATAATTAATAGTATCTATGGGACAAATAAGGATTGATGTAATGGTTGTTTTTAGGATAACGTATTTTTTAAATATTCCTCTATCATTTTAAATGTGTTTTTTTCAAAGTCATGTATTTTACAATATTCATCATGTTATGGTATGTGGCTTGTCCCAAGATCTCTCAATTTATATTATAATGATAAAATAAAAAATATTTGGTTGATAAATAATTTTTTAAATAGATTATTTTATTTTTGAATGTCTCTAATGTATTTTTAGACCTTCATATTAAATAAACATTTTATTTGTAAATTCAATGTGTGAAAAATGATACGAAAATTTCATTTTCATGAATAAAATCATTCATTAAAATCATGATTCCTAATTTCAATATAAATTATTTAATATAATCATTAAATAATCTATTTTAATTATTATTTCACGTTATAATATGAAATTTTAATCATGGAAGAAATAGATTCTTATGAAAATCAAATCTCCTTGATAAGTTGAGTAATGAAATTATTGAAACTATGGGATACAAATTTTAGTTTAAATATTAAAACATGTTCTATAAAAAATTTTGAGTTTAAAAAAAGTTTGAGTTTAAAAAAAATTAATGTGAAATCTCTTTCAAAATAATGCTTTATCTATCTTCCTTCACCTTATGGGGGATTCCATGTGAATTTTTTCAATATAAAATTTTAATATAAAAACTATTCGTAAAAATGTATTAAAAATTGTATTATATCTAAAAGAGGTAATGATAGAGGTAACTATATTTTTTTTCTTAATAAAGTAGCACAACTCGTGTTGCCCCCAGAAAGATCCTTTGTTTTTTATCATTCTCTTGACCTATCCTAATGAGAAAAAATTAGTTGATATGATGGAGAAGATTGAGCTCCTACTCTAGTTATTTAGGTAGACAGCATTGAACTTTTCAAACATTGACCATTTATAGTGAATGGATTTCTTTCATATTCATTCTTAATCTGATTGTAACCAAATAGTATATAAATCTATAATAATAAATATTCCTTCCCACCATGAATAAATATTATCAGGAATTGACTTCATTTTTGAATTGTAGTGTAGTCCATTATATATATGTTGAATTTACATTGGTTAAAACAATTTTTCATGTTACACTCAAATTACTAATGTTTACATTGTTGAATTTTCAAAATATTAAATAGTTATTTATTCCTTCTAATATTAGTAATGTTTTCTAACCATTCTAACCCTCCCAAAATCAAAATCCACTTTTTTAAATTCCAATATTCATAGTGCTTTAAATCGACCATTATATAAAAAAATTTCAATGAACATTATGGATGGGTTTCATAGGTAAAGGTGTATTTTATGTTGTGTAGTATGCCCATAATTTTTCTTCATGTCTTCGGATATAATACAATATTTTTGGGTTGGCTATCTTCTCAAAAATAGCTTTACTCTAATTGATTTACACTTCATATTCGATTTTTTAGGGAATGGGAATATATAGATATAATATTACGTACCCACTAATATTTTAGAAAACACACCATATTTGTATTGAAAAAGGGTCCCTTGGTTTCTGATAAAATATCATGGAATTCCAAACCCACCAATGATGTTGGTCCTAAAAAAGTCACACCCAGCAATTGAATCAATAGTCTTGATGGCCTTAGATTCCAAAAATTTATTGACAAAATAAATAAAAAATATAATATATGATTTTCAAAAATATATAGTTAAGGTTCCTATAAAATATATGATTTACACTTCAAATATAAAAAAAAAATTTGCAGGGAATCTCTTGTATATTTGAAATATATCATGAAAGTATAAACATTTCAAAAATAATGGGAAATACCTATGAGAATTTATATGCATTTTTGTCTAATAAAATATAGATTATAGTAAATTTATATCCATTAGTTGTGGCCCAATGTGGCTTCCATATTAAAGTGTATTTATAATTAAATAAAAAGTTCTAATTTTATATTTTATTAGTGCCATCTTATGAATTAGTCCTTGAATGTTTTCAAAATAAATGGATATTCCAGATATTAAATCTAGATTATTATTTGAATTTATTATTTTTATTATAGTTAAGGAGATAATGTACAAATGATGTGTCCCAAAAATTTACTATGTGATAATATCAAGGTACATCACCTTATGTGATATAATGATTCTCTTTAAGTAGGTAATATCATTAGTGGGATTAGATTTTGGATTTTTTGATTCAGTAGTGTTGGGTAGCCTACTTAGGTTTCCCTACACATGGATTTTAGTTCCATTTTTTATTGTAATATCTAGTTTAATAAAATGAAATAATAGATCCCATTTTATGAGCCTTGTTTTGGTGTTATCCTTGATTAATAAAAAAACGATGTGATGATGGATCAAAAATATTACCACTTCAATTTCATGCATGTATGATATGAATTTTTCTAAATATAATTCAACAGTAATGAACTACTTTTCAGAGGTTTTTTTATTGATCCGAGTTTTATCCTAGTCTATTGAGTAATATCTTTAGACATTGGGGTTTCCTTAATTTTTTTACAAAATAACTTCTCCAATATCCAGTATTGATGCATCACAATGTTACTCAAATGGTTGCTCTCAATTAGGTGGTGTCATTTCCATTAGGGTGATTAATTTACTTTTTGGATAATTGAATTCCTTAATACTATTATCCATAAAATAGTCATCTTTATTTATTTTTAGTTCTGGCATTAGAAGATAAATCTAAAAGCTCACTTTCCTAGATCATCTATAATATCCCATATTCCCCCAAATTATTTTGATATGTCATACAAATATGTGTTATGGAATATAATTGATCCATTCAACATTGGAATTATCTACCTCAATACTATATTCTAAAATGATATGACCTAGAACTATTACATTCTCTACTACAAAGTTACACTTCATAAATATCAACAATAGATTTTTCTCTATGAATGGTTACAGAACATTAAATTTATTCCCTATGAAATTATAAAAATACATTCCCTAAATTTAAATGTCATCGATAAATACCAACAAGAAGTCCCTAATGGGATTCAACAAATTTTTTGACATACACTACTGCAATTTTCTAGAGGTATTTTATAATCCAAAAGGCATCCTATTTTGTGACGAGGTCTCAAACTTATAGTTGAATAAGGTCATCACTTGGCCTTCATTATATCATTTAAATATTGAATGGGATTTAGAAGTGGTCTTTTCAGGTGATTATTATTATCATTTTATTATTAGTGTATACCCTCCAATATCTTTGAACGTCAATTAGAATTAATTCATTATTCTCAATTTCCATAATGGTCAAACTTATTTTATTTGCACTTTTAGGGATGGGAGGACCCATAAGGGTTATAAAATTTTGTAACTGATGTCATCCACCAATAGGATTTAAATTTATATTTCAAAAACCCCCATGATAGTGGAGTTATTTCTTCTCTAGGGTTTCTAATAAGCCTGGAGACCTCGTCATAAAATATTTTATTAAAGTAGAACATGGGTTTAATTAGTGGAATATCAACCACTCTCCATCATATTCCTCAATAATTTTATTTTTGATGTACAATACATGTTATTCTTATGTCTTAGATATATTATTTGAAATAATTAATGGTAATTTCTTTCTTTCTAGGAGGTAAAAATATTTTAATTTCCTATGAGGGGGTTTTAATTCATTATTTGTGGATTTTACTAGGGAGGAGAATGATTTCCTAATTTTTACTTTGAAATATAGAATATATTTATTAAATTGTATATTATTAGTTATATCTATAAAATTATCAAATAATTACTATTTTATTTCTAATTGAAAAATAAAAATCGAATTTCCTGATTTCTAATTACTCACTCATTCCAATATGTTTTAAATAAAATTTGCATCTCCCATGGTTTTATATTTTCAATAAATAATTAATTCTTTGAAGGGCTCAATACCTTATTTATGAAAAATTCAAAGGATTTAATGATTATTTTATGGATTTCTCTAGGATTCAATAACGTTTATGTTCATCATAGTGATTCCATTCTCAATGATGAGTGTTCCTTTATATCAATTGATGAATATTTTTACACAATTATGAATATTCTTCCCAAAATAATGGGTGAATTGACAAGTTATTCAGCTTACTCCATAGCGAGGGCAACAAATTATGTTATAAAAATAAGTCCATCAACACCTAAAAAAACATATTCCAATACTATATATGGAAAACCATAAAATCACATTAACATTTTAATAACCACTATTGTGGAATAAATATTACCTTTTTAATGAGATAAATATAGTGACAGACATGATATTAATGGTAGAATCTGGATCATATAAAGCATCAGAAAATATCAAGGAATTAATAGTGAAGAGAAAAAAATATCCCTGAATATTTCCATTTTTTAGAAAGTGGTGGTGTTATCATGGATGAGACACTCCTCCATATAATTATTCATTAAAAATAATAAAAAATATTATTTTTTATGAGTATTTATTTTTGAATGATATCGTAATTTAGGAGTTTTTAAATTTCCACTTGTTGGGGAATGTTGATTTCAACATTCTAGAAGGTTTCCTGAATCAAAATTTGAAGATGATTTTCTTCAACCATTATTGATTGAATTAACACTAATGGAAATAGTTTCTTAATGATTTTATCCCTTTTTTACCATTTTAGATGAGTTTTTTGACAATCTTTCCTTGTCACTATTCTATCATTATTATGGTCTTCTTAATTTATAAGGATGTTTTAAATTTTTTAATACTGCTTTTAATCATCATACCAAATTTTTTGAGGTGGAAGAAACTATTTCATGCTTCATGTTGTATTTTTTATTACATTTCCATGAGATTCAGAAGTATATAAGATGGAAACATTCCCTAATTTATTTTCATAAGTACTTTTGAAATATGAAATTGTTGTTTGTGATTATTAATCTTTTCATCTAATCCTAAAACAATGGTATATAGTTTCTTCAATTATATTTATGGTGAATTTTTTGATGGTTTCTCATAAATATTTCCCTAGAAACTATGTTTTCTAATGTCTATTAGTTTCTAAATGTGTAGTTTTTATGATTCATGTAATCGTGTTATGTTTTTTAATTACTACAGAAATGATTAATAATTAGAAAAAGGGTATGTTTTCATTTTTTTCTTACCTCTAAATAATTTTTTGGATTTCCCATAAATCGTTCCTTTTCAATGAAAATTTACTTGAAAATAATGTAACTGAAAACCTCATTATTCCATATGTTTCAACACATAGATATATGTAATGTTCTTATGAAGAATATAGAACACGTACAAGATTTGGGATGAATTTAATTGTTATTTTATTCAAAAATATTTATTGTACTAAAATGTATATCTCACAATACTTTGTTATAATGAGTTGTGACAAATGTGAATTTTACATCTCATGAAATCACATTTGTGCATATACCTATACTCCCAATTTTCATTCAGTTTAAAAAATTAATTTCAATTGGAACTCGAGATTAGTCTAGTGGTTTTCTCAATTAGAGAGCCTCTTGATGAGGAATCTAGAGAATTTTATTTATTTTTGACAAATATATGGTGTAAAAAATTATGGAATTTTTGAACATCCATTTCATGATGTGGTAATCTTGAAAATATTTTATAAGAACATTATAAGAACTCATAGATAGTCTCTTCATTTGATTATTCTATGAAATAAATAAATTTTTTATTTTTGTTCACCTTGATGTGTTAAATACAGATTATATGAATCATATTACATGAGCATCACCATCATTGATATACCATACATAAATATTTTTCCACCATTACTTAATCACACCTTAAATTATGAAAGGGAATTCACTATAATGAAATTTTCCTTTAAGTTTTACTCTGGACCAAATATTCAAGATTACATGGATGAATTATTGAATATATTTGTAGGCATATACATTAAAAAGGTCATGAAATCTAAGTATTATAAGAATAATGTGAAAATATAATTAATTACATTATTCTCAGAAGACATGGTCAACTAGTTTTTTTGGTTAAATTTTTTTTTCATTAATATTTCTTAAGGTCTATGGTGGATTAACTTAAATAAATGATTTCATAGAGTGAATGATTTCTATTTGACTTGTGAATTATTTAGTAATTTCATAAAAATTGATTTACAGATTTACAGTCTTAAACCTATTTTGAAAAGTTATTTCTATATCAGGGTCAAAGGGAAATTAAATTCTCATTGTAGGTCCTAGTCTTGTAAATTTTTAGTGTTACAGTAAAAATCATTTCTTAGAAGTGGTTCCCATTTTTTTCTGACCTATTAGGGGTTGTGGGAAAATTAATTTATTTTTCCCATTGGATTGTATAATTAGTAAAACCAAATTCATCAATAGAAAAAAATTGATTTGATATAGTGGTTATAAATGAAAAATTAACTTAAAAATAATTTGTAAATGAGTAATATTAAAAGAGACAATGATTATTACATTCTAATGATATAAATATTATAGGTTTTAAGATAGGATCACTTTTTTGACATTATATCACATTACTTTTTGAATTAATATATTTTATTTAATTATTTTTTAATTTAATGGATTAACAATGTTTCCTCTTTTTCAACCATTATTATTATTGATAATGATGATAGTAATTTTAAAAAAATCCGTTTTTATGGGTTATTCTTCTTCCATAATCATAAAGTTACAATATTTATTACTTGAACTCAATGGGAAATAATCAATCTTTTATTGAAATACCTAAAAAATAATTAGTATATTTATTCTTCCAAACATGTTTATAAATTAATAGACACCTCCCCACTTGATTTTAGATCACCGAGTTGTTGAATTACAAATCTTAGTAGAGGCTGAATAAAATAAATAGCCAAGCATATTTAATTTCACATAATTAAATTAAATCATAGTTATAATCTACATAATTTATTACATAAATATATTTAAATATCATTCATAAAAAATAGGTTCAAAAAATTAAATAGAAAAAGGCTCAAAAATTATAATAGTTTTTTGTTTCCTCATTCTTACCAAACCACAAAGTGTTCTACCCTACAATTTAATGGTGGTTATTGAAGATGGATTTGTAGAAAAAATAATTAAAAAATGATGTGGATCGAAATATTTGGGATTAAGTTAAAATGATGGAGGTTTTTGGTTTTTCCTATCTTTTCATCTTGTGATACATTTTTAACATGTGTTCTCCCTCCATTAGTATGTATTTAATTATCCTAATTGTTATAATAAGAAAATTTATTTATAGAGAGAGGGTTCCCATTGAAATTCTACAGTTGTGACCCTTCACATATAATTGGGATTCCATCTTGAAAAAATACATCATTTAAACCAATGTTGACAAATGGAAACTCTTGAAGAGTTCCACAATTCAAAATAACTATGCATGGATTTGGAGGGATGTCTGGTAACCCCCTTCAACAGATGAAATTATGGGAATGGAAGTAGTGATACATTGAAAAATCATTAGATGAGGGGTAGTGGATGTAGAGACCCGAATCTTATCGTACATGGACTTTACATTACTTTTGCGGAATACTTAGTACATAGCAAACACACACACACAAGGACCGTAATAGTTTAGTGTCTTTGGAAACTCGGAATATAATCTTCTAATCGTGGTGAAAGATCTTCAAAATCTCCCATAAAGATCTTCCTTTTTTTTACCTAAAACCTTTCTTTATATCCTGGGGAAAAGAAAACATAAAAGGGTGAGCTCAAATGCTCAGTAAGGGTAAACAAAAGAAATATCAATCACATCATATTCATAAGAACATGACATTTTGGAAATCTTAACCTGCAAAAGAGAGCATAATTTCATAACATGGGATAAATCATGGTAGTGAAATGTAATCACAATAATCATAACTTAAAACATTAAACTTTGTGGTATACACACATAATCATAGAGAATCATTTCTTGTTAGTCAAGACTCATTGCCAAGACTATCTTAGTGGACAAAGTCCCTTTCTGGATCGAGTGACCCTCGTTTCAGTCCTGTTTCACTGAACCGGTATAACCTACCATTCCAGCCATGTCTATCTCATGAGATATAAAATCTTTACCCAATGCATTGGAGGGAGATATAGGTCCCACCCATCTCATAATGATACCATTCTTATGTGTGCCACAAAATTATAAATCATACATCATTGCATAACCCGTGTAATAAAAATGGGATTCTTAAACAACATGACATCATAAAACCATTCATATAAGTTAAAGGAATTCATAAACATAATTCCATCACAAAATATTCAAATCAATGTAAAAATATGGATAGAAACAGAACCCTTTATTATCTTAGATGGAAAATAATTTTGATAAAACACTTGAATTGAATTCTTGAGGAAAATATCCTTTCTTCTTCAAAATCAATTTCTTTTCACAAAACATCATGAAATTTTAAAAGAAAGAGATTTTATTGAAAATACTCATGAAATATTTTGGAGGAAGCTTCATGAAAATAAGGCTTTATAAAACCGTAAAAATCTGTTCGTGCCATATAAGTTAAAAAAAACATTCTTTGTACTTTTGTCGGAAAAGTCAAAAAGTACCTCGTATGAAAAACGACAAAAGATTCCTTTCATATCTTTTACTAAAAACTCACCGAAGGGTAAAATTGGATTTAAACAATTGTAGGTGGATGGAAATAATATTACATATTGAAGAAAAATAGATGTGGATAGTAAAATACACCCCAGTAATTACCAAAGTAAAAACAATCTCGGATAAAAGTGAGATTGTGATATTTCCCTTACCTTAGGTCCGATTAGCTTCGTATGTGTCCGAACCTCCTGTATAATGATTTAAATAATGTCATTGACTTATTACAGAATCATATTCATTGTTATGATATCATATATGTTTCACTTATGACTTTATATTACCCGTTCTTTTGTAAATTCCATGTTAAAGAAGTGTTTTGGGTAAAATCGTTTCATTTATCGTAGGTGTTTTGACTTGTTGTTCTTGACATCATTATTACTTATATCATGATTTAATTACTTCCAGAATATAAAATATGATTTATATATCATATATATTCAGTATATATATATATAATAGATAGATAAATAAAATGAAAAACACCGTTCATGGAGACGGTAGTCCGTACGTACGCATGAACGCTGTTTTTCTTTCCTTATTGTCTTGAATGGAAGTAAGTAGATGACATAAATATATATATACATAAATCCAGTATCATTATTATGTCATATATTTCATTAATACTTATTATATATATACTTTATAATCATTCTTAAATGGTTAACATGGAGAATGAATCTCATCGCGTCGTGGAGACGGTAGTCCGTACGTACGCATGAGCGATGATATCATTTCTATAAATATTGAATTGAATTGGAGTGGATTATACAATATATCAGAATAAATATGATGTTGTAATAACTATGTATAGTTATTCTTTACACCATTATACCCATCCATGTAAGGTGGTGGTGGAAAATAGATTACACCACGGCGTGGAGACGGTATTCCGTACGTACGCACGCGCGGTGATTTCATTTTCCGTAGGATGGATAGATGGTGAAATAGGGTTGTTTCATACATATAATAACATATCAGTATATGAGTGATACTGATGTTATTACTTCATAATGAAACAACCTAAGAAGAAGAAGTGGAAGAAGAAATAAAGATGAAAGAATTGGTAACGGTAATTACCTCTTCTTTGAAGTGCCTCTTTGAGACCTCCTCTTAGGGCACTAGAATTGGTCTTTGAGGAAGACCAGAACCTCTAGTATGTTTCTAGGGAAGTGGAGAAGAGAATTTGGCAGGGTTTGGCCGAGCTTGAGTGCTCAAATTGGTGTGAGGAGGAGGGGGAGGAGGTGTCCTTTTATAGGGGAGGAGAGGGGCACCTTAGGAATATCTCAAAATATTATTTTATATTAAAGTCAAAATCGGTTTATAATGGTTCCAAAGGGTCTTATTTCGAAGATAAAGTGGGGATGGGTCGAAATCCTATCAACCAATAGGATTTAGACAAGTTTAGGGTATTATGTTAACCTTATCAATTAGATTTAACTCTAAGTTAAATAATTTAACTTTTACCGTGTCTTTTTGTTTTATTTCACTATATGGTTAATATACTTACTATAACATGCCAAACGAACCCCAAATTGTATATTATTAATAAATATATCCTTATCTAAGTCATTTGGCCGAACCTTAGATTTTTAGGAATAAAATAACAATTAATAATATAATATTTGATTTAAAAACTATTTTGTGTCAATTTTGATACTATTTGATATATGATTTTTTTGAAAGTCATAACAGAATTATATGTTCGAACCAAGTTGATTAAATCAACACTAATACATCATAGTAACCTAGAAAATTAGTTTAATTCATAAAAAGTCTTAAATTACATTCATTTGAGCATTTATAACATCAATTATGTTAATATTTCCTTAAAAGGGTAATTACTGCATCATCGTTGTGTCAAAAATAAATTAATTTATTTAAAGTCTAAAAATTATAAATAAAATATAATTATGTAGGAAATCTTTTTAGCTTTATAATGAATATTTATAGTCGAATTTAGCTTATGTATAACCCCATATTAAAAATGTTTTAGTAAATAAACTTTGATTTTAACTCTTTTAACTCTTCTTTGAATTAAATAATAATAAATGTCCTAATCTAATCCAAGTGGGCCTAAATGGTCATATTATATTCATAAGGTTGTTTTTGGCCGAATTACACTTATCCAATAGAATTAGGACATGTGTTAGGGTAATAGTAATACCATATTTACCCTTAGTTACCCTATTTACTATTAACCGTGGTAAACAAAAGTAAAAAGTTACTATTCACCAAAAAATATTTTCATCCCATTGAACCACATTTTAGTCCTTGATATTAACCGTGTCTGTCGGATTTTCGAAATTCCATTCACAGAAGTGGTAAAATTAAGTTTTATGCAAAATTCAGTTTTTAACCTACCACTTAGTAGTTTCACTATTCATCAAAAATTGATGTTTTTCAGAACAATGCCAAAATTTCATCCTAAGCTATATTTCATATTCCGAATTCAAAAATGAAGTCTATTTTATCAAATTCATATCATAGAAGTTGCATTAATTAATTTTATAATTAAATCCCGCTGTTAAAACAAAGAGCGTGTTTTTAAGAAACAATATCTATCAAAAGATTGACACTTGTTTATGTCTAGTTTAAATGTGAAATTATATCCAATGACCAACATTGTATTAAATTGTAAAAATATATTCTAAATATACATTAAAACCACTCAAATTAATATTTTTTCAATATTAATTATTTCGATTGAAAAAGTTGTTTTTAACTAAAATTTAGTAATTTTCACTATTCATCAAAATATGAAAGTTATCCAAAAATCACCAAAATTTCACCTTAGGCTAAATTTGATACTCCGAATCCAAAAATAAAGTCCATTTTGAGAGCTAAAATTTCTAAAATTTTAAAAGGTGGTTATTACTATTCATAACTGCTAGTTATAATAATATTTTAATAGCATATCGTTGTTTAGTGAAACTTGGTGTTGCGTACAACACACGCTATCGTGGAAGGTCGCGATTGCGTGTAATGGAAGGAAAGTCAAGGATGCGTGCTGTGAAATCTCCTTTTGGTGTAGCGTACACAACAATACATTAATAAAATTAAAAAGAATATTTTTCATAAAATCTCGGGCTGTTACATTTTACCCCCCTTAAAATGAATTTCGCCCTCGAAATTCGTCGGGGTTATAAATGGTTTACTATTCTAAATTTTCTTTAATAGAAACCCACATCGTAAAAAGGAATACCAAAACTTGGATTTAAAAACTAAAGTATGAAATGTAACGATTACCCAAATAAGCTAATCGCTGGGTTTCCACATAGGTAAAAATATGGATATGGAAGAGAAATCTAACCATCATGTTCTAATGGAGAGTGGTAGAGAACATGGCTATGGAAAAGCCAGTAATCACAAATCCATAGATTTGTGATGATATAAGGTACCATCTGATTCATCAGGTATAAGATCACTAGGACAACTTTTTTGGTTTTCAAGATCATTTCCCTAAAGTTGAAAATTTGAATTAGAATAAATACTTAATTTATTTTGGTATAATCTCAACGTTGTTCGTGTCTTGAACAATTTCCACTTCATCTCTTAAATAAATGAAGTTGAATTTGTTATTCGTGAAGTGTTAGCAGATTATGTGATAGAACGATGGGTCATTCCATCTGTCTCAAACAAAAGGTTAGCAAAAATTATATGCATAAGTCGATCTATAGTGAGATTAATCATATATGGTTCCTAAAATGGACTTCTACTTCATATATCATACTGTTTAATATAATAAAACTAGTTTCTACTAAACAGGGACTTCCTGTAGGCCAGTGGTAGGCGATAAAGGCCAGTCGCACTTCGGTTGTGGGTTCGATTCCCACATCCTTGTCTGACGCGATGGGCTGTCGCCCGTCCTACAGGTTGTCCTTTTTATAAAACTATATTACTATAACATCCATCAATAATATCGAAAAAAAACTTCTATCCTTAAACAATACTAACTTATGTCCAACATAATCCATTCCAATCTTTAGGCTTATCCATAATACTGCAGTCCATTCTCATAACATAGTGAAAACGATTACAAGAGATTTAATACCATCGTTGATCCCCATATATCATATGATATATCTTGTTGGTCACATTCCAAACATTCAAAGGCCTTAATCTTGTACTCTCTTGAATACCCATTGAACCTTAGTGAAAACTTGAATGCAGTTAAAAGTTAACACTTTTCACATACCGAAATCCTCAAAATTCTATATACTCAAACCATGATATCACTTAGTCCTTATATCAATCATGAGCTCATGAATACTATCAAACATTTAATTTTCTCCTTATCCCTTCATTATGCGCATATCATCTACATTCCAAAAATATCTGAATAACCTTTCATGGATACTGGTAACATTAAATATACACTTTCAAAACACAAGGAAAGACAACAGTGTAACAATCCATAGATGTCTCTTTATTCCAAAATTACACATGATAAACATGTAATCATTCCACTACATTCTCAAACCATTGACCGAGCTTCAAAAATTCTTCCATCTCACATATCATTTGTAGTCTCTTCATCATCATCCACATAAATACTACCCATATGACCATACTGATTCTCTTCATGAGTCCTTCCCTTAGGGCATTTGTTTGCATAATGCCCATACATTCCACATTTAAAACACTTAACCATTTTTGATGTCGTAGCAATACCATTATCCTCATCCATGGTGTTAACCGACCCTTTTCCTTTGCACTTACTTGCTTTGTGTCCTTATTTTCCACACCCAAAGCATCTTCCAGTTCCTTTGAAACATTCACCTTGATGCCTCTTCCCACATGATTTACATAGGGGAAATTGAACTTTCTTTCCTCTATGATCATCATGAAACTCCATCTTTCTCTTATTAGCCGAGTCAGGAAACTTACCAAATTTTACTTTATTGATCATATTATGAGATTGCTGATTCGGCATAATAATGATGTTTGGACTTCCAAATCCCATTTCATTATGAAGAATATCATTCCATTGTCCATCATATCCTCCATTATTGTGAATCATCTTGTTTCCAGCCATTTTCTAAAACCCAAACCGAATAGTGTTAGATGCAAAAAATCATAATAAAAGGGGGAGTAACTTAAATATCTATCATCTTTGGTTTAATCTAATATCGTTACCATAGTTCTAGGACTATATCCTATACGTATACTTATCCTTAGGGGCATCCCTAAACATACCTTAGAAATATCTCTAGGGATCTCACTAACGTTTTCGCATCCTAGTATCCAAAGGTTGACTAAACCTTTCCTTTGATACCAACTGTAGAGACCCGAAGCTTATCATACATGGACTTTACATTACTTTTGCGGAATACTTAGTACATAGAAAACACACACACACAAGGACCGTAATAGTTTAGTGTCTTTGGAAACTCGGAATATAATCTTCTAATCGTGGGGAAAGATCTTCAAAATCTCCCATAAAGATCTTCCTTTTTTTTTACCTAAAACCTTTCTTTATATCCTGGGGAAAAGAAAACATAAAAGTGTGAGCTCAAATGCTCAGTAAGGGTAAACAAAAGAAATATCAATCACATCATATTCATAAGAACATAACATTTTGGAAATCTTAACCTGCAAAAGAGAGCATAATTTCATAACATGGGATAAATCATGGTAGTGAAATGTAATCACAATAATCATAACATAAAACATTAAACTTTGTGGTATACACACATAATCATAGAGAATCATTTCTTGTTAGTCAAGACTCATTGGCAAGACTATCTTAGTGGACAAAGTCCCTTTCTGAATCGAGTGACCCTCGTTTCAGTCCTGTTTCACTGAACCGGTATAACCTACCATTCCAGCCATGTCTATCTCATGAGATATAAAATCTTTACCCAATGCATTGGAGGGAGATATAGGTCCCACCCATCTCATAATGATACCATTCTTATGTGTGCCACAAAATTATAAATCATGCATCATTGCATAACCCGTGTAATAAAAATGGGATTCTTAAACAACATGACATCATAAAACCATTCATATAAGATAAATGAATTCATAAACATAATTCCATAACAACATAGTCAAATCAATGTAAAAATATGGATAGAAACAGAACCCTTTATTATCTTAGATGGAAAATAATTTTGATAAAACACTTGAATTGAATTCTTGAGGAAAATATCCTTTCTTCTTCAAAATCAATTTCTTTTCACAAAACATCATGAAATTTTAAAAGAAAGAGATTTTATTGAAAATAGTCATGAAATCTTTTGGAGGAAGCTTCATGAAAATAAGGCTTTATAAAACCGTAAAAATCTGTTCGTGCCGTATAAGTTAAAAAAAACATTCTTTGTACTTTTGTCGGAAAAGTCAAAAAGTACCTCGTATGAAAAACGACAAAAGATTCCTTTCATAACTTTTACTAAAAACTCACCGAAGGGTAAAATTGGATTTAAACAATTTTAGGTGGATGGAAATAATATTACATATTGAAGAAAAATAGATGTGGATAATAAAATACACCCCAGTAATTACCAAAGTAAAAACAATCTCGGATAAAAGTGAGATTGTGATATTTCCCTTACCTTAGGTCCGATTTGCTTCATATGTGTCCGAACCTCCTGTATAATGATTTAAATAATGTCATTGACTTATTACAGAATCATATTCATTGTTATGATATCATATATGTTTCACTTATGACTTTATATTACCCGTTCTTTTGTAAATTCCATGTTAAAGAAGTGTTTTGGGTAAAATCGTTTCATTTATCGTAGGTGTTTTGACTTGTTGTTCTTGACATCATTATTACTTATATCATGATTTATTTACCTCCAGAATATAAAATATGATTTATATATCATATATATTCAGTATATATATATATAATAGATAGATAAATAAAATGAAAAACACCGTTCATGGAGACGGTAGTCCGTACGTACGCATGAACGCTGTTTTTCTTTCCTTATTGTCTTGAATGGAAGTAAGTAGATGACATACATATATATATACATAAATCCAGTATAATTACTATGTCATATATTTCAATACTACTTATTATATATATACTTTATAATCATTCTTAAATGGTTAACATGGAGAATGAATCTCATCGCGTCGTGGAGAAGGTAGTCCGTACGTACGCACGAGCGATGATATCATTTCTATAAATATTGAATTGAATTGGAGTGGATTATACAATATATCAGAATAAATATGTTGTTGTAATAACTATGTATAGTTATTCTTTACACCATTATACCCATCCATGTAAGGTGGTGGTGGAAAATAGATTACACCACGGCGTGGAGACGGTATTCCGTACGTACGCACGCGCGGTGATTTCTTTTTCCGTAGGATGGATAGATGGTGAAATAGGGTTGTTTCATACATATAATAACATATCAGTATATGAGTGATACTGATGTTATTACTTCATAATGAAACAACCTAAGAAGAAGAAGTGGAAGAAGAAATAAAGATGAAAGAATTGGTAACGGTAATTACCTCTTCTTTGAAGTGCCTCTTTGAGACCTTCTCTTAGGGCACTAGAATTGGTCTTTGAGGAAGATCAGAACCTCTAGGATGTTTCTAGGGAAGTGGAGAAGAGATTTTGGCAGGGTTTGGCCGAGCTTGAGTTCTCAAATTGGTGTGAGGAGGAGGGGGAGGAGGTGTCCTTTTATAGGGGAGGAGAGGGGCACCTTAGGAATATCTCAAAATATTATTTTATATTAAAGTCAAAATCGGTTTATAATGGTTCCAAATGGTCTTATTTCGAAGCTAAGGTGGGGATGGGTCTAAATCCTATCAACCAATAGGATTTAGACAAGTTTAGGGTATTATTTTAACCTTATCAATTAGATTTAACTCTAAGTTAAATAATTTAACTTTTACAGTGTCTTTTTGTTTTCTTTCACTATATGGTTAATATACTTACTATAACATATCAAACGAACCCCAAATTGTATATTATTAATAAATATATCCTTATCTAAGTCATTTGGCCGAACCTTAGATTTTTAGGAATAAAATAACAATTAATAATATAATATTTGATTTAAAAACTATTTTGTGTCAATTTTGACACTATTTGATATATGATTTTTTTGAAAGTCATAACAGAATTATATGTTCGAACCAAGTTGATTAAATCAACACTAATACATCATAGTAACCTAGAAAATTAGTTTAATTCATAAAAAGTCTTAAATTACATTCATTTGAGCATTTATAACATCAATTATGTTAATATTTCCTTAAAAGGGTAATTACTGCATCATCGTTGTGTCAAAAATAAATTAGATTATTTAAAGTCTAAAAATTATAAATAAAATATCATTATGTAGGAAATCTTTTTAGCTTTATAATGAATATTTATAGTCGAATTTATCTTATGTATAACCCCATATTAAAAATGTTTTAGTAAATAAACTTTGATTTTAACTCTTTTAACTCTTCTTTGAATTAAATAATAATAAATGTCCTAATCTAATCCAAGTGGGCCTAAATGGTCATATTATATTCATAAGGTTGTTTTTGGCCGAATTACACTTATCCAATAGAATTAGGACATGTGTTAGGGTAATAGTAATATCATATTTACCCTTAGTTACCCTATTTACTATTAACCGTGGTAAAAAAAAGTAAAAAGATACTATTCACCAAAAATTATTTTCATCTCATTGAACCACATTTTAGTCCTTGATATTAACCGTTTCTGTCGGATTTTCGAAATTCCATTCACAGAAGTGGTAAAATTAAGTTTTATGCAAAATTCAGTTTTTAACCTACCACTTAGTAGTTTCACTATTCATCAAAAATTGATGTTTTTCAGAACAATGCCAAAATTTCATCCTAAGCTATATTTCA
This sequence comes from Viscum album, assembly GCA_963277665.1. Taxonomy (NCBI): domain Eukaryota; kingdom Viridiplantae; phylum Streptophyta; class Magnoliopsida; order Santalales; family Viscaceae; genus Viscum; species Viscum album. The sequence continues at coordinate 32,610,482 of OY728143.1, forward strand.
TATTCCGAATTCAAAAATGAAGTCTATTTTACCAAATTAATATCATATAAGTTGCATTAATTAATTTTATAATTAAATCCCGCTGTTAAAACAAAGAGCGTGTTTTTAAGAAACAATATCTATCAAAAGATTGACACTTGTTTATGTCTAGTTTAAATGTGAAATTATATCCAATGACCAACATTGTATTAAATTGTAAAAATATATTCTAAATATAATTTAAAACCACTCAAATTAATAATTTATCAATATTAATTATTTCGATTGAAAAAGTTGTTTTTAACTAAAATTTAGTAATTTTCACTATTCATCAAAATATGAAAGTTATCCGAAAATCACCAAAATTTCACCTTAGGCTAAATTTGATACTCCGAATCCAAAAATAAAGTCCATTTTGAGAGCTAAAATTTCTAAAATTTTAAAAGGTGGTTTTTACTATTCATAACTGCTAGTTATAATAATATTTTAATAGCATATCGTTGTTTAGTGAAACTTGGTGTTGCGTACAACACACGCTATGGTGGAAGGTCGCGATTGCGTGTAATGGAAGGAAAGTCAAGGATGCATGTTGTGAAAGCTCCTTTTGGTGTAGCGTACAACAAAATACATTAATAAAATTAAAAAGAATATTTTTCATAAAATATCGGGCTGTTACAGTGGAGATAATGGTGATGCATAATGGTTGTAGAGATAGTGGTGGTCGAACACCTCCCTCACTCGACCTTTGAAGTTGACTGATGATGAATTTATGGCGGTCGTAACAGGCCACACATTCAATCTATGGTGGTGGTGGGCCATAAATGTTTCAATGGATTGAGGTTGTGATTTTTAAAAAGTGGAAAAGACTATCATAATGATATTAGTGGAACAAGCATTGATTGGGGTTAACGAGTGGTGGAATCAAGAAACACGGGGTTTTTGAGCATAGGGTAAAAATATCATGGATGAAATTAAATTTTAAAATCATACCACTAGACCACTAAAAAGATGTCCCAAAACAGAAATATTGTTTTGACCCAAAATTATTTAAATAATAATTCATGGCATAAATGGTCTTTTAAGAAAGATAAGGGATGGAGGACCCTCACCACCACTATGAACCACCCTGTCTAGATGATCTCCTCCTCCAATCACTATATATATATATGATTTATTTGACATTTCATAGTCATGATACACCATATGGTCATGTCATCTAATGAATTCCCTTTTAGTGGTTACATATCTTATTGTCTCTTTTTTGGGTGGATTTGTGGTGGGAAGCCCCTAGTTTATGGGACAACTAGAGTATGGAACATTTTTTTAAACTCTATAAAATTGTAATTATTTATAAAATGATTCCAAATTACGATCCACTAAAAATAATTTTAATTAATGTGATGTAACATAACAAAAATTCTTAAAGTAATGAAATTATTAGGTATTCTAATTAAATAATCATGTATAATCATGAAAAACTGATAAAAAATATATAAGAAATAGGAATGTCTCAGTTTCCTATATGTTTTTTTATTATTTATGGGATATTATTATTTTTTTGTGAATATATGTGATAATTGGTTTAAAAAACCTCAATAGGTTTGAAATAAAGAGAATTTTTTTAAATTGGACTTGTGAATCCATGAAAAAATAACTTTACAAGGGTATAAATGTTACAATGACGACATTTGGGGGAGAAAAATAGAATGGTATGAAAATTAAATACATATAAAAAACAAAAAAATTATACTAATGATAAATGTTTAAAATATTCAGGTGTTAATTTATTATATTAATATTTATTTATTATATGTTTTCACATCAGTTTGTAGGTTTTTTTCATATATATGTAATTATTTTTTTCGTAAATAATTATGAATAAAATATATAGAAAATGTAAAATTTTAATTTCATCCACAATCATCCTTGAATGAATATATATCCTCTTAAAATTAAAAGTATTATTTCCTTTAAATGTATAAATATTAATTGATAATAAAAAAAAGGCAGGAAATTAATGAAATTCCGTCCTATATAAATGGATTTTATAATCAATGAACAAAAAATCCATGTAATTGATATGTGGGAGTATATATTTTTTTATATAATATGTCTATCAAAAGAATAGGTTTTCATATAATTAATTGTATAATAAAAAGGAATATTAAAATTTTGGTATGGGGTGGATGTTTTGCAGTTATAATTTTTAATTTATTAGAAAACTAATTTATCTTATTAATGCACAATACTGTAGAAATATATCTTGGATAGAAAATAATATAAATACTTACAAATGTGGGTGAAAATACAATGGATGATAGTATTAATATATTTTATAGTGGAATGAAATCTTCTGTTTTTCCTAAAATTAGGAAAACAAATCTCAATTAAAAATTTGAATAAGATATTTAATGATTTGGAAAATATAATCTATACATATTATTGGTGAAATAAAAAAACAAGGACATGAAAACAACCTTCATTCAATTCCACGAAACAATTGAAATATTTTCTCAATTTTATGAATATATATTATGAAAAATTTATTTCCAAACATTCACACATAGAATAATATGATAATAAAAAGAATATAGTGATAATGGTAGTATTGAAAAACGTGATATAATGTTATAAATAGAGAAGAATAAGAAGAAATATAGAGAGAATGACATGATGAGGAAGAATGGGGGAGGGTGAGTGATAGATAATGGTATATTTAAAGAAAATTTAGTACTCTCTAGTTTATATTATGTGGAAAACCATATCAATCTAGTGTAGGGTACATTCTATAGTTGAAGATAAAACAGTAGTTTACATGGTTAAGAGGCATGTTTCCTCTTATATGGATATGTAAATTAATATTTATTAACTACAAATTTGTCTCTTAAATATGTATCATGATGAAAATTACTAATTCTATTCACACATAGATATTAAAATATTAATATATCCTTATTTATTACAAAACATTTGTATCCATTCCAGAATTATAAATTTCCACTGTGTATATAAACATTGCAATATAAAATTTGGGTTCTACAAATAATTATAACATCAAAAACTTATTTATTCATGATTATAACACTTATTAAACATAACATACTTAATATATTTATTCATAACAAAGGGAAATGAAACACAATAAATGGGTCAGATCATATGCTCAGTGAAGGAAAACAAAATTTATATAAATGAATATATGAGAGTACAGTTAATATAAGATTATAATAAAATTAACATGAAATTTATAAAGTATATCATTCATGTTAAAGATCATAATATCAACTCATGGAACAAATAATGATAGTTCACAATAAAATAATCAAAAGTGCATAAAAAACATGATATGTAAGAGTATATCATTATAATAAGTTAGTAAATTTTGGAATACACATAATCATAGAGAATGATTTAATTTTTAGTCAAGGAAAATTACAAACATTTCATTGGGTAGGGGGTTTCCTCCACAAACCAACAGATTAGTGGGGATTCACTCCTATTCCTATCATAGTTGATGATGCCTCTTACTATATTAGGATCACTAACTATTCAAGACAAATTTATCTCATGAGATAAGAATATGTACATAATGAATTTGAAGAAGTAATTTGTCCCAAAGATTAAATAATTAATATCATAATGATTTTATAAGGAATATCATAAATCAAAAATTATATCAAATTCTATGAAAATAAATTATTTTCTTAAGCATTTCATCACTGAACATCACATAGAAAAGAAATTGGGTTCCAAAACATATTTTCCAAAAAATTGTAAATAATACCAGGATATAATAAAACATTTATCATTATATAATATCCCATAAAAGTATTATGTAAAAAAATTCCATTTATATATGAAAATATTTTTCAAATATCTCTTTGAATTATTTAGGATATAAATAACTCAACAAAATAGAAATTTTTTAAGAAGTTGTGAAATTATAAAAGAAAATAATTTAACTGGAAAATAAAATTATAAATTTTTAAATGAGTACTAAAATAATATATTAGTCATGATGGTGGTAAAATTAATAAATTTCATTTAATATCCAAAAATAGTCCTTCATTATTTTATTGGAAAAGTAACAAACTACCTACTTCGGGAAAAAACAAGAAAATTCCATTGAATCTAGGATGTAAAAAGTAAAAAATTCATAAAACATCAATTAATATATCATTGGATAATGATATAAATTTAAATTAAGAAAAAAATTGAAAAATTCTATATGATATAGAAATATTCCTCAGAAAACACGTAAACCAAAAATCTAAAAATATTGATGAAATATAGAAGTTAAACCCTTAAATCAAGTTTTCCATGTGCTAAAATCAATATTATATCCTATATAATAACTGTATATTTATTATAATTATATAATAGAGTAATTTTAATACTTATAATATCATATATAATCCATTAGAAACATTTTAACATTATATTTTATCAACAATTCATTATAAATATTTTTTTCGAAGTGGTATCTATTTTGATTGTCAAAAGTATTTCTACTCAGTTGTTATTTTCCTTGTATATTTATATGTGTTATATCATCTCCAGAAGATTAATCATGATATAAATATATTATATATTAATTATATACATAATTATATCTTATAGACAATTTGGACAATGAGATATTAATTACACAATTCATAGAGACTTTAGGTCATATGTTTACATGAACATTGTTTTTATTATTTTACAAAGGGAAAAAATAAATTTAAATATTAATTAAACAATATAAAATTATTATTATATGAAATATATGAAATATATTTATAATATTTTATATAATTTCAATTTATTCAAAATATAAATGAAAATGGATCACATAGCTTCGTGGAGGTGGAAGTCCACACATATGCATGAATGATTTTATCGTATCCCAAAGGATTGGTTGTTAATTAAATAAATATTATATTATTATATAATTAGATTCATATCCAAAATGTAATATATATATATAAAACCATAATAATAAAAATCATAAAATAGAGGTGAGGAAAGTAGAATTGTATCGATATATGGAGATGTTAAGTAGTATATAAGCACGAATTAAAATTTATCTTCCCATTTGAATGGAAATATGGTGAAATTTGGTTACCTGATAAACATGATTATTATTATTATATTTCAGGGTTATTGATTTTTTTATGATTAAAACATCCAATTTATTCGAATTGAAGAATACTAGAAAGGATAGTTATCAGTTTGGGTGATTACATTATCCTTGCCCCAAATCCTAAAAATCTCCTGTAATAGGCAGTATGGTTTGACTTTTGGGAATACCAAAACATATAATATATGACTAGTAATGTCTATAAGGTAAATTGGTAGAGTTATTTTTGTATCTATATTGATTAAACTGTCAAACATATGTGATAGACAATGTGCCATTTTATAGATACGGTGTGGGGAAATTTTTGGAATTTCACTAAATAATACATTATAATAAAATTATTCTTTACAATAATATACCTCAAATGGAATTTTATTTGAAGATACGATATAATATAGTTTATATTCTATATAAAAAAATAATTTCAGAAAGTTTTGGATCAATTTTGAAACATATCAATTAGATTAACCATTAGTAACAATATTTTAATTTTAATTATGATAAAAATGTTTTTAATATTATATGATGTAATTTTTACTTATATGTTTATAGTTATAAAATAAATTTATATTTTAATACCTTTTAGAACATATAATAAACACCTTGTCTTATTTTCTAATTTATATTATTTTTCAATATTTCGATTAAATATTATATTGATAAAATATTATTATAATGAATTATGGCTATGTTCATTGTATTTGAATTAAAAGACATAAATAAAATATTTGAATTTGAAAATAAACATTAAACAACACCAATATGACATATTAAAAGACTATTGAAGCCTTCTCCAAAACGATACGGTAAAACATAGATCTCGATCTGATACAATTAATAGTGGTATAAAATGATATCCTACCACTTACATAAAGTATAATATGGTATGATAATAAATATATAAATATTCTATAATTGTGATGATGTGTATTAATTTCATTTTAGAATTGAATATAACCTATATTTGATTATTCATGTTTCAGGTTTTAGGTATTTGATGAAAATAATCAATATTGTTGTTTTCCAATTTCTGTTCTAGTATGGGTAACATTTGTGTCTTCTTCATAGAATTAAGTTTATCATAAAAAACATAATGAAACTGTCATGACCCCCTCCCACCAATGATGCCCTTTCTAAGCTGGAAATGGTGGAATGGAGATAATGACGTCTGAGTCCCTAATCCAGTAGGCCCCGGAGTGGTGACTAGCACCATGGGTATGAGTTTTTCACATATATAAGAGGCAGTGCACTTTTTAATAATTTAAAATCGTGAAATATGATGATTCAAACATCAAGAAGAAGAAAAGGAACAAGTATAGAAATAGCTCAAAACCAGTCCTCCTGAAATCCTAAAAGAAAACATAGGGAGAGCATACAAGTATATTCATTAGGAAAACCTAATTCTCACGTGCACATGTTGGGAAGCATCCTAATGCCCCGTGTGAAAACAGAAGAACCAAAACCTAGGAAAGAATCTATCCACTCAGCCCCACCAGTCACACTAACCATGTAACAGAAGTCAATATAGTATAGTAGTAATGTTATAAATGTATGGGTACCTCGTAGAACCTTCCCATTGGATACTGTTCAAGCCATCACGCCTAACGCTCTAATGCTTCCCCCTCTTCCGGATCTAGTGTCGCAACTAGGCCATAAGAGGCTTGATCTAGTGCCGCAACCTGGCATTACGAAGCTCATAGTAACCCACCGGCACACAATCCTTGTCCATATCAAATCACATCCAACCAGCACACAATCACCGGCCATAATCACATCTCATCCGGAAGACACCTAGGAACATATCACACCTTATACTGAAGATTCTTGGGAAACATCTGTCGTAACCTACCCGAAGAAACTTGGTCTATACAACCTAGAAGAGGGATCACAGGGAATAACAGCAACCAGCCATCCTTTGGATGTTTGAGAATCTCACCCCCCATCCCACGGGTGTTCGGCACGTAGATCTCAACATGGGTGGGGTATATAAAGAAACATAAAACATACAGTCTTATATAAGTATAAAAACCACTCAGCCCATCCTAAGGCTTCTACACAATGATTTGGGCACGTTCCCTAGCACTGCTAATTCGAGAGTATGCACAAAAAAATCAATCCCAAAACCCCATTTAAAGTTTTCATGTTTCAAAATGTTAGTTATCAGTTTCTTAACTATCAGGAAATTATACACAACCAAACTGGATCATGCTTTCATAAAACATATCCCTTCTATCCACAAATCAAGTTAGGAAAACACAAGCAACAGAAACAGGTCCCTTCATATTAACCAACCAACCCCATTGATTATTATTCCAGTTCCATTACCATTCCCAACCATTCAATAACTCTTCCACTTTTATTTATTATTCACAATCCATAGTTCGTTCACATTCAAACCCATCCCTGCAGCCCCTCTGCAAACCACCATAACCACAATCACATCGAAACCCAAACATCATCATCTCTTTGATACTATTTATCACAGCCCCACTACCCATAACCAACATAGAATTCACAACAACCCACAACCAAGACAACCTCATCACTACTACTCAGCCGATCCACAACAACCCACAAAACACCCCCTTCACATAAATAATCCCTAACCAGCACCGACATGTGTTTTATTTCAGTTTTTTCAACTGGGGTGATCACACAAGGGTTCCAGGTATTTAATCATCAAACATTACGTGATTAAATAATTTCAACATTCAATAAAATTTTTATCCATTATAAAATCCCGAAGGATAGGGAAACATTTAATTGGGTAAGAAAAGGCCCACAACGATCATGATTTTTAGTAGGTAGAAGCTCATTCAATTCCCAACATAATATCACAGGATATAAATAATGTAACTGCATTCACAAACTTCCCATCCCTATTATACAAGATAGTTATTATCTTTATTAAACCGGTTCAAATGTGTTTCACGTAAACAAAAGGACACCCACCCCACATGATGCACAATTTAGATAGATGAAGGTAAGATCCCTACCTCAGCGGTTTCCTATGTCCTTCTATGAACATGACCATCACGATCACAAGGCTTCTCCCAGAATGACTGCACCCACCAAGGATGTCGTGGCACTGCCGAATCAACAACACAAGAAACTCCCTCAACATAGAGATCACATGTCGTAGCATGGAAAGAAAACAGGAGAAGTAGGATCGGAAAGAGAATACCAGAACATAGGTTTAACATACCTTTTTAGAGTCATTTGTCAAAGACTGTCATTCTCGTAAATTATCAACAGTTTCCTTGTTTAGAAACTGCAGATGGGAAGTCCATGAAGAGGGAACAGAACAGGGTGCATGATGTTTTCCTCGTCAACACGATCCCGCAGCCAGCGATAGATCGATGATTGGAGTTCAGATGAAGTATATTGGAGGTAGGCTTCTGGGTCATCCGGGATCATCGCCGTTTTGAGGAGAAGAAGGGTCCATAAATAAAAAGTAACCCTCTCTTATATAAGAAACAAAAAGGTGAAACTGTACGCAGCGTGTATTAATGAATACATAATGTGACCGTACAACTATTGTGTTGTTTGACTGGTCAACACACGACACATCATATAGTTTCCATGCATTTAATGATAATAATAACTTCAATTAATATTAGGTGTTTTATTGTCCCGAGATATGAGTCATAAAAATTAATTCATTATCTGTCTTGAAATGACCGTCATAATTTCAGGGTGGCAACGTCTAACACGGTTTGTTGTTCCAACACCATTTTAGGGAGATACGTTGGATACAAGATCATGTAATAATAACAATATTATTATTATTGGGTGTTTTGTGGACCCGAGCCACGAACCATTATTTAATATCCATCCTTAGACTTCAATCGATTGTATTAATGATAGGATCAAATCTCCACCGACGAGAAGTCAATCGGACGTCGCACACGGGAGTTATAGCAGGTCGAAGACTTAACAATAATATTAAATCTATTAATTCAGGATCATTTCAGGTACCCGTTCTGAAAACCCAAAAAAAGACATCGAATATTGGACTCAAAATTTCTTTCTTGATGTCAAGGTCACATTGTTGCTGAAGGTTCGTAAAACCGATGTTGCACGAAGAAGTTATGGACTAAACTTGGTTTTCCAAAAAAAATTAATAATTACATTATTATATTATTTAATTAATTTAATTCCTTAAATTCTCACCTTCTATCTCCAATCTTCTTTTAGATTCACAAAAAAATGCATCCCATTTGTTTAGGGGGGGTTACACATGGTGCATCTATCTTATATTCATTTTTCTATAAATTTTATATTTTTAACATGTTTCTCTCTCCAATCTTCATCCTTTCTTCCACAATTTTTATCTGGCCCCAACCAAAGTGGAGCCTCCCCTTTTATTCCATACCCATCACGACCCAACCTTCATTCCATTATGGTTATTATTTTTATTTTCTTTATTATTCCATCACTTTGTAATCTCTCTCCAAGCTCACATCAATGTTATTATTAATAATAATAACACCCATCATTAATGTTCTAATTTAATCCCATTAAATTATATTACTATAATTATTCTCATATTAAACTAAAAAAATTCCAGTTAATTAATCACCCCCTAAAAGCCACCATTACCATTATTATTTAATATAATAGTAATAAATACTCTTTAAATTTCATCAACTTGTCACCATCATCATTAATAATTATTATTATTATAGACTCCCATTATTATCTTATAATTACTCCCTCTCTCCCATCACATGATATTCGTGCACGGGTTGGGAACCCCATCCACGCATCTCTTGATGTTATTATTGTTTTAACAAATTATGATATAATAATAACCTTTTAATGTTATTTACACAATTCCAACATTAATTGTGGAAAATCGCACAACGCTTCCGGTACAAATTCACACCCATACGCCCCATGCATTTCATTACTTTATAAATTTATTACATGCGCCTCATTTATTATATGCCCATTACAAACATAATTTAGTATTTATTAAAATGTATATAAATAAAAAAGAAACCATGCACCTCCCTCATTGAATTAAATACATTCAATTTTATTTCTTTTATTTCACAATGATTAAATTAAAACCATTTAATCTAATTAACACCAAAAAAATTTCACGCCACCATTATCATTTATTATTATAAAAAATTATTATTATAACACATGTTGTGTTTGACCACATCAAATTTTTACAAAGTCATGGTCCGGAGAGGTCCGGTCCATTAAAGAAACACAATAAACATAGAAATATACATAGAAATATATCTTTTTACTACATACCTCTATATATACTCTTTCAAATATCTATACATAATCATACTTCTAGGATGAATAGATAATAAAAACTGTGAGAATTCAAAAATAGATCCTTAATATTTCGTATCTATAGAACACAAACAAAGTACCTAAATATTATCATTCTATTATAACAAAGGTTGAACATAAGAAGATTTCACGCATTCATTTTCTGCCCTATATCATCCTTCATCACATCCTTGATCATTAGTATAATTAATGGATGGACACTCATTTGATCTAGACTATATTTATCCCCATCCATTAAAATTTCATGTTCCATCACTTGTAATTACATTAATATCTAATCTTTTGAGATAATTATTATATATAATAAATCATGGTCCTTCTAAAATTGAAAATCTCCTCCCCCCTTAATTTATTCCCCATAGTGATAATGTGCTGAGAAGTTATAATCTTTAATTATCAAAAACCATATTCTTTGGTACATGTTTATCTCTTTTGAAATGGTAATATTATTTGGAGTTATGGGATCATTATATATGTCACAATATTTTTCATTGAGATAATTCGTCCATATTATTAATGAAACAATTGCAGAATATAACTTCAAATCATGATTTGGTGTATTTTTCTCACATACAGTTAATTGACACAAGTTATAAGCTATAACAATATCATTCTGCATAAGGATACAACCAATATCTTCTTAGATGTGTCACTATAGATTAAAAAAACTTTTTTAATTAATGGTTGTTAAATAATCGGGCTACTTAATATACTTTACATAAATATCTTAAACCATTTTTCAAATCAATATATCCAGAGGAACATGACTCCCTTTCAAGATAACTTAATGATTCAATTTAGTGGACATGAAAAATTGATTACAATGTATCAATAATATCTAATCAAACCAAGAAGACTATTGATCTCGGTCATAATGGTTGGTCTATGAAAATGTCCACTAACATCACACTTTTATGGGTTTACTAATATAACCCCCCTTCCGCATATATTACACATGAATGAAATATTCCAAATCCAAATTTCATATATTTTTCATGAATCTTATAAATCATGAAGGTCTTCATCATAATCCTCATGTGATCTTCTCGCACATCATTTCTATTTGAATATACAAGAATATGATTTATAAATACTACAAAAAACTGATAATGTAAATATATGAATATGATATTCATTAACACACTAATGAATTTGTGGAAATTTAAATGCAGAAAGGCATCAGTATAAATTCATAGTGTATATTCCATGTATATAAATATGGATTTTGTATACGTATATTGAACTAAAATTAATGATATCTAGAATATAGATCAATCATAGATAATAATTGAGCTATACGAATTTCATTATACCTGAAAAAAAATATGAGGTAATGTATTTTTTTCATGATATTGTTCTTGTCATGTTTTAGATAATAAATAATTATTCACATTTGTCTATATTTCTTCTTTATAAATAGATCAACGTCCACAAATGTGACACAAAATAAAAAATGAATCATTTTCATAAATATTACTATATTTGTTTGTTCAATTATTGACAATAAATTGGGTCTATTTTATAGGGACTATTAGAAATAGGTGTATTATTATATAATATTTTAATGGAAAAATAAACATCATGATTCAGATGAATATGAGGAAACTCTTCTTAAAATACAAGAACATAATCTAGAAAAAAAACATATAATTGATGTTGAGTTTCTCCAAAACCTTTTAAGAAAATCATCCCTTTGTAATTGGAATTAAGACCCATACAATGGATGTAATTTCCATCAGAATTTTTTCTTTTTCATTACACTCATAGTCAGTCATATTTTGGTTTTGAATAACAATCATAAAATCTCTTCTAAGAAAATTATTGTGGTATATATGTAATGAAATAAAATATATGGCCAAAATTAAATAGAATTAAACTAGAAGAAGAATAAAAATATTTATTTGAAAAAAATCCTAGAAACCTCAACTGATGAAGAATCAAAGAACTACGAAGAGAACAACAAACCATTAGGAGTATAACTACCAACTCAAAATATAATGATCGTGGTTGTTAGATGAAACACATAGAAAGAACTAAAATATCTAAATGTGTTTATAGGTTCATAAGAAAAAAATATTAATAAAATTCTAGACATTATATTATCTGTGTGATTCACCACATATTTAGGATACCTATCATAAAAAGTAATGTTCACATGAGATTTCATTTCATCATTGTTATTAGGAGCATGTCTCCATCAATCAACATCATTAACAATAATATTTGGGAACTATTTAACATAATTATGATACTAATTTCTTTTAAAACACAGTAGTACGGGTGGTACCTTTTATGGATTATTTAATCTATTAACATAAATAACTATATTCTTATCATCACTGAGCCTTCAATTTCACAAAGATATTCTTTCCCATATATAAAATATTTTTCATTTCAATTAAAAAAATAACACTTGTTTTCATCAACACATTAAGAATAATGGAAGTCTAATATCATACTCTAAATGGGTTACATAATTTCTATTGAATTAAAATTTTCTTTTTTATCAATCCCATGAGACTTATGGGTAACCTTAATCTCAATATCTACCTTGAGAGAATATAAAAAAATTATTGATTGACACTGCAATCCATTATTCCCAATTTCAACTAGATACATGGTTTAAATAAATAATTAATGTGCCAATATTTCATTCATATTAAATAACAATGCCAATGGCGTACTTTACATATCACAAAAAAATTCCACATAATTACCCAAAAATCTGAATTATTATTCATCATTTCAATTATTTCATTCTCTAATTTCATACAAATAATATTTTTAAAGTACATGTTAGAAAATATGATTTTAAATTCATCACACACCATATATTAAATATCTTATTACCGTCTCATGTTCTAGGTAAGGGTCCATCGTGGAAGAAATTATCCTTCTAAAGATAACCTACTAGATTAAATTTCTCATAATCTAAACATTTTAAAACAGAAAATTTATTTTCATTTTTATGGATCCATTACTCTGATGCTAGTGGGTCAGTATACACACTAGAAGAATGTGGAAGCATCCACATGAGGGACTCAATATAATATTGTTTCATATTTTTCATATTAGGGAGCTAAACATGATTACAATATGATTAACGTATTATGATTATACCAACCATATTTTTCATTCATGCTTCCATAATAATAATTTTTTTTGGAGTACAATCATTTTATTGTGAATAAAACATATAATTAACAAGATTCCTTCATGTTATATCAATTAATAAATTCCAAAATGGATATTCTGAGAAACAATTATCATGGTGGGAAACCACAAAATAATGAAAAAGAGTTTATAATATTTTTATATCATGAATAAATAGCCTATGACACCTTGGGATTAACCTTGTCCATTCATGATAATTTTAAAAAACAATATTTTATGACGTAATTATACAAATCACTAGTGTTCTTAATAATTTTTTCTCATATATGTTTATAATGGTTATCTAAATGACCCTATAATATCAACTAAAATTTACAATAGTTTTAATCAATATATAATACATTTTTAATAAATGAATGATTATTTTATAATATATCAATTAACACTAATTCATTATAGTTAATGTTTCTTTTGAAACATATATCACATAAAAACTACTTTATAAAATATCTACCTAGTCCCCGACTTCATTCTTCATAACAAGAACACTTCATTGACATATCAAATGTCCAAACACTTTTCATAATGTGGGTAATGGAAACATAATAAAAGGGAGATCTCGGATTATTAGTATAGGAAAGCAATGGAGATGTCAATGATTACCTAAGAATGTCATAATAATAAGGTAATATGAATGTGAAAATATCATTTTAAATTATACCCTTCATATGATATATCATAATCTTAAGTCATGGAATAAATCGTGGTAGTTTATTAGAAATGAATTAGAATGTAATCAATGATGATGATCCATAAGACCATACCATTTTCATAAGACATTGACTTGTGTAATACATATAATCAATCAAAAATTTCATTAGTATTCAATGATATTTTATGAAACTGTAATAGTGAAATTTGTTGACATCCAAATCTATCATATTTATCATGGTTTACTCAAAATATTCACATAGTGGAAAATAACCATTAAAATTTTGATTTCACTACATATTATAGTTATTTTTATATCGTTATATATCAATATATAGAAAAATAATTGGACATAGATATATGTCACACCCATAAAATAATGAAAATGAAATGTGTTTGTTATGAAATAACATGAATCACTAGTTATATAAGATTTCAGGAAATACAATCGGTCTCATAAATTTTTTTTTAACCCAATTGATATAAATGAAATGGATTTTATAAACATATTGTCATCATAACAAAAATATCCAAGGAAAGAATAAGAATTACAACTAGGGATATTAAACACAATAATTATTATGTGATAGAAAATTATTTAATATTATATAGAGAAATAATTTGAATGATCAATAGAAATAATTAATGAGGAAAACAATTTTTTCACTTTTAAATAATATTTTTATAAATATGTTGTCCACTCATAAAGTAAAAAAATTTGATATGAAAACAATATTGTAAAATTTTATGGTATATTCTAATTAATTATTAGTGATTATAGTTTAAAAATTTACTCATTTCATAAAAGATAAAATTTATTACATTACTATTGTTTGAAAATGTACAATTTATTTCTTTGGGGAAATATAATAAATATTCTAGTAAAAACGATTTATTAAAATTAATGCATGTTTGAAGAGACATTAAAAATCATAAGAGAATTAAAGTAACTTTTTTCTAAAATGTTTTGAAATCATCAATAAGGAAAATATAAACCAATAAAGACTAAAACAAAAACAATACAAAATATTGATAGAATTATAATATAAAACCATTATCTCATGTTCTCTATGATTTGAAGGCACCCTATAATCCTATAAAAAAATATTTTTTAAAAATTATTTCTTAATATCATTGTGATTTTTAAAATACATCAAATAATACCTGTATATCATTTCAACATCAACTTGTATGCATAATTTCATATTTAAATTTTTAGATATAGGTTTTGGTTGTTTCATTTATCATGAGTATTTCATAACAGTACATCGGGTCCATGAACATTTATTTTGGTAACATAAAATATATAATATTAATAATTATATTTATATCATATATTTTAATTATATGCTTATTTATAATCATATATAAAATTTATATGTATAAAAAGTAATTACACCATTCACAGAGATAGTAGGTCATATGTTTTCCTAAACATATTTTTTAATTTTCAATGGGTAGGAAAAGTAAAGGTAAATAATAATTGTCAATTAATAGATCATTTTTATTTATTATTTATCATATATACTTATTAAATTCTTCATCAATTTCATAAAATTAAAATATAAATGTAAAACAAACCATGTAGCTTCATGGAGGTGTTCAAACATATGTATGGATGAACAACATTATAATTTCTCAATTGATTAGATAGTTTGTAGGAAGATGTGATGTTACTATTCTATATGTGTAATTACTTCAGAAATATAATGTATAATAATTTAACCCAACATAATACATATCCATAAAATTTGGTTACAAAAAAATAATTGTATCGCTACATAGAGATGGCCAACCATATGTATGCACGCGTGACACATATACTTATCTTCTGATGGGAAAGAGGGTAATAATGGTGTTTTCATAATCATTATGAAAATATATAAATTTTTGGAAAAACTTATTATGGTATTATAAATTCAATATATTTTGAATAGGAAGGAATAAAATAATTTAAAGCGAATGTTTTAGAGGATTACATCTTCTTTGGAATGACTCCGTTTGGTCTTTTATATAGCACTCAAGGTTTAGATGTATGAGAGGACAAAAACATTTTCGATATGTGTAGGGAATTTTATAAAGTAATTTGGAAGAAATTTTTTGATCTTGGAGACTCAATATTGTGTAAATATGTGTAAAACAGGGATCCTTGTTATTGTTGAGGTGAGTTGCAATTTTGGAATTTCTAAAAATGATAAATTATAATATTAATTCTCATGAATATTTACTCAAAATTTTCAAATATTAAAATAAAATGTGTGATAATGTTTTAATTCAATCATACAATATAATTTAGTCAAGTTTTGTTGAGAATTTAAAATTTTTCATTTTGATTTACACATACATAACCGATTTTATTTTTATCAATAACAAGTCCTTTTTTAATTAATAATTGTTTTCATTTTTACAAATAAGGTTAAAATTAGACCATAAATATAAAAATAATTAAATTTCAGACAACATTATAACCGAATTTCATTATTTTATAATATTTATGATTTATAAATAATTTAATAGAATATTCTTTTATATTTGTTACTATCACTTTTGATATTATTAATTTTGTTTTAGAAGACATAAATAATTTTTTAAATTGAATATAATATTTTTAAAATACGCTATTATTTCATATTCACTTATCAAATTCATCTACCCCTATATCAACTTCATATTAAACCAACAATAATATTTTAAATAACATTTATTTTATAATACTATTTATTTAATATATATTGTTTCGGTGTTGTTTTAGAATTTAATATAATAATATATTCATAAAACATATGAAGTAAATATTCATCATGAATATAATTATATTATGAAAAACGGATATTATTATTTGTTTATAAGATATATTTATCCCAACGTTAACATATAAATGATATTAAAAATAACGATAGAAACATATTTTTAGTTTCATGGATTAAAATAATATAGAATTTATATTCATGGAAAAGTGTCAGTGAATTAAATTAATATAGATCATAATGTGATTATGGTATAATTAATTTCATTAATTATAATTTGGATGAAATTTTTTGCCTTTTCATTTATATTTAAATCTATATAATAAATTTTCAACCTTTACAGAGGTGATACATTTATCTGCAGTTACAATTAATATAAAATAATTATAAAATGGGCCTATTTAAAAAATTGAATTTGATGAATCTAAATATCAAAATAATTTTCCCTAAATCAAAATACAATAATTCATGAAAAAAATATAATATTATTTCCCAAAATTTTAGAAAACCTTTTTTAGAAAAAAATCATTTTATGAATAAAACTTTGTGTGTTCTTATCCTATGCGATGAAATTTAATTCTTAAAAGATTAAAAAATTTATTAAAGTAAATAGTATAAATATTTCATTTAAATAATTCTAGAATATATATTAAATTTATTTTAAAAATTATATTTCATTCAAAAAAATGGTTTTCATTAAAATAATTGTATTTTAATTTCAAAAATATTTATTATAATTTATAATGAATTGGTAACCAGTGAACTAATTTTATACATATATAACCAATTTTTTTTATAATTTGGTATTTACTATTCATTCCCACCAACTCAATAGCTAGATGAAAAATGTGACATTAAATAAGGATATTTTAATAGTTCATCACCCTTTGTTTAAATATTCTATTACGTGTAACATAAGATATCAGATAAATTAAATTTAATTAAAAAACTAATTCATTAAATATCATAGTGTTAAAATAAAATTTCAATGATCCATATAGGAACAACTATAATCGGAACATTCCAATGAGAATTAATTATTCCATGGTGAACCATATTTCCAATGGTCACATGTAATTTTTTTGAAACTATATTTTCCTCTGTGCTTCAATTTCTCTTAATCACTATTTTATTTTTTTTAAACATTATCCAATATATTTTTTTGGGGGTAATCCATTGTTCATATTTTAAGAAAAATGAATTTAGTTTTTAAAATATATTCCATTGTTAAATTATAAAAATTAAAAATCAATCACTAGGGAAATGAATTTCCAAAATTGTGGACTAATTTTGTTTTCAGAAAAATAATCATAGTATGAGTATTCCCATTTTTAGAGGGTTTATCCTTGAACCACTAAGAGAAAAAATTAAAAATAATAATGACACAATACAATCTATTTTATATAGTTAATATAACCATGATGGATAAACCATAGACATTAAATATTTCACAATAGATTCATGGTGCATTGGTAATCACAGAAATTTTTTAAATTATTCTAATTTTTTTTCATATAATATATGACTAAAATAATTAATGTGTCTTATTGGATAGTAATGTGAAGAATATTGCAATGTACCAAAGCTTTTTAGAGGACCCATCTATTCCACTGTTCCCACGCTCATGAATTGAGGGTAAAATATATTGTCATGTGTAATGATCCTATTTTTCAACACATGAATCAATAATTATTTCCTCAACTTGTTTCCAATGTTTATTACTATTGTATAAATAATATATTGATTCACTGTTTAATTATAATTTTTTCATTATAAAAAACTATATATATAATGTAATAAACCCATGAATTTATATTAGGTTTATACTGTGATAATAATGGAGTGATATATGATATTTGTTAGTCAGATATTCATGATTACTGATTTCATATTGAGAAGAATTATAAATTCTACTCAGGTGATTTGAAACCACATATTCATTTTCCAATTTATCCAAAATCTGGTGTTTCAAATATTAATTCATTTGAAGATATATTATTAGCCTAATTTTGATTCTTATTACATTAAATATGATCGCTAAACTTGAATTTTCAATGAAAATGATAAATTTTAAAATGAGATTTTGGACATAATGTACATTGAGTAAAAAATCACATATAAATTTTAATTTTCAATGTTATTTTAATGGCATTGACATCCAAATAAAAATTAGATTCATAATAGATTCATGTAAGAATCATGTATTTTCTTTAACTTACTATAACCCTTATGGAAAAATCGGATGTACCAAGAAATAATTCAATTGGTTTGGAGAAGTTATAGGAAAAAATGGTTGTGGATAATGCGAGTACATTTTAGACTTTAATGGTGGATCTCTTTAAATACACATCAAAATAAAGTACAAAATCATATGGAATTAACCGAGTTAGATGGAGAGAAATACTACCTATTTTATAGGTGGAAAATATGTTTACATGAAACTCACTACTCTCAAAATGACTCAAATTTATCAAATTATTTTTACTCATTCTCGAAAAAAAATTAATATTCCTGAATTTTGTAAGATAACTCATCACTCATTCCATAAATAATGTTAGTAGAAATAAATAGTCATTATATGTACACCATTCGTGTGGGTTTATGGAAGATATTTATTTTCCCTATAGGGTGGTATAATTATTAGTAAACAATGTCATATCTAGAGATAAGTTATTAATATTACTATCACAAATTTAAAAGTAAATATATTTAGCTTATTTTAATGACTAAAAACAATCCAAATATAGATAATGAAATTACAATCAATGAAAAGTAATTGGGTCCATATTTGTATGTCATTTTTTAAATGTTATCACTAAACTTTTGGAATTAATCATTTATTGTTACTCATTGGATATCTGGATTGATTAAAAAAAATTATTACTGTAACATCCATGTTCCGGAAGCCTCCGAGAGACGCCCTGTAATCGGTTGGTCACATGGCCTCAAGTGCATTTCCACAAATTCCAGACGCTTCTGAGAAGAAGAGAGGGACATTGGTATGATAGTGGGGAAACAATTCCCTCATTGGCTGAGTAACCCAATAGATGTATAACACTAAGCAATAGCAGAAGATGTAATATTACCATAGAAAAGAAAAGAGGAAGACTAGAGAAACTAATAGCCGGGGCACATATATAATGATTCATGATGCATATATCTAGGAAATCATCCAAACAATTCACAATGCTGAAATATATTACTAAACCAACGTATAAGAATAAAAGAGTAAAAAAATCTACAACATTGCAAACTAAAGCATGGTACCATGCTCTCTAGCTCTAAATTTGTCACACACATGATGTAGAAGGGTGATTTACATTATTTATACCTGAAAAAATATTATCTGTTTGATCCCAAAAGCATGGCTCAAAAAGGGTGTGAGACTAAATCCTAGTAGCTAGCCACCAAGGGATTTGTGCCTAACATCTAGTTAATAAATATGGCAGGCACTAAACAAAAGAAAAAATAACCAAGGATGTAATCAACAGTAAACATTCCTACATTTTCAAAGCATTCAAATACTATATATCAAGTACGTAGATAATCAAAAACTGGTAACCCTCTGGGAAGAACTCACATCCAGACACCTCTGGTCCTACCTAAGTAACACATAAAACCCTCTGGGAAGCACACACAGTCTCACCCCTCTAGATCAGCTTTATAATAGACTCTCTAAGGAACAACTCATCATCAATTCCCCCTATAGTCATGTGTGATCAAAGACTCTTTGAGAAAGCACTCTCCATCAATTACCCCTATAGTCTTTTAATGGTAACCTATAGGAACTCCGAGGAAGCACTCAAATTCAATTACCCCAATGGCCTTGTAATGTAACTATATACCCTCTGAGGGAGCACTCAACTTCAATCCCCCTATGGTCTCGTTTCATGTTAATAATTATGTAAACATTGGAGAAGCCCTTACATCCATTTTCTCTATTGAATACTTTACAAGGTTCTCATGACCATGTGTAAGTCAAACGAGCATTGCATAGCAAGGAGGCCAATGTAAACATAAAAAACTACTTGTCTAATCAGACTACATCAAAACAAATATTCAGATAAACAATCACACCATCCTAACAATACAAGGCATGGGAAATAAATAGAAGCCTAACAGAAAAACTATACCAAATTCCCAAAATAAACAAACATAGTAGAAACCTACATAGCATGGAAACATAAACCCTATTCTCAACAAATAACATCTATCCAAAAATAATGGGCATAGCAGGAAACAATAGGGCTAAAACCATAACTGTGAAATACCTCATTCATGGTCATTGGGAACGTTTTCACATAAAACTCCATGACTATCTACATAAATGATCACACCACCTTCCTCAGCATTGGGAGATCAATATACTAGAGTCCAGGGCCTTGAATCACCTTAGAATATTGTAAATACACAAAAATTTATTAATCATTCAACCCATGTTATATCACGAGAGGGAAGGAATTAGAAGAAGGTGTTCAAGATGAAGAGATAACTCACCGATGTGATTCCAACGCAACTGATGAAGTCTGATTCAGAGAACAGATGCATTATTGAGGGCTTGACAAAGATCCACATTGTACAGACACTTTCGGATGAACTAGGATGAGAAGAAAACTATTTTTTCCATCAAACGTGACCCCGATAAGTTTAATGAAAAAAATTACATGATGTTTACTTTAGAAGTACATGGCGTGTACTTTCCTACAACAGACCCCACAGTAGGTGGTCTATAGGTCACCACCCATGGTTGTTTGCATGGTCGTGACACGACCAACACCCAGATACTTGTGGAAACGAGTACACGACATGTACATATAATGTACACGACTTGTACTTAAGAAATTTCAAGAAAACTCATCTTTTTCCTAAAAAACACCAGAAAAAGGGAAACATATCTGAAAAGAATATCCAGGGTCTTAAAACATCCCCCTTAATGAAATTCATGACCGAATTTCCCTAGAAGGCTACGTAGAAGAGGAATCCCCGAAAAACTCCAGCAACCACGATCGTTCATCTGTCTCCCTATCCCAAATCTAATCTTCTACTCACTTGTGTTGCCATAACACCCATACCTGTGGAACAAACTGTCCATGGAGAACCTTCATACTGCGATCAACAATCTATATTGGATGATTCTCAAATGATGCGTCCACCTCTAACTCAACCTCTTTAGGTTGAAGAACATGCGATGTGTCTCAGATATAACATCATTGATGAAAAACATGAAAGAAATTGTGCATATTCAAGTACCTCTAAGGTAACTGCAACCAATATGCAACCTTCCAGACTATCTATAAAACCTCAAACAGCTTGGAATGCCTCGTCGAAATCTTACCGAGTCTAATAATCCTCTTGGCCCCCAACCTCAGTGTGACACACCGGAAAAACTGATCCCCGACCTCAAACTCCATAGGTTGTCTCCTTTGATCAGCATAAGACTTCTGTCGAGACGGTGCAGCAGCCATCATCTTTCAAATCAACAGTATCTTTTATGTGGTCTCCTAGACAAGACTTGGTCCCCTCATAGCTACCTCTTCTGCCTCTAGCCAACATAAGGGTGGTTGAGATGGCCTACCGTACAAAGCCTCATAATGTGCCATTAATATAGTTTCATGAAAACTAGTTTTGATAGAAAATTCCACAAGAGTTATGTGCTTCTCCCAAGAACCTCCAAAATCAAGGATGAATGCTTACAACATATTCTCAAAAACATGAATCATACACTCGGACTGGCCATATGTCTGAGTGTGTTAAGCTATATTTAAAAGTACATGTGCACACAAAGCCTTCGGAAGCCCCTACCAGACCTGAGAAGTAAAACAGGCATCCCTGTCTAAAATAATGGAGTGTGGAACTCCATGTAAACGTATAATATCACAGATGTATGGTCGTCCCTACTCATAAACATTTAAGGACTCCTTGATGGGAAATAAGTTAGCAACCTTCATTAGTGCTTAATTACAACCCATATAACATCATTCCATTGAGGTTACCTCGATAAACCTTTCACTAAATCCATCACGACATCATTCCAATTCTACTAAGGAATGGGCAACTGTTGCAAAAGTCACACGGGACGCTGATGCTATGACTTCACCTACTGAATGGTGGAACACCTCATGACGAACCCAAAAACATCATTCTTTATACATGGACAGCAATACGGATGGGGTAGATCACGATACTTCTTGGTGACACTAGGATGAACTTACCAAACTGAAAAATGAAAGTCCTGCATTAACTCATCGTGCATGTCAGCTAACACCCATATGTACCCTTGGAAACACAAGATCTCAACCTTGACTATGGATCATCTAGTAATAGGGTCCTCTCTTGAAACACTCTTCCATATGACCAGGCCTTCAGAATCTGATAGTTTCTTCATTAGAACTCGATCAAGAAGAGTATAGGTAACAACTACATAGGAATGAAACATCTACCCCTATATGTCGTGCACCACCAAATGCATCTCAGAGAACAGATCCATCACATTCCACTCATTACTAGCCTTCTGAACTGCATGTATCTGAGACCTTCTGGTCAGTGCATTAGCCACAAAATTACATATCCCAAGAGTTTAGGAAAGCTCAAAGTCAAATAAACCTATCATTGTGGTCTCAAATTCAGATCATGCTGAGTGATAATATACTTCAGACTCTTATGGTTGGTGAAAAACAAAAAATTCATTCCTAAAGGATAATTTATCCAATAGCATAAGGCCTGAACATCTACTTCCAACTCAAGATCCTATGTCGGGTAATTCTTCTCCTACAGCCTCAACTACCGGGACTCATACGCGACGACTCCTTTCACCCATCATAAGCACATCTCCTAGCCTGATACCTGAAGCATCATAATGAATAGTGTATCTCTTTTCCCGACTCTAGAAATACAAGTATCAGTGCTGATGTCAACTTCCCATTTAGCTCTTGAAAGTCTGAATCACAATAATCTGACCTAAATAACCTTTCACCATTCTTAATCATGATTGTTTGTGGAACTGTTATGTATGAAAAGTACTGTATGAAGTGCCTATAGTATCTAGCCAGCCCTATAAAACATCATACCTCAAAGATGTTCTTTGGCTGCTCCCAGGAAACTACTGCTCTCACATTCTTTGGGTCTACTGATACTCTTGTCTCTGAGATAACAAGACCTAAGAAGTGAATTTGGTACTTCCAATAGTGGAATTTTTAGAGCATAACATATAACTTATGATCTCTTAGTGTACTCAAAAAGATCTCAAGATGGGTGGTGTGGTTGTATTGATGGTGAGAGTAAACCAAGATATCATATACGAAGACCACCATGAAAGAATCCATGTATTGATGGAATACTCGATTTATCAGCGCCCTAAATACTGTAGGCGCATTCGATGGATAGAACGGCATAACCAAAAACTCGTATAGACCATACATTCTCCAAAAGGCTATAAGAGGAATATAATATGGTCTAATGAGAATCTTATAATAACTGGATCTCTAGTCAATCTTCTTGAACACTCAGGTTCCTTGAAGCTGATCAAAGAGATCATCAATCCTTAGAAAGGGATATCAGATCTTGACTATCAACTACTTCAACTTCTGATAATCCACAAAAGTTATGAGGGTACTCTCCACCTTTTTTGCAAATAAAACATGTGAAACCCAAGGAGAAGTATTGGGTCCAATGAAAACCTTAGCCTACAACTTCTCCAACTGCCTCTTGAGCTCCTGCAACTCTAGTATAACAATCCTATTACGAGGAATGTCCACCAGTGCCACTCCTAGAACAAGATTAATTTATAATTTCACTTCACACTCTGGAGGAAAACATGAAAATTCCTCTAGAAAGATATATGTGAAACAATTCACCCCCAATAGAAAGTCCATCATTGATGTCCCCGAGTTTTCTATATTGAGACATGAAAAATATTTTGTTACTCCTCACATCCCATGATGCTCGTGTCCCACTCTGCTCGCCTGGGCATCTCATTCACCCATATGAAGAAACGATCTACCCTCTGGTGATTCGAAACTCACCATATGGAAATAGAAATTGACAACATCTAGGAAAAGAACTAACCAGTCCATTTGTAGAATGAAATCATAGCATGTAATCTATAATACATAGAGGTCACATAAGAAGTGACACCCACCAACCTCTAGAGGGATCTCCAATAATTGTCATACACTAGCCGTTGTTGTCCCCAACATTGTGTCTAGCATTACAATTTCAGCAGAAGAAAAGACACAGTTCCCAAGTCTCTCCACAACAATAAAAAAATATAAATATATGGGAATCCCCTAAATCAAAAAGGTAAAAACCTAAAATTGAGGAAACTAGAATCATACATCAAAATCTAGAATGTCTAGGATTGTACTCCCACTGTGTCTGCTCCACAATAAAATTATATCTTGTACCACAACCTTGGGACCCTATTAGACCATTCTGATCTAATCCCTCTTATTTTCATTGAAATCCTGGTGACTGAATACCATGAACATGACCTCCACCTCATCCCAAATGGCTAGAAAAACAACAGTTCCTTGACAGATGATAAATTAGTGGTGCTTCACTTGAATGAGGAGTCATAAAAAAACCCCTATCACTAGATGCTAGTGAGAATATCTGATATATGAACTGAAGGTGACCCATCTTGCCACATGATTGGCACTGCAGTTGGTCTCTTAGAAAATTTGGCCTCGTATTCTTGCTCTTTCCTCACTGATATTACAAAACATGGATACCAGAAAACGCATTCTACATACTCAGATCTCCAGGCATAGACTCCCAATGATGCTTCCTAATGTCATCAGGAGAGATAAAAACTCCAGATGTTGAGTCGCCATGGCTCACAAATCCAAATATACCAATAATTGTGATACATGTTCAGTGATGGGTTGACTATATAAGTGATGGAAGTTATCTTGAAGATGTTAACCTGAAATAGAATGTCTATCCTAAGAATATCCTCGACCTTCCTTACCATGAATAACTCATCACCTCCTGCAAATGGCATTAAATGCTTAAACTCTATAAAGTGAGAGGAATAATCCATAATTGAATGAGTAACTGGCTCCAGACTTGTTTACTCTCGTGCTCGATCAACCCTCAAAGTCTCTGTATAGAAGTAGTTGTAGAAGGTATGCAGAAACTCAACCCTATCTATATCCTATTGGCGTCCCTCCTTGGAGATCACATCCAACCATCTCTTAGCGGAATATTGAATCACATACACAGAGAACTTGACCCTCCTATTAGGGGAATCTCCAGGTGCTCGATTATCATCATCGTGGCCTCCAACCATGACTCTACCACATGTGGTCCTCATACCCCTGAGAATGTGGGAGAATGATTCTACTAGAAAACTCATGTCAACTCTTCCATAAATGGGGCAAGGTGCAGCACTCCCTGGAAGGTCTGCATAAATCTCATAAAGCTTTTTTGGTACTATGTGTTAGCACATATGTCCAGAATGATAGGTGGTTCCAATACTAGAACAAATATAGGATCTGCTGGAAGTCCCTAATTAGCCATGTCTGGTGTCTGATCGGTGCCCTGTAACTGGCGGACAATCATAGGACGTCATAGTGGCATGAATCTACAAGGTCAACTATATAACTTAGATCAAGATTATCAAGGATTGAAAACTGGATGTGTAAAATCCCAAGTAAATAAATTATAATACATTTGAATGTTTCTTAATTTTTGTGCATTAAAAATTAATTTTACTTTAATGGAGATGCTATTTTTGATAGCATAACCAATACGCTGAACTGGGTTTAGTTGAAATCTTAAGTTTCACGCTAATAATATAATATTATTATTTTAAATTTTAGTTAGCTCCTATCCATTATATCAGCTGGAATGAATTGAACTGACAACAATATCATTATATATATATTTTTAATTTTTTTACATTTATCCCATAAAAGTTAGAGGCTTGAAATGTGAGTGAATCTAAGCATAAATACTCTAATATTCTTTAAAAGGTCAATTTACCACCTTTTGATGGATAACCGACATTAAATATAGTTTTTGTCACTCTTATATGTTCTATTTGAAAAAATAAAATTTTCTTCAGAATCGGGACTTTAAAATTTACATTGGATAGAATTCTGGTATTTTTCTGATAAAAATCATTTTTTAATGAATAGTTAAAAGAACATTATTTTAATTCAAATCTCTCATTTTATCTAATTTATTTATATGGATAAATTATCTTTTTAATTGATTTTAAAGAGTAATTAGAATATATTTTTACCATTTAATATAATATTGGTCATTAGAAGTAATTTCATTTTAAAATTGGACATAAAGAAGTGTCAATCATTTGATAGTTATTATTTCTTAAAAACACGCTATTTGTTTTCATAGGAGGAATTAATTTGGAAATAATTTCGGCCACTTATTTGTTTTGAATTTTTAAAAATATATTACATATTTTAAATCATAGGTTAAAATTGTGTAATTATGTAACTTTTATTTTTATGCATTTTAAATATTTTCTTGAGTAAATATTTTGTTTACCATGATTAAAAGGTAAATATAGTAAATAAAAGTAAAATATTATATTATAATAACATTAAATTACATTAACTTGTGTACTAATCCTATCAAATGATACATATCCGACCATGGTCCCCCTTGGGTCTAATTTGGGACCCCATGGACCCACATGGGAGTAATAATGACACATTATTTTAATTAAATTAATAAAAAGACAAAAATGACATAAACACATATTTTTTAGTAAATAAACATTACATGGGGTTATATTAGTTTTCTATTATACTATGAATATTAATTAGAAAGCGAAAAATATTTCTTAGATCTTGGTTTTTTTATAATTTTTAAAAATAAAATAAAATAAATTATTTATGACACAATAATGATGAAGTATTTACCTTATTAATAAATGATTTAAAAAATAAGATTCTAAATTATAAAACAATATCCAAAACCTGTGCAATTCTTATTGGATTATTTTATTTTGACCATGATCCATCTTAAATTAGACATTAACGATTAGTTGACCTTTTCAAACCTAATATGAGTTTATAATAATACAATTGTTTCAAACTTTCATAAAGAGCCCCTCCCCTCCATTATAAAAATCCCACACTTTTAACTCAATCCTCACACTTCTCAAGCCTTTGGCTAATAAAACCTCTACTCAAATAAGCTCCCAAGATCCTTATCTTCATCGATGAAGCCTTGCCATATTCATTAATAACTTCAAGAAACTATTTTGGTTCAAACCAAAGAGAGTTACCCGATTTAAAGGTAATGTCTTCTCTTAAGTTATTTTTTTATTTTAGTTATCCAGCCCCATTAACAATTTTTATTACATTCTTTTATAAGAAAACCAGTATCCTAAATATAATAGTAGTTTTTTATGAGAATTATTAGAACTACACTTACACGACACCTCCATATAATGAGTGAAGAACTTATTGTTTCTGTGAATGGAAAAGTAAAGCCTCATTAAGCGATGATGGTTCAATTATCTCATATCTCCTCTCATTGTAGCCATTAATATGGAACCGTATTTATATATGATATATATTATGTTTATGTATTTTTTATTCTTCATTATTTTTCATTTTCAACATACCTTTAGGGTTTCTATAATGGGTAAATGCAATAATTTCATTTGAGGAAGTGCGTACTACAACCCACTCAATGTGATATGACTCCGTAATTCTATACCCGGGACATATAAAGGGTATAGTTTATGATATTATATATGATATTATAATGGAATTATAATATACCTAGGTATATTTATGATTTAATTCCATTAAAGTATGAAAAAGAAATGAATGTAGTGTTCATGCATACGTACGACTTACCTTCTCCATGAATGTTTCATTTAATTTCTTTTATCCAAATGTTTTGTACTGATATAAATACATATATATAATGGATATATATGATTTATATGAAATATAAATCATGAATATTATATCGGAGATAATTTATTGGAGATCATATGTAAAACATGTAATTATATGGGGTTCATTTTTTTCACTTAGGTGCCAAATATCGAAAAAACAACTGTTAATAACTTAAATAATTAAATAATGTTTATAACATTATAATAAGTAATATAAAAGGAATAATAAACATAATAAAGGCTCTTAAGCCATTATAAATTACCATTAAGAAATTCGTCAGGAGATTAAATAACGATCAAGTCCATTTACACACGAGGTAATGGACTTCGTCTCAATCTCCATTCTTTAACACATATTTTGTTTTATTCTCAACTTGCATTTATAATGTTTATAAATAAAATTTAATTTTCATTTCATTAAAAGTGATTCTTTTCTTATGAGGCATTTTACTAAATGAGAAAAGGCGAATTTTTCTTATTAACATAAGTGGTGACAACAACCTTTTTTGCCACCGCGTGTATTATTTGATCTTTGGCTTCCATAATAAGTTCTAATGTGATTAAAAGGAAAATAAAAAACATATAATATTTTTCAGTATTTTGTTATTATGAATTGTTTTAATAAGGAATTGGTTCTGTGAAATTTTTTAAATGATATATTGTGATTAAAATGTGGAAATGTTATCTGTCATTTATTTTTGTTTTATGTGTTATGAAAATGTTATGGTTATTGGGAATTGTTTATGCATACAGGTGGTCACGTGATAAACCAAGGGTGGGTGAGCCCAAGATAGCACTACAATTCATTGGGTAATGTGACTAAGGTAAATGTGAATGTTTCTCCAAATATATTTACGGAATATATTGTGATGTGTATTCCAAATGTAACTCCCTATGTAGTTCTGATAGTTATGATGTACGCATGATATGGATGCCACAAGATACCATTAGGGTTTATGTTTTATATGTGTTATTCATAAATCTTATGATTTCATGAGGTATGTAAAAGATATTACGTTATGTATTTAATGATGAACTAATGTTTTTATTCTTTGTTTTATAACCCTTACGGAGATTTTTATGCTCATCCCATGTTTTGAAATTTTTTTCACATGACTTAAAGATGAATAGGGTCAACGATGGGATCGAGGAAAAGTCATGTTGTCTAAGACATGGAACTAGACATGACCCTTTTTTCAAGAGTTTCTATTTTGGGAAAAATGGAATCTGAGAAGAAGTGTCTACTTTGTAATCTTTTGAGATGTAATAGTTATGTCCTAACTCTCTATAACTCTAAACCTGAAATGATCCTCAATGTGAATTATTCATTTTATTCAAGATTATGTAATGTTTTAAGGTTGGGTATTATAGTTGGAATCAGTGGTTGGATTAGATAACTTTAAGAGTTAGGGTATTGTTAAATTAATATACATAAATTAATTTATGTAAATATTGAAATGATATATCCTTTATTGATTTCCATGTTGTATTTCCTAATATATTTCTGTGTTCAGAATGTTTTTCCACAGAGGAAAAATAGCAGCTATGTGGGGAAGACATTAGAGGGGAAGACAACCATACAAATCACCAACCTGATATGGTCAAAATCAGAACTAAACAGTTTGTTGCAGTGATGGAATAGTTGAGTCAGTCAATAAATTATGGTGGTATCCATGCACGAGATTGTATAGATCAACCAAAGAGGAAAATTTCAATAATAGACCATTTTCGGAGGCAACACCCCCCATCATTCAGAGGATCATCTAACCCCGCACTAGCAAAAGGGTTTATTAAAGAACTCGAGAAACTTTATTATGTCCTGGGGTGTTTCAAACATCAAAAGGTTTGTCTTTTGGTTTACCATTTGAATGTTGAAACTGATAAGTGGTGGTTAATGGTGAAAAATACCAGTGAGAGTGAAGAGATTGATGCACATGATTGGGATGAATTCAAAGGCATGTTACTTGAGATATATTTTCCTATGGTGGTTCGACTTAGGATGAAAAAACAATTCCTAGAATTGAGGTAAGAGGATGATTTAGTGGCTTCTTATGATGAAAAATTTACTCGACTCATAAGGTATGCTCCAGAATTCATATGGGGTCTTGATAGTAAAATCAAACACTTTTACTCATGATTAAATCCAAAGTATCAATGGGCTTTAGCTTCTGGAGAGTGTAAAAGTTATGAATTACTGGTTAATTATGTGGATAAGGAGAAAATGGAGTTTTTTATGATCAGTTGTTCTTTGAAAAACAATGGAATAAGTGGTCAAGGTGGCATATGTTAGAGAGGAACTCTTCAAAATGGTCTGATGGTAAGAAACTTAAGTTTAAAGTTTGTGACAATTGTGTTTAAAATCATGCTGGGGAATGAATTTTGAATTTTGGTAAGTGCTACTAATGTGGTAAAATGGGACATAAGGCTCCTAATTTCACTAAAAAAGATCAGGGTAATGGTAAGACCAAATCAGATTTATAGTCATTAAAATTATTCAACTGCAATGAATTGGGTCATTATGAAAATGAGTGTCCAAAAAAGAACTCAACTGAGGTAAAGCATCCATACTACAAGCATAATTTGGTGGTGAAATCCTTTTCAACTAGTTCAGTAGATGTTGGGCCATCTAATGATGTAGTATCAGGTACACTGCTTGTTTTTTCAGTTTATGCCAATGTATTTTTTGATTCAGTGTTTACACATTTGTCCATTTCTAAGAATGTTTCTAGTAAATTGGGAATACAATCACATGATATAAATATATAAATTATGGTAAAAACACTTGGAGTAAATGTTGGGACAAAAAAGAAATTATAATAACCTTCCTATCCTTTTGTTCAGGAAGAATCTACCTACAAATATTTTTGTTTTTCCTATAGAATAGTTTGATGTTATTTTGGGTATGGATTGGATTTCTATTTATCATACTAAGATTTACTACAAAGCTAATATTGTTTCTTTTTAGAATGATTTTCAGTTTATGTACAAAAATGAAACCTTATTTTTTATAACATATCAGGATGCTGGGAAACTAGTAAAAGTTATAAAATTTTTTACTTCTTCACATATTGTTTAAAATAAATGAAGTGTTGAGATTAATGATATACTAGTGGTAAATGAGTACCTTAATGTTATTCCGGATGAGTTTCTAGGTATTATACCCGATCATGAAGTTGAATTTATTGTTGACTTAGTTCCTGATGCTAAAACAATTTCAAAACCCCCTTATCAAATAGCTCCAATTTAACTTTTACGGATAAAGAAGAAATTGAAAGAGGTATTAGATAAAGTTTTCATTCGACCTAGAAAATTAACATTGGGTGCACCTCTCTTATATGTTAAAAAAGGAGGGATTAATGAGACTTCACATTGATTATAGATCATTGAATAACATCATTTTTAAGAACAACTATATTTTTCCTTCTATCGATGATTTGTTTGATCAGATCTTGGGAGCTCAGTATTTTTCAAAAATTTATTTGAGGTCAGGGTACCATCAGTTGAAGGTAAAATACGTATACATTCCAAATACCACATTTTTTACTATATATGTCGATTATTAATTTTTATTTATGCCTTTTGGTTTAACCAATTAACCCGCTATATTCATGGATCATAGGAATATAATTTTTCATGAGTTCTTGATTAATTTTGTGGTTTTGTTCAACAATGATATTTTGGTTTTTTTAATAGTAAAGAGAATCATGAAATTCATTTATGTCATTTCATTCAAACCTTAATAGAATTGAAACTGTATGGGAAATTCAGGAAGGGTGTGTTTTGGTTAAAACAAATTTAATTCATGGGTCACATTGTTTCCAAAATGTCAAAATAGTTGATCCTTCTAAAACAAAAGTTTTTTAAAAATGGACAAGACTGACAAATATAACTGAGAATTATAGCTATCTTGGTTTGGCATGTTATTACAGAAGGGTTTTAAAAAAATATCTGGGTTATATAGTCCAATGACTAAGTTAACTCTAAAAGGTATAATGTTTATCTGGACAGAATAATGGGATTTTTGTTTTCAAGAATCGAAAAGAAGATTGGAGAATGCTCTTGTTTTGGTAGTGGATTCTAGAAATGGTGAGTTTGTTATCTACAGTGATGTTTTGTTGAAAGTACATGGTCTGGTCCATATGTAGAATGATCTGGTAATTGCTTAGGCTTCACGTTAGTTGAAGCCTCATGAGTTAAATTACCCTACACATGATTTTGAATTAACTGTTGTCGTTGTTTCTTATAAAATTTGAAGGCATCATTACAATGGATTAAAATGTGAAATAAATATTTAACTCATAAGTTTGAAGTATATATTCACTCAAAATGAATTGAACATGAGACAGAGAAGATGGTAGGAATTAATCAAGGATTATGATTACATGATCCATTACTATCCATGAAAGGAAAATAAAGTGGTTGATGCATTGAGTCAAAAAAATAATGCTTCATTAACCATGCTATGTTTGGAACGAGATCCTTTTGTTTTTGATTTGATGAACATTTTCATTGATGTTTTTGGTGCAGGAAATTATTCTATTTTGTTTCAAGTAGCACTTGAATCATCCTTGTGAGACAAAATTATGTGAGCGTAGAAAAAGGACAGTGAGTCACAAAAAAAAGGTAGAGTTGGTTCAGAAAGGTTTGTTTCAAAAATTTAACGTTGATAATACTGTGTTTTGAGGGTTGGGAAAAGATTATGGGTTCCTTATGATTAATAGTTGAAGAACGAGATGTTATGTGAATCTCATAGTTCCCCGTTTTCAGTTCACCCTGGAAGTACTAAGATGTATAGAGATCATCGGTAGTATTACCGGTGGGATGGAATGAAAAGTGATATTACTGATTTTACTGTGAAGTGTTTGACTTGTCAGTAGGTTAAAGGAGAGTGGAAGTTACCAAAAGAAACGACTCAATATTTACTGGTGCCAGAGTGTAAATGGTAAAATATATCCATGGACTTTGTTGTTGGATTAAGAATGATATCTAGAGGTAACAATGCAATCTGGGTGATTGTTGATCAATTGATTAAATCTTATCATTTCCTTCCTTTCCGAAATACTTTGTCTATAGAACAACTATCTCAGTTGTATGTTAAAGAGATAGTCAGGTTGCATGGTGTTATCCTATACATTGTATCTAATCATGATCCCAGGTTTACATCTAACTTTTTGAAAGGCCTTCAGATGTCATTGGGAACTGAATTAAATTTTAGTACCGCTTTTTATCCTCAATCATATGGGCAGTCAAAATGAACAATTTAGACCATAGAGGATATGCCATGAGCTTGTTCACTGGATTACCAGGGAAGTTGTAAAAAGCATATTTCATTTGTTGAATTTTCATATAATAATAGTTTTCATTCGTGTAGAAAGATAGCTCTATTTGACGCATTATATGGAAAGTGTTGTAAAAATATAGATTTTTGGGATGAAGTAGGTGAAAGAAAGACGATGGGACCAAAATCTGTAGATGAGATGGAAGAAAAGGTTCCGGTGATTCAGAAGAATGTGAGCACATATCAGAGCATGTAGAAAAGTAATGTAGTTAACCAGAGGGAGGATCTATCTTTCGAGGTTGGTGATCATGTTTTTCTAAAATGTTTCTCCCTTGAAAACTTTGATGCGATTTGGTAAGAAGGTAAAGTTGAGAATGAAGTTCATTGGACCATATAAAATCATGGATAATGTTAGAGCAGTTGCATACAGAGTGGCTTTTCCCCAATTTTTATCTCAGGTACCTAATTTTTTTTCATGTTTCAATGTTGAGAAAGTATCTTCTAGATCCATCTCATGATTTGAGCATAGAGGTAGTTCAGTTGGAAGAAAATATCTCATATGAGGAACAACCAGTCCAGATTCTTGACCATAGAGAGCATGTGTTCGGAATAATTTAATTTTAAAGGAAAAATCTTTGTGTAAAAATATATGGTTGAAGAGGCAGCATGGGAATCTAAAAATGTTATGCGGGATAAATACCCCCATTTATTTGATAAGTGAACAAAATTTGCGAGGTCACAATTCCCAAAAGGGGGGAAGGATGTAACATCCCATGTAAATAAAGAATAATACATATGAATGTTTATTAGTATTTTTTAATTAGATATTAATTTTACATTAAAGGGGATGTAGTGTTCGATAGCGTACCCAATATGCAACAGCGGGTTTCTTTGAAATCTTACATTGGACGCTAATAATATAATATAATTATTTTAAATGGTAGTCAACTCTTATCCATTTTATCGGTGGGAATGAATAGAACTAACTATTACATGACAATACATGTTTTTTAAATGTTTTTACATTTAAACAATAAAAGATATAGGCTAAAAATGTGAATGAATCTAAGCTTAAATACTCCAATATTCATTAAAAGGTCGATTTACCACCTTTTAAAAGAGAAACCTCATTAAATCTAGTTTTTTCACCAATTATATGTAATATTTGACAAAATAAAATTCTTATTTAGATTCGGTAAATCAATATTTACTTTGGATAATATTTTGGTATTTTTCTGAAAAAAATCATTTTTTAATTAATAGTTAAAAACTGTATTTTAATTCAAATCTTCCTTTTTATCTAATTTATTTACAGGGATATATTATCCTCTTAATTTGTTTTAAAGTTTAATTAGAATATATTTTTACTAGTTACTCTAATTTTGGTCATTGTATGTAATTTCCGTTTGAAATTGGACATAAACAAGTGTCAATCTTTTGGTAGTTATTATTTCTTAAAAACATGCTATTTGTTTTGATAGCGGGAATTAATTTTAAATTAATTTCTTCCAATTATGTGTTTTGAACGTAGCAATATGTATTAAATATTTGGAATCATTATGTCCAAATTATGTAAATAGGAAACTTTTATGTTTTGAAATATTAAATATTTACTTCAGTAAATATTTTATTTATCATGATTAAAAGGTAAATATAGTAAATA
Source organism: Viscum album (assembly GCA_963277665.1). Lineage (NCBI taxonomy): Eukaryota > Viridiplantae > Streptophyta > Magnoliopsida > Santalales > Viscaceae > Viscum > Viscum album. The sequence continues at coordinate 32,646,293 of OY728143.1, forward strand.
ACGGTAAAATATAATAATATAGTAAAATTAAATTACCCTAACATGTTTCCTAATACAATTGGATGACACATACCATCAATGGGATCCTTTTGTCGAATTTGGGACCCCATGGAGCCACATGTGATTAATAATGACACAATATATTAGATAATTTAAAAGTAAAGACAAAAATTACATAAACAAATATCTTTTAGTAAATTAATTTTTACATGGGGATATAAAAGTTATCTATTATTTTATAACTATTAATTTGAAATTTAAAACTATTTTCTACATCATGGTATTTTTTTATAATTTTTGAACATCAAATAAATTAAATTATTTATGACACAACAATGATGTAGTGTTTATCTCATTAATAAATGAATTAAATATATAATATTATAGATATAAAAGCAATAACAAAAAAAGGTCCCATTCTTATTGGATGATTTTATTTCGACCATGAGTAATCTTAACTTTGAATTTAATGATTATTTTTACCTATTTAAACAGAAGATGAGTAATAATAAAATAATTGTTTCAAACATTTCTAAAGAGCCCCTCTTCTCCATTATAAAAATCTCTCACTTCTAACTCATTTCTCACACTTCTAAACACATTGGCTCATACAAACTCAGATCCAATATGCTCTCAAGAGTCCTCTCTTCATACTATAATCCTTATCTTAGGCTAAAATCACATCAATAAACCCTTTTGGTTCAAACCAAATGGAGATACCTGATTTAAAGGTAAAGTCTTCTCTTAAGTTCTTTTCTTTCATTTTACTTCTCCAACCACCTAAAATCTTTTTAATCCTTTATTTTATAATAAAAATAGTATCCTCAATGTACTATTATGTTGTTAATAGAAGGATTCGAACTACACTTATAAACACCTATATATAATTGTTAAAGAATATAATGATTCTATTAAAGGAAAAGAAACGCCTCATGATGCGATAATTGTTCAATTATCTTCTACCACCTCTCATTGGGGCCATTAAGATGGATCTATATTTATATATGACATATATTATGTTTCTTTCTTCTTTATTATCCTATATTTTTAATTTATAGTATACCATTATGGTTTCTATAATGGGTAAACACAATAATTTCCATTGAGAATGTGCGGACTACCACCCCCTCAAATTGATATGACTCGTTAATGAAAAATGTGTGATGTATAAATGGTATAGTTTATGATATTATATAAGATATTATACTATAATTATAGTATACCAATGTTTTATTATGTTTTAATTCCATTAATGTACGAAATTTAAATGAAAGTAACGTTCATGCGTAGGTACGGCTTACCTTCTCCATGAACGGTGCATTTCATTTCTTATCTAAAAATGTTATGTACTATTATAAATACATATATATACATGACTCCTTCATTTTATTTTGTTTTCTTGGAATAAGGTGACTCATGATACATTTTCCTTCTCGATAAGTGGGATTTTATCAGTTATCCTTGCTGCTATGTGCAATGTTGATATTCCAAGGAAGCATTTTTTTCATTGACTCGGTTTATGATTTGTCCGTTCTGAACCGAATACGTGTTACGGAAAGCTTCAGGCCTCCGTGTGGTACTTTAAATTTTATTTAGAAGGTAACTCTTTTTGGTTGGTTAAAAGATAATTCAGAAGGTTCATCTCGGGGTAATCTGAGGCTTTCTGGTTATGGTGCTATTTTCAGAAGTCATAAAGGGGATGTCCTTGGTTGTTTTCATGGTCCTTGTGGCTTTTCCTCTTCACTTAAGGATGAAATTATTTGCAATGTCGCTGTTGTGGATCAAACAATGAATCATGTTTGGGATAATTTTTTGATCAAGAGTGATTCTATTGTTGTTTTTTCTGCCATACAAATGGGTCTTTCTCAGTTTTCCTAGAAGGTAACAAATCGTTGTAAAAATTTTATGGAGGCTCTATTTTATTTGAATCATATTATAACTAAAATTTATAGGGATTCCAATTATTTTGTTGATGGCCAGTAAAATAAAGGTTTTACTAGGGTTTATATTGTTTGGTATGATCATATTCCTAAGGATCTCCTACCTTTTCATAGAAAGGATTGTGACAAGTCTCCAATTTTTAAACTTTTATAAGTCGTATCTTATCTATTTTTGAGGCTGTTTTGAACGGTTTTTTTACATCCTCTTGTTCTAATTTATTTATCTGGGGTATGTGTGCTTAGCTTTATTCTTTATTATTCTTTGTAGTGGGTTGCTTCTATTTTTTCTACAGGTATGAAGTAACATGCCTTCTGTTCTCTATTTTTTTCTGCACTAGTTTTCAAGATGCAGATTTATTTGGGGCATCATTCATGGAGTGTCGTCCTGGATTGGACTGCTTTGTTGCTATTTTTAGGAGCTATATTATCTCTTGGGAGTAGTGCATGATCCAATGAAGTTTATTATTGCATTTATTGTTGGATCGTAGGTGTATCTGATGCTTGATGTTATGATGTCATTGCTGAGGAAGAGCTCGTGGTTATACATAGGGTGCCTGAAGCCTTCTATTGTGGGCTCCTTCTGAAGAATCATCTTCCTGACCTCCAGAGCCCACCCTATTTTAATGGGTGTTTCTTGCTGCCTTGGTTTTTGTTCATTTTCAACATAACCATACATTATGGTAGATTGGTGTTTCTTGTATGTATTTTTCCTGTATTGTTTTTCTTTTTTCTTTAATAAAATTCCATATTAACTATCAAGTCATGTCGGACATGAGGTAAGGGATTCGTGTCAATCTCCTTTCATTGAAGCATATATTGTTTTATTGTCAACATTCTTTTATACGATGTATCATTACCATTTAATTTTCATTTCATTCAAAGGGAATCATTTCTTACGAGGCGTTTTATTAAATGAAAAAAGTCTATTTATTTTTAACGTAAGTAGTGACAATGACCTTTTCCGCTTCCATGATTATTATTTGATATTTGGATTCCTTAACAAGCCGTAATGTTTTTAAAATAAAATAAATACCATATAATCTTTTTACGTATTTTGTTATTAAATATTGTTTTAATAATGGATTTTTTATGTTAGTATTTTTAAATGATATATTGTTATTAAAATGTGGAAAAGACATCTTTCCTTTATTTTTGTTTCTTTTTGTTATGAATATATTATGGTTCTTTGGCATTGTTTATGCACACGGGTGGTTCAGTGATAAACCTAGGGCTGGTGAGCCTGATATAGCTCTCAAGTGCATTAGGTAACATGATCGAGGTAAACGTGAATGATTATCCTAATAGATTTAGGGAATATAGTGTGATCAATATTCCAAATATAACTCCATACATAGCTGTGATAGCTACAATGTAAGTATGATATGGATTCCACAAGTTACCTTTATTATTTATGTTTTATATGGACTATTCATAAATCTTATGAGGTAATGTTTTATGTTAAAGAGATTATGTTATGTATGTAATGATGAACTAATGTTTTCATTCATTGTTTTATAACCCTTACTGATTTTTTATGCACATCACAATATTTGAATTGTTTTTCCCAGTACTTAAAGACGAATAGGGTCCAGGATGGGATCGAGGAAAATTCATGTTGTCTAAAATAAGGAACTACACATGACTCTTTTTTCAAGAGTTTTCATTTTGTGAAAAAGTGGAAACTGAGTAGAAGTGTTTAATTTGTAATCTTTTGAGATGTAATAGTTCTGTACAACCTCTCTAAAACACTGAACATGAAAAGATCCTCAATGTGAAGTATTAATTTAATTCAATATTATGTAATTTTTTAAGGCTGGGTCCTTATAGTTTATATCAGTGGTTGGTTTAAATAACTTTAAGTGTTAGGTTATTGTTAAATTAGTTTCCCTTATGGTAATATTGAAACGATATAGAATTTACAGATTACCATGTCTCTTTTCCTAAGATATTTTTGTGTTTAGAATGGTTTTCCATAGAGGAAACATGGCAGCTATGTGGGGACGAAATCAGGAGGAAGTCAACCTTCTAAATCAGCAACTTGAGATGGTCAGAATAAGAACTGGATAGTTTTTTGTAGAGAGGTAATAGTTGACTTAGGCTATAAATGGTGGTGGTATCCATGCACGAGTTTATCTAGATCAAAAAAATAAGAACATGTTAGTAGTAGAGCATTTAATGAGGCAACATTCCCCATCATTCAGAGGATCATCTAACCATGTTCCTGCAGGACGGGGGATTAATGCACTATATATAATTTTTGATGTCATGTGTTATTCGGAACACCAAAAGGTTTGTATAGCTAGTTACTATTTTGAAGGTGCGACTGATCAGTTGTGGTTGATGGTGAAAAATATCAGGGATAGTGTGGAGATTGAATCTCTTTGTTTGGATTAATTCGAAGGCATGTTCCTTGAGAAATATTTTCTGAATGTGGTTCGACTTAGGATGGAAAACAATTCATAGAATTGAGGTAAGAGAATGACTCAGTAGATTCTTATGAATTAAAATCCACTCGAATCGCAAGGTATTTGTAGAGACCCGAAGCTTAACATACAAGGACATTACATTACTTTTGCCGAATACTTATTACATAACAAAAAAACACAGACAAGGACCATAATAGTTTAGTGTCTTTGGAAACTCGGAACAAAATCTTCTAATCATGGTGAAAGATCTTCAACATCTCCCATAAAGCTCTTCCCCTTTTTTTTCTTACCTAAAACCTTTCTTTATATCCTGGGGAAAATAAATCATACAAAAGGGTGAGCTCAAATGCTCAGTAAGGGTAAAAAAAAGAAATATCAATGACATCATATACATAAGAACATAAATTTTGGAAATCATAACCTGCGAAAGAGATCATAATATAATAACATGGGATAAATCATAGAAGTGAAATGTAATCCCAATAATCATAACATAAAACATGAATCTTTGTGGCATACACACATAATCATAGATAATCATTTCTTATTATTCAAGACTCATTGCCAAGACTATCTTAGTGGATAAAGTCCATTTCTGATCCGAGTCACCCTCGTTTCCGTCCTGTTTCACAGAACCGGTATAACCTACCATTCCATCCATGTCTATCTCATGAGATATAAAATCTTTACCCAATTCATTGGAGGGAGATATAGGTCCCACCCATATCATAATGATACCATTCATATATGTGCCACAAAATCAGAAATCATACATCATTGCATAACCCATGTAATACAAATGGGAATCTTAAACATCATGACACCATAAAACAATTCATATAAGATAAAGGAATTCACAAAAATAATTACATCACAACATAATAAAATCAATGTAATAATAGGGAAAAAAACAGAACCCTTTATTATCTTAGATGGAAAATAATTATGATAAAACACTTGAACTCCATTCTTGAGGAAAATATCCTTTCTTCATCAAACACATTTTTCCTTTCTTAAAATGTTGTACAATTATAAACTAAAAGAAGTTGATTAAAAATAACATGAAAACATGTAAAGGAAAATTCTTGGAAATAATGTTTTAAAAATCCATTCATCCCGTATAAGTTAAAAAAACATTCTTCTCGTACTTTTGTCGGAAAAGTCAAAAAGTACCTCGTACGGAAAATGACAAAATATTCCTTTCATATCTTTTAAATAAAAACTCACTGAAGGGTAAAATTGGATTTAAACAATTGTAGATGGATGGAAATAATATTACATATTGAGGAAACATGGATGTGAAAGATAAAATACACCCTAGTAAATTGCAAAGTATAAACAATCTCAGATAAAAATGAGATTGTGATATTTCCCTTACCTTAGGTCCGATTTTCTTCATAGGTGTCCAAACCTCCTGTATAATGAATTAAATAATGTCATTGGCTTATTACAGAATCATATTCATTGTTATATATCATATATGGTCATATTATTAGCTTCTTATTATGAATATTTCATTGCTACTTGTTATTCGCGTGTTTATAACTTTTTGTTCTTATGCGTGTTTTATCGAATAAATTCATATTCTTCTCTTTAGGTTATAGATACCTCATTTCCAGAATGGTATTAGTGTAATATATTTCATATTCATTCATTCAATTCATTTATATAATCATTAGGAAATGAAGATCATGTAGAATGAGTCGCATCACATCATGGAGACGGTATTCCGTACGTACGCACGAGTGATGATATCATTCCTATGATCGTGGAATTGCATTGGAGTATATGTATACTATTTCAGAATTAGTATCACTTTATAATAGTCATATATAGTCATTATTTACACCATTATACCCATCCACGTAAGGTGGTGGTGGAAAATAGATTACACCACGGAGTAGAGACGGTATTCCGTACATACGCACGCGAGGTGATTTATTTTTCGGTAGGATGGATAGATGGTGAAATAGGGTTGTTTCATACTTATAATAAAATATCAGTATATGAGTGAAACTGATGTTATTACTTCATAATGAAACAACCTAAGAAGAAGAAGTGGAAGAAGAAATAATGATGAAAGAATCGGTAACGGACATTACCTCTTCTTTGAAGTGCTTCTTTGAGACCTCCTTTTAGGGCATTAAAATGGGTCTTTGAAGAAGACCAGAACCTCTAAGATGTTTCTAGGGAAGTGGAGAAGATAATTTGCAGGGGTTTTATGAGCATGAAGGCCAAAAGTTGTGTGAGGAAGAGAGGGAGGAGGTGCCCTTTTATAAGGGAGGAGAGGGGCACCTTAGGAAATTCTCAAAATATTATTTTATATTAAGGTCAAATTCGGTTTATAATGGTTTCAAAGGGTCTTATTTCGAAACTAAAGTGGGGATGGGTCGAGATCCTCTCCTCCAATAGTATTTAGACAAGTTTAGGTTATTATTTTAACATTATCTATTAGATTTAACTCTAAGTTAAATAATTTATCTTTTACAGTGTCTTTTTGTTTTCTTACACTATACGGCTAATAAAATTACTATATCAAGCAAAAAGATCCCCAAGTTGTTTATTTTTAATATATATTACCTTATCTAAGTCATTTGGCCGAACATTAGATTTTTTGGAATAAAATAACAATTAATAATATAATATTTGTTTTAAAAATTAATTTATGTCAATATTGACACTATTTGGTACAGGATTTTTATGAAATTCATAACAGAATGATAAGTTCTAAAAAAGTTACTTAAATCAACAATAACATGTTATATTAACCTATAAAATTAGTGTAAGTCATAAAAAGTCTCAAATTACATTTATTTGGGCATTTATAACATCAATTATGTCAATTTTTCATTAATAAGACAATTACTGCATCATCTTTGTGTCATAATAAATGATAATTATTTAATCCCTAAAAATTCTAAATAAATTCCTATGATGTAGATAATAGTATTAGCTTTTTGGAGACTATTCTTGTTCTATGTTTCATGAAGGGTTTCAGTAAATTAAAATTATTATACTTATAATATTTAAGAAAGTGACATGTTGTCACATTCTTTGGTTTTAATAATAATTAAATTATTTTCATGGAAAAAAGTCCATTAAATGAATCTAATCCGACCCTTAGGTGATATGGGTCTACTTTTAGTCATACAATAGGATTTTGACATGTGTTAGGGTAATTTTATAATATTATATTTACCCTTAATTACGGGATTTATCTTTAACTATTGTAAATAAAATTTACCGTAGTTACTATTCATAATTCCCCAAAATAAAAAGTAGATTATTAACATAATTTGGACCCACTGATTCTAAATATGGAATCCATTTTTCCAAATTCAATACACAAAAGTTGCAGAAATTAAATTAAAATTTATCCCGTTGTCGAAAGAAAATGGGTTTTTCTTTAAAACATTGCAAAAGATTGAATTGATTTAACCTACGAATTCAAGGTAAAATCAATGCTAATGAAATAAATTATATTAAATGGTAAAAATATATTCTATTTATACTTTAAAACAATTCAATATTATAATTTAACCACATAAGATATTACAATGAAAAAAGTTGTTTTTAATTAAAATATAGCGTGTTTTTACTATTCATTAAAATATGAAAGTCATCAGAATAAAATGAAAAATTTATCAAAAGTAAATTTTTATTTCTTTATTCCAATGAATAATTTTATTTTGTCAAATTTAACTTATAAACATGTCAAAAACTATATTTAAAGTGGGTGCGCCATCAAAAGGCGGCAAAACTGTATTTTCCGAAAAATACTTATTTTACCCGAAAAATTTATTTTGTTCTTATACCATATTTTAGAAAATGCGTAAGACGAATAATAATGTTATAAGATTAAAAATTTAGTTAATAATATTCATAATGGCTAGTTCATAATAGTATTATAATAATATATCATTGTTTAGTAAAACACGGTATTGCGTACAACACACGCTATCAAGGAAGGTCGCGATTGCGTGTAATGCAAGCCAAGTCAGGGTTGCATGTTGTGCAAGAATCCTTCATTGTTTCCTATAACATAATCCAACCATATTTCATTTATAGATTGCATATATATATATATATGTGTACTCAATGTTGCGAAGAATAACTATTATCAAAATTGTATGTAACACGATCCAAGAATAGTGTTGCGTATACTGCAAGCTAATACGGTGTTGCGTATAGCGCAAGGTAATCCTGGTGTAGCATAAAACACAATACATTAATGAAATTAAAAAGAATATTTTTCATAATATCTCGGGGTGTTACATTCTACCCCCCTTAAAATGAATTTCGCCCTCGAAATTCGTCGGGGTTATAAAAGGATTACTATTCGAAAGTATCTTTAATAGAAACCCACATCATAAAAATGAATACCAAAACCAATCTTTAAAAACAACAGTGTTGAAACATAATGGTTACCCAAATAAACTAATCACTGGGTTTCCACATAGGTGGAAATATTGATATGGAAGAGAAATCTAACCATCATGTTCTGATGGAGAGTGGTAGAGAACATGGCTATGGAAAAGCCAGCAATCACAAAGCCATAAATTTTTTACGGTCTAAGGTACCATATGAATCATCAGATATAAGAGAACTAGGACAACATTTTTGGTTTTCAAGATCATTTCCCTACAGTTGATGAAATTGGAATTAGAAGAAATAATTTCTTTATTTTGGTATAGTCTCACCATTTGTCATTATTTGGACAATTTCCACTTCATCTCTTAAAGAAATGAAGTTGAATTTGTCATTCGTGATGTGTTAGAAGATCATGTGATAGAATGATGGGTCATTCCATCTTTCTCAAACTAAAGGTTAGAAAAGTTATCAAAAAATACATAAGTCCATCTATAGTGAGATTAATCATATATGGTTCCTAAAATGGACTTATACTTCATATATCATACTGCTTAATATAATAAAACTATTTTCTACTAAATAGGGACTTCCTGTAGGCCAGTGGTAGGCGATAAAGGCCAGTCGCACTTCGGTTGTGGGTTTGATTCCTACAGCCTTGTCCGACGCGATGGGTTGTCGCCCGTCCTGTAAGTTTTCCTTTTTCTAAAGCTATATTACTATAACATCTCATCAACAATATCAAAAAAGTTTTATCCTTAAAAAATAATAACTTATGTCCAACATAATCCATTCCAATCATTAGGCTTATCTAAAATACTTCGGTCCAATCTCATAGTATAAGGAAAATGATCACGTGAATGCCATCATTTACACCCATATATCATAAGATATATCTTGTTGGTGAAATTAGAAACATGTGAACACCTTAATCATGTATTCTATTGAAGAATGAATACCCATTGAACCGTAGTAAAAACATGAATGCAGTCAAAAGTTAAATCTTTCCACATCCCAAAATCCAAAAATTCTATATACTCAAACCATGATATAACCTTCTCATTATATCAGTCATGAGATCATGAATTTAATTTTCTCCTTATCCCTTCATTATGCGCATATCATTTACATTCCAAAAATATCTGAATAACCTTTCATGGATACTTGTACCATTAATCATACACTTTCAAAAATCAAGGAAAAACAACAGTGTAACAATACTTAGATGTCTCTTTATTCCATAGTACCATGAGATTACTTATACATCATTACACATTATAAACATGTAATCATTCCACTACATTCTTAAACCATTGACCGAGATTCAACAATTCTTCCATGTCACATATCATTTGTAGTCTCTTCATCATCATCAACAAAAATACTACCCATACGACCATACTGATTCTCTTCATGAGACTTTCCCTTAGGGAATTCGATTTCATAATGCCCGTACAGTCCACATTTAAAACATTTAACCATTGTTGATGTCGTAGCAATACCATTATCCCCATACCTGGTGTTAACTGAACCTTTTCCTTTGTACTTACTGGCTTTGTGTCCTTCTTTTCAACACCCAAATCATCTTCCAGTTCCATTGAAACATTCCCCATGATGCCTCTTCCCACATGATTTAAATAGGGGAAATTGAACTTTCTTTCCTCTATAATCGTTATGAAACTCCATCTTTCTCTTATTAGCCGAGTCAGGAAACTTACCAAATTTTACTTTATTGATCATATTATGAGATTGCTGATTCTGCATAATAATGATGTTTGGACTTCCGAATCCCATTTCATTTGGTTTCTCATGAATAATATCATTCCATTGTCCATTATATCCTCCATTATCATGAATCATCTTGTTTCCATCCATTTTCTAAAACCCAAAAAGAATAGTGTGAGAGGAAAAAATCATAATAAAGGGGGAGTAACTTCAATATCTAACAGGTTTAATCTAATATCATTACCATAGTTCTAAGACTATATCTTATACGTATACTTATCCTTAGGGACATCCCTAGACATACCTTTGAAATGTCTCTAGGGATCTCACTAACGTTTTCGCATCCTAGTTTCCAAAGGTTGACGAATATTTTCCTTTGATACCAACTGTAGCGGTCTGGAATTACTTCCAATGGACTATAATTGATACCTATCAGGGCACTCCATGAGAGGCTACACCCCCTGGGCTGGACACACCACCATCCCCAGTGGTAGCCATTTCCTCATGAAGCCCTTGGGCGGAGAGCCATGCTTCGTCCAACTCTCACATGTGAGAGTTCCCAAGGATTGGATACATTTCTACCTCCTTTTTCTCTGATACCAACTGTAGAGACCCAAAGCTTAACATACAAGGACATTACATTACCTTTTTGGAATACTTATTAGAAAACAAAAACACACACACAATGACCGTAATAGTTTAGTGTCTTTGGAAACTCGGAACGAAATCTTCTAATCATGGTGAAAGATCTTCAACATCTCCCATAAAGATCTTCCCCTTTTTTTCTTACCCAAAACCTTTATTTATATCCTGGGGAAAATAAAACATACAAATGGGTGAGCTCAAATGCTCATTATGGTTAAACAAAAGAAATATCAATCACATCATATACATAAGAACATAAATTTTGGAAATCATAACCTGCAAAAGAGATCATAATATCATAACATGAGATAAATCATAGAAGTGAAATGTAATCCCAATAATCATAACATAAAACATGAAACTTTGTGGCATACACACATAATCATAGAGAATCATTTCATATTTGTCAAGACTCATTTCCAAGACTATCATAGTGGACAAAGTCCATTTCTGAACCGAGTCACCCTCGTTTCCATCATGTTTCACTGAACCGGTATAACCTACCATTCCAACCATGTCTATATCATGAGATATAAAATATTTACCCAATGCATTGGAGAGAGATATAGGTCTCACCCATCTCATAATGATACCATTCTTATGTGTGCCACAAAATCAGAAATCATACATCATTGCATAACCCATGTAATACAAATGGGAATCTTAAACATCATGACATCATAAAACAATTCATATAAGATAAAGGAATTCATAAAAATAATTCCATCACAAAATAAACAAATCAATGTAATAATAGGGATAAAAACATAACCCTTTATTATCTTAGATGGAAAATAATTTTGATAAAACACTTGAACTCCATTCTTGAGGAAAATATCCTTTCTTCTTCAAAAACATTTTTCCTTTCTTAACATGTCGTACAATTATAAACTAAAAAAAGTTGATTAAAAATAAACTTGAAAACTTGTAAAGGAAGCTTCTTGGAAATAATGTTTTAAAAATCCATTCATGCCGTATATGTTAAAAAACATTCTTCTCGTACTTTTGTTGGAAAAGTCAAAAAGTGCCTTGTACGGAAAACGACAAAATATTCCATTCATATCTTTTAAATAAAAACTCACCGAAGGGTAAAATTGGATTTAAACAATTTTAGATGGATGGAAATAATATTAAATCTTGAGGAAACATGGATGTGGATGATAAAATACACCCCAGTAAATACAAAAGTATAAACAATCTCGGATAAAAATGAGATTGTGATATTTCCCTTACCTTAGGTCCGATTTTCTTCGTAGGTGTCCGAACCTACTGTATAATTATTTAAATAATGTCATTGACTTATTAAAGAATCATATTCATTGTTATTATATCATATATGTTCATATTCTTAGCTTCTTAGTAGTAATATTTCATTGCTACTTGTTATTCGGGTGTTTATAACTTTTTGTTCTTATGCGTGTTTTGTCGAATAAATTCTTATTCTTCTATTTAGGTTATAGATACCTCATTTCCAGAATGGTATTAGTGTAATATATATCATATTCATTCATTCAATTCATTTATATAATCATTATGAAATGAAGATCATGTAGAACGAGTCGCATCACATCGTGGAGACGGTATTCCGTACGTACGCACGAGTGATGATATCGTTCCTATGATCGTGGAATTTTATTGGAGTATATATATATTATTTCAGAATCAGTATCACTTTATAATATTAATATATAGACCTTATTTACACCATTATAACCATCCATGTAAGGTGGTGGTGGAAAATAGATTACACCACGGTGTGGAGACGGTATTCCGTACGTACGCACGCGCGATGATTTCTTTTTCTGTAGGATGGATAGATGGTGAAATAGGGTTGTTTCATACTTATAATAACATATCAGTATATGAGTGATACTGATGTTATTACTTCATAATGAAATAAACTAATAAGAAGAAGTGGAATAAGAAATAAAGATGAAAGAATAAGTAACGGACATTACCTCTTCTTTGAAGTGCTTCTTTGAGACCTCCTTTTAGGGAACTAAAATGGGTCTTTGAAGAAGACCAGAACCTCTAGGATGTTTCTAGGGAAGTGGAGAAGATAATTTTGGCAGGGGTTGGCCGAGATTGAAAGCTCAATGTTGTGTGAGGAAGAGAGGGAGGAGGTGCCCTTTTATAAGGGAGGAGAGGGGAACCTTAGGAAAATCTCAAAATATTATTTTATATTACGGTCAAATTCGGTTTATAATGGTTCCAAAGGGTCTTATTTCGAATATAAAGTGGGTATGGGTCGAAATCCTCTCATCCAATAGTATTTATACAAGTTTAGCTTATTATTTTAACCTTATCAATTAGATTTAACTCTAAGTTAAATAATTTAACTTTTACAGTGTCTTTTTGTTTTCTTACACTATATGGTTAATAAAATTACTATATCAAGCCAAAAGAACCCCAAGATGTTTATTATTAATATATATAACATTATCTAAGTCATTTGTCCTATCCTTTGAGTCTTAGGAATAAAATAACAATTAATAATATAATATTTGTTTTAAAAATTAATTTATGTAAATTTTGACACTATTTGGTACATGATTTTTATAAAATTTATAACAGAATCATAAGTTCGAACAATGTTACTTAAATCAACAATAACATGTCATATTAACCTATAAAATTATTTTATGTCATAAAAAGTCTCAAATTACATTTATTTGGGCATTTATAACATCAATTATGTCAATATCTCATTAATAAGACAATTACTACATCATCTTTGTGTCATAATAAATGAAAATTATGTAATCCCTAAAAATTATAAATAAATTCCTATGATGTAGATAATTGTATTATATTTCTGGAGACTATTCATGTTTGATGTTTCATGATGTTTTTCACTAAATTAAAATTATTATACTTATACAATTTAAGAAAGTGACATGTTGTCACATTCTTTGATTTTAATAATAATTAAATTATTTTCATGGAAAAAAGTCCATTAAATGAATCTAATCCGACCGTTAGGTGATATGGGTCGACTTTTAGATATCCAATAAGATTTTTACATGTGTTAGGGTATTTTTATAATATTATATTTACCCTTAATTACCCGATTTACCATTAACTATGGTAAATAAAATTTACCATAGTTACTATTCATAATTCCCAAAAATAAAAAGTAGATTATTAACATAATTTAGTCCCACTGATTATAAATATGGAATCCATTTTTCCAAATTAAATACACAAAAGTTTCATAAATTAAATTAAAATTAATCCCGTTGTCAAAAGAAAACGGTTTTTTCTTTAAAACATTGCAAAAGATTGAATTGATTTAACATACGAATTCAAGGTAAAATCAATACTAATGAGATGCATTATATTAAATGGTAAAAATATATTCTATTTATACTTTAAAACCATTCAATTTTATAATTTAACAACATAATATATTATAATGAAGAAAGTTGTTTTTAATTAAAATATAGCGTGTTATTACTGTTCATTAAAATATGAAAGTCATCAGAATAAAATGAAAAATTTATCCAAAGTAAATTTTTATTTCTTGATTCCAATGAAGAGTTTTATTTTGTCAAATTGAACTTATAAACATGTCAAAAACTAGATTTAATGTGGGTGTGCCATCAAAAGGCGGCAAAACTGCATTTTTTTAAAAATACTTATTTTACCCGAAAAATTTATTTTGTTCTTATACCATTTTTTAGAAAATGTGTAAGACGAATAATAATGTTATAAGATTAAAAATTTAGTTAATAATATTCATAACGGCCAGTTCATAATAATATTTTAATAATATATCACTGTTTAGTAAAACCCGGTATTGCATACAACCCACGCTATCGAGGAAGGTCGCGATTATGTGTAATGCAGGCCAAGTCAGGGTTGCATGCTGTGCAAAAATCCTTCATTGTTTCGTATAACATAATCCAACCATATTTCATTTATAGATTGAATATATATATATATATATATATACTCAATGTTGCGTAGAATAACTATTATCTAAATTGTGTGTAACACGATCCAAGAATAGTGTTGCGTATACTGAAAGCTAACACGGTGTTGCGTATAGTGCAAGTTAATCCTGGTGTAGCATACAACACAATAAATTAATGAAATTAAAAGAATATTTTTCATAAAATCTCGGGGTGTTACAGTATTATAGAAATATCATACCAGATCATGATAGTAAAATCAACCATTTTTACATAGGAATAATTCCAAGGTATCGAAGGGATTTAGTTTCTTGTGAGTTTAACATTTATGAAAAACGTGTTTGTTGTGCAGAAAAGGTGAAAATTGAGTTTTCTGATGATCTATTGTTCTGTGACAATCAACATAATAAGGTCGATGTGGCAGATGAATGAGAAGAACTGTTCAAAAATGTCAGATGGTATGAAACTTAACTTTATATTTTGTTGAAATTATGGTAAAAAGCATGTTGGGTAATGTCTTTTGAATTCTGATAAGTGCTACAAATGTGTTAAAATGGGACATAAAGCTCATAATTACACAGAAAAAGATCATGGTAATGGTAAGACAAAATTTGATTGACAGTCAATAAAATGTATCAAGTGCAATTAAATGGGTCATTATGCAAATGTGTGTCCAAAGAAGAACTCAACTGAAGGAAAGCATCCAGACTACAAGTAAAAAGGGGTGATGAAATCATTTACTACTACTTCAGCAAATGTTGGGCCATTGAATAATGTAGTTTCAGGTACACTATTTGTTTTTTCATATAATTCCAATGTATTGTTTGATTCGGGGAATAAACATTCATTCATTTCTAAGAACTTTTCTAGTAAATTGAAAATTCAATCTCTTGATATGAATTTATAAATTATTGTAAAAACACATTGAAGAAATGCTTGGACAAAAAGTTGTTATAATAACATCTCTTTCCTTGTGTGCATGATGAATCTACCTACAAATAATATTGTACTCCCTCTAGTAGAGTTTGATGTTATTTTTGGTATGGATTGGCTTTCTGTTTATCATGCTAAGATTGACTGCAGAGCTAAAGAGGTTAATTTTTTGAATGTTTTCCCATTTTTGCGGAAGAACTAACCTTTACTTTTGATAACATATCAGGAATATGAGAAACTAGTAGAATATGGAAATGACTGTTACTCTTCACATATTATTTAAAATAATGGAAGTGCTGAGATTAATGATGTTCTGGTGGTAAATGAGATCCTTGATGTTTTTTGTGTTGAGTTTCTTGGTATTATACCATATCACAAAGTTGAATTTACTATTTACATAGTTCTTAATGCTAAACCAATTTCAAAAACCCCTTATTTAATGGCTCAAATTGAACATTTAAAGTTATAGAAGCAGTTGCAGGAGTCATTTGATAAAGGTTTTATTCGACCTAACACATCACCATGGGGTGCTCCTGTCATATTTGTTAAAAAAATATGGTTCAGTGAGACATTGAATTGATTATAGATCATTGATTGACATCACTATTAAGAACATGTATCCTTTGTCTCATATAGATGATGTGTTTGATCAGCTCCAGGGAGCATAGTATTTTTCTATGATTTATTTGAGGTCAAGGTACCATCAGTTGAAGGTAGAGGAAGAAGAAATTTTAAAGATATCATTCCATACAAGATATGGCCTTAATGAATTTTTAGTTATTACTTTTGGGTTAACCGATGCACCTACTTTATTTATGGATTTTATGAATAGAATTTTTTCATGAGTCCTTGGATAATTTTGTGGTTGTGTTCATTAAATATATTTTGGGTTTTTATAAATGTAAATAGGATCATGGAAGTCATTTAAGGGTTGTCATGGAAACCTTAAATGAAATGAAACTCTATGGGAAATTCAGAATGTGTGAGTTTTGGTTACAACAAATTTCATTCTTGGGTCGCATTGTTTCAAAAAGGGCATAATTGTTGATCCTGCTAAAACTAAACTTATTGAAGAATTTTCAAGACTCCCAAATATAACTGAGGTTCATAGTTTTCTTCATTTGTCAGGTTATTACTGATGTTTTTTAAAAAAATTATCATGGTTTTATAGTGCAATGAGTATGTTAACTCGAAAAGGAGTTAAGTACATCTGGACAAAAGAATGTGATGATTGTTTTCACCAACTGAGAATATGATTGGTGAAGGCTCTAGTTTTGGAAATTCCTTCAAAAAATGATGAGTTTTTTATCTTCATTGATTCTGTGTTGAAAGGACTTGGTTTTTTCCTTATACAGAAGGATCTGGTAATTGCGTATGATTCATGTTAGTTGAAAACTCATGAGTTAAATTACCCTACACATGATTTTGAATTAGCTACTGTAATTTTTTCATTAATCATTTAGAGGCATCATTTTTAAGGAGCGAATGTGAAATATATACGGACCAAAAATGTTTGAAGTATATATTCACTCAAAAAGATTTTAACTTGAGACAAAGGAGATGTTTGATTTAATCTAGGATTATGAGTGCACGATCCATTACCATCCAGGAAAGACAAATAAAGTGGTTGGTGCTTTGAGTCGAAAAAGTAATGCTACATTAACCATGCTACGTTTGGAATGAGATCATTTAGTTTTTGATATTGTAAAATTTTTCATAGAAGTTGTTGGTGCAAGAAATTACAAAGTTTTGTTTCAGGTGTTAGTGGAATCATCTCTGTCAGATGTAATTAAGCGAGTGTAGAAAAAAAGAGAGGGAGTTACAGAAAAAGGTAGTGTAAGTTTATAAGGGAAAGTTTCCTCACAATAACATTGATAATTATTGTGTATTGAGGTTTGGGAAATGATTATGTGTGGCATGTGATTCACAGTTGAAAAATGAGTTATTATGTGAATCTCATAGTTCCCCGTTTTCAGTTCAAATTGGCAGTACTATGATGTATAGAGAACATTGGGAGTGTTACTGGTGGGATGGAATGAAAAGAGATATTTCTGATTTTACTGTGAAGAGTTTGTCTTGTCAGTAGGTTAAAGCAGAGCTTTACTTTCCAAAATGGATGCTTCAATCTTTACTGGTTGCAGATTGGAAATGGGAAAATATATCCATGGACTTTGTTGTGGGATTATCAAAGACATCTAGAGGTAACAATGCAATCTGTGTGAATGTTGATCGATTGATTAAATCTTCTCATTTCCTTCATATTCGAGTTACTTTGTATCTATATCAACTTTCTCAGTTTTCTGTTAAATAGATAGTCAACTTGCATGGTGTTCCCCTCTCCATTGTATCTGATCATGAATCTTGGATTACTTCTATGTTTTAGAAAGTTATTCAAAAGTTGTTGGGTAATTAATTAAATTTTATTACAGTTTTTCAACCTCAATAAGTTGGGGAAATCAGAATGACCAATTAAGACCTTGGAATATATTATACAAGCTTGTTCAATGAATTACAAGGGAAATTGGGACCAAAATATTTCTCCGGTTGAATTTTCATATAATAACAGTTTTTCATTCCAGTATACAGATGGATCCATTTGAGGCATTATATGGAAAGTGTTGTTGATCTCTTCCTTTTTGGTATGAAGTGGGTGATTGAAAGCTGATGGGACAAAAATTGTAAGAAGAGATGTCTGAAAACGTTCTATTGATTATGAAGAACTTGATAACATCTCAGAGTAGGCAGAAATGTTATGCAGAAAACCATAGTATGGATCTATCTTTTGAGGTATGTGATCATGCCTTTCTAAAAGTTTCTCCATGGAAAATTGTGATTCGTTTTGGTAAAAATGGAAATTTGAGTTCGAGGTTCATTGGACTTTATGAAATTATGGAGAAAGTTGGATCAATATTGTTCAGAGTGGATTGGCCCCCAATTTTATCTTATATACACACTGTTTATCATGTTTCAATGTTGAAAAAGAATATTGCAGATCAATCTCATGTTTTGAGCCCTGAGGTAGTTTAGTTGGAAGAAAATCACTCCAATGAGGAACAACTAGTCTAGATTCTTGACCGTAGAGAGGAAGTGTTGTGGAATAAAGTCATTTTTCAGGTAATGGTTTTTTTGAAAAAAAACAATACGGTTGAAGAGGCAATGTGGGAATTTGAAAATGTTATGCGGGATAAATACCCCTACTTATTTGATAAGTTAATAAAAATTGCAGGGACGCAGTTCCCAAAATGGGTGAAGGATGAAACATTCCATGTTAATAAATAATAATACATTTTAATGTTTATTAATATTTTTTAATTAAATATTAATTTTACTTTTAAGAGGATACTATGTTCGATAGCGTACCCAATACGCAACAACTAGATTTTTCGAAATCATACATTGCACAATAATAATATAATAATATTATTTTAAATGGTAGTTAATGACTAGCCATTTTATCTGCAGGAATGAATAGAAATAACTATAATATGATTAGTAAAGTTTTTTAATTTTTTTTACATTTATCCAATAAAAGATAGAGTCTTATAATATGAAATTATCTAAGCAAAAATACTCTAATATTCTTTTAAAGGACGATTTTCCATATTTTTATGGTGAACCCTCTTTAAATCTAGTTTTTTCACTATTATATTTATATTTTACAAAATGAAATTCTTATTTTGAATCAGGATATCAAAATTTAATTTGGATAAAAATTTTATATTTTTCTGAAAAAAATCATTTTTTAATGAATACTGAAATACACTGTATTTTAATTCAAATCTGCCTTTTTATCTAATTTATTTATATTTTTAGATTATCCTTTTAATTGGTTTTAAAGTGTAATTAGAATATATTTTTACCATTTAATCCAATTTTGGTCATTGGATGTAATTTCATTTTGAAATTGGGAATAAAAAAGTGTTAATCTTTTGATAGTTATTATTTCTCCAAAACACCCTATTTGTTTTGACAGTGGAAATTTTTATATTAAATAAATTTCAACCACTTATATGTATTGAATTTTGAATAATGTAGTCTATATTTGGAATCATTAGGACCAAATTGTGTAAATAGGTAACTTTTATTTTTAGACATTATAAATATTTTCTTCAGAAAATATTCTATTTACCATGATTAAAAAGTAAATATAGTAAATAATGGTGAAATATAATATTATAATAATATTAAATTACCTTAACATGGGTCATAATCCTATTGGATGATACATATCCGACCATGGGAATCCTTGTGTCAAATTTGGGACCCCATGGAGCCCCATGGGATTAATAATGACACATTATATTAATTTATTTAAAGTAAAGGAAAAAATGTCATAAACAAATAACTTTTAGTAATTCATTTTTTACCTAGGGTTATATAATTTTACATTTCTACTATAAATATTCATTAAAAATCCAAATGGATTACCTATATAATGGTATTTGTTTATAATTTTTGGACATCAAATAAATAAAATTATTTATGAGACAATAATGATGCAGTATTCACCTCATTAATAAATGGTTTAAATAAATAAGATTATAAATATTAAAACAACATCCAAAACTAGTCCAATTTTTATTGGATGATTTTATTTCATTCTTGAGTCCTCTTAACTTATACATTAACGATTAGTGGACCTTTTGAAACCAAAGATGAGTTTATCATAAAATAAATGTTTCAAACATTCCAAAAGAGCTTGTCCTCTCCCTTATAAAAATACTTCACTTATAACTCATTACTCACACATCTCAAGACATTGTATTATAAAAAATCTACTATAATAATCTCCCATTATTAGTCTCTTCATCCTATAAGCCTTACCTTAGGCTGAAATCCCTTCAACAAACCCTTTTGGGTCAAACCAAAGCGATTTACCTGATTTAAATATAACAACTTCTCTTAAGTTGTTTTGTTTTATATTAATTCTATATCCCCCTAAAATCATTTGATTACCTTATTTTATAACATCAAAAGTATCCTTAATATACTAGTATGTTGTTATGAGAATTATTCTAACTACACTTATACACACATCTATCTAATGGGTGAAGAACATACCGTTTATGTGAATGGGAATGTAATGCCTCATGAAGCGATGATTATTCAATCATCACCTACAGCCTCTCATTGTGTCTATTACGATTAGACTATATTTATATATTATATATTATATTTATTTCTTCTGTATTCTATTGTATTTTTTATTTATATCATATCATTATGGTTTCCATAATGGGTAAACACAATACTTACATTTGAGGAAGTGAAGACTACCACCCCCTCAAAGTGATATGACTTGTTAATGCCGTATGTGGGACATATAAAGGGTTGAGTTTATGATATTATATATGATAATATACTTTAATTATAATATACCATGGTATCATTATGGTTTAATTCCATTAATGTATGAAATAGAAATGAAAGTAGAATTCATGTGTACGTACGGCTTACCTTCTCCATGAATGGTGCATTTCATTTCATATCTCCAAATGTTTTGTACTATTATAAATACATATATATAATTGATATATATGATTTATATGATATATAAATCATGAATATAATTTTGGAGATAATGGATTGTTTACGACATGGGCAACTTGTAATTATAAGGTGTTCATTTTTTTTACTAAGGTACCAATTATTGACGAAACAACCGTTAATAACGTAAATAATTACAAAATTTTTATCACATAGTAATAAGTGATATAAAAGGAATAAAAAAAATAAAAATGATCTTAAGAAATTAGAAATTAACTTTAGTTTATTATTCACGATATTAAAGAATGATCGGGTCAAGTCAGACACGTAGTATGGGACTTCGTCTCAATCTTCTTTCATTGAGGCATATTTGGTTTATTTGTAAAATTTCTTTTATACAGTGTATAAATACCATTGACTTTTATTTTCATTCAAATGGAATATTTTCCTATGAGTTATTTTACTAAACTTCAATAAATAATGTCTCTTTTTACCATAAGCATTGACAAAGACCTTTTCCGCTGCCATGAGTATTATTTGATCTTTTTCTTCCATAACAAGCTGTACTATTTTTAAAGTGGAAATAAATACCATATACTATTTTTTACATATTTTGGTATTAAAATTGTTTTAATAATGTATTTTTATGACAATATATTTGAATTATATATTGTGATTAAAATATGGAAATTTTTCTTTTCCTTTATTTTTTTATCTGTTATGAATATGTTATGGTTCTTGGGCATTGTTTATGCATACAGGTGGTTCTGTGACAAACCAAGGGTGGGTGATCCCGAGATAGCTCTTCAATGCATTGGGTAACATGAAAGAGGTCAATGTGATTGTTTCTCCTAAGAGATTTAGGAAATATACTATGATGGGTATTCCAAATGTAACACCCTACGTAGCTGTGATAACTACAATGTATGTATGATATCGAAACCACAAGTTACCTTTATGATTTATGTTTTCTATGCGTTTTTCATAAATCTTATGATTTCATGAAATATGTTATAGAGATTATGTTATGTATTTAATGATGAACTAATTTTTTCATTCTTTGTTTTATAACCCGTACTGGGCTTTTTATGCTCATCCCATGTTTTTAAATGCTTTTCACTTGACATAAAGATGAACAGGGTCAAGGATGGGATCAAGGAAAAGTAGTGATGTATAAAACATGGAACTAGACATGACTCTATTTTCAAGTGTTTTTATTTTCTGAAAAAATCGAAACTTAGTTGAAGTGTCTACTTTTTAATCTTTTGAGATGTAATAATTATATGCTGAGTCTCTGAAACTCTAAACCTGAAATGATCCTCAATGTGATTTGTTTATTTAATTCAATATAATGTAATTTTTTAAGGATGAGACCTTATAGGAGGGGTACGAAGGGAACAAGTGAAATAAATCAATTACTTTTTTCAAAACAAGTATACAAGATGTGTATACCTAACTACACTGCGTGTTCCCTTAAGACTTTATCATGGGCATGTGCTTCTACCAAAACTAGTCATGTAACTCCCCAAACACATGGTTTGATGTCTTAACACATGGAATGTACTTCAATCCTTTTCCCCAACCCGCGTATTTCTACATGACTAAGCTACATAGTTCTCCAAGAACATGACTACATGGCTTGTTTATGCCAGACACGGTGTGTACTAGACGAGGTTCACAGACCCATGTTGTTAGTGACACGCCCAGATACATGGCTCACACAACATGGCATGTTTCAGATGGAAACAATGTGTAATAAAGGATTTCCATTGACCCATGTGGTTAGTTACACAGCCGAATTCCTAGGATTACACTACATGTCATGTTCAAGACTGACACGAAGTGTATTGATTAAGTTTTTATCCACTTGTGTCATTAGTCACACATGAAAACAAAGGATCTAATCACACAGTGTATACATTCGGTACATGGCATATTCCACCAAGTATTTTCCCCTAACACATGTCTATTCACACACAACCAGTGAAACGGTCAGAGACAACATGACGTGTACATAGATTACATGACGTGTACTTACAAAAATAGTTTCCTCTCGAATAGAAGAACACGTGACCGGTATTCAAAACTACACAACATGTATTCTGGGGTTTTTCGAATAGTAAGCCCTAGAAACTAATCTGGATCCCATAAAAACACTAAAATGATTATAAAAGTGACAAATTATTATATGTTTTGGCTCATACTCCCCGCGAATCAAAGCACGGAACCACTTGCATGTTATATACAAGGAAAAAAGGCAATGATCCGCCAATTATGATCCATGAGGTCCCATACCACCTCAAAAACAAAAGTATGGCATTCATTCAATCAAAACCATACACAATCAATACCCTATTAAAAATATGGTATTTTATCATGTCATCTATCAAAACAGCATGTATATCTACCACAAAATCTATCACAACAACATGAAATCACTAATGCACCCTAAATGGCATGGGACGAATGCATGACATGTGATTCTTAGCATGTGCCTATATGATGCATGAGATGGCATACCTTCATCTCATCGGGTTGAAATAGAAATAGATCCTCTATAATATAAATAATAATAACAAATAACATGTGGATCACCCAATGGTGAAATAAAATCAACTTTAAAATTGGAAAACCCGAAAATTGAAATAAATGATGTAAATTGGTTTTCCTTCTACACAGGTTAGATACTTCCCGACATCTCTTATTAATAGGTACCTATTTTCGTCCTATCCCTGACTATAGGCTTCAAACAGTATGTTAAGAAGAATAAGATTCCTCTGATCCCACTTGGTAATATCTCTGTTCCAGAAGCCACCCAGAGACACCCCCTCCTCGGTTGGTCACATGGCCTTAAGTGTAGTTCCCCAAATGACAGAGGCCGCCGACTAGCTGCGAGGGCCATGGGTATGATAGCGGGGAAACTAGGCCCTCATTGGCAGAGTAACACAGCAGAAGTAAAATACAAAGCAATAGCATAAGTAGTAATATTACCATACAAAAGAACAGTAGATAAGTGAATAAATAAACAGCTGCAGCACATATATAATGATGCATTATACATATGTCTAAGAAAATATCCAAACAAGTTAGAATGCTGAAATACAGTATTAAACAAAAGTACATAATGAAAAGTGCAAACAGCTCCAATGCATCGCAAGACAATGCTTGGTCCCATGCTCTCCATCTCTAAAGAAGTAAAGTACTTGAAGTAGAAGCGCTCTTGGCCTTATCTATACCAGCAACAATATAATGTTTTTGGGCTCAAAAGGATGACACAAACATTGTGTAATAATAAATACTAGTAAGAATCCATCAAGAGATATGTGGCTAATAGTCAATGAATATATATATGGATGTCACCAACCAAAAGAAATAGTAAACAAGGATGTACTCAACATTAAACAATCATATAGTTTTAAAGCATTAAAATACTACATATCAAGCAAGCAGATAATCACAAAAGGCAACCCTTTATGAATTACTCACATCCTAATCCCTCTGGTCCTACCTAGAAAACACAAGCAACCCTCTGGGAAGAACACATAGTCTCACCCCTCTAGTTCATATTTATAATAGACACTCTGAGGAAGAACTCATCGTCAATTATGCCTATAGTAAAGTGTGATCAATGACTCTCTGAGGAATAACTCACCGTCAATTCCCCTTATAGTCTTTTAACGGTAACCTAGATACACTCTGAGGAAGCACTCAACATCAATTCCGCATGCAGCCATTAAACAAAACTATAGACCCCATAAGGGAGCACCCAACGTCAACCCCCCCTATGGCCTCGTAGCGTGATAAAAATTACAAACACTTTAGAGAATCCCTAATTTCTATTATCATAATGTTCAAATACACTAGTTTCTCACGACCCTGTGTAAGTGAAACATGCATATAAAAAAATTGGCCAATGTAAACCTCAAGAAATAGTTGTCTATCCAATCTACTACATAATAACATGTTAGATAAACAATACCTCCATCCTAACAATACTAGGCATGGGAAATAAACTTTATCCTAATCAGAAAACTATACCAAATGATAAAAATTAGAAAAAAGGGGAAAACCCACCATAACATGGAAAATTAAACCCTATTCTCAACAAATAACTTCTATACAAACTTTCTAGGGAATTGCAGGAAATAATAGGACTAAAATCATTAAAGTGCAATCCCTCATTCATGGGTATTGGGTAATTTTGCACGTAAAAATCAAAGAATATCTATGGAAGTGAAAGAACAGCCTACCTCAGTGTTGGGAGAACAATATACATGAGGATAAGGCCTTGAATCACCTTAGAACATCATAGATCTATCAAAATGTCTAAAATGTTCAACCCATAATATATCACGAGAGAGAAGGAATCAGTAGATGTGGTTCAAGGAAAATAGGGAACTCACTAATGTGATTCCAATGAAACTGAAAGAGTTTGATTCCGAGGAAAAACGATCAATCGATGT
This sequence comes from Viscum album, assembly GCA_963277665.1. NCBI lineage: Eukaryota > Viridiplantae > Streptophyta > Magnoliopsida > Santalales > Viscaceae > Viscum > Viscum album. The sequence continues at coordinate 32,672,194 of OY728143.1, forward strand.
CTCAGTAAAGATCTGCGCTATACAGACAGTCCCGGACGAACTAGTTTGTGAAGAAGAAGGTTTTGTCCGTCAGACGTGACCCTGGTACATTTAATGAAAAAATGAAAGTACAAGTCATGTATTTTAGAAGTACACGGCATGTACATGCCTCCATCGGCCCCCACATTAGGTGGTCTCTATGTCACCACACATGACCGTGTGCAAGATCGTGACACGGTGAACACCAGACTACCTAGAATAAATGATTACATGACATGTAGTTTAGAAATATTTTGAAAACCACTATTTTTCTCAAAACACCAAAAAATGAAAACATAGATGAAAAAAGATCTGGTTTCTTACAATTACATTATACCCTTGATTTTGATTTATAATGATTAAGTTAATTTAAATAAATTCACTTCTTTTTGTTATTCTCCATCCACTTTGTGATATTATCAATGTATCTTCCTGGAATTTATTTAAGAAATTTTATATCTAGTATAAAAACCGCTAATTATTCAAATGTTTACAATTTTTCTTCTTTAGGTGGTTTGAATTCATTAAACACTTATTAATTTGAATTTAGATCAACCAACCAATGTAATCTAGATCCATGTCGAGATCGAATAAAATAAATATTCAAGGAAATTTGGATACGCTTAATTATGTTAAAAAACTCTCATTCAACATAATTTCTAAAATTATTAAATTGAAATCTAATTCAATAAAAAAATATATTTAAAAACTCACTGAGAATAAGTCACATGAAACACATCATTATTTAATCACCTCTCTGTCTCCTAACCATGAATTATTCCTCCCCACCATTGAAGGGTTGATCAATGATAAATATAATTTATAATAATGAAATAAATGAATTGGGGAGGAAATAGATGGGTAATCAACAAAATGGGGGGCATAGTGGGTCTAACTCTCCTTTCATCATGTGATCCTTCACTATTATCTTATCTCCATCATTTAATGTGTATCCAGTTCCCATATATGATATCTTATTTCACTAAAATTATTAATAGAGGTTTTCCTTTAGCAATCCTAGATCCTGAAACATCCCATATTCGTGGAATTAACTATTTCAAAAATATATCATTGAGACCTATGTGAAAAAATGTAAATAGATGAATATTTTGAGTGATCAAAAAAAATTTTCGTGCCTTTGAACATATGATGGGAAGCCTATTTCCAAATGTGTATTATTTTGATTTGTTTGTGTGATACATGTTAGGGTAAAAATCTATTCGTTAATGGTTGAAGTGGTGAATAATCATTATAGTGGAGGTAATGGTGACCAAGACCCTCCTTCATTTGACATTCAAAGTGCCCAGATCAAGCCTCCAAGGTGGTTAGAACATGAAAAAGAAGTTATACATGTTGGTGATGTGACATTAAATTTTTTATGGGTCAAGTTAGTGATTTATTAGTTAAGATGATTTAGTTTCATAGTTATAGAAGTGGTTATGTCATTGACCAGTGGATCTAGAGAGGTAAAGTCGAGCAGTGTTGGGTGTCTGAGCATCGCTCATAAAATAAAGCATTGAAAAACTATTAATATTTAATATGAACAATATAACATTTAATGGACATAAAAAAATGGAAATCATGATATAAACCATGGGCCATTAAAAAAAATAATTTGTGGCATAAACATATTATTCATTTGGAAGTGGGTCGGAGAACCACATCAGCCACCATAGACTACCATTTATCAATGATCTCTTCCGCCCATCGCCTTATGGATATACCACATGGTAAATAAAACATGTTCCCCTTACCTATATTGATTACCTCATGCCTCATACCCAAAATAAACCATATGAGCAGGATCCCCCGTGTGGCCCATTCAGTTTGAGTAGGCCCCCTAAGTGGTTTCTTTGAAGACATTCTATTTATGAGATGGCTAGGATTTGGGATACCCTTACTCTATTTGATATCTAGAGCCTCAAACATAATTTTATAAAACATTCCTAAAAAATAATTATTCTTTAAAATGTTACACATTTTTATCCACTAAAATGTATTTTATTTAATATGATGTAAATATCTGTAGTTTCATAAAAAAATTAATTAAATAGTCTTTATGATTAAAAATAAATCTAATAATAATTATTAATTTTTATGAAAAATTCATGAAAAATGATTGGTCCAAATACCACTATAATTAAACCATTCTTATACTCATCCATTAAATGTCAACATAGAAAATCATATGGAATTTTATTACAATTATTTAAATATCAATGATAAAAAATAGAAAAATTATCAATGTCATATAAACTATTCATATTCTATATAAAATATCAATTTAGTTTCTCATTTTCAAAGAAAAAATAAATTAATGAATTTATTTTCTCCATTTTGAATTTAAACGAACATATTTATTTATCCAATAATGGTCCTTCATTAATTATTGTTAAACATCCCAAAATCATGAAATATCTTACTTTTTAATCTTTTGTCTCATCACTCATGATATAATTCAAGTAGAGTTATGCTCATATCATGAGAAAATGATCTTTTTTATATAAATAACTTTATATTTATTGAATAACCTCATAGATAGTTCCTATGGGATAGTGCACCTGGGAAATGGCCTTTCTAATATCCCATTGAGCCAGCTCCCCATGGGCTACTACACATGTATTAAACATTCCAAATTGTGATTTACCTCACTTTAGAATCTTTAATATCATTACTCATCATAAAAATCAGGTAGTTTTGATCATATAATTAAAAAAACTCATTTTAAATTTTATTTTAGTGGGATTGATTTCACCGCATTAAAAAGAATAAATGAATATAAATGTCAGGTGACCATTATAATATTGGTTTTAATGACTCTACAGCTTAATGTTAGTTGGAAATGATGTTTAAAATTTATGGTTCTTGGTGGATATTTCCCTCCAATTTATAGTTCATGACATACAATATGAATGTGTAATGAAATTATCTCGACATAATTAGTAAATATCATTTCCCCAAACTGATAGTAAGGGTTATGAAGTTTGAAATCACAATGAATGATTTTATCAATATTCTAGTATACATATATTTTGATTTTATTGAAAATTTATGAATAGAATTTCTCAAAAATATACCACATAACCATATATGATTAATAATCATCATTCTGGTGATAGTAATTTTTTATACTCCAAATTCACAACACACATTGTTTTTAATTTTTTTTATTAATTTTCATTTTTATGAATAAAAAACTTTAAATAATAATGAATGAATAAAATACCATTATAAAAACCAATAAAATTTCCCCTCACACTATTAAATTATATTAAAGTGTATCCCTTTAACCATTCATTTCCTATAAAAAACACTTTAACGTTATAATATCACAAAAATACTAATTGGGCAATTGAAATAGTAAAAAATATCTGGAAAAGTAACTTATTCATTAAAAACATGTTCATTGTATTTAGTGGAAAAAAATGATTGATTTAATGGTTGTTTAAAGGATAATGTATTTTTTATATATTTTTCAATCATTTTAATTGTGATTTTTCAATTTCAAAACTTTGACTAGATTCAATAAAGTAATGATAGGTGGAATTTCCAAAAATCACTCAGTAAATATGATAAATATAAATTAAAAAATATTTGGTCTAGAAATACTTTTATCAATGGATGATTTGATTTGAAATAATACCTCAAGTAATTTGTGATAATAAAAAGTCAATTCACATGAAATTATAAATTTCAAAGTGTGAAAAATGATTAGAAAATTTCAATATCTTGAATAATCTAATACCAAAAAATAATGAGTCCCCATTTCAATATCCATTATTTAATATAATAATTAAATTACCTATTTTACTTATTTAATATAATTATAATGAAAATTTAAAACATGGAATCAAAATATTTATATGAAACTCATGTCTCCTATATTAGTTGAGTAATGAAATTATTCCATGCATGGGATACAAATATTTATTTTAAATCTATAAAAAATATTGGAAAAAATAATTGCAATTTTAATAGAAAAAAACACCCTTTACAAATGAATCATTTTACTTGTTACATAAATTGTTGGGGATCCCATGTGAATTCCTTCTATTACAATCCTGTATAATCAAAACTACTCATACAGCCGTATAAACCATTTTATTTTACCTAAAATGTATAAAGTGATAGGTAAATAAAATGTATATACTAATAAAGTAATACTACTCATGTAGCATCCCAAAAGAGCCTATGTATATTTTCATTGGCTTGATCTATCATTATGTGAAGAAGTTACAAGATATGATAGGGAAGATTGAGCACTACTATGGTAATTTATGTAGACACCCATGAAACTTTTTCAAACATTGACCATTTATAGGCGATGGATTTCGTTCCTCTTCTTTCTTGTTCTAAATGGAACCAATAGTATATAAATCAATAATAATAAATATTCATTCCCACCACAAATGAAGCAAACCATGAATTGACTTCATTATAGAATTGTATTGTAGAACTTTTTATATATTTTTAATTTTCCTTATTTGAATCAATTTTTCATGGGACATTTATGTTATTTCATTGTAAATTATTGAATTTTCAAAATATTAAATTGTTGTTTTCTCCTAATCTTATTAGTGAGGTTTTCCCTCTTTCTAGCACCATCCAAATCTAAATTTACTTTTTTATAATTCCAATATTCATAGTTCTCAAACTACAAAATTATATAAAAACTTTTCACATGAATATACATATTGGGGATTATAAGTATAAGTGCCATTTATGTTGTCTAGTATGACCATAAGGTTTATTCTTGTCTCTGGATCATTTAAATTCATATTGGGTATTATATTTTCTCCAAAATACCCATAATTCTCTTGATTTACACTTAATCATGGAATTTTTTTAGGGAATGGTATATTGTAAATATATTATGGCTTACGCATAAATTTTTATAGAAATCCTCTAATTTTTTATAAAAAAGGGGTTCATTGGTTTTTGATGACAGATTAGAGAATTATAAACCCACAAACAACATTAGTCCTGAAAAGGTCACTCCCAACATTAGAATCATTAGTCTAGATAGCCTTGGATTCCAACAATATATTGAAATACTAAATAGAAAATATAATATATGATTTTCAAAAATATATAGTAAAAGGTCCTATAAAATTAATTCCCCACACTTCATAGATATAAAATAATAATCTTTTTGGGGGAATCTCTACTATCATTGAAATATATCCTAAAAATAGACACTTTTCAAAACAAATTTGTAATATACATGATAATTTAGAACTATGTATGAATAATAAATTCTAGATTCTGATAAATTTCAATCCTTTCATTAATGTAAAATGTGGAATCCTCAAGAAATTGTGTAAAAAATTGAAAAAAATATTCCATTTCACTATTTTATAAGCATCGTCTTATATATTAATCATTGAAAATTATCCAAATAAATGGGTCTTCCATGATATAAAATTTAGATTATATTTTTATTTTTTTAATTAGAGTTGAATTTATTAAGTACATAAGATGTGCCCCTAAATTTACAATATCAGAATATAAAGGTACATCACCTTACGTGATGTAATGTTTCTCTTCTAATATGTAGTCATTGGGTTGGATCATATTTGGATTTTTTTTCAATATTGTGGGGTAGCCACCTAAACTGTTCTTAGCACAGTTTTCTTCTCTCTTTTTGTTTGTAATATATAGATTAAAAAAATTAATGACTTTTTCCCATCTTATGATCCTTGTTTTGGCATCAAAAATTTACATTAAAAATCAAACTGATGAAAGATCATAAAATACTACCACATTAGTTCAATATAAGTATGACATGAAATTTTTTAATAAATATTTTATAGTAATAAAATTCTTTTTAGTAGTTTTTTTATTGATCTATGTGTTATCCATGACTATAAAGAATACATTAAGACATGTGGTTTCCTTCACTTTTTTCAAAAAATAACAAATCCTATATTCGATTTTGATACATCAAACTGTAACTCAAATTGATTCTCCCAATTAGCTAGGGTCATTATCATTGGGGAGACTAATTTACTTTTTAGATCATCGAATTACTCAATACTATTATACATAAAAAATATTCATTATTCATTATTAATCCTTATATTGGAAGATAAATATAATTAATCACTTTCCAAAATCTTCTATAAAAACCCACATTCCAAAAAATTGATCAGATATTTCATTTAGATGTGGGTTAAGGAAAATAGTATATCAATTAATCCTTGGAATTAAACACCTTAATACTATTTTCCAAAATGATATGACATAGAACTATTTCTTACCATACCATAAATTTACACATTTCAAATATCAACACTATATTCTTATTTATGAATGTTTTCAAAACATTATAAATACTCCTTAAGAGTTTATCAATTGTTTCTAAAAAACTTAAAGTCATCTTTAATTACCTCTAGGAACTCCATAATGTGATCTGATAAAATTTTCACTATACACTATAGCCATGTTCTTGGGGTATTTCAAAATCTAAAATGTATCCTCTTAAAAGATGAGGTGTCAAAAATATAGGTGAATAAGGTCTCATCTTAGTCATCTGGGAAAATTGGTTCCAAAAAATAAACACAAGAATGATAAAAATGAAGTAATTTGTCCCTCCTTATATTCGTTCTATCATTTTAATATTGAATAGTATTTGGAAGATTTCATTTCAAGTGACTATTCTTTTCTTTCAATTATTAAATCATATCCTCTAATACTTTAGGACTTAGATTAGAATGTATTCATTATGTTCATTTTCAATAATGATTAATTCTATTTTATTGAATGATATAGGGATGGTGCTAACCCATTAGGGTTTATAAATTTTTAAATGATTCCATCCACCAAGAGGATTTCAATTTAATTTTTAAAAACCTTCATGATGGTGGAGTAATTTCTTCTCAAGGGTTTCTAATAAGTTAGGTGTCCTCTTCATAAAATATTCTATTATAGTATAACATGGGTTTTATTCTTGATATATATCCTACACTCCATCATATTCCTCAAGAATTAATTTTTATAAGTCTAAGGAATGTTTTTCTAATGTCTTAGATATATTTTTGGAAATAATTGTTTGTAATTTATATTCTATAATGAGGTAGATATATTTTAATTTCATGGGAATGGGTTTTAATTTAATATATTTTTCATTATATAGGGATGATAATGAATTGAAAATTAATACTTCAAAATATAAATTTTATTTATTTAGTTGTATAATATTTTTTACTTCTAATAAATTATCAAATAATTTATCTTTTATTTATTATTGAATATAAAAAATAATATTTATAGGTTTCTATGTACTCAATTTTTTTCTCGTGTATTTTACATAATGGTGATATGATAATGATATATATTATCAAAGCATCACTGATTCTTCAATCAGATCAATACCTTTTTCGTGGAAATTGTAATGATTTAATGATTATTTGAAGGGTTTTTGTTGGAGTCAAGAACATTTACATTCACCACATTGCTTCCATGATCTCTGGTGATAGTTCCACTATATGAATTGATGACTATTTTTATATCCTTGGGAATAGTTTTTCCAAAATAACCTTTGAATTTCCATGTTATTGACCATGCTCCACAATGAGGGCATTAAATTATGTTAAAAAATTTGGCCCATCAACACTAACACGGACATATTCAATTAACATTGGTGGAAAAATAGAGATTAGATTACTAGTTGAATAAAAACTCTTGTGGTATTCATTTATATAATTTTTAATGATATAAATATAGTTTCAGGCATGATATTACTTGATTAATATAGATCACTGAAAGCATTAGAAAATTTAAATGAAATAATAATGAAGTGAAAAGAAAATGTACCTGGATATTTTCATTTTTTGGGATGTGGTGTTGTGAGCATGGATGATACAATCCTACCTATCCAGATTCATGCATATTACTCAAAAATATTTCACTTAGTGAATATTTAATTTAGAAATATATCATATTTTTTGATTTTTTTAATTACTACTAGTTGTGGAATGATGATTTCATCTTTTTGGAAGGTTTCCTGAATCAAATTTGGAAGCTGGTTTTCATCAACAATTGTTTATTGAATTAAATCATAAGGTAATGGTACCTTGAATATTTTATCCCTTTTTTACAATTGTAAATGAGTTTATGTACTATCTTTTCTCATCACGGTTCCATCTTTATTATTGTCCCCTTAATTTATTTGGAATGTTTAATGTTATGAATATTGGTTTGAATCATCAAATAAATTTGAGGTGGAAGAAACACTTTCATGATTCATGTAGTAATTGTACTGACATTATCCTTGGGATTTAGAACTATCTCATATGGAAACATTAAATGATTCATAATAATAATTTAAATTAAACTATGATTTTGTAGATTGAGATTATCAAACATGTCATTCAATCCTACAACATTGGTCTGTAGCTTCTTCTATTCAATTTCAAGTGCATTGGGGAAAGAATTCTCATAATTCTATCCCATGAAAAAAATCTTCTGAACATTTTTTAGTTATTATAAGGGTGGTTATTATAATTTTTTGAATGGTTTTATTTTTTATTGCTGCTTAAATATTTGCTAATTCGAAAACGGTTCTGTTTTCTTTTTTTATGACCTGCAAATAATAGTTTGCATTTAACATCAATATATATTTTAGTATATGGATCCTCCCTTATAAATAATTTATATAAAAACCTCTCCATTCCCTATGTATTGACACATTGATATAAGAATCATTATTCATAAGACTATACACCACATATGTGAGGTGGGAACCATGGTTTTATTACATTATTAACAAAAATTTGTTGTCAAATAATGTTTATCCCATTATGTTTGGATATAATCGGTTGTGAAAAATTAGTTGTTTATATCTCGTGAATTCCCATTGGGGCATATACCTTTACTCCAAAATTTCTTATAGTTCTATGAGATAATTTTAATAAGAACTGGGGATTCTTCTCATTATTTTTTCAATTAAGGAACATCTAAATGTGGAATCTACCAGATTTTAGTTATTTTTGAGAAATCAATGGTATAAATTATTACGGGATAGGTTCTGTTTCATTTCATTATTTTGGAAGATTGAACAAAGTTTATTGAAATATTATAAGAACTCATAGAGAGTCTCTCCAATTGATTGACATATGAAATAAATCAATTTTTTATTTATATGGTCCATCATATAGGAAATACTCACTGTATAAAGAATATTTCAAGATCATCACCATTATTGATATCTCGTGCTTTCATATTTTACTGCCATTACTTAATCATGGATTAATCTGAGAATGGTATTTCCCTCCAATGAAATTAGTTTTTTAGGTTATACGCTCGACCTCATATTCTAGAATACATGGATGAATACTTCATTATCATTGTAGGGATCGTCAACTACAAGGTCATGCAATCTATTTAGAAAAACAACCATTCACTACGGGCAAAAAGGACTTTAGTGGCGGATTGGTTTTACGTGTCATTGCGGTTTTAACTGCCGCTAAATAGATTGGCGGTGATTTTGAAAAACCGTCACGAAATCGTGCGTCAGGAAACTATTCGCGGCGGTTTTTAAAAACGCCGTAGAACGTTCCGTGGTGGTTTTTTAGCAGCGGTTTTTTTATTTTTTTTATTTTTTAAATTTAATTAATTAATTAATTAATTAATTAATTTATTTATTTTAATTTTTTAATTAATTTAATTATTTATTTCATTTTTATTTATTTATTTCGTATTTATTTATTTATTTTGTATTTAATTATTTAATTATTTATTTATTTATTTATTTTACTTATTTTATTTATTTATTTTATTTATTTATTTATTTAATTATTTATTTTATTTTATTTATTTATTTTATTTATTTCGTATTTATTTTATTTATTTCGTATTTATTTAATTTATTTCATATTACTTTATTTACTTTATTTATCCATGCATGCACATCCCATGCACATGCCCATGCACATCCCCATGCACATACCAATTCAATATAAAGATATACTGCGTTTGGTGAGATTTATTATTTTATTTTATTTATTTTATTTATTTTATTTATTTTATTTATTTTATTTATTTTATTTATTTTATACATGCCCATTCACATTCAATATAATGAAATACTGCATTTGGTGAGATTTATTTATTTGTTTATTTATTTTATTTTATTTTATATTACTTTATTTACATTATTTATCCCTGCATGCACATCCCATGCCCATGGACTTTCCCAAGCACATGCCCATGCACAAGCCCATTCAATATAAAGAAATACCGCAATTTGTGAGATTTGAACCCCTAACCTCTTGCTTATTTTATAAAGATTTTACCACTCCAGCAAACTCGTCAAGTGGTTAATAAACATAATTTAATATACTTATATATATTAATTGAAAAAACAAAGAATACATAAATAATAGATATAAACTCAATAATAATAAATTATATTTCATAAATAATAACTAATAACTAAGAAATCATAAACAATAACTAATAACTAATAACTAATAACTAATAAGTAATAAATAATAACTAATAAATAATAAATAATAAATAATAAATAATAAATAATAATCAATAAATAATAAATAATAAATAATAACTAATAAATAATAAACAATAAATAATAAACAATAAATATTAATATTTAAATACTAATAAATAAATAATAATAATTAAATAATAATAAATAAATAATAATATTTAAATAATAATAAATATGTAATAATAAATAAATAATAATAAATAATAAATAATAAATAATAAATATTAAATATTAAATATTAAATATTAAATAATAAAATATAAATAACAAATAAATATAAATAATAAATAATAAATAATAAATAATAAATAATAAATTTAAAATTTAAAATTTAAAATTAAAAATTAAAAATGAAAAATGAAAAATAAAAAATAATAAATAATAAATAATAATAAATAATAAGTAATAAGTAATAAGTAATAAATAATAAATAATGAATAATAAACAATAAAAAATAAATAATAAATAATAAACAATAAATAATAAATAATAAACAATAAATAATAAATAATAAATAATAAATAATAATAAATAAATAATAATAAATAATAATAATAAATAAATAAAAATAAAAAAATAATAATACATAATACATAATACATAATACATAATAAATAATAAATAATACATAATACATAATACTTAATAAATAATAAATAATAAATAATAAATAAATATACATAATTAATAATAAATAATAAATAATTAATAATAAATGTTAAATAATAAACAATAGATAAAAAATAATAAATAAAAAATAATAAATAATCAATAATCAATAAAAAATAATAAATATTAAAAAATAAGTAATCAATAATCAATAATCAATAATAAATAATAAATAATAAATAATAAATAATAATTAATAAAAAATAAATAATAAATAATAAATAATAAATAAAAAGTAACAAATATTAAATAATAAATAATAACTAATGAATTATAAATAATAAATAATAAATAATAAATAATAAATAATGAATAATAAATAATAAATCATAAATCATAAATAATAAATAATAAATAATAAATAAAAAATAAAAAAATAATAAATAATAAATAAATATAAATAATCAATAAATATATATATTAAATAAATATAAATAATAAATAAATATAAATAATAAATAAATATAAATAATAAATAATAAATAAGAATAAATAATAAATAATAATAAAGAAATAATAATAAAAATAAATAATAATTAACAAATAATAATTAATAAATAATAAATAATAAATAATAAATAATAAGTAAATATAAATAATAAGTAAATATAAATAATAAGTAAATATAAATAATAAGTAAATATAAATAATAAATAAATATAAATAAGAAATAATAAATAAAAAATAAAAAATAAAAAATAAATAAGAATAAATATTAAATAATAATAAATAATAAATAATAAATAATAATAAATAATAAATAATAAATAATAATAAATAATAAATAATAAATAATTAATAATTAATAATTAATAATAAATAATAAATAATAAATAAATATAAATAATAAATAAATATAAATAATAATTGAATATAAATATAAATAATAAATAAATATAAATATAAATAAATATAAATATAAATAAATATAAATAATAAATAATAAATAAATATAAATAATAAATAATAAATAAATAATAAATAATAAATAATAAATAATAAATAACCAGTAAAAAATATTATTATTATTATTAATATTTTATTATTAGTAATAATAATATTTTATTATTAGTAATAATAAATAATAAATAATAAATAATAAATAATAAATAATAAATAAATATACAAAATAAATAAATATAAATAATAAATAAATTTAAATAAATATAAATATAAATAATAAATAATAAATAATAAATAAATATAAATAATAAATAATAAATAATAAATAACCAGTAACAAATAATAGATAATAATTAAATTAAAGTATATCATAAATAATAAATAATAAATAATAAAGGAATCAAATGAAAAATTATAAAAAGACGTGGTAAGGGATGAAAAATCATGAAAACAGATGAAAAATGATGTAGAAGCATATGAAAAATGAGGCATTAGAAAGAGTGAGAATGCCTGAAAACTCATGACAACTCTGGAAAACCCTTTAATAATTCAACATAATTATCATAATAACCCACAAAAAACCATTGATAAAGATAACAAGTCATTGAAACCCAAATAAACAATAATAAATGGAGCAACCGTTAAAATTCATCAAAACGGTCATAAAGAGACAAAAACATTGGACTCACATTAATGGAGATAACGTAGGATCCAAGTGTCCGTTTCAGAACCGCAGCCTGTCAAATCAATGATCCTGAAACGATCTTCGACCTGATAGGTTAAAGAGTCCGAATGGACAGGCGGATCAGATGTTAGGGCCATTTAAAAAAGCTGACAGGGAATGGGTGCTAGAAACGAGGCATCGAAAAACATGACAAACCTCATACCCACTAAAAAGGCCATAACATATGATCCAAGAGTGCATGTGGGTGCCGCGACTAGTCAAACTGAAGCTCATGGAACGAGCTATGACCTGCCAGGTGGAGGAGTCCTAACTGACACATGGATAGAATGTTAGGTCCATTTGAAGACAAGTTCGATGGGACACCAGTGATGGAAACGGAGTTTCGGAGGCCTTAGAAGGGGTTTTGGGGTCGAAAACCCCAACAAAAGCTTTCTTGTTTTAAATTGGTGTGTAGCTCTCTTCGCTGGCTTTGATTTGATATGTAGTAGAGCCCAAACGGACACCCGGAGCAATAGTTTTGGCCGTTTCAAGTTGGAGAACTTTTTTTAACTTTCATATAACACTAATATCAACCGCATCTTAGACCGTCTCATGGTTTTGATTATATGTGCCTCTATATCTCTTCATGAGCTTCTATTTGATTGGTCATGGCGCTCCAACGGACTCCTGGATCAAAAGTTATGGTTGTTTTAGTGATTTCAAGGTTTCTCGTGTTTTTTTATTTTTTCCTTTCATTTCGCGGCGGTTTTACCGAAACCGCCACTATGTCGCGGCGATTTTTTTACTAAACCGCCACCAATCCTTAAAAAAAATTTAAAAAAAAATTCAGAAATAAAATAAAAAAATATGGCATTTCACAGTGGTTTAAAAGCCACCGTGAAATGGCGGCCCGAAGCACGTTTATCAGTGGTTTTTAAAACTGCCATGAAAAAAATGCCGCGAAACGACAGTTATCCTATAGTGATTTTGACAAATAATTGATGTCGTTGTGCTGAGAATAAATGATTAACTATTTATTTTGGTGAGTAAATTGTTTTTCGTAAATGATCTTTAAGATCTTTTATATATTAATATCCATATATAGTTAATTTGAGTGAAAAGTTGTTGTTTCACTTGTGTCTTGTAAATTAATTTCATCAAAATTGTTTTCAACAGTAAGACTCCTGAGCCTATTTTGAAATTATTTTTCTATATCAGGGACAAAATAAACTAATTCATCATTGGAGGTACTAGTGATGTATATTTTTGGTGTCATATTAAAACTTATTACCCAGAAATGGTTCTTGTTTTATTGCTCTCCTATAATTGGTTGTGAAAAAAGTAATTTATTTTTCCCCTATGGGTTAATATATTTAGTAACCAATGTCATAAATATAGAAATGTTTTTAGATATAGTGGTTACAAATGAAAATTTAAATTAAATAATAATTATAAAAATAATAAAAATAAATATACTACGATTAATATATTCAAATGACAGAAATGTTATTGGGTTTACAATTGGATCCTCCTTTTGAAATAATACAACATTCCTTTTGGAATGAATTTATTTTTTGTTTTGATATATTAATTTAATGGATTAACAATTTTTCGTCATTGTTAATCTTTTAATATGATTTGTAATGATGTCAGTAATTTTAAAAAATATAAATTTTTGGGTTATTCTTCTTCCATTATATGAAAGTTAAAATCGTTATTACTTTAATTATATTGGGAATAATAAATTATTAATTGATATCTGTAAATATTCAAATGTGTCCATTGATTCATCTAAATGTGTTTATAATTCAGTAGACACATCTCCACTTGATTTCAGATCAACCAGTTGGTGCAATCCAAATCCAAGTTGAGGTGAATAAATTTATAGTCATGAAAATCTAAATACTCATAACTACATTTAATACTAATGATTTTCTACTTAATTTATTAAATAGATAAATTGAAATATCAATCTTCAAAAAAATATGTTCAAAAATTAAGTATGAAAAAGGCTAAAAATTTGAAATATTAGTGGGTGGCCTCATTGTTACCCAACCACAAAGGATTCTACCCCCAATTGAAGGGTTTCCATTAAAGATTAAGATGATGAAAAAATCATTAAAATAGAAATTGATGGAAATAGATTGGAATAAGATAAAATAGTGGGGGTTTTCGTTCTTCCTCTCTTATATTATTGTGACACTTCAACAATATGTGGTGTCCCACCTTCATCATGTTTTTTATTAAACTACTTGATATGGTAAATCAATATATGTATATAGAGAGGGTTCCCTTTTACATTAATTGGTTGTGACTATTTACATATATTGGGGAATCTTTTATAAAAGAATATAGTTGTAATACCAATGTTGAAAAATGGAAACACTCAAAGAGTTCGAATGCCAAAACATCTATGCATCGATTTGAAGAGATGTGTGGTGCCCTCCATCATCTGATGAAAGGATGTTACTTGATATAGTGATACATGGAAGTATCAAATGATGAGGGGAAGTGGTTATAGTGGTGACGATGCATGGTGGTAGAGGTAGTGGTTGTCAAACAACTCCTTCATCGGACCATTGAAGTGGTCTGATGGTGAATTTATTATTGTTGGCCTATACCAAATAATCAATCCACGGTGGTGGAAGTCAATGGAACTGGTGAGGGATTGAGGTTGAGATTTTTGGGATGTAAAAAAATTAATATCTTAGTGCTATTAGTGGCAATAGCATTGAGCTAGGCTGGAAGAGTGGACGAGTCAGAAAATACAGGGTGTTAGAGCACGGCGTAAATAATTATGGATGAAATTAATTTTTTAAACATTACCAGTATCCCACTAAAACTTGTCCCAAAAAAATAAGGTCTTGCTCCATAATCCTTTAAATAATAATTCATGTAATAAAAGGTATATTTAGTCAGATAAGGAATGGAGGACCCTCACCACTACTATGGACCAACAACATTAGATGATCTCTTCCTCCATTCACCATGTATATATGATGCATTTCCATCCACATGGTCATGATCCTGCATGTGACCATTTTATCTTTAAAAGGCCCTCTAATATGTTACCTAGCTTGTTGTCTCTTTATTGGATGGCTTTGTGGAGGGATTCCCATAGTTAATGGTTTAACTGGAGCTTGTATCATTTTTTCACTCATTAAAAATGCTAATTATTTAAAAAAATGGTTCCAAATTATTATCCACTGATAATAATTTTAAATAATTTTGATGTAAATTTATAAAAAATCTTAAAATAATAAATTAAATTAGTATTCTGAATAAATAATTATATATTATATTGGAAATTTGGTTAAAAAAATTTATGAAATATAAAAGTGTTAGTTTTTTATAGGGTTTTCAATGGTTACGGGATATAATTTTTTTATAGAAATATATAATAAAAGCGGTTAAAAAAATGTCAATAGATATATAATAGTGATAAATATATTAAAAAGGGAAAGTGAATAAATGGACACACACGTTTAAAAGGGTATAAATGTGACAATGAACTTATATGGTGGTGAGAAATGAAATGGTATTAAAACTAGATATATATAAAAACCTAAAATTTTTAATAATGAAAAATGCTAACAAGATTCATGTGCTAATTTGATTAATTTTATAAATATTTATTATATGTTTTCACTTTAGATTGTACATTTTACCAACATATATACTAATTTTATTTTCCAAAATAATTATCAATAAAATAAATATAAAAATGAAAAAAAATTAATTTCATCCACAAACATCATTGAATGAATATATATCCTCCTAAAAGTAATAGTATTATTTCCCGTAAATTTATAAATATTAAATTACTAAAAAAAGTCAGTCCATTAATGAAACATATTCCCCCATACGTGGATTTTATAAAATCATTAAATGAAAATCCACGTAATTGATATTCAGGTGAATATTTTTCTCATATAATATGTCTTAAAAAAGAGGAGGATTTCATATAATTAATTTTATATTCAAAATAAATATTGAAATTTGGATATGGGGTGGATATTTTTCAATTATCATGATAATTTTATTGGAAAATTGATTTAACATTTTAATAAAAATTAATAAATAAACTTATTATTGATTGAAAATAATATCAAGACATAAAATTTTGATTTAAAACCCAATGGATGACTATATTATTTTATATGAACATTGAAGGAAATATTATGCTTTCCTAGTGTTAAGACTGAAATCATTTTCAATTAATAAATTAGATTAATATATGTATTGATTAGGAGAAAAAAATATCCAGGTTTATGGCGAAATAAAAAAAAATAGATCTGAAAACCAAATTCCTTCAATTCCACAAAACAATTGAATTTATTTTCCCAATTTTATGATTATAAACTATGAACCTTTTCCTTTCCCAACATTCACAAATTGAATAATATGATAATAAACTATGGATAAAGAAATTTGTGGTACTGAAAAATGAGAGATAATGTTAGAAAGAGTGTGTAACACCCCAAGCTTCCATGGTATGTTTCCCTTTGAATAATACAATAGCATGTGTTGTACGCAACATCGAGTTCTAACACACCACAACCAACCAAACTAGCTGCTATGAACTGTAATACACACTTTTTAAATTTTTTTATATTTTCTCTTTCAAAATGGACTTCATTTTTGGATTTGGAATTTCGAAATTATGTTATGGTGATTTTTTGGTATTTTTCTGAAAACATTCAATTTTTGATGAATAGTGAAAAACACTGAGTTATAGTTTAAAACCGAATTTTTATTTAAATAATTATTTATATAATATAAATTTATTTTTGGTCAAAATAGATAAATAATACCTATATATGTTAAATTTAATTCATTGGAGTCATTTTTTAAAAAATTTAGATATATAAAAAGTTTATTGAACTTTTCACCGTCTTTTACCCTCTCGTAGGAGAATTTTCATATTCACATAAAACATAATTTTGACGCTTCTATGAATGTAATTTTGAAATTAAAAGAGACACATTTAATATCAAGGTATATAATGTGGTTTAATAAAATAGAAAAAATTGATGAATATTAACTGTTTACTTTTATTTACCACGGTTAAAAGTAAAGTGGTTAATTAAGGGTAAAAATGATATTATTTTTACCCTAACACATGTACTAATTCTATTGGATAAGTATAATTAGACCCAAAAAATCTTAGTAATAAAATATTTCCCTTTTTGTTCAACTTGGATTAGATTAGGACATTTATTATTATTTAATTCGAAGAAGAGTTAAAAGTGATAAAATCAATGTTTAATAACTAAAACATTTCAAATATAGGGTTATACAGAATATAAATTCGATTATAAATATTCATTAGAAAGATAATAAGAATTAATACAAAATGGTATTTTATTTATAATTTTTATACATGACATAATTTAATTTATTTATGACACAATGGTGATGGAGTAATTACCTTATTAATGAAATATTAAAATAATTGATATTATATATATCCAAATAAATGTAATTTGAGACATTTAAAAAATTAAACTAATTTTATAGGATAGTATGATATATTAGAGCTGTTTATATATATTTTTTTCTATGTAATAATGTTTTTATGAATTTATCAAAAAACAAATACCAAATAGTTTCAACATTGATATAAAAGTGTTTTTAAAACAAATATTATATTATTAATTGATATTCTATTTTTAAATATCTAATGTTCATCTAAAAGAATTATATAATGATAGTTGTATCATTAATTAACCAATTTAGGATTTCTTGTATGTATATAGTATGTTTATATACCATATAGTATAAAAATTCAAGGATATATGGTAAATGTCAAACTATTTAACTAAGAGTTAAATCTAAAAGATAAAGATAATATAGTGACCCAAACCTATCTAAAACCTATTGGATGAGTTTTTTTCACCCATACCCACCTTATAATTTAAATAATATATTTTTAAGACATTATAAAATTAATATTATTTTATTATAAAATAATATTTCTAGCTTTCCATATGGTGCCCCTCACCCCTCCTATAAAAAGGCTCTCCACCTTATCTCTAATTAACACCTACAAAGACTTTTGTATTGTCCATACCTGACCCATATATCCTCTAAACATCCCTCAATTAATCATAAGGGACTTCCTTTAATCATAAAGCCAACATAAGGATCAATTTTGATCAAATCAAAAGGAAGAACCCAAAGAAGAGGTAATAATTTCACCACCCTCTTTCATGTTCTTTTCTTCTTCCACTTATTCTTTCATTGTTATTTACATTCTAAAATAATTACTCCAGTATCTTCTATATAATTTAATGTTATTATAAATTTGTTACAACCATATTCATTATTCTATCCATCCTTTGAATGACATGTCACCATATGTGCGTACTTACGGATTACCGTCCCCACGTCATAGTGTAATTGTTATTCAATACATTATTTTATGGATAGATATAATAATGATGAGTAATTCATCTAAATAATAAATATAACATGATAATTATTCTTTATATATTATATAACATCCAATTATATATTATTTTAATATCAAAATAATGATATTGTCGCTCGTGCGTACGTACGGATTACCGTCTCCACGAACGCGATGAGATTCATTCCCCAACGTATCCATTCATGTATAATTTTCATTAGATGATTAAAAATAATGTTTAAAGACTTGATATGATTATTGATATGAATAATATACATCCTATACATAACAAATATGACTCACATAAAAAGGAATATAATGGAAAACGAATCTGTTAATAACTAAAACGACGATAATACTAAGATATTATTAACAAAACAATGTTAAAAGATCATATATAATATTAGATTAATATATTGGATTATTTTATAATTTAATATCAATTATATCAACATTATATAGTAGGTTAACCTACCATCGACCAAGGAACAGTACTCGGTAAGGGTTAATTTCACAATCTCCTTATTATCTGAGGTTGTTTTTACGTAAGTATGTACTGTGACCTATTTATCATCCACATCCATGTTTCTTAAAGATGTATTTCAAAACATTCTTACTATTTTATATATAATGGGTTAAATTTATTTATACTCTTTTTTTAATTTTATAAAATTTTCATAAAGGATTCTTTCCGTCGTTTTCCAAACAAGGTCCTTTTTAACTCTTTCTTCATAATTAAGGTAAGAATGTAATTTTTTAACTTATACGGTGTGTGTGGCTATTTTCCACCATTATTAAACAGTTGTTGCATCCATTAGAATCTTATAAGAATATTTTCAAATTAAATGTTTTTTTTATAATTATGTGGATTTTAAATGATTTCAAAAAAAGCTATATTTCTCTCAAATAGTTTGGATTTCATCTATTTAAACATCCTTTGATGGATTTTAATCTTATTTGATGTTATTTTATTATGATACAAAACGTCCATATTGTATTTATGGTTTTGTGATATGTTTGACTGTGGATGTGTTACTTTTAATCTTTTCATGGTTTTTGGAGAATGTATTGAGATTTCGTATGCTAGTTTTAATAAGAATGTTTATGCTATGTTTAAACATGTTCATAAGTGGAATGCATGGGAATTAGTAAGTGAAGGGTGGGGCCCGCTACAGCTCCTCGATGCATTGGTAGGCCTCATGAGACAAACACGTGTTTTTCAAAAGGCCTTGAAAAATTCTTATTTGTAGTCTTTCCATAAGGCCTTGACTATGTGGTTATGATAGCTTGAAATTATGTACTCCATCATTATGAACGTGGTTATTGATTTTGCTTTTGATTATTAGACTAGTAGAATATCAATGTAAATAAGTAAATGGAGTTATTTTATTTTATTTTTCCTATAATATGCTGCTTTTTATTTTTAAAAGGCTTTGGTTTTAGTTATACATTGCCTTAAATGATTATTAATATTTATGAAAGTTTCTTTTATATTGTTATCCTTTCTGAGCATTTGAACTCTCCCCATTCTATGTTTTATTTTTCCAAGGATGTGAATAAGTATTTTATGCATGACCTGTAGGGATGTTCTGAGGGGATATGAGTGTGGACTATGAAGACTATGTTGTTCTAGTTTTTCACTTTATTATGTAATATAATACTTATGAATGTATCTAGTGTTTCCAAGGCTACTAAACTAATCAGTCTATCGAGACATGATATTTCTTGATCATGCCAATGTTATGTAATAATGCACCGACCATAGGTAACTGGGATCAGGTTGTTACAGTTGGTATCAGAGAAAGTTTAGAACAAACCATGGAATCTAGATTTATATAAACTCTAATTAGAGAACATATACCTAAGATATACTTTGATGATTAAAATATAAGAACATTCTAGTATTTTGGTATTGTAGAGATTTTATGAGTTTTCCATGAAATACATCAATGTCTCGATACGAGGAGGTAGAGGTGGTTCTGGCACAGATGTACCTAGGAGTAAAACCCGAAAACACTACTTTGAGATAGACTCAAATGGGAACTAGTGGATAACAACGGGCCTTGTTGCACTCTTAGTTACGACACTCCTAGGGGATATGCTTAGGATAATTCTCATTTTATTTACAAACCATTATAAATGTTTTATTAGTATATACTTCTTCAATGAAACCATTTTTATGATTATGGATTATATCCATAAACTTTTCAATATATGTTAAGTGTTTTACAAGTTTGGATTTATGTATTGTGATTCATAAACTAATCTTGTGTGTCCCATTGTTTAGAAGTGGCCCATAGTGGAAGGAATGGAAACCGTATCCATGCACGAACTCCATGTAGGGACTTCCCTCCTTCTCAAGATAATTATAGTGGAGCTGGTGATGCAACTGGCGCTGATCAGCTAATCACCATACTGGCACAACTCACTCAGGTTACGAATAATAACCTTTCCCTTATGGAGCACCCTAATCCGCATCGTGGAGGATCAATGTTAGATCGTTTCATGAGGCAAAACCCAAAAACATTCAATGGGGGTAAAAATAAACTAGTAGATTAGTAATGGATAAATTCTTTAGAGAAATATTTCATGCCTTGGGGTGTAGCGAAAGGGAAAAATTTGTCATGAATGTTTATCTCCTCAATGGAGATGTTGATCAATGGTGGCCATTGATTCAAAACAAGAAGGAAGATGATGAAGTATCAAGCATGGAATGGAGTGAATTTAAAGATATTTTCATAGAAATGTACTTTACTCATGACCATCGAGCAGATATTGGAGGGAAATTTATGAGTCTGAACCAAAAGGAGGACAATAATATTGCAATGTTTGAGTCTAACTTTACAAGGTTAGCAAGGCTTGCTGTCGATTATATAAATTACACATGAAGTAAGATTGATCATTTCATTGATGGGTTAAAACCATTTCTCCATCAATAATTAGTCTCACAATCCTTCTCGTCAGACGAAGATATTGACTCATGTGTTATCAATACAGAAATGTAATTCACAAAGTCTTATGAATTTAATGAAAAGAAAGTGAAGAAGAGATCTTCTGATCACTCTGGAAATGGAAATAAGGGGAAGAAGGGAAAAGATGAATATTTATCCTATAGTAAATGTGGGAATAAACACCCCGGTACTTTCATGATGGGAATGTGATTCTGTTACATGTGTGGTGAAAAAGGCCACCAAGCTCATGGTGGTAAGGGGAAGAATGAAGTTACCGATGTTCAATGCTACAATTGTAGGGAGATGGGACATTATGTGAATGAATGTTCTAAGCATCAGAGGAACTGACCTAGGAAAAGGCCAAGGGATCAAGGCCAAGATTATGATATCACTACTACTAAGGTAGATGCACCGAAATATGTAGTGGCAGGTAATTTAATGGTTTCCTCAAGTTTAGAAAATTATTTACTTGTTTCTGGATCATCACATTATTTCATATCTTTCAAGTTTGTTAAGAAAATTAGATATTTCCAATTTGATTTAACAAGGGAGTTGTCCATAAAAACTCCTAATAGAAGTATCATTGCTACAATGTTCTGTGAATCAGTTCCCATTAGTTAACACCCCATGCTTCCACAGTACACTTCCCTTCGAGTTCTATCACACACCACAACCAATCAAACAAGCCATAATGAATAGTAATACCCACTTTTTAAAATTTTATAAATTTTATCTTTAAAAATGGAATTCATTTTTTGATTTAGAATATCTAAATTAGCTTAGGGTGAATTTTTGGTATTTTTCTGAAAACATTCAATTTTTGATGAACAGTGAATAACACTAAGTTATAGTTCAAACCCAAATTTTTATTTAAATAAATATATATTTTATTTAAATTTAATTAAGTTTACAAAAACATATATAATACCTATATATTTTCAATTTAATTCATTGGAGTTATTTTAGAATAATTTTAGATATATAAAAATTTTATTGAACTTTTTACCGTCTTTTACCCACCTCCTAGGAGAATTTGGAAATTCATATAAAGCTAAATTTTACTGCATCTGTGAGTGGAATTTAGAAAATCCGAGATACATGGTTAATAAAAAGGAGTAAAATGTGGTTCAATAAGATGAAAATAATTTTGGGTGAATAGTAACTTTTTACTTTTATTTACAACGGTTAAAAGTAAAAGGGTAATTAAGGGTAAAAATGATATTAATATTAAGATAACATATATCCTAATAATATTGGACATGTTTATCTCGACCAAAAACAACCTTAGGAATAAAATATTATCATTTTGGTCCACATGGATTAGATTTGGACATTTATTATTATTTAATTCAATGAACAGTTAAAAGAGTTAAAATCAAATTTTAATTACTAAAACATTTTTAATATAGGGTTATACATAAGATATATGGGATTGTAAATATTAATTATAAAGATTATATGATTTCCTACATACTGGTATTTTATTTATAATTTTTAGACATTAAATAATTAAATTTATTTATGACACAATGGTGATGCAGTAATTACCTAATTAGTGAAATATTAAATTAATTGATATTATAAATACATGAATAAATATAATTTGAGACTTTTAATGAATTACACTAATTTTTTATCCTAATATGACATGTTAGTATTGTTTTAATTATGTTTTTTCGAAGTATCCATGCTGTTATCATTTTCAAAAAAATAAAATACCAAATAGTGTCTAAATTGACATAAAAGTGTTTTTAGAACAAATATTATATTATTAATTGATATTAAATTCCTAAAAATATAAGGTTTCTCCAATAGACATATATAATGATAGGTGTATCATTAATTAACCACTTGGGGTTCTCTTGGATGTATATGGTATGTTTATTAACTATATAATATAAAAATACAAAGAGACATGGTAAATGTCAAACTATTTAACTAAGAGATAAATATAAATGATAAGCTTAATATAGTGACCCAAACCTATATAAAATCTATTGGATGAAATTATTTCGACCCATCCCCACCTTATACTTTGAATAATCCAATTTTATTCCATTACCAACCTAATATGAATTTATTATATATTAATACTTTAAGTTTTTCATAAAGAGCCCCTCCCCCCTTATAAAAGGAATCCTCTTCTAACCAATTATTCATACCTTCAATGCCTTTTGGTTCGGCCAAACTCTGCCCAGATACCCTCTCAACTATACCCCCTTCATCCTAGAGGCCTTCCTTTAGTTATAAAGATAACTTATAGAGCCCTTTTGATCAAATCAAAAGAAACATCCTGATGAAGAGGTAATGTTTTCACCACCCTCTTTCAAGATTCTTTCTTCTTCAACATCTTCTTTCATTTTTATTCCCACTATAAAATAATAACCCTAGTATATTCTATATACTATGATGTTATTATAAATATGGTACAACTATATTCAGTATTCTATCCATCCTTTGAATTACATGTCACCATACGTGCGTATGTACGACTTACCGTCTCCACGTCTTGGTGTAATAGTTATTCAATAAATTATTATTTGGTTGGGTATAATAATAATGTGTAATTCATGTAAATAATATATATAACATGATAATGATTATATATATACGATATAACATCCAATTACATATTATTTTATTATCAAAAAAATTATATTGTCGCTCGTCCGTACGTACGGACTACCGTCTCCACGAACGCGATGAGATTAATTCTCCATCGTATCCATTCAATTATAATTCTCATTTGATGATAAAAAATAATTTATTGAGACATGAAATCATTATGTATATGAATAATATACATCCCAATCATAAAACATATGGCTCACATAACAAATAATATAAAGGAAAATTAATCCTTTAACACCCGAAACAATGATAATACTAAGATATTATTAACAAAGAAATCGTAAATGATCATATATGATATCATATTAATTTATATAATTCTTATATAATTTAATAAATATTATTTCACCATTATACAGAAGATTAACCTACCCTCAACCAAGGAAAAGTACAAGGTAATGGTTTATTTCACAATCTATTCATTATCCACGGTTGTTTATATGTAATTATCTACTGGGACCTCTTTATCATCCACATCCATGTTTCTTAAAAATGTATTTCAGAACATTATTACTATTTTATATACTATGGGTTAAAGTAATTTATACCCATTTTGAATTTTTATAAGATGTTTATAAAGGAATCTTTTGGTCGTTTTCCAAACAATGTTTTTTTACCTTTTCGACAAAATTTAGGTAAGAATGTCTTTTTTTAAATTATATGGCGGGTGCGGCTATTATCTACCATTATAAACTCCTAAAAGCTTCCCTTAAAAGCTTATAAGAATATTTTCAAATTAATTTTTTTATTTTATAATTATGTGACTCTTAATTGATTTCAAAATAGAAAGAGATATTTCACTAAACAGAGTTTTGATTTCATCTATGTCAACATGCTTTGATGGATTTTATGTTTATTTGGAGTTGATATGTTATGATAAAAAACATCCATATTGTATTGAATGATTTGTAATATGTTTGACTATGGATGTGCTATTTTTATAGCATTCATGATTTATGGTTAAAGTATTGACATTTCTTATGATATTTTTAATAAGAATGTTTATGATATGTTTAAACCTTTTCATATGAGGAATGTATTGGACTATGTACGTGACGGGTTGATCCCGCTATAGCTCCTCGATGCATCGGTAGGTCTCATGAGACAACTAGACATGGAATTGGCTGAGGCCCTTTACAAATTTGATTTATGGTTTTGGCCAAGGCCTTAATCATTTTTAGACATCTTGGTTGAGGCCTTGAAAAAATATTTGAGAATGTCTGGCGTTATACATTCCCTCATTATGGATATAATATTTATGGTTCATGTGGTCATTTGACTAGAAGAATACCGATGATTAGGTTTTATGATGGCATTATTTACTCAGCTCATATTCATTCCATAAGATTATTCATGTTTATTATTGGTAAATGCATGTGGTTTCAATTATTTACCATTCTTAATATTTATGTCATTTTCTGCTGTATTACTTAACCTTTCTGAGCATTTGAGCTCACCCCTTTCTTATGTTTCATTTTCCCAGTATATGAAAGAGTTAGTTATGAGTGACAAGCTGGCATAATCTAGGAGGCTTATATGTTTCTAATGAAATATATTTGTGTTGATTTTCTTTTCAAGTTGTAAAGTTAAACTTATGTGTGAATCTTGTTTCCAATAATTCTAATGTTGTTGGTCCTTCGAGACATTATTTCCTTCTGATCATGACAATGTTATGTAATAAAGCACCGACTCTGGGTAACTAAGGTCCGAGAATTACAGTTGTTATCAGAGGATTTTTAGTACACACCTTGGAAGCTAGATTTAGATAAACTCTGATTAGAGCACATAGCCCTAAGATAGACATTGAGGAATAGTATAGAATAAATTCCTATTATTTTTGTATTTTAAAGATTTTTTGAGTTTTCCAAACAATTCATCCCAGTCTAAATATGAGAAGGTAGAGGCAGCTCTGGCACAGATGTACCTAGGGGTAAAACTAAAAAACTCTGCTCTGAGCTAGACTCGGACGAGAACTGGTGCACGACAATGGGCCTTGCTTCACTCTTGGTTACGACACTCCTAGGGGATATTATTAGGATAATTATCATATTCATTACAAACCATTATGAATTGTTTATGAGTATATACTTTTTCAAAGAAATCATTTTAATGATTATGGATTATATTCATAAATATTTCACTTTCTGTTAAGTGTTTTACATGTATGGAATTATGTATTTTTATTCATAAACTGATCTAGTTTATGCCATTGTTTAGAAATGGTGCCTAGTGGATGAAATGGAAACTGTATCAATGCACACACTCCATATAGGGATTTCCATCCTACTCAAGATATTTATAATGGAGCTCATGATAAAACTGGTGCTGATCAGCTAATCACCATACTAGGACAACTCACTCAGGTTATGAATAATAAGCTTACCCGTATGGAGCACCCAGATACACAATTTGGAGGATCAATGTTTGATTGCTCTATGAAGAAAAAATCACCAACATTAAATAGTAGTAAAAATCCCTTAGTAGCTGAGCAATGGATAAATTCCATAGAGAAAATATTCCATGCCTTGGGGAGTCGTGAAAGGGAAAATGTTATCATGGCAGTTTACCGCCTCACTGGAGATGTTGATCAATGGTGGTCATTGATTCAAAACACAAAGGATGATGATGAAGTATCAAATATTTAATGGAGGTAGTTCAAAGATATTTTCTTAGAAAATACTTTCCTCATGACCATCGAGCGGATATGGGAAGACAATTTCTAAGTCCGAGACAAAAGGAGGATGAGAATTTTGCTATGTATGAAGCTGAAATTAAAAGGTTAGAAAGGTATGCTAGAGATTATATACGTAAACCAAGAAGTAAAATTGATCATTTCATTGATGGGTTAAAACCTTTTCTCTGTCGAGCATTAGTCTCACAATCCTTATCATCATATGAAGATATTGTCTTTTATGCTATCAAGACAAAAAAATAATTCTATAAGTCTTATGAAATTAAATCAATGCAAGAGAAGATGAGATCTGCTGAACACTCTGGGAAATGAAATAAGGAAATAGGGAAGATGGGAAGAATTGAATTTCCACCTTATGATAATTTTGAAATGAATCACCCTAGTTCATGTCTAAAAGGAAAAGGAGTATACTACAAGTGTGGACAGAAAGGCCATCTAGCTGGTGATTGTAAAGGAAAGAAAGTTGATGCCAATGTTCAATGCTACAAATGTATGAAGATGGTAAATTATGAAAATGAATGTCCTAAGCATCAGGGAAATATACCTCAGAGAAGGCCAATGGATCAAGGTTAAGCTTATACAATCACTACTACTGAGGTTGAAGCCCCGAAAGACGCCGTGGTAGGTAATTTAATGGTTTCGTCAAGTTTAGAAAATGCTTTATTTGATTATGGATCATTGCATTGTTTCATATATTCCCAGTTTTATAAGAAAATTAGATATTTCAAATTTTATTTAACAAGGGAGTTGTCAAATAAAACTCCTATGGGAAGTATCATTACTACAAAGTTCTGTGGATCCGTTCCCATTAGGGCATATAAATGTTCCTTATCTGCTAATCTCATTGTCATACCCATGAATGAATTTGATATAATCCTCAGAATAGATTGGCTTTCAGACCATGATGTGAAAATATTTTGTTAGAAGAAGGAGGTTACGATTTATGATGATGATGATAAGGAACATATTATTCTTAGAGACAAATCATCACCTCCTAATTCTTACCTAGATCCAGCCCGAGTAACTCAACTAAATTCAATTATCGGGGAAGAAGTGAATAAAATAACTATAGGTGAGGAAAGGAATGTTCAAATAGAGTATGTTCCTATTGGGAGAGAATATGTTGATGTGTTTCCAGAAGATTTACCTGGACATCCTCCAGAATGAGAAATTGAGTTATCTATTGATTTAATTCCTGGTTCAAGGCCCATATCAAAGTCCCCTTATAGAATGTCCACAGTGGAACTAATTGAACTAAAGAAACAACTAGACGAATTGAATAATAAGGGATTTATTCGCCCTATTGTTTCTCCATGGGGAGCCCCTGTCCTTTTTGTTATGAAGAAAGATGGATCTATGAGTTTATGTATCGACTATAGGGAAATCAATGCTATAACAATTAAGAAGTCATATCCCCTTCCTCACATTGATGATTTATTTGAATAATTGCATGGAGCTCAATAATTTTCAAAGATTGACCTTCGATCTGGATACCATTAGTTGTTTGTGAAGAAGGATATTTCAAAGACATCATTTCCAACCAGGTATGGGCATTATGAGTATAAAGTAACGCCTTTTGGCCTAACTAATGGAACCTATGTTTTCATGGATCTAATGAACAGAGTTTTCAAGGACTACCTTGATGAATTTGTAGTGGTATTTAAGGATGATATATTGGTATGATCCAAAAGCTATGAGGATCATGAAAATTACTTGTGCATTATCCTGAAGACTCATAGAAGGCATGAATTATATGGGATGTTTAGAAAGTGTGAATTCTGGCTTCACACGATTTCTTTTCTTGACCATATTGTCTCTAAGGATGGAATCTCTATTGATCCTTCTAAGAGAAGAGCAATCCATGAATGGCCAGCACCGACTAGTATAACAGAGGTACACAGTTTTATTGCCCTAGCAGGTTATTATCAGAATTTCGTAAAAAACAATTCCTTATTGGCTAATCCATTAACGAAGCTTACACATAAAAGGGATAAATTAGTTTGGAAAAAAAGAGTGTGAAGAATTTTTTGAAGAACAGAAGAGATGGTTAGTCAATGCTCTTATTTTGACTCTACCATCATTACATGATGGGTTTTTTATTTATTGTGATGCATCGAAGAAAGGTCATGGTTGTGTCCTTATACAAAATGATAGAGTTATTACATATGCATCACCACAGCTGAAACATCAGGAGAAAAACTATCCAACTCATGATCTTGAGTTATCTACTGTAATCTTTTCTTTGAAGATTTGGAGACACTATCTCTATGGTGAAAAATGTGAGATTTATACTGATCACAAGAGTTTGAAATAAATTTTCTCACAGAAAAAACTCAACATGAGGCAAAGGAGATGGCTTGAACTACTCATGCATTAAGATTGTAAGATACACTACCACCCGAGGAAGGAAAATAAGGTGGAAGATGCTTTGAGCAGACACGATCATAGAGTTTTGAACAAGAAGAGAGTTGAAAATAATCTTATATACGTAGATCTAGTAAATATGGATATGGAAATCACCATGGAAGGTGAAACCTCAATAATTTTTCAAGTGGTTTCCAAACCATCATTACTATAAAGTATAAAGTGTTCTCAGACTGGTGATGAAGAGTTTCAGAAGAAGATTAATTCTATGAATGATGAGAGATTGAGTGACTTTGTGTATGATGATGGAATTTCGAAATTTGGGAAGAGAATTTGTATTCCCAATATACCTAATTTAAAAAGAGAGTTGTTGGATGATTCTCATGGTTCCAATTTCTCTATACACCATGGGACCACCAAAATGTATAGAGATTTGAAGGAACATTTTTGTTGGGACAACATGAAGAGGGAGATTTATGATTTTGTGTCACGATGTATGGTTTGTCAACAAGTGAATGTTGGAAGGCAACATCCTGGAGGAGTCATGAAACCTCTTACCATACCTGAGTGGAAATGGGATAATATTCGATGGAATTTATCATGGGAAAACAATGGAATCCTAGAAGGAATGGTGCAATACAGGTTATTGTTGATCGTCTTACCATGTTAGCACATTTTCATTCTATAAGGGAGGATTTACCACTCGAACGCCTAACAAGACAATATATTAATGATGTTATGAGACTTCATGGAGTACCCCTATCGATTGTTTCTGATCGTGATCCCCATTTTACTTCAATATTCTGGAAGAGTCACCAGAAGGCCTTGGATACTGATCTTCGTTTGAGTAGTGCCTACCACCCTCAAACAGATCAACAATCAGAACAAACTATTCAAACCATAGAAGACATGCTAAGATTTTTCCCACATGACTTTCAGGGTATGTGGGATAAATATTTACCTCTGGTAGAATTTTCCTATAATAATAGCTTCCATTCAAATATTCATATGGCACCATATGAAGCGTTATATGGAAATAGATGTTGCACACCAACCTGTTGGGATGACGTTGGTGAAAGAAAACTTGTAGGCCCATAATTGGTGGAAGAAACGATGAAAAAGGTAAAGGTAATCCAAAACCACATCAAAGCATCTCAAAGTAGGCAGAAGAGCTATGTTGATAACCGAAGGACGGATTTGGAATTTCAGGTAGGAGATCATGTTTTCGTGAAGGTATCTACATGGAATGGAGTTATAAGTTTTGGTAAGAATGGTAAATTGAGTCCTAGGTACATCAGACCTTTTTAAAATTCAATAACAAATTCGGGTTGTAGCTTACTGTTTGGAAATGCCGCCAAATCTCTCCATAGTTCATGACGTGTAACGCATATCACTGTTGAGAAAAAAAACATGCCTAACCCAACGCATGTACTCACCTATGAGGAATTAGAACTGGAACCTGATTTATCTTATTGTGAAGAGCCCATCAGGATTCTTGATACAAGAGAACAAGTGTTGAGAAACCGGACGACTCGTCTGGTAAAAGTTATATGGAGAAACAATAAGATGGAAGAGGCAACATGGGAACCCAAGGAACTTATGATGATGAACCACCCAAGTCTTTTCATGTGGTAGTATTCTAGAAATTTTGAGGAGGAAATTATTTGAAGGAGGGGAGATTGTAACACCCCATGCTTCCACGGTACGCTTATCTTTGAATAATAAAGTAGTGTGTGTTGTACGCAACATCGAGTTCTAACACACACCGAAACCAATCAAACAAACCGTTTTGAATAGTAATACCAACTTTTTGAAATTTTATAAATTTTATCGTTCAAAATGGACTTCATTTTTGGATTCAGAATTTTTAAATGAGCTTAAGGTGAATTTTTGGTATTTTTTTGAAAACATTCAATTTTTTATGAATAGTGAAAAACACTAAGATATTGTTTAAAATCGAATTTTTATTTAAATATTATTTATTTTATTTCAATTTAACTTTGGTAAAAATAGATACATAATAACTATATATGTTCAATGTAAATCATTGGAGTTAGTTTATAATAAATTTAGATTTATAAAAATTGTATTGCACTTTTTACTGTCTTTTACCCACCACCTAGGAGAATTTGGAAATTCACATAAAACATAATTTTACCGATTTTGTGAATGGAATTTCGAAAATCTGAGAGACTTGGTCAATATAAAAGTGTAAAATGTGGGTCAATTAGATGAAAATAATTTTTGGGGAATAGTAGGTTTTTTACTTTTATTTACCACGGTTAAAAGTAAATAGGGTAATTAATGGTAAAAACGATATAAAGATTACCCTAACACATGTACTTATTCTATTGGACAAGTTTCTATAGACCAAAAACATCCCTCAGAATAAAATATTATCCCTTAGGTCCACTTGTATTAGATATGAACATTTATTATTATTTAATTCAAAGAATAGATAAAAGCGTTAAAATCAATGTTTAATTACTAAATCATTTTTAATATAGGGTTATACAAAAGATAAATTATATGGAAAATATTCCATAGAAATATATAATGATTTCCTACATAATGGTATTTTATTTATAAATTTTAGACATTAAAAAATTTAATTTATTTATGACACAATGGTCATTCAGTAATTACCTAATTAGTGAAATATTAAAATAATTGATATTATAAATACCCAAATAAATATAATTTGAGACTTTTAATGAATTCAACGAATTTTATAGCGTAATATGACATTTTAGTATTAATTTAATTATTTTTTTCGAATTAATCATGCTGTTATGAGTTTCAAAAATATCAAATACCAAATAGTGTCAAAATTTACATAAAAGAGTTTTTAAACCAAATATTATATTATTAATTGATATTAAATTTTTAAAAATCTAGGTTTCGGCGAAGAGAATATTATAATTATATTTTCATCATTGAACAACCACTTTTGGTTATCTTGGATGTATATGGTATGTTTATTAACTAAATAATATAAAAATACAAAGAGACATGGTAAATGTCAAAACTATTTAACTATGAGTTAAACATAAATGATAAGGTTAATATAGTTACCCAAACCTATCTCAAATCTATTGGATGAAAGGATTTAAACCCATCCACCCGTTATAATTTCAATAATCCAATTTGGAGCTATTACACACTGAATATGAATTTATTATAAATTAATACTTTAAGTTTTTTCTAAAGAGCCCCTCCTCCCCCTTATAAAAGGACACCACTTCTAACAAATTCTTCATACCATCATAGCCTTTTGGTTCAGAAAAACTCTGTTAAAATACCCTCTCAGCTATCCTCCCTTCATCCTAGAGGCATTCCTTTTGTCAAAATGCAAACATAAGGATCCCATTTGATCAAATCAAAAGGAAGATCCCAAAGAAGAGGTAATATTTTCACCACCCTCTTTCAAGATCCTTTCTTCTTCAACTTCTTCTTTCTTTGTTATTCCATTTCTAAAATAATAACACAATTATCTTATATATACTATGATGTTATTATAAATATTGTACAACCATATTCCATAATTTATCCATCATTTGAATGACATTTCACCATACGTGTGTACGTACGGCTTACCGTCTTCACGTCATGGTGTAATTGTTATTCAATAAATTATTATTCGTATTAATATAATAATGATGTGTAATTCATGTAAATAATAAATATAACATGATAATTATTGTTTATATATGATATAACATCCAATTACATATTATTTTAATATCAAAATAATGATATTGTAGCTCATGCATACGCATGGACTACCGTCTCTACAAATGTGGTGAGTTTTATTCCCCATCGTATCAATTCAAGTATGATTCACATTTGATGATTAAAAATAATTTTCAAAGACATTATATCATTATGGATATGAATAATATACATCCCATAAAAAAAATTAAGGCTCACATAACAATGAATATAAAATAATAATGAATCTGTTAACACCCTAAAACGATGATAATAATAAGATATTATTAACAAAGCAATGTTAAAAGATCAAATATGATAGAATAATAATGTATATGATTCTTGTATAATTTAATAAAAATTATTTAACTACTATACAAGATGTTAACCTACCCTCAACCAAGGAAAAGTATAAGGTAAGGGTTTATTTCACAATATCTTCATTATCCGAGGATGATTTTACGTAATTATCTACTAGGACTTCTTTATCAACCACATCCATGTTTCTTAAAAATGTATTTCAAAACATTCTTACTATTGCATAAATTATGGTTTAAAGTCATTTATACCCTTTTTTACTTTTTAAAACATATTTATAATGTAATATTTTCATTATTTTCCAAACAATGTCATTTTTATCCTTTTCGACAAAATTAAGGCAAGAATGTCTTATTTTAACATATATGGTGGGTGCGGCTATTTTCTACCATTATAAAATTGTAGAAGCTTCCCTAACAAGATTATAATAATATTTTGAAAGTAAATGTTTTATTTTATAATTATGTGACTTGTAAATGATTTCAAAACAGAAAGATATATTTCTCTAAAAATAGTTTTGAATTCATCTATGTCAACATCCATTGATGGATTTTAAGTTTAATTAAAGTTGATTTATTATGATACAAAACTTCTATATTGTATTGATGTTTTTTGATATGTTTGACCATGGATGTGTTATTTTTATACCATTCATGATTTATGGTTATAGTATCCACATTTCATATTCTAGTTTTAATACGAATGTTAATGATATGTTTAAACCTTTTCATAGGAGGAATGTATTGGACTTAGTAAGTGACAGGTGGATCCTACTATAGCTCCTCATTGTATAGGAAGGTCCCATGAGACAACTAGACATGGAATTGGCCGAGGCCCTTTCCCAATTTTATTTATGGTTTTGGCCAAGGCCTTAATCATTTATACTCGTCTTGGTCGAGGCCTTGAAAAAATGTTTCAGAATGTTAGGAATTATACATTCCTTCATTATGGAAATAATATTGATGGTTCATGTGGTCATTTGACTAGTTGAATACCCATTATTATGTTTTATTATGGAATTATTTACTCAGTTCATATTCTTTCCATAAGAGTATTCATGATTATTATTGTTAAAGGAATGTGGTTTCAATTTTTTACCATGCTTAATATTTATGTCTTTTTCCGCTGTATTACTTACCCTTTCTGAGTGTTTGAGCTCACCCCTTTCTTATGTTTTATTTTCCCAAGATTTGAAGAAGTTAGTTATGAGTGACCAGCAAGCATAATCTAGGAGGCTTGGATGTTTCAATGGATATATATTTGTGTTGCATTTCATTTCATGTTGTAAAGTTAAACTTATGTATGGATCTTGTTTCCAATAATACTAAAATGATCGGTCTTTCGAGACATTATTTCATTGTGACCATGCCAATGTTATGTAATAATGCATCGACTCTGGGTAAATGAGGTTGTGGCGTTATAATTAGGGTATATAAATCTTCTTTATCTTCTGATTTCATCGTCTTACCTATGATAGAATTTGATATAATCCTCTGTATCGATTGTCTTTCGTACCATGATGCGAAGATTTATTGTAAGAAGAAGGAGGTTACTATTTTTTATGATGATGATAATGAACACCTTATCTTTATAGCAGAATCATAACCACCAAATTCTTATCTAGATCCACCCCCATTAGCTCAACTAAATTCAATTATTGGGAAGGATGAGAATGAATTGACTGTGGGTGAGGAAATGAATGTTACAATAGTGGATGTACTTATTGTGAGAGAATATGTTTATGTGTTTCCAAAAGATTTACATGAACATCCTCCAGAAAAAGAAATTGAGTTCTCCATTGGATTAATTCCTAGTTCAAGGCCTATATCGAAGACCTCTTATAGAATGGCCACTGTGGAATTAGTGGAACTAAAGAAACCACTAGTTGAATTGAGTAATAAGGGATTTATTCTCCCCAGTGTTTCATCGTGGGGAGCCGATGTTCTTTTTGTTAAGATGAATGATGGATCTATGAGGTTGTGCATTGACTATAGGGAGATCAATGCTATAACAATAAAGAACAAGTATCCACTCCCTCACATTGATTATTTATTCGACCAACTTCATGGAGCTCAATATTTTTTAAATATTGACCTTCAATCGGGATATCATCAGTTGTGTGTGAAGAAGGATGAAATTCGGAAAACAACATCTCAAACCAGGTATGAGCATTTCGAGTTTACAGAAATGCCTTTTGGGCTGACTAATGCACTATCCTTTTTCATGGTTCTAATGAACATAGTTTTATAGGAATATCCT
This sequence comes from Viscum album, assembly GCA_963277665.1. NCBI lineage: Eukaryota > Viridiplantae > Streptophyta > Magnoliopsida > Santalales > Viscaceae > Viscum > Viscum album. Next base: position 32,708,296 of record OY728143.1, read on the forward strand.
AATGACTTTGTAGTGGTATTTATTGATGATATCGTGGTAAACTACAAAATATACGAAGATCATGAAATTCACTTATGCATTATCATGAATACTATGAGAATACTTGAATTATATGGGATGTTTATCAAGTGTGAATTCTGGCTTCAAGATATTTCTATTCTTGGCCATATTGTCTCTAAGGATGGAGTTTCCTTTGATCCTTTATAGACCAAGGCAATCAAAACATGGCTACCACTGACATGTATAACTAAGGTACACAGTTTTATTAGTTTAGCAGGTGATTATTGACATTTTGTCCAGAATTTTGCCCGATTGGCTAACCTATTAAGGAAGCTCACATGTAAAAGGGTTAAATTTGTTTGGAAAAATAGTTTGAAAAATGTATCGAAGACCTGATGGGAAGATTAGTCAATGCTCCTATTTTGACTCTACCATTGGGGAATGATGGGTTCCCTATTTATAGTGATTCTTTGAAGAATGGACTTGGTTGTGTCCTTATGAAGAATGATAGGGTTATTGTCTATGCATCACGACAGCTAAAAATTCATGAACAAAACTATCCTACTCATGATCTTGAGTTAGAAGCTGTAATATTTGCTTTGAATATTTGGAGACAATATCTCTATGGTGAAAAATGATAGATTTATACTAATCACAAGAGTTTGAAGTATATTTTCTCACAGAAATAACTCTACACGAGGACAAGGTGATGGTTTGAACTACTCCAGGATTATGATTGCACGATACAATACCACCCAGGAATGGTATATAAGGTGGAAGATGCATTGAGAAGAAATGATCATGGAGTTTGATCATGATGATAGTTGAAAGGGATCCAATTTTCATGGATCTAAAAAAGTTTGATATGGGAATAACCATAGAAGGTGAAACATCAATGCTTTTTCAAATGGTTGCAAAACCATCTTTACTAGAAAGGATAGAAATTTCCCAGGCTGATGATGAGGAGTTTCAAAAGAAGATTAAAGTGATGAATGATGGGATATTGAGTGAATTTGTGTATGAATATGGAATTTAGAAATTTGGGAAGAGACATTGTGTTCCCAACATACATGATCTAAAAAGGGAATATCTAGACAATGCTTATAGTTCAAAATTCTATATACACCCTGTGAGCACCAAGATTTATAGACATTTGAAGGAACATTTTTGGTGGGACAAAATGAAGAAGGAAATTTATAATCTTCTGTCAAGATGTATGGTTTGTCAACAAGTGAATGGTGTAAGGAAACAACTGGGAGGATTCATGCAACCTCTTCCAATACCAGAGTGGAAATGGGATAATATTACGATGAAATTTCCCATCGGACTACTAATGATTCATATAAGGAATGATGCAATATGGGTCATTGTTGATCATCTTACCAAGTTAGTACATTTTCTTGCAATAAGGGAGGATTTACTACTTGAACGTCTAGAAAGAATATATATTAATGAAGCACTGAGACTTCATGGAGTTCCCCTATCGATTGTTTCAGATCGTGATCTAGGTTTTAATTCAAGAATCTGGAAAAGTATTCAGAAATCCCTAGATAGAAAACATAGTTTGAGCACTGCCTACCACCCCCAAATATATGGACAATCCAAATAGACTATTAATACCTTTGAATACATGTTGATATCATGCTCACTGGACTTTCAAGGTTTGTGGGATCAATATTTACCTCTAGTATAATTTTTCAATAATAATAACATCAATTCAAGTAGTCAGGTGGCACTGTAAGTAGCGTTATTCAAGAAGAGATGTCCTACACCAACCTGTTGGGATGATGTTGGTGAAAGAAAACTTGTTTGCCGAGAACTCGTGGAGGAAACGATGGAAAAGGTGAATGTAACTCAAAACCACATCAAACTAGTTCAAAGTAGTCAGAAGAGATATGTCAATAACCGAATGAAGGATTTGAAATTTCATATAGGAGATCATGTTTTTGTGAAGGTATCTCTATGGAATGGTATTATATGTTTCAGTAAGAAGAGAAAATTGAGTCCCAGGTACATCAGACCATTCAAAATTTTAGAACGAATTGGGGTTGTAGCTTACCATATTGAATTGCTGCCAAGTCTCCCCAAATCTCACGATGTGTTCCAAATATCACTGTTGAGAAAATACATGCCTGACCCAACACATGTACTCACCTATGATGAATTAGAACTAGAACCCGATCTGTCTTATTGTGATGAACCTGTCAAGATTTCTGATACAAGAAAAATAGTGCATAGAAACCGGACTACTCATCTAGTAAAAGTTCTTTGGAGAAACCATAAAATGAATGAGGAAATGTGGGATCCCGAGGACCTTATGATGAAGAACCAACCGAGTCTTTTTATGTAGTAATATTCAAAAAAAAACTTAGGGTGAACTTATTTGAAGAATGGGAGAATGTAACACCCCAAGCATTCACAGTACGTTTCCCTTTGAATAATACAATAGCGTGTGTAGTATGCAACTTCGAGTTCTAACACACTACAACCAATAAAACTATCCATTAGGAATATTAATACAAACTTTTAAAATATTATTATTTCTATCTTAAAAATGCACTTCATTTTTGGTTTCGGAATTTCAAAATTATCATTGGGTTATTTTTTGTATTTTTCAGAAAACATTCAATTTTTGTTGAATAGTTAAAAACAATAAGTTATAGTTTACAACCAATTTTTTGTAAATAATTATTTATTTTGTTTAAATTTATTTTTGGTCAAAAGAGATACACAATACCTATATATGTTCAATGTAATTCATTGGAGCCGGTTTATAATATTTTTAGATATATAAAAATTTTATTGAACTTTTCATTGTCTTTTACCCATCTCTTAGGATAATTGGTAATTCACATAAAAATTTATTTTACCTCTTCTCTGAGTGGAATTTCGAAAATCCAAGAGACACTGTTAACATCAAGGAGTAAACTGTGGTTCAAAATTATAAAAATACTTTTTGGTGAATAGTAACTTTTTACTTTTATTTACCACGGTTAAATGTAAATAGGGTAATTAAGGATAAAAATGATATTATTATTACCCTAACACGTGTCCCAATTATATTTTCTAATTATAATTTAACCCAAAACGACTGTAGGAAAAAAAATATGAACCTCTTTGGCCCACTCGGATTAGATTAGGACATTTATTATTTTTTAATTCAAAGAAGAGTTTAAAGAGAAAAAATAAAAGTTTAATAACTAAAATATTTTTAATATAGGGATATACATAAGATAAATTAGATTATAAATGTTCATTAGATAGTTAAAAATATTTCCAATAGAATGGTATTTTATTTATAATTTTTAGACATTAAATAATGTAATTTTTTTAGACACAATGGTGATGGAGTAATTACCTAAATTATGAAATATTAAAATAATTAATATTATAAATTACCAAATAAATGTAATTTGATACTTTTTATAACTTAAAGCAAGTTTCTAGGTTAATATGACATATTAGGGTTGGTTAGATAAATATTTTTCGATGTAATAATCCTGCTACAAATTTAGAAAAAAAAATACCAAATAGTGTCAAAATTGACATAAAAATGTTTTTAAAACAAATATTATATTATTAATTGATATTATTTTCATAAAAATCGATGGATCATCCAAATGACTTATATATTGATAGGTGTATCATTAATGAACCAGTTGGTGTTCTCTAGGAAGTATATAGTATGTTAATTAACCATATAATATAAAAATAAAAAGAGACATGGCAATGGTCAAACTATTTAACTAAGAGTTAAATCTAAAAGATAAAGCTAATACAGTGACCCAAACATGCCTAAAACCTATTGGTTGATTGGTTTTCAACCCATACTCACCTTATATTTTAAATAATATATTTTGAAGCCATTATAAACCTAAAATTATTTTATTATAAAATAATATTTTTAGACTTTCCTAAGGTTCCCCTCACCCCTCTTATAAATGGGCACTCCACCTTCTCTCTATTTCACAACTTCAATGCATTTTGGCTCGGAAAAAACCCTGACCAAATATCCTCTCAAATTCCCTAACTTCAGACTAGAGGCCTTACATTAGTCATAAAGACAACATAAGTAGCCCTTTTGATCAAATCAAAAGGAAGAACATGAATAAGTGGTAATAATTTCACCACCCCTTTTCAAGTTCTTTTCTTCTTCAACTTCTTTTTTCCTTGTTATTTCCATTATAAAATAATAACTCAAGTATCATATATATACTATGATGTTATTATAAATATGATACATCCATATTCATTATACTATCCAACTTTTGAATGACATGTCACCATACTTGCATACGTACGGATTACCATCTCCACACCATGGTGTAATAGTTATTCAATTCATTATTATTTGGATGGGTATAATAATGATGTATAATTCATGTAAATAATAAATATAACATGATAATTATTCTATATATGTGATATAAAATCCAATTATATATTATTTTAATATCAAAAGAATGATATTGTCAATCGTGCATACGTACAGATTACCGCCTCCACGAATGTGATGAGATTCATTCTCCGTCGTATCCATTGAAACTAATTTTCATTAGATGATTACAAATAATGTTTAAATACTTGATATAATTCTGAATATTAATTAGATACATCCCATCCATAACAAATATAACTAACATAATAGTGAATATAAAGGAAAACAAATCCGTTAACACCCAAAATGACAATAATACTAAGATATTATAAACAAAACAATGTTAAAAGATCATATATGATATCATATTAAAGTATATCATTTTTTATAATTTAATAAACAATTATTTCTCAATTATACAAGAGGTTAACCAACCCTAAACCAAGGAAAAGTACAAGGTAATGTTTAATTTCACAATATATTTATTATCTGAGGTAGTTTTTACGTATGTATCTACTGGGACCTCTTTATCATCCACATACATGTTTCATAAAAATGTATTTTAAAACATTCTTAATATTTTATAGGCTATGGGTTAAATTCATTTATACCATTTTTTGAATTATATAAGATTTTTGTAATGGAATCCTTCTGTCGTTTTCCAAACAAGGTCCTTTTTAAACTTTTCGACAGAATTAAGGTAAGAATGTCAATATTTAACTTATACGACAGGTGCGGCTATTTTCTGCCGTTATAAAATCGTCGAAGCATCCCTTACAAGATTATAAGAATATTTTAAAATTAAACTTTTTTCATAATTATGTTACTTTTAAATGATTTAAAAAAAGAGATATTTCTCTCAAATAGTTTTGATTTCATCTATGTCAACATCCATTGATGGATTTTAAGCTTTTTTGATGTTGATTTATTATGATACAAAACATCCATATTATATTGAAGGTTTTTTGATATGTTTGACTATGGATGTGTTATTTTTATAACATTCATGGTTTGTGGAGAAATTATTTACATTTCTTATACTAGTTTTAATACGAATGTTTATGTAATGTTTAAACATGTTCATATGAGGAATGTATTAGACTTAGTAGGTGACAGGTGGGGCCAGCTATAGCTCCTCGATGTATCGGTAGGTCTGATGAGACATACTAGTGTCTTGGAACAAGGCTTTGAAAAAATATTATTTGTAGTCTTGGCACAAGGGATTGACTATGTGGCTATGATAGTTTGTCATTATGCATTATATCATTATGAAAGTGGTTATTGATATTGCATGTGATTATTCGACAAGTATAATATCCATGTGAATAAGTAAATGGAATTATATCGTATTATTTTTTCATATTATGTTAAAGTTCATGTTTAAAAGGTTTTTGTTTAAGTTATAAGTTACTTAAAATATTTATGTTTATTTATGAATGTTTCTGCTATATTGTTATCCTTACAGAGCATCTGAGCTCACCCATTTCTATGTATTATTTTTCCCAGGATGTTAAAAAGTATTTTATAACTAACCTGCAGGGATAATAAGAGGGGAAATGAGTGTGGACTATGAAGACTATGTGGTTGTAGTTTTTCAATTTATCATGTAATATAATACTTATGAATGTATTTATTTTTTCCAAGGTTTCTAAACTAATCGGTCATTCAGGACTTGATGTTTTGTGACCATGCCAATGTTATGTATTAATGAAATGACTAATGAACCGACTACGGGTAACAGGGTTTGATGCATTACAGAGAGAATAATAAGAAGAAAGAGTGAGAAAATGAGAGGATGAGGAAGATTGGGGGAGGGAGAGTGATAGATATGGTTATATTTAATTAAAAATAATTTCAATTTAGTTTGTATTAGGTGGAAAACAATATCCATCTAGTGTAGCGTTCATTATATGATTGAGGATATGATGGTTGTTAATATACTTCCAGAGGCATGTTTCCGCTCTTACTAATGTGTTTGAAGATATTCATTGACTATGAATTTTTCATATGTGTATCTATCATTAATACAGTTACTAATACTATTCGTACTTAGATATTAAAATTTTAATATATTATTTTAAATTACCAAAAAAATTGTTTCCAATGCAATAATTTTATAGTTCTATTGTCTCCAAAAACATATTAATATAAATATTCACTTCTAAAATTAACTAAACCATCAACCATTTATTTCATCATGAATATAACACTTATTTTACATAACATACATAATAGATTTCATCATAATGTAAGGAAATAAAGCATAATAAATGGGTGAGATCATCTTCTTCGTAAATGAAAAAAGGGATATATAAATGACTATATAAACATATCTTCATGATAATGGTATATGAAAATTAACACGACATTTATAAACTATACCCTGCATAACATAGATCAGAATCTTGAATCATGGAATAAATCCTAGTAGTTAACAATACAATAATCATAAAATAATAGAAGAACATCATTTGTGATAGTATATCATTAGAATAAGTCATTGATTTTTTCAATACACATAATCATAGAGAATAATTTAATTAGTAGTCAAGGATCATTTCCAGCATTATTAAAGGGTAGTGTTTTTCATTCATAAACCATCATAGTAGTCATGATTCCCTCATAAGAATATAATAGTGGATGATGTCACTTACTAAATTAGGTTCACTCTTTAGTCCAGTCATATTTATCTCTCAAAACAATAATATTTACCAAATAAATTAAAGAAAGATATAATTCCCAACCATTACATAATTAAAATCATACAGACGTGGTCATAAATTTCATAATTCATAAATTATATCAAAATCCATGAAAATAAATAATTTTCATAAACATTTAATCATAAAAAATCCCATGGAAAAAAATGGGATTCATAAACTTATTTTCCTCAAAGGTATAAACCTTACAAAGATATAATAAAAAGGAATCATTGTATATTATCCCATATAAATATTATGTAACAAAAATAGATTTCAACTTATATTTAAAATTATATTCCAAATACCATTTTCAATAATCACTTTTGATAATGACCCTACATATTTGAAATATTTTTTTATAAATTGTGTAATAATAAAGGAAATAATAGTATTTGAATTATACATTATAAAAATGTAAAGGAATATTAAAATAAAATATTATTCTTGTTGGTGGTAAAATTAATTCATTCCGTATAAGATAAAAATTTATTCCTTCTTGATTTTTGTCTGAAAGGTCACAAAGAACCACCTCTGGAAAAAAAACAAAGAATATACTTTTGAAACTAGGTTTTAAAAATTAATCCATTCATAAAAATATAATTATTAAATCATAGAAGAATGGTAGAAATGAACATTTATAAAAACAATTGAAAAAATTATATTTTATTGAAATATTCCCTGTAAAACATTTAATTAAAAAAATCTGAAAATACTGATGAAATTTATATGTAAAACCACATATATAATGTTTACAATGTTATAAAATCATTATGATGTCCTATATAATAAATTTATATTTATTTTAATTCTATACCAGAGAAATTTTGACACATATAATATCATATATAATCCATTAATAACATTTTAACACTACTATTTAGCAACAATTCCTTATTAATATTTTTTTTTTCTATGTGGTAGTTATTTCGATTATCAAATGTATTTCAGCTCAGTAGTTTGGGTCCTTCTATATTTATCTATGTTTTATCATCTTCAGAATATTAATCATGATATTAATATATTTTATATTAATTAAATACATAATAATATCATATATACAATTTAGACAAGGAAAATGAATTATGTTGTTCCTGGAGACGTTAGGTCATATGTTCACATGAACACTAATTTCATTATTTTACGAATTTTAAAAATAAATTTAAATATAAATTTAACTTCATACAATAATTATTATATCAAATATATCATATATATTAACAAAATTTTACATAATAAAAATTGAATATAAATATAAATGAAAATGGATTACATTGCTCTATGGATGTGGTAGTCTACATATATGGACGGATGATGTTATCATTTCCGCAGAGACTGGTTGGTAATTAAATAAATATTATAATATAAATAAACAATTATATTTATATGAAAAATATCAGATATATAGTTTAAAACATAATAATAACAATCCTTAAATGATGGTGAGGATAATTGAATTGTATCTCTATATGGATATAGTATTTAGTATATACACATGAACTATAATTTCTCTTCCCATTTGATTGTAAATATAGTAAATTATGGTGAATTGAAAAAAATTATAATTATTATGATATTTTAGGATAATGAATATATTATTTTATTATTAATAAAATTCATATAAAATAATTTTTTAATATTAGAAAAGATAGTGATCAGTTTGGGAGATTACATTATCTTTGTAACAGATCTTAAAAATCATCTCTATTTGGCTTAATGGGTTGACTTTTATGAATAAAAAACTTATACTATGGGTTGAGGGAATTCTATAAAGAAAATTGATATATTTTTTTATATATAGAATGCTTAAACTACCTCAAATATGGGATGGACAATGTGCCTTTTTATAATTGACTCATGGGGCAATTTTGTTATTTCCCAAAATAATAAATTTTATCAAATTTATTCGTTAGAAAAATATACCCAAACTCGAAATGGTTTTGAATATACATTATAAAATAGTTCGAATTATATATATATTTATAATTTCAATATGGTTTCATTAAATTTTGAACCCTATCAATTCTATTAACCATTAGTTAACATAATTTAATTTTAATTATTATGAGAATGTTTATAAAACTGTATGTTGTAGTTTTTACATTTATGATTATAATTGTAATATAAATTGAAAATTTAATTCATTTTATTCTATAGAATATCCACCATGTCTTATATCATGATATATATTATTTTTTCAATAATTGGATAATTTTTTTAATAAAATATTAATATTGTCAATATTATAAAATTAAATTCAGTTTTATTTAAAAGAAAAAAATATAATATTTAAAATTTAAAATAATCAGTAAAAACACTAATATGTCTTATTAAAATCTTATTGGAGCCTTCTCCAAAACATCTTGTTAAGTCATAGATCTTGATCGGATGCAATTGATAGTGGAATACAACGAAATCTTACCACATACATAATTTATAATATATTATGATAATAAATATAGACATATCCACTAATAGTAATGATGTGTTTTAAATTCATATTAGAATTGACTAAAAACCATATTGGATAATTTCTTTTTGATGTTTTCAGTTGTTGAAGAACAAAATCAATAGTGGTTTTTTTCAAATTTCCATTCTATTATGGCTATCATTTGTAACTTCTCCTTAGAATTCTTTGTATCATCCATAACATACCCTAACACCATAAACATATAAACATACTCATCAATATCTATATTCACTCCATACATCTATATATACTCTTTCAAATATATATACATCATTTTAATTTTAGGATGAATAAATAATAATAAAAACGATGAGCATCCAAATAATGATTTTTAATATTCTATATCAATAGAACACAAACAATGTACCTAAATCATATCATTCCATTATAATAATGGTCGAACATAAGAACATTTTTCACCTTCTTTTTCACCCCAAGATCTTCATTATCCACTTTATGGATCATCACTAGAATAATTGTATGAACAATCATTTGATTTGGACAATATTTATCCCCATCCATTAAAATTTCTAGTTACATCATTTTAAATTCCATAAATATACAATATTTTAAGATAATTATTACATATAATAAAGCATGGACCTTCTGAATTAGAGAATATTCCACCATTTTTATTTCCTGTAGTGGTAATATATTTAGAAGTGATAATATTTAATTTAAACAAATTTTATTCTTTGGAACATATTTAACTATATTTAAGGGGTAATATTATTTGGAATTTTGGGAACATTATATAAGTAAAATTTTTAAATATTGAGATAATTATTCCATATTATTAATGTATAGATTGTAAGATATAACTTCAAATCCTGATTTTATTTATTTTTCTAATAGACCATTAATTGTCCCATGGCATAAGCTATTACAATATCAATATAACTATGGATTCATCTATGATCCTCTTCAGTTCGTCAGTGTAGATTATAAACCCTTTTTAATGAAATGTTGGGTAATCAAAGGGCTACTTTATATCCTTCACGTAAATTTCTCAAAGCATTTTTCCCATCTATCTTTCCAAATGAACATGTCTCTCTTCCTTGTTAACTTCATGAGTGGATTTAGTGGACATGAAAAATTCACCAAATGTGTCATTAATTTCCAACAAAACCATGAATACTATTGATCTCTATCATATATTTTGGTCTAGTATAATGTTCAATAACATCACTCTTTTATGGGGGTACTGATATATCCTCACTTCACATTATATTACACATGAAGAAACCTTTCCGAAGCCAATATTCATATATTTTTTATATAGTTTATAAATCATAATGGTATTCATCATAATCCTCATGTGATCTTCATGTATATAATTTCTATTTGAATATACCAAAATATAATTTATAAATACTAAAAAAACCTAATAAAGTAAATCAATGAAGAGGATATTAATTAACTCCTTAATGATTTTGGGGAAATTGGAATAAACAATGACATAATTATAATGGCATAATGTATATTTAATTTAAAGAAAGATTGATTATATATATATATTGATCCAAAATTAATGATATGAAAAATATATATCAATCATAAAAAATTCATTGAGCTCTTTGAAATTGATTATACATGAAAATAATATGAGGTATGTGATATTTTTTCTTTATGTTGTTCTTTTCATGTTTCTGATAATAAAAAATGATTCACATTTTACTATATTTATTCTTAAGAAATAGAATAGTATCCTCAATGGTGACAAAATTTGAAAAAATGAATCCCTTTTAAAAATATTAATATTTTTTTTCTTTATTTATTGAATCTCAATTGGGTCCATTCAATGTTGGCTATTGAAAATATGTGTAGAATAAGGTGTGATTTGTTTTTGAAAAATAATCATCCTTATTCAGAGTAATATGATGAAACTCTACTAAAAATATATTGATATAATCTAGAAAAATAAAAAAATCAATGATGTTGAGTTTCTATAAAACCTTTCTAGATAAGAATCCCTTTAGAATTGGAATCATGACCCATACAATGGCTGAAGTATCCATCATAATTTTATCTTTTTCATCACATTCATAGTCGGTCAAAATTTTATTTCTAATATCAAAATTATAATTTCATCTATGTAAACTTATGTCGGATACATGTAATGTCATAGAATCTATGACCAGAATTACATATAATTAACTGGGAGAAGAATAAAAATACTTGTAAGAAATATATTTCCAGAAACATAAATTTAAGAAGAATCATTAGACATATTAAGTGACCATCAAACCCTTAGGAGTATTATTTCCAACTAAACATATAATATTCATGATGGTGTAAGACATTCCATAGAAGGAACTAAAATACATAAAAGTGTTTATTGATAAAGAATAAAATAAGTTTTTTTTACAATTTTTGACATTATATTATGTTTTTCATTCACAATAGATTTACATGCCCCTCATTAAACATTTCATCATAGAAAATATGATGGAAAAAAATTGGGTTCATAAACCTATTTTCTTCAAAGGTATAAACCTTACAAGGATATAATAAGAAGGAATCATTGTATAATATCCCCTATAAATATTATGTAACATAAATAGATTTCAACATATATTTATAATTATATTCCAAATATTGTTTGTAATAATCACTTTTGATAATGACCCTAAATATTTGAAATATTTTTTTTAAAAATTGTTTAATAATAAGGGAAATAATTATATTGGAATTTTACATTGTAAAAATGTAAAGGAATATTAAAATAATATATTATTCTTGTTGGTGGTAAAATTAATTCATTCCGTATAAGATATAAAATTATTCCTTCTTGATTTTTGTCTGAAAGGTCAAAAAGTACCTCCTCTGGAAAAAGAACTAAGAATATTTATTTGAAACTAGGTTTTAAAAATTAATCCATTCATAAAAATATAATTATTCAATCATAGAAGACTGGTAGAAATGAAAATTTATAAAAACAATAGAAAAATTGATATTTTATTGAAATATTCCATGTAAAACATTTAATCACAAAAATATGAAAATACTGATGAAATATATATGTAAAACCACATACATAAAGTTTCCATAGTTATAAAATCATTCTGATGTCCAATATAATAAATTTATATTTATTTTATTTCTATACCAGAGAAATTTTGGCACATATAATTCATATATAATCCATTAATAACATATTAACAATACTATTTAGCAACAATTCCTTATTAATATTTTTATTTCCATGTGGTAGTTATTTCGATTATCAAATGTATTTCGACTCAGTAGTTTGGGTTCTTCTATATTTATCTATGTTTTATCATCTTCAGAATATTAATCATGATTTTAATATATTTTATATTAACTAAATACATAATAATAACATATATAAAATTTAGACAAGGAAAATAAATTATGTTATTCCTGGAGACGTTAGGTCATATGTTCACACGAACACTATTTTCATTATTTTACAGATTGAAAAAATAAATTTAAATATAAATTGAACTTCATACAGTAATTATTATATCAAATATATCATAAATATTAATAAAATTTTACATAATAACAATTCAATATAAATATAAATGAAAATGGATTACATAGCTCTGTGGACGTGGTAGTCCACACATAAGGGCAGATGATGTTATCATTTCCGAAGAGACTGGTTGGTAATTAAATAAATATTATATTATAAATAAATAATTATATTTATATGAAAAATATCAGAAATATAGTTTAAAGCATAATAATACCAATCCTTAAATGATGGTGAGGAAAATTGAATTGTATCTCTATATGGATATAGTATTTAGTATATACACATGAACTATAATTTCTCTTCCCATTTTATTGGAAATATATTGAATTATGGTGAATTGAAAAAAATTATAATTATTATGATATTTTAGGATAATGAATTTATTATTTTATTATTAATAAATTCCATATAAAATAATTTATGAATATTAGAAAAGAAAGTGATCAGTTTGGGAGATTACATTATATTTGTACCAAATCCTAAAAATCATCTCTATTTGGCTTAATGGGTTGACTTTTATGAATAAAAAACATATAATATGGGTTGAGGGAAGTCTATAAAGAAAATTGATAGATTTTTTTTTATATAGAATGCTTAAACTGCCTCAAATAGGGGATGGACAATGTGCATTTTATAATTGACTCATGGGGCAATTTTGTAATTTCCCAAAATAATAAATTTTAACAAATTTATTTGTTAGAAAAATATACCCCAACTCGAAATGGATTTGAATATACGTTATAATATAGTTCTAATTATATATATATTTATAATTTCAATGTGGTTTCATTAAATTTTGAACCCTATCAATTCTATTAACCTTTAGTTAACATATTTTAATTTTAATTATTATGAGAATGTTTATTAAACTGTATGTTGTAGTTTTTACATATATGATTATAATTGTAATATAAATTGAAATTTTAATACATTTTATTCTATATAATATCAACCATGTCTTATATCATGATATATATTATTTTTTCAATAATTTGATAGTTTTTTAATAAAATATTAATATTGTCAATATTGTAAAATTATATTTATTTTTATTTAAAAGAAAAAAAATACAATATTTGAAATATAAAATAATCAGTAAAAACACTAATCTGTCTTATTAAAATCTTACTGGATCCTTCTCCAAAACATCTTGTTAAGACATAGATCTTGATCTTATGTAATTGATAGTGGAATACAATGAAATCTTACCACATACATAATTTATAATATATTATGATAATAAAGATATAAATATCCTCTAATAGTGATGATGTGTATTAAATTCGTATTAGAATTGACTAAAAACCATATTGGATAATTCCCTTTTGATGTTTTCGGTTGTTGAAGAAAAAAATCAATAGCGGTTTTTTCAAATTTCGATTCTATTATGGATATCATTTGTAACTTCTCCTTATAATTCTTTGTATCTTCCATAACATACTGAAACACCATAAACATATAAACATACTCATAAATATCTCTATTCACTCCATACATCTATATATACTCTTTCAAATATATATACATCATTTTAATTTTAGGATGAATAAATAATAATAAAAACGATGAGCATCCAAATAATGATTTTTAATTTTCTATATCAATAGAACACAAACAATGTACCTAAATCATATCGTTCCATTATAATAATGGTTGAACATAAGAACATATTTCACCTTCTTTTTCACCCCAAGATCATAATTATTCACCTTATGGATCATTACTAGAATAAATGTATGAACAGTCATTTGATTTGGACAATATTTATCCCCATCCATTAAAATTTCTAGTTACATAATTTTAAATTCCATAAATATACAATATTTTAAGATAATTATTACATATAATAAAGCATGGACCTTCTGAATTAGAGAATATTCCACCATTTTTTATTTCCTATAGTGGTAATATATATAGAAGTGATAATATTTATTTTAAACAATCTTTATTCTTTGGAACATATATATCAATATTTAAGGGGTAATATTATTTGGAATTTTTGGAACATTATATAAGTAAAACCATTCACTATTGAGATAATTATTCCATATTATTAACGTATAGATTGTGGGATATAACTTCAAATCCTGATTTTATTTATTTTTGTAATAGACCATTAATTGTCCCATGGCATAAGCTATTACAATATCAATATACCTAAGGATTCATCCAAGATCCTCTTCGGTTCGTCAGTGTAGATTATAAACCCTTTTTAAAGAAATGTTGGTTAATCAAAGGGCTACTTTCGATCCTTCACGTAAATTTCTCAAAACATTTTTCCAATCTATCTTTCCAAATGAACATGTCTCTCTTCCTTTTTAACATCATGTGTGGATTCTGTGGACATGAAAAATTCACCACAATGTGTCAATAATTTCCTGCCAACCCGAGATGACTATTGATCTCTATCATATATTTTGGTCTAGTATAATGTTCAATAACATCACTCTTTTTTGGGGGTACTGATATATCCTCACTTCACATTATATAACACATGAAGGAACCTTTCCAAATCCAATATTCATATATTTTTTATATAGCTTATAAATCATAATGGTCTTCATCATAATCCTCATGTGATCTTCATGCATATCGTTTCTATTTGAATATACCAAAATATAATTTATAAATACTAAAAAAACCAAATAAAGTAAATCTATGAAGAGGATATTAATTAACTCCTTAATGATTTTTGGGAAATTGGAATAATAAAATGACATAATTATAAAGGTATAACGTATATTTTATGTAAAGAATGATTGATTTAATATATATATATATATATATATATAGATCCAAATTTAATGACATAATAAATATATATCAATCATAAAAAATTCATTGAGCTCTGTGAAATTGATTATACTAGAAAATAATATGAGGTATGGGATATTTTTTCATTATGTTGTTATTTTCATGTTTCTGATAATAAAAAATGATTCAAATTTTACAATATTTATTCTTAACAAATAGAATAGTATCCTCAATGGTGAAAAAATTTGGAAGATAAATCCCTTTTAAAATATTAATATTTTTTTTCTTTATTTATCGAAACTCAATTGGGTCCATTCTATATTGGCTATTGAAATTCTGTTTAGAATAAGGTGTGATTTTTTTTTGAAAAATATTCATCATCATTCAGAGTAATATGATGAAACTCTTCTAAAAATACATTGATATAATCTAGAAAACTAAAAAAATCAATGATATTGAGTTTCTATAAAACCTTCCTAGATAAGAATCCCTTTAGAATTGGAATCATGACCCATTAAATGGATGAAGTATCCATCATAATTTTATCATTTTCATCACATTCATAGTCAGTCAAAATTTTATTACTAATATCAAAATTATAATTTCATCTATGTAAACTTATGTCGGATATATGTAATGTCATAGAATCTATGACCAGAATTACATATAATTAAACTGGGAGAAGAATAAAAATACTTATAAGAAATATATTTCCAGAAACATAAATTTAAGAAGAATAATTAGACAAATGAAGTGGCCATCAAACCCTTAGGAGTATTATTTCCAACTAAATATATAATTTTCATGATGGTGTGAGACTTCCCATAGAAGGAACTGAAATACATAAAAGTGTCTATTGATATAGAGTAAAATATTTTTTTTACAATTTTTGACATTATATTATGTTTTTTAGTCACCATAGATTTATCATGCCCCTCATTAAAAATTATGATCACATGAGATTTCATTTTCATCATGGTGATTGATAGGTTGCTTCCATTGACCATCATCAATAAACATAGTACTTGAGAACTGGTAAACAAAATTATGATACTAGTTTCATTTAAAACATAATTGTGTGGGTGGAACATACAATGGAGTTTTCTATCTAATATCATAAATAAATATATTCATTCTATTACAAAGCATATTTTTTCCCAAATAGCTTCTTTCCCATATATGAAACTTTTTTTATTTCAATTAAAAAAATTCCATTATTTTTTTACAACACATTAAGCATAATGTAAATCTAATATCTATCTCTGAATGGGTTATATAAATTCCATTGAATTAAAATTTTCTTTTACATCAATCTTGTGAGATATATGGCTAAACCTAATCTCTATATATACGTTGAGAGAACAACGAAAAGTTTATTGATAGCCACAAAAGTCAATTATACCAAATTTTCACTGGATTCATTGTTTTACAAAAATAAATAACGGTTGAATATTTCATTCAGGTAAGATTACAATAAAATTTATTTTTCATACATATCATGGAAAAATTTCCTCACAATTACCCAAATAATCAAAATTATTACTCATCCTTTCAATGACTTCATTCTCCATTTCCAAACAATTAATATAAGGAATGTTTATATTTGAAAATAAGATTTAAATACATCACACAAAAAATAGGAAATTTTTTATTACCCTCTCATGTACTTGGTAAGGGTCCACTATGGACGGTTTTATTGATCTTAGGATAACCAACTAGAACAATATTATCATATTCAATACATTCTAGAACTAAAAATTAATTTCCAATTGTATGGACCCATTACACTGAGTCTAGAGGATCAATATACACTCTAGAATAATGTGTAATCATCCACATTAAGAAATCAATAGAATATTTTCCCATATTTTTCATATTTTGGAGATAAATATGATAAAAATATAAATAATTTTTTGTGATTATAACCACTAGATATTTCTTTCACATTTTCATAATAATAAGTTTCTTAGGGGGACAATTATTTCACTATGCATCAAACACATCCTTAATAATATTCATTCATGTTCTATCAACATAATAGATCCAAAATAAATAGTTTGATAAATAATAATCAAGGCGGGGAATGACATAACAATGAACAACCTTTTTTAAGATTGTGATATCATGACACATTAGTCTATGAAACCATTGACATAAACTTTTCAATTCATTATCATTAAAAAAATAGTATTTTGTGATGTCATTAATCATATCACTAGTGTTATTAATAATTTTTTCTCATACATGTTTATAAATGTTAACTAATACTCCATACAATATCAACTAAAATTTCCCATAAATTTCCTCAATATAAATTACATTTTTTAATAAATTATTATTTATTAAATAACATTTTAATTCAAACTAATGTAGCATAATTAATGTCTTTTGAAACATATAACTCAAAAAAAGTACATCATAAAATTTATACATAGTCTCCCACTTATTTCTTCACTATAGAACACCTCATTGACCTATGAAACGTAAAACCGTTTTTCATAATGTGGGGAATGGAAACATTAGAAAAGGGATAGCTCAGATTATTAGTATGGTTAAACAAGGGAGATATCAATAATTACATAATAATTTCATTATCATAAGGTTATATGAACATGAATGTAACATTTTAAATTATACCCTTTATATATTATTTCATAATCCTTAGTCATGGAATAAATTAGGGTTGTTCATAAGACATGAATCTGAATGTAATGAATGAATATGGTGCATGATATCATCCCATTTTTATATGACAATGACTTTTGGAAAACATATATTCCTAGAAAAATTTTACTTATTATTCAAGGATATTTCAATCATTATCATATTGTAATTTTGTGATATCCAAATCTATCATTGTATTCATATTTTACTCAAAATACTATCATAGAGGACAATAACTGTTACATAATTCATTTCAATACAAATTATAGTCTTTGTTATATCATGATATATCAATCTCAAAAAAAATTATTGGAGATAGATATAATTACCACCCATAAAATAATTAAAATTGTAGTTATTATTTTGAAAAAAATCATGAATCACTATTCATGTCTAATTCTGTGAAACGATATGGGTCTCATTAATATTTCATTATAATGTAACACATATGAAATTCAATGGGTTTTATAAATATATTTTAATTCTAAAAAAATAACCAACGGAAGAATATGAATTACATAACTTGATATAATTTCTAGTAAATATAAAATGATATAAAATGATTTAATATTATATAGAAAAATAATTTGACTTATCAATCCGAATAAATAATTGGGAAAATAATGTTTCCATTTTGAAATATCACTTTTATAAAAATGTTTTCCACTTATAAAATATCCAATTTGAAATGAAAATAATCATATAAAATTATATTGATTATTATAAGAAATTATTAGTCAAGATATTTGGAGTATCCATTTACTACATAAAATTTTAAATTATGTTGTTAATTCTGTTTTAAATATTTACAATGTATTTTTTTAGGGAAATAGAAAAATTATTCCTCTGAAAACAATTTTTAAAATTTAATGCATGGTTAATAAGGAATTAAAAATAATAAGATATTTAAATAAACATTTTTCTAGTATTTTTTGAAAACATCGATAAGGATGATAAATATTCCTCAATGGATACTAACACAAAAATAATCTGAAATATAAATGGAATTGTGAAAAAAAACTCTGTTCTAATGTTTCTCAATATTTGAAAGCACTCTCTAAACTTATAACAAATATTTTTTTATAATTATATACCAATGTCATGGTGATACTATTAATACATTATATGAATATTTTTTTACATTTCAACACCAACTTTTATCAATAATTTCTTATTTAAAATTTTATATGTAGTTGTTTTCTATTTAATTAATCATGATTATTTCTGAATAGTACATCGAGTCCTTGTAGATTTCTCTTGATTACATAAAATATAGATTATTAATAATGATATTAATATCATTTATTTTCATTATATTCACATTTGGAGTCATATAAAAAATTCAGAGAAAGGAAAATTAATTACACCATTCACAGAGATGGTAGGTCGTATGTTCACCGAAACACATTTCCTATTTTTCAATGGGTAGAAAAAAAGAATGGTAAATATTGATAATCAATTAATGGATTATTATTATATCCTATATATCATATATATTTATCAAATCCTTCGTCAATTCTATCTAGTTTATATACGAAAAACGAACCACGTAGCTTCGTGGAGGTGGCCATCCACACGTATGAATGAATGGCGTTATAATTTCCCAATGGATTGGATGGTAATTAGGTATATGTGATGTTATAATTCTATATGTGAAATTGTTTCATAAATTTAATAATTAAATATTAATACCAACATAATACCTATTTTAAAATTTGGTTATCAAAAATGTATTGTATCTCTATATGGATATGACAGGCCATATGTTTGTAGGAGTGACATATATAATTCTCTTGTGCTGGGAAAGAGGGTAATAATTATGGTTTCATAATTATAATGGAAAATTATAACATGTGGAAAAAAAAATTATACTGTTATTATAAATTCAATATATTTAGATTTGAAATAATAGAAGAATTGAAAGAAAATGGTTTAGGGGATTATCTCTACTTTGGAATAAATCTTTTTGATCTCATATAAGTCACTCAAAGGATTTAATTATGAGAAGAGAAAAAAATAGGATTGGGATATAGAATTTTATAATGGATTTTGGAAGAATTTGGATGATCTAAGAGAGACAATATTCTGTAAAGATGTGTGGGGTGAGGTCCCTATTATTTTTGAGGTTTTTGGAAATTTTAGAATTTATCAAATTGATATATTTTAATAAATTAATTATTATGGATAATTTCTCCAAATTAGTACATATTAAAATAAAAGGTGGGATTGTGTTTTAATTCAGTCATCCGGTATAATTTATAATATTTTTGTTATGATTTTTAAATTTACCATTTTGTTTTAAACTTTGTTGACCTGTATTAATTTTTAAAATGAACTGTCCTTTTTTAAATATCAATGGTTTTAAATTTTACATATAGGCTAAAAATTGGACTATAAATATAAAAGTTATTAAATTTTAGACCATATCATAATGACATTTAATTATTCATTATTTTAATTATTTATAAATAATTTAATTAAATACAATTTTTGTAAAATTTGTTACTCTTAATTTTGAAATTATTCATTTTGTTTTAAAAGACCTAAATAATTTTTTTTAATTTCAATATAATGATTTTATAATACAATAACATTTCATATTCTCATATTATATTCATCTACCTATATGTCTTACTCTTATTAAACTAGTATTAATATTTTTAATATCATTAATTTTATTTTTTCTTTAATTGGATATATATTCTTTTTTTGTTGTTTAAATATTTAATGTAATAATATAATAATAAAAATTATGGAATGATAATCCATCATGAATATAATTCTATTATGAAAAAATGTGTATGAATATTTGTTCATAACATATTTTTTCCCAATGTGAACTCATATATGAAACTAAAAATAATGAGAGAAACATCTTTTTACATTATTTGTTTTAAATAATATATTATTCATTTTCATGGAAAAAGTTTCAGTTAATCAAAAAAGAATAAATCACTAGGTAATAAGAGTATAATTAGTTTCACCTAATAATAATTTAGATGAATAATTCTTTTTTTATGTTTTATTTAATTATAGATAATGATTGTTTAACAGTTACCGAGGTGATACATTTTCTACAGTTACAATTCATATCAAACAAAAGCAAAATTGGCCAATTTAGAAAATTTGAACCACATGATTCTAAAAAACAAATTAATTTTCTCTAATTAAATATTAATAAATTTATGAAATAAAATTTAATATTATTTCCCAAAATGTGACAAAATCTGTTTTTTAGAAGAAAAAATACCCTTAGTGAAAAAAATTGTGTTTTTTATTAAGCGATTCAATGATATTTAATTATAGAACGGTTAAAAATTTCATCAAGTAAATAGGATATATATATATTTCATTAAAATTCGTATTGAATGTGAATAAAATTAATTTAAAATAATAAATTCCATACATAAAATCTATTTTCATAAAAATATTTTTATTTCTACTTAAAAGGGTTTTTATTTTCATTAATAATGAATTGGTAACCAATCAACTATATTTATACATATATAACCATAAATGTTTTATAATTTCGTTTTTTCTATTCTGTCCCTCCAACTCAACTTTTGGTTGATAACTATAACATTAGATAATGATATTTTAATAGTATACCTCCCTTCAATTAAATATGGTATTGCTTGTAACAATGATATAAAATAAATTAAATTTAATTATAATATATTTCAATAAATTTCAAATTGTGAAAATAAAATTTCACTGAACCAAATAGGATACCACATTAATCATAACATCCCAATGAGAATTAATTATACCATGCTGAATTAAAAATTTATAATTAAAGATCATTGCATTTTAACATCCATGAAATAACTTCATGGTATGTGTTTTCAATAGGGGACTTATATTATTTCCATGTATAAATTATAATTTCTATTTAATCATGTTGAACAACCTCCAACTCAGTTCATATTATCTACCAATTTCCAAAATAAAATTTAAACATAAAAATATCATATTTTATATCCCATTATGATTTCTGTTTATTTTTAACATCTAAATTTCATGATTTAATAGAATATTTTACATAGAGATATAAAAATGTCTTCATATAGACCTTTTTATATTCCAAATGTTCATATGTTATTTTTTCGAAAAAATATTTTCATCTGGGATTAAAATATCTCATAATCACTATTTTATGTAGTTTTTTAAACATCAGCCAATACATTTGTTTGGCGGTAATGTATAATTTATGATTTAGGAAAAAGAAAATTAGTTTGCAAAACACTATCCATTGTTAAATTATATAAAAAAAATCTTTCACTAGAGAAATGAACTTCCAATACTAGGGAAGAATTTAGTTTTAAGCCAAAAAATAATAGTATGAGAATCACTGTTTCTAGATGGTTTAACTTTGAACCACATATAAACAAAACTAATAATAATAAGGATACAATTGAATCTATTTTATAGAGGGAGGAGTCCCATTTTAGGTAAACCCCAAAAATTAAATATTCCACAATAGATTTATGGTTCATGGGTAATCACATAATTATTATAATTTTTTCAAAATATGTATCATGTAATACATGAATAACAGAACTAATGTCGTTAATTAGATCATAATGGGATGAAGATACCAATTTACAAAATCTTTGTAGATGTCTCATATATTCCAATATTCCCACATTAATGAATCGAGTGTAAATAATATTTTATTTTGTAATAATCCAATTTTTCAACACATGAACAAATAATTATTTAGTCAACTATTTTACATTGTTTATTACCTTTGTAAAAATAGTATATTGATTAAAATATTAATCATGATTTCTATCATTAAAATAATATTTAGAAAAAAAATAATTAACCATGTAATTTATATTTGGTTTATACCAAGACAACAATAAAGTGATATATGAGATTCATTAAATGGAAGTTAATTGATATTTATTTTATATGGAAAATAATTATAAATTCAACTCAAGTGATTATTAACAAAATTTTCATTTACCATTTTATTCCAAATATCATGAAGATGTTATTAATTTATTGGAAGATATATTATTTTCATAATTATGGTTCACATTTTATTTAATTTCTTAATTAAAGTAGTGTTTTCAATGAAAATGATAATTTTAGAATCTAAGATATTGGATCTAATATTATTTCAATAAAAAAAACACATAAATTTTAATTTTAATTTTAAATGAAATGAGATTGAGTTTCAATAAAAATTAAAGTCATAATTGATTCACATAAGAATCATATATTTTCTTTTACCAACTATAAAAAGTATGGAACTATTAAATGTTCCCAGAATTAATTCAATTATTAGGGAGAAGTTGTTAGATAGAATTATTTTGGGTAATGTCAGTACATTTTCAAGTTTAATGAAAGATCTATTTTTCTCCATATTAGAACAGAATGGATGTTCATCTTGAAATAACTTAGCGGGAGGGTGAAAAATCCAATTCATTTTCAGGGTATATTATCTATATAAGTCATCATTTCATAGAATGTATCATATATATAAGAAGAAATTTGATCATGATGTGATTTGATGTTATAAATTATGGTAGGACCAACCTTAATTTCCTAATTAAAGACTAAGAACACCCAAAAGAGCACACTAGTGACCATAATGGAGAATTTTCAAATTTTGGAACATATATAAAACCAAAATAATCCTTTAAGACAATATATTGTGAATTAATTCCTAATTAAAATAAATCACCACAAATTGTAATTTAATCAATGAAATACTCAATTTAAATCACAATGATTTTATAATTTCTGACCATCTTACACCTCTAATATTTATTAAAATAATTACAAATTAATAATGGTATTCCAACAAATATGAATTTTCCAATAGTGAAAATGAACATAGTTATAATGAATCTAGAGGTGAGATTTGGATTATAATGTAAACATTATATCCATCATGTAATCGATATAGTGATTTTATAGCTAATATTTCTAGAAATCTATTACGGAATAGAAGTGTGTAGTGGTCTTTTCTTATATTAGTCTTTAATTATGAATATTTGATTCACAGAAACCACTATTTTTGAATAATTTTTGACATTATCTCCATTGAAAAAGGTTTTAATAGTTTACATAACTAATTACCATTAGAATCCAATAAACACGCTCACTATGAAAGATTCGTAGATAATACAATTTTGACAATCTTGGTAATCTATTCCCTTGCGACCACATAGATGACTTCATTTATTTTTCATCGGGTTTATACAATAGGTTTAGATGATTCCTATAAATTTTTATGATGTATATAAAGAAAAACCATGATTATAAATACAACATATAAGATTTTTTCAAAAGTATATTTTTATTTAATACATGGATGAGGTTGGATATCTATAATTTAATTAGTGATGAAAATACGATTATATGATAAGATTCATAGTGAAAGTAGAATGAATACATTAATTGGTTAAGAATATTATTGTGATTAGTTTCATTATTAATTTATTGGATAATCTTCTTGAGAAAATAATATAGGTATCCCATTGATTATAATTCAAAAATTTTGATACCATTCGTAGTGGATAAGTAAGAATCATAAGTGAAAAATTAATTGTAAGAGTTATTATGATCATTTACAAAAATGGATCGTAAATAAAAAATTTCAATTTCATCTCCATGATGGTTAGTCATATTAATTGGGTAAAAAATCCAAAACTCCATAATCATTAGTGTTGGAATAGCCTGATGGTCCAATGATCATTATACACTGTAATGTACATTTTTTAATCATATATTGAGGGAAAAGTGTGATTAAATGAAGGGAATCACATGACATTTAAAATATTACAAATACTAAATTTTTCATTTTAATCTATATATAATATTTCTTCATGTATATCAAATTTATTTCTAGGCTTCATGAATTAATTTATTCTATGAAGTAGAGGTGATCATATTTAATATAAATATAAACTTATTTATAGGAAAAATAAATGGGCAAGGAATATTAGACCATTGGATTGAACTATAACGTCCTATATATTTTGTGAGATAAGTAGTTCTATTATTAGAAAATAAAATGAAAATAAGAATAAGAATAATGTGATATAAACCATGAATTAAGAAGATGGACATGATAATGAAATTCATTGAGATTATATATCCAACAAGTGTAAAACAAATATTTTAGTTTCCTACTATCTATGTAACTATGAAGTTCAAATGGACTATGCACATCATGGTAATATCGTTTTGTGATAAAAATAGTTAATCTAATTGAGATTCTTTTTAGTTGTGATTTATTACAAACTAAAATTTACATAATGAGAAAATAATTTATTAGAATCTAAATAATGGTGACTTCCATGGACACATATAAACATATTTTTTTATTTTATGATCTAGTTAAAAGGATATCATACACATGGAAATGTCATAGAAAAAAGGTATTGTGTACGATAGGATGTTAATAGTATCAATGAATTCCATTCAGAATTCTTTACTATTCCATTTGTATTTTTTTGAGGGACTTGAGGGGTTTGAGTGATAATATTACCATACTTCAATACTAGTTTAGTCTTATGGACATGATTATAGGTAGGATAGAATATAACATATTTAGATTGGTTATAATTTTTAAAAAACTGACCATGTAATGAATAGTTGTAGTTCCCTATAAAAAATTCTATAAAAATATTGATTGGTATAAAATAATATGATGGATAATCTTGTAATTGATGATATGAACATGTTTTATAGGATAATGAGTAACATATACAATTAAGTACATGTCCACAATCATTACATATTCAATTAAATTTATTCTATAATTCCTTTTCCTATAATCATTTGGATCTTTTAACTTTAATTTTTTTAGAATTAGAACAAACTATTAAATTGTAAACTGAAACATTAATAGTATAAACATATACTCAGTATCAATTTTTTCTAATCCTATCTCATTGAAATATTTTTTTTATTTTCATGATAATCGTCACAATATTCTTCTTGAACTCTCCCTTTTCAAAACTCACCTTTAAACAATTTAATAATCATTATTACAAATGGGTTATGTAGTAAAATATTAGTAAGTTATATAAAAAAATAAATATTTTAGTCTAGGGAAAATCATAAAAATCCATAATATACATACCATTGTGGATTTCTTCATTATCATTATGGAATAAATAATTTCCAAATGATATAAAAAGTCGTTTTCGAGGGAAAAATTTGTTAACAGCCATATAA
Source organism: Viscum album (assembly GCA_963277665.1). Classification (NCBI taxonomy): domain Eukaryota; kingdom Viridiplantae; phylum Streptophyta; class Magnoliopsida; order Santalales; family Viscaceae; genus Viscum; species Viscum album. The sequence goes on from OY728143.1 coordinate 32,734,962, forward strand.
TAATAGAAAAAATATATTGGAAACTTTGTGGAATCATTGTAGTAAAATCCAATGAAACTCATTGAAAGCCATCAATGTTAAAATTCAATAATTAATTTAGTTTTACAAAATAAATATTCATCTATTATTCATTATAGTTAATATTGTTAAAATATTAAAGGGGTATTCTAATTATCATATATGAATAACATAATTTAGTAAACCTCATATCATATATGGAATAATATTATTGTCAACTTCCACACATAAGGAATTTTAGATTATTATGTAACCAACTATACAAGGATTATCATAGGACCACACTTCAGTGATTGATTAAATAACCCGCAATACATGGATTATGAAAGAACCAAAATTCATTATATCAAATTCCAAATAACCACACCCTAATGATAAATGATGAAATCATTCAGAAAAACTAGTTTATAGGAAAATATAATTTCCATTTTTAAAACAAATATTTTTTTAGAACTGAACACATACAAAGGAAAAAAATTATTTTAGAATACATATGTAAACATATAAATGAATTTTCAAATCATTATTGTGCATTTATGATTGGAATGTTAAATAATTCCATATATAATTAAATATATTCCTTACATTCTATTCTCTAAAAAAGTCAAAAAGTAACTATTTTGGAACAAAAAAATTATTTCATTAAAAATTTGATTATAATTAAAAAATTAATAAAAATCACATTTAAAAATTGCAATAGAATATTATACCACTTTATTAAAAACAATTTTATAAAACATGTAATGGAATGAAAAAGAGAGTTTTATGGAAACCTGTTTAAAAATAATTTTTAAATGAAAGTCCCGTAATACTTTTGGTAGTATTTGAATCCTAATCCCTATGTAAATATAATATATAAGAAACCGAAAATATCATTAGAATAGATATATTTTTGAAATTTCATGTCAATGGGGTCGTATATACACCTTATAAAAAATATTGTTTCAAAGAATCAAAATATGCCTCAATGAAATGAAATTGAGATGAAGTCCCTTACATTATGTGACACTCATCATGTATGTCTCTAATATTTCATATTAATAAAAAATATCTTATTTTATACATTCTTATGATCAATTTTCATGTTTTTATTTCCTTTACATCATATACTACCAATCTATAATAATTATTTTATTATTTATGTTCACATTATATATTTTTGATTATATTCAGTTCATAAGTCCAAAATAAAATAGAAATATTGAATATGGTCAAAGTTGTCATTTGTAACATCTTAGATTGGGTTCTATTCCCCAGTTCCCCTATACGGATAGCCACATGGCTCGAGGCACACTTCCATGTACTTTATAAGTCACTAACTAGTTGAAAGGGTCTGATACATCAATCATGGGGATAGTATGCCCTCTGTTGTTAGAGTAATACACTAATGAAAAATAATAAACAGTCACTGAATAATATATAATCATTACCAGAATAATACTATCATCACAAAATAACTATACTTGATATACAATATCAAAACTGAACATTAAATATTTGATGAAAAGTGTTGTTCCAAGTGTCTCAATGAAACCCCCAAAATAATGACACTGAAGGCTCCCCAATCTAATTATCAACTCATCTATAGTTACCTCATCCGTGATTCCTCCCACAACATCCAATGAAAATAGGATCATTTTTCTTATAATTCCCTACAAACATGATATCGATTTTTGTATTGATCAGGAAACCTAGGCAGTGTTTGAGTATAACTCATAAGGGAACCACAAATGGAATCTTAAAAAATATCCTATCAAAAAATGTGTATGAATTTGTACATACAATTAATTAATAAAAATAAAGAATACATTTTACATTTATTCAATTAGTCATTATTTAGCCACATAAAACCTGGGTTCTTGGGGTCACCTGAATTTTCAATACATTCTCCAGCTCCTTCCAAAGTCTGAACAATCCCCATGGGATAAAATATATTATAATACCTCTTTTACATTTCATTTTAAAACAATCATATTTAATAAAACACATAAAACATGTAATCCATTCCTACATGGGTAATGTGCACATATGGCTCTAACCTAATGGGTGAGAGTGAATCTAAATGAAGAATAATAGATTTCTAGGAAAAGTTATATATTTTCATGGTCTTTTATGTAGCCTAACTTTGAGAGCTATCATGTTCCCTAGTAATTCAAAAGATAATCTCTCACGGTCTTCCTCCATGAATGTTGTCACAGTCCGTCAAAAGTCAAAATAGAAGCTATCATAATATTCCATGAGGACTCACTTGTTTACACCATTGTTATCCCATGTGCTACTCCATCCCAACATAATCACAACCATGTGGTATACAACCAATTCTTATTTTACAAATCGTTCAGTTAATTAAGTCAAAAATTAATTTATCATACCTGTTTCAATTAATTAATTCAATGATAACTTAATCACATGAATACCACTAATTACTTCAAATAGTAATTAATCAAACCCATTTCCTTTAATTAATCCAAATATTAGGAAATAAAATCAAATTCAACAATTAATTCAAAAATTAATTAATTAAATACAAGTATATCAATATCCCCTATATAATTTTAAAATTAATTACTATAATTCATAATTGAATATTAAATAATTAATTCAGTAATTCATTATTCAAATTTATGATTCAGTATTTAATAATTAATTAAAAAATGAATTATTCCAATTCCCAAATAAATATTAAATAATTAATTCAATAATAAATCATTAAAATAATAAATTCATCTTTTGGATAATTAACACTTAATTAATTATTCAGAATCCCAAAATTCAATTATTCAATATAATATACAATTGCTCAATTAAATTACATTCCCAAATAAGTAATTCATTTAGAAATTACAATTTTTTAAATTAACCATACAAACTTAGAAATCACATATATGTAATCAATATTAAGACTATGGGATTTGAATAATCCACTACATTTCTCGATTCTTCGATGAAAAATATCTCAATGGAAATCCACAAAATTCATGGGAGTAATGTTTTAGATTGAGACTCTGATCTATATCCTAAATCTACTTAAAAAATTTTATATCATAAATCTCAATCTTAAACTAAAATAATATATATCTATCCAAAAAACTAGGTACTTATCTAACCAAAATAGATTATAATTTTCTATAAAGAAAGAGATAAGAAAGAGGAGTAATGAGGAAGAAACTATGAAGAGATCCTCTTACCAGGAGGTGCACAAATATTTGATTCAGAATTCGAATCACAATGAATGGATGTGGGGGGATTCAAATATATCAAATAAAATCAAAAAATATTAAAGATGCATTATGGTCAAATCGGTGGTCGGTTTTTGATTAAAATTTTGGTTTTGTATTTTTAAAATAAAATTCATGTTAATTTAATTCATGTGAATGGTTTTCTGGCCATGAAGACATGGTTTACTTAAATGTGTTCCAAAACTATATACCTTTTTAGGGGTCCATGGTTTCTTCTAATAGGGAAAACAGTTTCAGAAACATTATGCCAATATTTCAATTTCCTATTTTCTAGGGTTTCACGGTCTGCGGGGTTGGGGATCATATAAAGGGAAAACCATGCACATATATTTTTACAACGGAATTTCATAAATTAACCTCTAATTTTCACCCAAAAAATACGATATTAAAACAAAAATAAAATTTACTCAATAGATGGAAAATTTGTACAAGAAAATGAGCTCGAGATAATTATTGAAAAGGATGGGATCTTAAAATCTCACAAACTTATGACAAATCATCTTCAAGTTGCACTATGACACATCTCTAATAGTATGAGTAAAAAGATAGGTTCACTGAACCATCGTACATAGTTCCCTTTACCATATTCTGTACAACACAAGCAGATGTTTCTATAATACATGAACAATTAGAATAGCCTTTCCCATCAATACTTTCTCACCGTGGTCATACACATGTATCGTATGATTGTTAACAAAAACATTTATCTCAAACTTAACATAATCCACCTCAATCACATGAAAGGGTTTGAGGTGATTATAAAAATTTTGTGACATAGGGAAACCATGATTTATATAACTGTATATCAATGGAAGAGACAATCGGTATGTTTTCATCATAATTCTACCCCAAAACTAAAATTGTCCTATAAACCTACATCCTGACATGCCATATATATATATCTTGTGGTGACCCAACCTTTGAGACATATGATGAAATAAATGACCACCCATTGTAAACACATGGGGTCATCAAAGACTATTAAAATGTGACTATTGTAAAATATAATCACTATCAGTCTGTTTCAGAATCAGTAATACATATTCTAAACTATCTGAAACTAGACTTAGTCCTAAGAGTTTAGACTCAACTACCTCCATCAAATCATAGAGGTCATTTTTAGGGCCAACCCTAAGATGACTCATATGATTCTATCAATATAGTTTCTTGATAACTATTTTTATAATCAATATTCACTAGTGTCAGGTGCTTATTCAAAATAATATGAATGTAAACAACACACACTAACATCGTATCCTCAATAATGTCTAAACTAAACATTGACGTCCCATATTTCTATGTGTGGATATCAATTCTACATAAAACCAGCGTACAAAGGTTCTTTTTCTATGTCCTACCAAAAGCACAAAGTAATTAGTAATTCATTATCTGAAACTATAATAGTGTCACCCCATAATGATGAAATATCATCCTAACATGAAAATATCTAATCATCACCATTGATAATATATCATTTATAATAATGAGATGGGATACTATTGACAGTTGTTCTACAACACCCCAAATAGTATCATTCATCCATGGTGTCCCCATGAGGTCTAGTAGAAAGTCAATAGTAATGTCATCTGACATCCATTTTAGAATGAAAACCCACATTAGTAAATATACATGTTTTTATTTATCATCATTCAACTAATAAAAGTTGAATCATCATATCACGAACACTATTATTTCCATTTTCAATCTTGGAATCATAAATTTTCGTCATAGGTCACAATAGATTTTGGTCAAATGAGAATGTACCACCGATTTTAATGAATCATATTACAACATCAAATCCTCTCTCATGATCATAGGTAAAACAACATGATTCCTGATATAAATGATCTCATTATCATTAATGAACTATTATGATGTTGACTCCACACATTCATGGCTTTTACTCGAGCTCAATCACTATGGATTTTCATATCTCATGTCTCTAATAAGGTTCAAAAGTCTAGATTCAACTAAAACTGTAATAAAATTTATCTACCTCTGATTCTACCAAATAGCTAAATGCATCTCCTATTATTTTTTATCAATTTCCACTCAACACTAGACTCATGAACTACTTTATTTTTTTTGTTTTCTAGTTCAATGAATCACAAACACTATTCCCCATTCTAACAATACATGAGAGATCAAAATTTAATGATTGTATATACTCAACCCAAATCCACTAATTAGCATTCATTTCTCGTTGTGAGAATATATTCATTATGGACTTATTATCTATATAAATTATAAATCATACACCCAAATGATAATTATTCCATCACATCAAACATGCAACATTATACCAAACTCAAGGTTATGAATAGAGTAGTTTAATTCCTGTGGACTCAATTGCTGGGATCCATATTCCACAACTCTATCTTTTTACATCAATACAATACCGAGTCTGATCCCATGACCATCACAATACACTATATAGTTCATTACTTTCATGGGTATGATAAATATCAATGCTAATGTGAAATTCTTATTCAACACTTGGAAGGCCTTATCACATGATTCATACTATTCAATAATTTTCCCAATTTCAGTATACCCAAAGAATGACTAATAATCGTCCAATGTCATGGATGAACCTCTGATAATATCCATCTAAACCCAAAGAGTTTAAAATGTAACTAAATTTCTATGGTGAAATGATGAAACCCCCACATGTGCATTCTATGGAGCCACAGACACACCTTACATGGAGATTATGTGACCCTGATGTGTACCAGATCAATCCAAAGCCAACACAACAATTTCTTTGCTTATAACTAATATACTCTCAGTGTACTCAAGATGGTGTCATAGTGTTGGAAATGATTATCATGAGACTTGATGTACACCAAGATTCCATAAAAAATTAATAATGAAAAATGGTCCAGTTATAGATATAATATTATATCCATGAGGTTTATAAACACTGATGTTGTGTTCATTAACCCAAACAATATTACAATATACTCATAATGTCCTTAATTTATTTGATATCCATACTTAGTATATCACATGTTATAATTCTATGATGTTAATATCTTGGTCTCATGTCAATCATTGAGAATAAAAATGAACCTATCAGTTATTTAAATAGATCATTGATATGAGGAATATGATATTGTTTCTTTATAGTTATCTTGTCCAACATATATTATTCAAAAGATAATTGAAAAATCTTCTAATCCTTCTTGGAAAATATAACTAGTGAACCCCAATGTCATATACTTGGTTAGATTGAAATATTTTCCTCCAAATCCTCTATATATGACGTTATCTATTGAATCTATGTTTGTTCTACTATGTAATGCAGAATTTATACAATCTCAACAGCCACATTGAGATTGATAATAAATTTCACATCTTTCTCAAGTGGAAACCCATAGAATTCTTCATTAGTGTCATCTAGAAACTGATACACAAAATTTGGATGTAAATCTCATCTTACACCTACATCAAACTAAATTACACAACAAATATGATATATGAAATCTCCCAGTTTCTATCTAATTGGACCTATCCTTCCTTCTTGGATATCCAAAACTCCACAATGAATATACTTCTCAACCATCATATATTTAAATGTATTTATCCTATAATAACTGTTTATATTGGCTTGGTATGAGAAAATATAGATCGTACCCACAATTAGGTTGATTCCTGTTATGTCAATAATATATACATTCAAGAGAAAATGGTACTCTCTGATCTTGATAGAAGACCCATTGCACAAAGAGATGTCTCAAAGCCTTAATCCCATAAATGAATCTAGAATCATAAACCCTCTCCCAAACAATACATATAGGGTCAATAAATTGAATTTTTTTATCAATATAATAGAATGAGATACACTAGTATGAAATATGAGACTACAGAATATAGAATATGGAATAATAGTACCTCACATGATGTATGGACCATCTTATCTATCCACAAGTGTATGTTGAATAAAATGTAATTGTCATTCCCCTCTTACACATGATGTAGTCCAACTCCCATGAGATACATAATTATAATAATATGGGAGCTCTATCAAAAAATCACCACACCTACATCCTATTTCACATCTCCTAGTATAACTCCAGCTGTTGGGTGCAAATTATGAAGAGGACCCCCTTCTCACACTATTGTTTAATTCGGATCCTCCATTACAATCATTCAATCATGGTTTCCTAAAGAATTTTTTAGATGTCTCATATGTCTACAGCCTTGAAACTATATCGGTGGTTATGGAAAATGCTTCTAAATGTTTCTTGACCAATCACACCATTGGAAACCCATATGGGTTATGTCTTGTGTAACGTACCCACTACTGGTTTTCTTTGCACTACTCAACTATAAATTATCTTAATTTTGATTCCCACATTCAAATGTATCACCCCTTTACTAAGGAGAAGAAACCACATTTCCACCTCTAGAACAATCATTGGTGTTCCCAAAATATATGAGATCATATTCACCACCTCTAGAAACGTCTTTAATATGAAGATATTTACTATGAACATATTTTCACATTTAAGACCATACTAAATCAAAATTTCTACTATATCCAAATCACTTCCCAATGATGAATGAATTCACTTAAAATCTATAAGGAATCCAGGACTGTTAATCATGAATAGACACACCTCAGTCAACCATATGAAAATAACTACCTCTCTCATGTCTCACTGTGTCAGAATAAACATGTTCCATGATCTTCTATTGAATTACATTACATTCCAAATCATTCAGGTATCCATCCTGATTATATATGTCCGACCATCAATTATCATAGACACATGACATATAGAATTCCAATTTTATTACCTTCTCATAATTAGTCTCAATGTGGTCATGTATTGTCTGGATAGACTCAATCCATAACTCAGATCCCTCACATCCACTTTATCTAGTAAATGTTAATGGGTGATGTAAGTAGAACTCCATCAACATAACTAACATGCTTTCCCCAACCCACACTGGGTATATTTCCATAAATTTCTTAAAGCAATCAAATTTATCTCAGAACTTCTCTGCTACATCCTTAACTAGTAGTTCTAGGGCCATAGGTTCTACTAATGGTGGATAATCTACATCCAAATACTTCTCTCATCATCTAAAAAGGATCACTATGGAGTAATATCTCTAAGAATACACACAAAAGTCATAGAAATCATAAAAAACATTATCAAATTTATATAATAGGAAAATCTACACAAGTAAAATCATGTTGTTTCTCAAACCTTACCACATGGTAAAAACTAAGGCACTATCACTACTATTAGCCTTATTATACACATATCCAAGTTCGCAAGCGTAAAAACATTATAATTATTAATCTTCCACTATAAATCCCTAAATTCAAATTTATCATCATTTTACAATTTTCAATTTCGCATTGGGTACCATTTTCAATTAAATTTCATAAGTAGGGAGAAACTCTTCATGCCAAACAACTTACCCAAAACCCATTTTCACATTAATGCCTAAAGATGACACATTTCACAAAACAATCCAAAGTACTTAGAATGATGCCTGCATACTAAACTCTAATTCATTACAAAACCAAGATTCATAACATATACAATATCATAAAATCTCTAAAATAATAATAACATCACATAACATGTGCATATCCTGTGATGAAATAATATCCAACTCTAACAACACCCAAAAATAACAGAAATATAACCATTAGTACATGGGTTTACCACATAAATAGGGATCCATCTCCCATGCATGAGATCATTTCCATGGAATGAATTTCCATAATATCATTTTTACCTTTTACCAAATAGTAAAATAGAAGAAAGGAAATGATAATTTGGCTCTAATACCCATTTATAATTTCCAAGCATAGGTGCCACCCCATGATGTCCTGAGTCAGACCACCACATGTCCTCAATAGTACTACCTAGTATGTTATAGGCTACTAAATATGATTTAGGGTTTTCTATATTAATCATGGAGATAATTTACCAACTTTTAATAGAGTAAAAATCTTATGGAAAATAGTAAAAAATAACTAAATAACATATAATCATAACCATGATAATACTAGTATCAAAAGATAAAAAAATGAAATAATTAATTAATAATGGGTCGTATTTATGCCATGATAAACTATGTTCTAGGTGTCACAATAGAAATAAAAAATTAAATACACTTCAAACTCCCCCAAGAAGGTCCCAAATCATCTCTATTTCGATCATAAATGCATCATCTAAAATCAACCATCTAACATTGGGACATTGCCCTTACCTTATCATGGAAACAAGAGGTCCACATGGGTACTGATCTGGTAGACCGAGTATAGTGTGAGTTCAACTTAGTAAGACACCTGAAACGATGTCTATGATTAAATATAGTTAATAATGGTGTATATAGTTGTGTGATTAATAAAATAAAAACTATAAATTAAAAATTTTAAATTTATTCAATTAATCATTTTTTATTTGCATGGCACTGGGATACTGAGGACACCCAAAGTCTTAATACCATCTTCATCTCATGATATTGTCTTAATTATCACCAACCAATATCAGTTATCTAAATCCCATTATTACCATTCATTATCATAAATCATATCTATTAACATTCATACAACTTATAAATCAATTTTCACATATTTCACTATGGTGAATGGTATAATGTGACATAGACAAAAGGAAGCATTATTTCAATATATGAATGGGTAGAGGCTCTCATTATAATCTTTGTGGACCATCTCAAAGAGAATTCATTGTCCCTTATAAATAAAAAAATAATCACTGAGGTTCATTCTCCCTAAATAGTGTCAATGTCCTTCAAGAATAGATATGTATGCTCTCCTAGTCTTCCTCGGGTTTTACCTCGCCCACACAAAAGATAACCCATGTCTTACTCAACACCATCATAACCACATCCATGTGACATAAAAACAATATCTTTTTCACAAATCATTCCATTTGTTAATTAAAATTTTAATTATTCCAATAAATTCATTAAATTAATTTAAATGATAATTCATACAATCCAAAATATTAATATTAAATAAATAATTAGTGATTTTTCCAATTATAGAGTACACTATTTTGTCGATTTCTATTAAATTTTCTCCCAAACATACCCCATGGTAAAACCAAAATGAAATGCACAAAACACAATGAAAATATGTACCTGTAAATGAGTGCAAGAAAAATCTAGAAATGGTCAGTATCATACATCAATACTCTAATATCTGAAAAATGATATTTTTTACAAAACTGGAATTATTATAATGTAATTATGATTTTAAATGATTCCATTAAAAATGGTTATGAAAAATATTAGATGTTATAGTCATGGAAGAGATAGGCATATGTACACATGTGAGTCTTTTCAATATTTCAACAATCATTATTAGATTAAAAAGAAAATTATTTTATCATTTCATAATGTTTATAATATGATATAAATAATATTATTTGGTTATATATATATATCATCAGTGTGATTTGGTGATGAAAATATAATCATATTGCTTTGTGGAGGTGTGGTCTACATATACTCATGAATGACCATATTTTTTTATATGTATGGAATGATAAGAAGATAAATGATATATTATCTTTTGATAATTATAAATGTGTCCTTAATATCATATATTAACAATAAATCCATCATTATAACCACTTTTAACATATGGTGATTGAAAAACAATCATTGGTTAATGAGTAGGGAGTTTACCAAACACATGAATGATTGTATAATTTATAATTTGGTGGAATATGATATAGATATAGGAGAATATATTAACATAATGGAATCTATTCATATATATGATATGTTTCTTAATATTTTATTATTGTATGATATGGTTTTACGGATGTTCAATAAAATAAAATTTAATACAATTAGATAAAAATTATACTTCTTCTTTAGAAACGAACTTTTTAAAAAAAATATTGTAATCATAAATATAGGAATTATTCCTAATTAATAACCTCTACAATGAGTGTATTAATTCTAGGTGGGTATTTGGATATTGAATTTCAGAATGGAATTGATTTTAATGTGTAAGGAATTGGTAATAAGCGGATCCCTTTTATTAGAGATGGGAGGGGCACTCTTGATATTTCAAAAAATAGTATATTAATATAAATGAATTTTCAGTTTCTAATTTATCCAAAGTGAGTAATTCGTATGATACAATGATTATAGGAATAATTCACCTCATACAATAAAAATTATTCATTTGTAACTACATTTATTCCCTCATGTTTTGGATTTGACCACATTAACTTTTACTATAACAACATTGATTTTTACTCTGTCCTGAAAAATATAGTTATTATAAAGTGAAAATTTATGAATAAAAAGAACATGGTTGATATGATCAACATTTTCAAAATACATTTGAAAATTTTAATATTTTTAGGAATTGTATATCATTTAATATTGTACTATTTATAATAAAATAGACATAATTTCATTTTTATAACTATTCATTATATTGATATTTTTAATATAAACAAAAAATAAAATAATATTTTTTTATAATCCTAAAATTTCATGGTCATCTATAAAATTTATTGATAACTTTATTAATCATAAGTTGTATTTATTTTATTATTTTATATCATTTATGTTATTTTTTATTAATTAAATATATATTGTTTTAGTGTTGTGTATGTAGTTATGGTAATTATTTCTTTTCTATAAATTCTAAAAAAATCACATATTGAAAATATATTTTTAATTTAATTTAATATTCATATTTGAACATATCTATGAATAATATCATATAAAAAATATAACACATATTAAAAAGAAGACTGTCAAATGATTTACATTTCTTTAAAAAAACAAACAATAAAGGTCATAATATAATCTAGGTGGCCCTAAAATGTCCTAAATTCGACCATTGGATTATTATGGTAAATTATTACTCGTCTATAAAGGTATATGTAAGTGTTGATTCATTTAATAGGTCCTATTATTTCATTTTTACACTAAATTATGAAATTCAACATTTACTATGGTGATAAAAATTTATAAGGATGCTATTAATATTGTTCAAAAAGAAAAGAGGCAAATTTAAGAATGATGTACAGGCTAATTCCAAAAATGGAATCAATTTCTCAATATTTAAAAACTATATGTTTCATAATTTATTTTTAAATTAATATGAAAAATGCAATGAAAAATAGTTTCTTTGGGAAATAAAGGCATTTTTAAATTTATTTTTTTATACCAAATTCGAGAATAAAGATTATTTAAAAAATTAATAATGTTATTATTTTAAATTAAAATTAAAATAATAAATATGAAAAAAATAATTTTAATTGGTAATTATTTTAAAATAAAAAAATAACAAACCGACTACGTTTTCCACATGAACAATGCTATGGGCCGATTGACACTAGATCATATTTGCACCCCCCCCCCCCACATCAAAGTGTCCCGAATAGTAGTTATTGTATGATTTGGTTATAGTTGGGATACTATACACTAATTTGGTGATAAAAATAGTGGTCTATAAAAATATATAACATAGTGAAATTGAAAATAACAAAAATGGAAGCAAAATACACTAACAAGAGGGCATAATCCTGGTGAAGCTGTAATAAATAAACTAGCCAAAATGCTAAACATAATTTTAAGATGTCAAAAATTTCAAAAGTGGTTATAAAACATAGTAGACCAATGGGTTGCTCGTGATTTTCTATATCAGTACATAAAATAAGCATTCAAAATAAGAATGAAAATTCCAAATTGATGAAAGAACCACCATGACCTCTTTCCATCTGTAAAATGAAAATGGTACCATTCTAATCACCATGGTCCAACTCTAGATCAAATTCCCTTTCATGATACTGTATCCCCAATTTCTATAAAAATCCTAAGGAGACCTTGTGGGTTTCTAGAATGAACTCAGTAGTCCAACACCTATGTGTTTTATCTTAGATCAATAATAATTAATGTTTATGGTAAATATAAATAAAAGAAAATCCATATTATTTCATTAGTAATTTACCCACATCCCCTATTCTTAGAATCCATAAGTTCTTGTGTACCTACAACACAAAAAACTAGTATAACATTGAACATGCACACCTAATTATATATATTGTATAGACAACATTTATACATATCTTTAATTTCAATAGTGAGGATCCATGTCATAATTCCCAAGTCATACCCAAAAAAATCATATTTCATGAGCCCTTGGGATTCAACTATAATCATGTCACAAACATCTCTTATCATCAATTAGATATCTAGATTCTTAAAATACATCCCAAAAAAACATCTCATGTCCCTTAGGCCACAATCAAAATAGTTCCAACTTAATCATTAACTCGACATACCAAGGGAAAAAATATTAATATTCTAATAAATAAACATTATCTCCTAAACACCAAATGTTTCAAAGAATAATGATTTTTATCATCCAATTATCTTTAATCAATATCCTCATGAATAACGATGAGACACAGCCACAATCTAATGATCTCAACACCAGCATACAATGGTATATCACAATCCATTTTCATTTATATGTAAATCAAAAAATACAGATCTTATGGTTCATACCATCCCCTATGTCATGTAGTTTATTGGGGACTCAACCAATAATAATTGGTCAACCCAACACAAACTAATTCCTATATGTGCACTTAGAAATCCAAAAGCACATCATCAACCTTCGCTGATAATCAATTACAATCATAACTGAAGCCACATCATCCAGACCATCATTCCCCTATAACCATGTTTCTAAATACTCATCTAAATGTCATTAAAGGTCTTAAGATCCATTAAATCATCCTTATGAACTCATCACCTTAAATCCAAATGACCATGTTGCCTTAACTTGGGGGAGAACATGACCCCATATATCATGGTCTCTACACTCCACTGGATGACCTTGTTGTGTCACTCTAGGTAGGGAAAATCACCACAATCACTAGGAATATCCCAAATTGAGATGGTAAAACCAAGTAGTAAATATTAACAATTAATTTAATTAATTAATCAATGTTTTAATAAATTTATATCTATATTCCAAGACCCTTACCTAACATTACCATTTTTAGTGGAGAATTATAATTCCCAAATGAATCTAGTATCTTCTTCCAAAAATTTCAAATGCTCAAATTAATTAACTATTGTGTCACTAATAAAAAACACAAAGGAATATGTAGTATAGAAAACCCAAAATCGTATAATATTATGAAGAAATCATAGAATAACCTACATTATACTCATAGGCACTCACATGTCATATATCAACCTCTAACTGAGACCAAAACAAGTGGAACCAATATTTTAGAAGAACAAAAATAATATAGGTAAAATTATCTCACATGGATTTATTATTATATATAGAATCATATATATAGATGGAATAAAAGAGGGTTAAATAACTAATTGGTTATATTCTAATGAGACTAACGAAACACAGATCGATGCTTGGATGAAAAATATCCTAAGTACCCAGGAAATGGAGAAGAAGAATGGGGGATCTAATGTTGTACAAGACATGATAGAGAATGAAAGAGGAAGAAAAGAAATATAAGAAATGGTGAAATCCATAATTTCACACAAATAAAATAGCCACACCATTTGTTTATATTTTTTGGATAATCATGATCCAACTGTGAAGTGATCACTGACCATGAATCAAACTCACACAACCTATGCACAAATTTTTCCAAACCATGTACATGCCGTATGATTCCCATATGTTATGAATTGAAAAGGGTCTTTCATAACCATGTGAACCCACATAAAATTATTTTCTATCCAATTATATTGTCATAGGTGGTCCACATGAGTAATCATGGGAGGTCGTATGGTTTTTTCAAACATTGTAGATCTATTTATTGATTTCCTAAAATGATGTTTTAGGTTCTGATTCTCAATAAACACACCAAAAAATCTAAAGACCGTTAATTTCACTAAAATCCATTCAAAAACAAGGACATGGGTCAATAAAACTATTATAATTTTGTTCTTATGGTCAATATAATATTTTTAAAACTATCCAAACTCGAAATTTCAAAATAGATAATGATTCATGACCTGCTCGAAACCCTTGGACGTTATAGAATATAAAACATTACATAATTGATCCTCTCCTTATAATGTATTACCTAGAGGTGATAATGAACATAAATATATCATCTACATAATATTTTCCTTCATGGGTCTTCATCCATATGATTAATCCACTTCATTCTCTCCTGGTCATAAGAGATACCTACCAGTTCACTATGTATCCAAACAACACTTTTTGATGGTCCACTGACCATCACAAGACTCAAAATTCCACCCATGATGCATCATCATTCATTAACACCACAAGGTTATAAAATTAGCTATAAGTTTTACCTGACATACATCAATCCCCAAATGTCATTAGATAGCCATCTCATACCAATTCAATACATGAAACTCATCCAAAACTGCAATTCATTAGTGCCCATAGATCCTACATCTCAAAAGATGTCTCAAATAATATTTCATTATATATATATATATTCATGAAAATCCTAGTACCAAATCAATGTAACATCATACATTTCCTAAATAAAATAGATTCCCAAATTCCTATTCAGCTCATATATATATATATCACAAATAATTAAATATTCCGACATACAACCCATTACATGGTTAGTCCAAAAAAATACCCATGCACCCCATGCACAAGTGGTGGCCATTAAAAAAAAATATATGGTCAGGCTAATAATCATGACATACATGTAATAATAATTGTCTCCACTACCCAATCACACCATGTAATATCAATTTCATTCACATAGCATGAAGCACAAATACTAGAGTTAGGACCTCCCTGTGGGGGAGAAATTGATATCGAAAAAACCCCCACTATTGAATGTCTCTATCTCTGCCAAAACCTCATCATGTAGCTGAATCCCAGCTAACCACTCATGGTACTACTCTTGGTATGAACTCAAATACAAATGTCTTCTCCAATCCTTAGATCCTAGACATCTGATAAAAATTCATGCAGAACCTCTCTAGATGTCCCGTCTTACCACTCTACCAACTCACCTTCAAAACACAATCATAGTAGTTCTGAACATTCCCTATTTGCCTACACTAGAATAATAAAGTTTATGACCCACTCCATGGTGATCTTCCTTAATCTCCATGTAGTATTTCCAACTAATATTCTTCATGGACCCACTTCATGCTTCCTGAATCATCACTGCTTATATCCTTTAATGACATCACCTAGATCAAATATTAATGGTCTTAAATGTTTCCCTCATCTATAAGCTCCAAATTTACCCCATCAGATTAAAATATAATCATGATGAATTTGACCTCTACCATAATGTAATTCCATAATCCAACCTTGGAATGACGCACCATGGAAATTTCATCTCCTACCATGGAATGTGAGAAATGGGACAATCCTTAAAAGTTCACTACATAATCCATGACATATTTAGCCATAGTAGAGATTCATGAACACATGAGCTCTTAAAACCCTGAATGAATATTGGAATTAGTGATCAAGGAGCCTACAATATATAATAATCTATGACAGTCCCTTATGTATGACTACAATAACCATTATGTTTCACACCTGGTTAGTTGGTCCAATAGGATTGTACATCTTTAGCTTCCCCCTATAACCGTGGGTGTTTTGTGTGTACCAGAGGTAGAATAGACTGACTCAATCTAGTTATTTTATATACAAGGTACACTATTCGATTATAATAGTAGTGGTTTTTTTATAATAACTCTATGGTCAGATGATCTAAATATGGATAATCTCCATAACCTCCCTTGTCAATACCCAGTATGAACATAATTTGATAATCGTTGAGTTTCTAATCAATCCTTGTACAATGATTCCATCTGATATAAAATACCCACATGTACCAGGGCATTTTCTTATAGATCATGATCCTCCAAACCCTCTGCTGCCTTATCTCAACCATTAGTGGGAAAATCGCATGCACAATCATGTGACACTATATCACCACAACATTGACACTCCCTTAGAATCTGTCAAGTTGGATTCATGTTGAATATCTATCATGATTTTGAAATAGTGATAATATATATATATATATATATATATATATCTGTGTCTGTGTGTGTGTGTCACCTAAATAATTATGTAACTAGATTCACAGTTCACTTCCCTCACACTCCCCTACCATACAACGTCACCTGACATGAAACCTCATGGACCCTTACATATCCTTATGTGTGTTAGGTATCCTATATAATGAAATATCATGGACACCTTTCAACCCATCTCAGATTCATGAATCACATATAATCTTGAGTCAAGGACCTTTTCCAAAACATAACCGAGTTGGGAAATAAATATCATGTATTAATATGAGGAAGAATAACATAATTCCACCAAAGAATCCATATAGAGAGACAATGTTTAGATTATTAGATGATACTTTAAGCATATCACACCACATTACCATCCATGTCTACTCGTATCGGACATAGTACCATGTATATTACTGGTGTATAGAATCACATTAAGATAACTTTTTAACCACATGCCAAAAATGGATTAATAGAATTCAACCAAAAGAGGATATGTAGGAAAACACTCTTTAGATTAGTTGTGGAAAATTTAGAGAGGCAACCCCCTATTAGAAAAATCTAGTTTTTCAATTAAAATAAAAAGAAAAAAAATCATATAACCCTATGTTCTTATCATGATTCACAGTCAAACCTACATTTCCATATCAGGATAACTGTAAAATCCCATTTAATTTATAACATTCATGCCCTAGTGTTCCACATATGGTAGAAATTAGTAAATAATAATATCACAAAGTGTATCATCAATTCCCCTAACATTGAAAATTGGTATGTCCACCATTATTTTTTCCATTGGTTCCTAAACACTGGCTCTGTATCCATTCAAAACTATATCTTAATTTCTAATCTATCATATCCTAAAAACTATGTATAAAAAAGAAAAGAAAACTCCCCCGATTTAATTTGTTGCATCCCAAAAATGTTTTCCATGTTAATAGTGATTTGCCCCAATTAGACACTAGTGCATAGATATACCACATAATATGCCAAAGACTATTAAATAGTACATACGGTCAGATTAATTGATATTGGGGACACTATACCCCAACATCATCATATTAATAGTGGTAAATATATATTTTTAACAGATCTAAAATTTTTAAAACAATAATATAATCATAGTAAAAACCCATCAGAAGAAAAATCAACTAGAAGTAGTAATAAATATAGAATCCAAATTATTAAACATCATTTCAAGATGGTAAAAATGACACAATAGTTCTTATAAAGAAGTATAAATTAAGTTCACAAATGGTTATCTATATCAGTATTTATATGGAATAAGAAAAACTCTATAAGGAAACACTATCATGATATAAGAAACACCATAGTTCCTTTCCATCAATCTCAAGAAAATGGTAATAATCTAATCACTATGGTACCACTCTCGACCCAAATCCATTATCTTATCTCAAATACATAAATTTTACACATGTTTTGAGGGGGCCATATAGGGTGTGAATATTAACTTATTAGGCCACCTCCAATGTGTTCTTACCTAACATCAATTATTATTTATATGTATTATAAACCAAAATAAAAGGAAATGAACTTAGGTTCATTAATAATTTCACAAAATCACTTGGTCTTAATAGCCAAATGGAAGCTTGTACCTACATTTTCTAATACCATAAAACTCATAAAATGTTCCCCAAATTATATATATGGAATAAACTACATGTTTTGATTTAAAGAATTCCATTTAGGAGGATCCATGCCTTGAAAAGCAAGGAATACGATGAAAAAGATTATATATGGTAAACCCTCAAGTTCCACCTGTAATAATGTCACTATCTTATTTTTTTATCAATAGGATACCAGATGTCTAAAAGGAACACTTAAACAACAATTCGTAGTCCCCTTAAACCACTTTATTAATAGTCCTCACCATATTGGTTTCATGATATCCCAATAAATAATGATATATATCTCCAAATAAATAAACTCTATCAGCTAAATAGCCAACCCCTCGAGGGACTAAAGTGTCCATCTTCCAATGATCTTGTCCCAACAAACTAATGTATCAAAATTAAAATATTCTCCTAAATTATAGTCTTAAAACCATAAACCAATGGATCATCACCATCCATGTAGCTTTCTATGTTGTACATGTCCAACGTATCTGATAGTCAACACCACCCTCTATGTTTTTTATCATTTGGTGGCATCCACTCATAATAAATGCTCAAAACCCACTCAATTTAGTGATATCTATGTGTCCATGTCTCTAATTGAATGTCATCCAACCATCATAACCTAATTTAAAACATATTACACTGCAAACCACTATGACCAGGTCAGTAAATATTGATGGTCAACAACATGAAATGTCCTGAGAGACATGACACTATCCAAATGGCGTTGTTACCTCAAATCCCAATAAAAATGTTAATTCAACATAGTGACCAACATCAACCCTTAAATTTTTGGTGAAACACTTAACCAAAAGACTATGTCACTTATATCAATGTGATCTACATCACCCCAATCCTAAGATCAAACATATCACGTTCCCATAGAAAAAACAATACATATAAATTATTCAATGTTAATAATGAAGAAAAACAATCCAAGCATGCATTGGATTTTCCTCACCCCTTACTCAACATAACCATTAATAGTGAATTAGAAGAATTCCAAATGAAATATCATAAAATTTATTGAACAATTTAGAGTCATTAATTAATTAATTAGTTCTCACTCAATCAACAAAACTTAGAAAAGTTTCAACGCACCTGGAAAGAAATTTAAAATTACATATAAATCTAGTCACCATTTAAATTATACACATATTAACACTCTTATCTATTATTGGACTCTAAATCACCTCTAAATAAGATAAATCATCCTTTTGGATGAACACTAAAAAAATTGGGATTAATATCTCAAAAATATATACCATTCCATATGTACAAATAAACAATATATTAATGAAACATGACTAAATCCCTTACAAATGTTCTTACATAAAGGCTGATAGATCACATATAATAGGTCAGATGATGTATATCCCATGGAATCAGAAGGAATAGATGATGAATGGGAGGATACACTACATAATGAAAAATTATGGAGAATGAAGAAGGAATGGAAATATAAGAGAGGGGAAAATCAATAATTTCACTCAAATAAATGACCAGAATGGTTATCTAACATTTTTTTCCTAACCATGTTCTAACTCTGCATTAATAACTACCAATGAACAACACTCGCATGGAATAGGAACAATGTTTTCTAAACCTTTAATCGAACACCGGGTTTCCCTCTAAAAAAACTATATAGGTGTTCTCACCATTGTGGGTCACCACATGAGTGGTTTTTTAAAACATATGGAGTGTTATAGGTCAGTCACAATGTTACTCAATGGGGGTTCTATGTCTTTATCCAACCATGTGACTTTTTTTTCCTTTCTTGAAATGGATCTTCTAGAGTTTAACATTCTTGGGACTCACTTGAAACCCAAAGGAACGTGCTTATCCTTAGACCCCAACTGAAAAGGTTGTCGGCAAATATATCTATCAAAATTTGGTTTGGAAGAAGACGTAAAATTTACCATGCTCACTAAACTAAAAAATTCAAACATTTTTAGTGTTTTTATCCATATCCAATACTATAATAATTACAATAGTTTTTTATTAAAATAATTAATTTACATTATTCATTCAAAAATAAATATTTTTTGAAAATTGAAGATATCTCATTTTAAGGTAATAATGAGATTATAAGGCCCCAGCCTTAAACCTTACATAATATTGAATTAAATGAATAATTCACATTGAGGATCTTTTCAGGTTTAGAGATTTAGGTAATTAGAACATAACTATTACATCTTAAAAGATTACAAAGTAGACACTTCTACTAAGTTTCCATAAAATAAAAACTCTTAAAAAGAAATATGTCTAGATTCCATGTTTTAGATAGCATGAAATTCCCTTGATCCCATCCTTGGCCTTATTCGACTTTAAGTCATGTGAAAAACATTTTGAAAAAACATGGGGTGAGCATAAAAAGCTCAGTAAGGGATACAAAAAGAATGAAAACTGTTAGTTTTTCAAACATCAAGTAAACCATGTATACTATATCAAAGTAATACCTTCACCTTCATGAAGTAGTAAAAAAAATCTTCACTGAATAAAGTATCATTACTTACCTTTTTATAACCAAAGGATTACCATAAAACCCATATAAAGAACACATAGAATATATAAAGGTAACATGGGACATAAACATACATAAGTGGAATAACCATACGGTTTACTTCCACACATATCACTTAATGGAATAGCCATACGGCCAATTTCCATACATAATTAATGGAATAGCCATACGGCCGACTTCCATACCCAATCCATTGGAGGTTATAACATAACCACCCGTCCTGGTATTCACGGCACCACCCGTCATATGGTTTATAACGTAACCACCCGTTAAAATGTTCAAGTACCAATATAAAATCATAAAACATAAAACCAATATAAAGGAAAGATAACATTTCCACATTTCAATCACAATATATCATAAATATATTGACATAATAGAATACTTTATCAAAACCATTTTCAATACCAAAATACATAAAAGAGTATTTGGTATTTATTTTATTTTAAAAACAATACGGCTTGTTGAGGAAGCCAAAGACCAAATAATACTCGCGGCGGCGGAAAAATTCATTGTCACCGCGTACGTTAAAAAAAAATTCCTTTTTGTCGTTTAGTAAAATGCTTCGTAGAAAAAGATTCCTTTTGTATAAATGTAAAAGTCAAAGGAGTTTATACACCGTAAAAAAGAGAGTTGTGTATAAAACGAAATATGCCTCCATGAAAGGAGATTGAGACGAAGTCCCTTACCTCGGGTCCGACTTGACTCGATCGTTCTTTAACGTCCTGAATAATAAACTTGAGTTAATTTATACTTGATTAAGAACCTTTTTAAAGTTTATTATTCCTTTTATATCACTTATTTCCATGTTATAAACATTATGTAACCATTTATGTTAATAATGTTTGTTTTGTCAATATTTGGTTCTTAAGTCGAAAGTGGACTTCTTACAATTACATATTGTTCATGTGGTCAAAGGTTCTTTATATCCAGAATGAAATTCCCGATTTGGAAATCATATGTATCATATATATCCAGCATATACATGAATTTATAATATTACATAATCATTTAAAGGTGAGAAATGAAATGCACCGTTCATGGAGACGGTAAGCCGTACGTACGCATGAACGCTACTTTCATTTCTTTGTAATATTAATGGATTTAAAACTAAATAAGAGGTATGTATATATTAATTCCATAATTATATTCTTCATTTAGATATATCATTCATTATATATATCCATTATATACATGTACTTTTAATAGTACATTACATTTGGGAATAAGAAATGAAATGCACCGTTCATGGAGACGGTAAGTCGTACGTACGCATGAACGCTACTTTCATTTATATCTCATAATTTAATGGAAATAAATAATAATGATATAGAGGTATATTATAATTCCAGTATAACATCATATATAATAACTTTAAATCCATCCTTTACACGTCCCACATATGGCATTAACGAATCACATCACTTTTAGGGGGCGGTAGTCCGCACTTCCTTAAATGAAGATATCGTGTTTACCCATAATGGAAACCATAAAGGTATTCCAAAAATGAAAAATACTGAATCTTAAAGAAAACATAAACATATTATATATCATATATAAAAATAGTGACATCATAATGGCCACCCTTGAAGGTTTTAAATGAGTATTGAACAATCATCGTTTCGGGAGACAGAATTTCGCCATCCACGGAAACCGTATGTTCTTTAACCATTTGATGTAGTTGTGTGAGAGTGTAGCTCAAATAAATATTATAACAACATCCTATTATATTGAAGATTCTGGTGTTGTTACAAAAGAAGTAAATAAAAAGAGTTTAGAGGGTTGGAGAATCAAAATAAAACAAATGAACAAGAGAGAATGAATTACCTTTAAAAGTGTAACTCCCTTTTAATTTGAGCCTAAAGGCTTCCTTTGAAAGTATTCCGCCCAAAGGGAATCCTCTAGGATGAGAAGAGGTATGTGGAGAGAGTAATTGGGCAGGGGTTGGCCGAGCCAAAGGCTTGAGAAGTGTGTGAAATGGGGAAGAGGTGGGGGCCTTTTATAAGAGGAGAGGAGGGGCACTTTTGGAAAGTAAAGAAATATTACTTTATTTGAACATGTGTTTCTGTTTCAAAAGGTCCCACATTGATATAATTCCTGGATAAGGTGATAAGGATTCTAAATCCACTCATCCAATAAGGTTTGGACACGTGTAGTTCATAGATATTACATTATATTTCCCTTTTAGTTTAATCGTTAAATAATGATGTCATCACTGCATCATTATGATGTCATAAATAATTTAATTTATTTAATGTCTACAAATTATAAAAAATTTACTATGATGTAGGAAATATTTTTAGCTTTCCAATGAATATTTATAATCAAAAATATTACTTGTATAACCCTACTTAAAAATTGTTTTAGTAAAACATATCATGTTTGTGTCAATTTTACTTTTCCATTAAATAGAAATATATTATTGTCATTTTCCGACTATAGTGGCTCCATGGGGTCCCCAAGTTGGCCCATGGCTTGTCTTGGTCGGCCATGACACAACCAATAAGGTTGGGACATGTGTCTAGGTCATTTCATATTATTAAAGCATTATTTATAACTTAAACTACACTAATTACCACTAATCGCGATTATGAACTTAATAAGTTACTATTCACCCAAAAATTATTTTAATCTCATTGAACCACATTTTACTTATTAATGACAACCATGTTTGTTGGATTTTCAAAATTCAGTACACATTAGTGGTAAACTTTCATCTAACTGAAAAATCAGTTTGCTTTATTACCACTTAGTGGTTTCACTATTCATCAAAAATTGAAGTTTTTCAGAAAATTACAAACAATTCACCCTAAGCTATATTTGATATTCCGAATTCAAAAATGAAGTCCATTTTAAAAAATTCAAATCATATAAGTCACATTAATTAATTTAATAATTAATTCCCGCTGCCAGAGCAAATAGCATGTTTTTACAAAACAATAAGTATCAAAAGATTGACACCAGTTTAAGTCTAATTTCAAACTGAAATTGATTCCAATGACCACCATTGCATAAAATGGTAAAAATATATTCTAATTTCACTTCAAAACCAATTCAAAACATAATCTAATCACATAAATAAATTAGATTAAAAAGTAGTTTTGATGTAAAATGCAGTATTTTTCACTATTCATTAAAAAATGAACATTGTCAGAAAAAATACCAAAAATTCACACAAGGTAGATTTTGATGTCTCAATCATAAAGAATAAGTTTATTTTGACAAACATAGTTTATAAAATTGTCAAACGATAGATTCAAAAATGGTTTGCCATCAAAAGGCAGTAAAACAATCTTTTAAGAATATTAGTGTATTACATGCATAAGATTGAATTTATTTTCATTTTAAGCCCCTATAACACTATCTTAATCATTAATAGACATAGATAAAAATATCTATTAATCATTACTTACTTGGGATGTTACATCCTTCCCCCCTTTAGAAAATTATGTCCCCGCAATTTATTTACTTATCGAATAAATGGGGGTACTTATCCCTCATTGCATTTTCAGATTCCCATGTTGCCTCTTCAATCATGTGGTTTTTCCAAAAAAACCTTTACCTACATAATCACCTTATTCCGTAACACTTGCTCCCTGTGGTCAAGAATCTGGACCGGTTGTTCCTCATAAGATAGGTTCTCTTCCAGCTGAACTACCTCTGGACTCAAAACATGAGATGGATCTGGCATATACTTTCTCAACATCGAAAGGTGAAAAACATTGTGTACCTAAGATAAACTCGGAGGTAAAGCCACTCGGTATGCAACTGATCCAACTCTCTCCAGAATTTCGTATGGTCCAACAATCCTTGGACTCAACTTTCCTTTCTTACCAAATCTCATCACGCTTTTCCAAGGAGAAACCTTGAGAAAAACATGATCACATACCTCGAAAGATAGATCCTTCCTCCGGTTATCTGCATAACTCTTCTGCCTGCTCTGAGCTGTTCTCATGTGTTTCTGAATCAGCTGAACTTTTTCTGCCATCTCTTCTACCAATTCTGGTTCCATCAGCTTCCTTTCACCCACTTCATTCCAAAATGCTGGAGTTTGACACCGCTTCCCATATAATGCCTCAAATGGTGCCATCTGTATACTAGAATGAAAACTGTTATTATATGAAAATTCAACCAAAGAAAGATGTTGGTCCCAACTTCCCTGATAATCCATCAAACAAGCTCATAGCATATCCTCCAATGTCTGAATTGTTCGTTCTGACTGCCCATCTGATTGAGGATGAAAAGCTGTACTAAAATTTAATTCAGTACCCAAAGACTTCTGAAGGCCTTTCCAAAACTTAGATGTGAACCTGGGATCACGATCAGATATAATGGAGAGAGGAACTCCATGTAACCTGACTATATATTTAAGATAAAAACGGGAAAGTTGATCTAGAGAGAAAGTATCTTGTATAGAAACGAAATGAGCAGATTTGGTCAAACAATCAACAATAACCCAGATTGCATATTACCTCGAGATGTCCTCGGTAATCCCACAACAAAGTCCATGGATATGTTTTACCATTCCCACTCTGGCACTGGTAAAGGCTGAAGCATCCCTTTCGGTAACAGCCGCTCTGCTTTAACCTGTTGACATGTCAAACACTTCACAGTAAAATCACCAATGTCTCTTTTCATTCCATCCCACCAGTAATACTCCCACAGATCACTGTACATCTTAGTACTGCTAGGATGAACTGAAAACGGGGAACTATGAGCCTCACATAACAACTCATTCTTCAACTATGAATCACAAGGCACACATAACCTCTTCCCAAACCTCAAAACACAAACACAAACATATCCAAGAACTCATGGAAAATTTCATTCATAAGGTCCATGAATATAGCAGGTGCATTGGTTAACCCAAAAGGCATAACTACAAATTCCTAATGGCCATATCTAGTATGGAACGCAGTTTTCGAAACGTCTGCTTCTTTTACTTACAACTGATGGTACCCCGACCTCAAGTCAATCTTCAAAAAATACTGAGCTCCCTGGAGCTGATACCACTTCATTCGGTGGCCCAACATCTGCTGAAGTTGTTGCAAATGATTTTACCACCCCTTTCTGCTTGTAGTCTAGATGCATTCCCCCAGTTGAGTTCTTCGTTGGACACTCGTTTTCATAATGACCCATTTCATTACACTTAAAACATCTTACCGTTGGCTTTTCATTTCCTGCTTGATCATCTTCCTTACAGTTACGAGCAATATGACCAGACTTACCACACCGAAAGTACTTAACAGACTTGGATAAACATTCTCCAGGATGCATTTTATCACACTTCTCGCAGGATGGATATTTGGTTTTCTTACCTCCTTGCTTCTTTGATGAATTCTTCCCCTTTTCCTGCCAACTAGACCTCTTATTCTGTTGTTTGTCATAGAACACCTGATCATCGGCAAACTCCATTTCTACCTTCTCCGCACATCGAACAAGTTTTTCATAACTTTTGAATTCACGATAAGCTAAATCCCTTCGATACTTTGGCTTTAACCCTGAGTAAAAATTGTTTATTTTACTATCAAGATCTCGTATGAAGTTTGGAGCATACCTTTCCAATCAAGTGAACTTTTCTTCATAAGCAGCCACTGAATCATCCTCCTGCCTCAATTCTAGGAACTGTTTTTCCATCCTAAGACGAACCACCTTAGGAAAATATTTCTCAAGAAACATACCTTTGAATTCATCCCAGTGAAGATCCTCAATCTCATCACTATCCCTTATATTTTTCACCATCTACCACCACTGATCAGCTTCACCTTCAAAATGGTAAACAGCAAGACTAACCTTTTGATGTTCTGAACACCCCATGACATCAAAAATCTTCTCCAGTGCTTTAATCCACCCTTCAGCTTGCACAGGGTCAGATGATCCTCTGAATGATGGGGGATGTTTCCTCATGAAATGTTCCACCACTGACATGTTCCTCTGCGGTTGATCTGGCTGATCTCGTGCATGGATACCACCACCATTTATAGCCTGAGTCAACTGTGCCATCACTGCAACAAACTGTTCAGTTCCGATTCTGACCATCTCAGGTTGCTGATTTGGAAGGTTATCTTCCTCCTGATGTCGTCCCAACATAGCTTCTTTGTTCCCTCTGCGGAAAACCACTCTGAACACAGAAATATCTTAGGCGAAACAACATGGTAATCCGTAAATGCTATATCATTTCAATCATATTATAATTTAACACTTTTCTAACTCCTAAAGTTGTCTAAACCGACCTCTGATACCAACTATAAGGCCCCAGCCTTAAACCTTACTTAATATTGAATTAAATGAATAATTCACATTGAGGATCTTTTCAGGTTTAGAGTTTTAGAGAATTAGAACATAACTATTACATCTTAAAAGATTACAAAGTATACACTTCTACTAAGTTTCCATAAAATAAAAACTCTTAAAAAGAAAGATGTCTAGATTACATGTTTTAGATAGCATGAAATTCCCTTGATCCCATCCTTGGCCTTATTCCACTTTAAGTCCTGTGAAAAACATTTCAAAAAAACATGGGGTGAGCATAAAAAGCTCATTAAGGGATACAAAAAGAATGAAAACTGTTAGTTTTTCAAACATCAAGTAAACCATGTATACTATATCAATGTAATACCTTCACCTTCATGAAGTAGTAAAAAAAATCTTCACTGAATAAAGTATCATTACTTACCTTTTTGTAACCAAAGGATTACCATAAAACCCATATAAAGAACACATAGAATATATAAAGGTAACTTGGGACATAAACATACTTAAGTGGAATAACCATACGGTTGACTTCCACACATATCACTTAATGGAATAGCCATACGGCCAATTTCCATACATACTTAATGGAATAGCCATACGGCCGACTTCCATACCCAATGCATTGGAGGTTATAACGTAACCACTCGTCCTGGTATTCACGGCACCACCTGTCATATGGTTTATAACGTAACCACCCGTTAAAATGTCCAAGTACCAGTATAAAATCATAAAACATAAAACCAATATAAAGGAAAGATAACATTTCCACATTTCAATCACAATATATCGTAAATATATTGACATAATAGAATCCTTTATCAAAACCATTTTCAATACCAAAATACATAAAATAGTATATGGTATATATTTTATTTTAAAAACATTACGGCTTGTTGAGGAAGCCAAAGACCAAATAATACTCGCGGCGGCGGAAAAAGTCATTGTCACCGCGTACGTTAAAAAAAAATTCCTTTTTATCGTTTAGTAAAACGCTTCGTAGAAAAAGATTCCTTTTGTATAAAAGTAAAAGTCAAAGGAGTTTATACACTGTATAAAATAAAGTTGTGTATAAAACGAAATATGCCTCCATGAAAGGAGATTGAGACGAAGTCCCTTACCTCGGGTCCGACTTGACTCGAACATTCTTTAACGTCCTGAATAATAAACTTGAGTTAATTTATACTTGATTAAGAACATTTTTAAAGTTTATTATTCCTTTTAAATCACTTATTGCCATGTTATAAACATTATGTAACCATTTAAGTTAATAATGTTTGTTTTGTCAATATTTGGTTCTTAAGTCGAAAGTGGACTTCTTACAATTACATATTGTTCATGTGGTCAAAGGTTCTTTATATCTAGAATGAAATTCCAAATTTGGATATCATATGTATCATATATATCCAGAATATACATGTATTTATAATATTACATAATCGTTTAGAGGTGAGAAATGAAATGCACCGTTCATGGAGAAGGTAAGCCGTACGTACGCATGAACACTACTTTCATTTTCTTTGTAATATTAATGGAATTAAAACTAAATAAGAGGTATGTATATATTAATTCCAGAATTATATTCATCATTTAGATATATCATTCATTATATATATCCATTATATACATGTACTTTTAATAGTACATTACATTTGGGAATAAGAAATGAAATGCACCGTTCATGGAGACGGTAAGCCGTACGTACGCATGAACGCTAATTTCATTTCTATCTCATACTTTAATGGAAAGAAATAATAATTATATAGAGGTATATTATAATTCCAGTATAACATCATATATAATAACTTTAAATCCATCCTTTACACGTCCCACATATGGCATTAACGAATCACATCACTTTTAGGGGGCGGTAGTCCGCACTTCCTTAAATGAAGATATCGTGTTTACCCATAATGGAAACCATAAAGGTATGCCAAAAATGAAAAATACAGAAGATTAAAGAAAACATAAACATATTATATATCATATATAAAAATAGTGACATCATAATGGCCACCTTTGAAGGTGTTAAATGAGTATTGAACAATCATCGTTTCAGGAGGCAGAATTTCACCATCCACGGAAACCGTATGTTCTTTAACCATTTGATGTAGTTGTGTGAGAGTGTAGCTCAAATAAATATTATAACAACATCCTAGTATATTTAAGATACTGGTGTTGTTACAAAATAATTAAATAAAAAGAGTTTAGAGGGTTGGAGAAGAAAAATAAAACAAATGAACAAGAGAGAATGAATTACCATTAAATGTGTAACTCCCTTTTGATTTGAGCCTGAAGGCTTCCTTTGAAAGGATTTTGCCCAAAGGGAATCCTCTAGGATGAGGAGAGGGATGTGGAGAGAGTAATTGGACAGGGGTTGGCCGAGCCAAAGGCTTGAGAAGTGTGTGAAATGGGGTAGAGGTGGGGGCCTTTTATAAGAGGAGAGGAGGGGAACTTTTGGAAAGTAAAGAAATATTACTTTATTTGAAAATGTGTTTCGGTTTCAAAAGGTACCACATTGATTTAATTCATGTATAAGGAGATAAGGCTTCGAAATCCACTCATCCAATAAGTTTTTGACATGTGTAGTTCATAGATATTACATTATATTTCCATTTTATTTTAATCGTTAAATAATGATGTCATCACTGCATCATTATGATGTCATAAATAATTTAATTTATTTAATGTCTAAAAATTATAAAACAATTACTATGATGTAGGAAATCTTTTTAGCTTTCCAATGACTATTTATAATAAAATATATGACTTGTATAACCCTACTTAAAAATTGTTTTAGTAAAACATATCATGTTTGTGTCAATTTTACTTTTCCATTAAATAAAAATATATTATTGTCATTTTCCAACCAATGTGGCTCCATGGGGTCCCAAAGTTCTCCCATGTCTTGTCTTGGTCGGCCATGACACAACCAATAAGGTTGGGACATGTGTCTAGGTCATTTCATATTATTAAAGCATTATTTATACCTTGAACTACACTAATTACCACTAATCGCGATTAAGAACTTAATAAGTTACTATTCACCAAAAAATTATTTTAATCTCATTGAACCACATTTTACTTATTAATGACAACCATGTATGTCGGATTTTCAAAATTCAGTACACATTAGTGGTAAACTTTCATCTAACTGAAAAATCAGTTTGCTTGATTACCACTTAGTGTTTTCACTATTCATCAAAAATTGAAGTTTTTCAGAAAATTACCAAAAATTCACCCTAAGCTCTATTTGATATTCCGAATTCAAAAATTAAGCCCATTTTATAAAATTCAAATCATATAACTCACATTAATTAATTTAATAATTAATTCCCGCTGCCATAGCAAATAGCGTGTTTTTACAAAACAATAAGTATCAAAAGATTGACACCAGTTTAAGTCTAATTTCAAAGTGAAATTGATTCCAATGACCACCATTGGATAAAATGGTAAAAATATATTCTAATTTCACTTCAAAACCAAATCAAAACATAATCTAATCATATAGATAAATTAGATTAAAAAGCAGTTTTGATGTAAAATGCAGTATTTTTCACTATTCATTAAAAAATGAACATTGTCAGAAAAATACCAAAAATTCACACAAGGTAGATTTTGATGTCCCAATCATAAAGAATAAGTTTATTTTGACAAACATAGTTTATAAAATTGTCAAAAGATAGATTCAAAAATGGTTTTCCATCAAAAGGTAGTAAAACAATCTTTTAAGAATATTAGTGTATTCCATGCATAAGATTGAATTTATTTTCATTTTAAGCCTCTATAACACTATCTTAATCATTAATAGAAATAGATAAAAATATCTATTATTCATTACTTAGTTGGGATGTTACAGAGATGATGAATTCAAAAATAGAATTCCTGATACAAAATAATTTCTCTAGAACTTCTGGATAAAATAATATTCAATCATAAAAATAGTAAAACAAATTTTTGAACAAAACATAATATTTAATAATATAATGAAATTATGAATTTTTTTGGGTATTTTCTAATGAATTACCAGTACTATAATATTGAATAGAAAATATATACATATTCTATAAATAATTTATTCATATTAATTCATACTAATTTATCATCTTTTTTTTATATTCACATTTTTAAAATAAATATTTATTTGTTCATTTAATTATGATGTGGAATATCATTAACTCTATCTAATGTATTGCTTATTTTAAAAAATATAAGGATCTTACATTCCCCCCACTTTTTAAAATTTATTAAATTAAAAATAAACTGAATTTTGGTTACCTTGACTTCAATCATAAAAATACCATTTCCTAAATCACTCATCCTTAATGAAGTAACAAATCATGTAATTTGAATGAGAGATAAGGGATGTATGAAGGCAATATGAAGTAAAAAATACTATGTTTCTGAGTTGGAGATCCCAAGTTGGAGGAGAAAACATAGATATTGAAGATAAAACAAACTCCAAAATAATTTTACATAGATATAGAGTACATTTTTATGAGAAAATTAACCCTTACAAAATCATTAAACTTGTGATGGGTTAAAAAGATTTTTAATTTTCATTATGAAAAGAAAATGGATATCATTTCTTTTTCAAAAGTTATTTTCCCAATGTGGATGAATTCCATTAATTCATTTTTTTAGATCATACTGAAAAATACTTAACTTATATGAATTAATTAATTTCTTAATCAATTTCCACCACAATTTCATTAGCTTCTTCGAATGATGAGTACTCAAGTTGATTTTCTCATTCCTGAATTATAATAATCTACCTCAATAGAAACAGAAATCAATTAATTTGTAACTATATATTCCACACATCTATAGTATTTTATGAAGAATAAAATGGTTATGTCAAGATAAGAAAATTCCCCAAAAACAATAAACCATTCTACGATGAATGCTTCTTTAACATGGAAAAATAAACTATAATGTGAAATGTTCAATATATTTCACTAAAAAATAACATTATTTAAATTATAATAATAAAATATTATAGATTATGACAAAAACCCAAAATCAAAATGAATTTTACACATTCTATTTCAATATAAATTTAATATTTATCTCCAATTAAAAATTATCACTAATAATATATTATAAAAAAATTGTTAACAAAAAATCTTAATCTACAAGACATTATACTCATTTATATAAATAACATGAATCACCATAAGCTATAATAAATTAATATGTTCATTCAAAAGTCAATTCTCCCATTATTTTTAAAGAATACCATAGTATTCTATTTCACATACATGTCTTGGGCTGCAAAAATAGTGATCATCATTATAAATAATATTAATCACATAAGACCAAATTATTTTCAAATCACATAGTAATATATTTAATAAAAATATGCCCCAAAAATAATCTTATCCTTTAATATTTAGTTATTTTAAATAAACGATAATACATCACACTAACTAGTATAACTTGTAGGCTAGTGGTTGGCATTGAACCCCTGTCACCTCGTTGTTGTGGCTTAAATCCCCACAACCTTTTTGGACATCACATGTTACCGCCCATCCAACAGTTTTTCCGTTAATAAAAAAATACAAATATAATACATATAAAACTATCGAATTGTGAGGATGATCCTTAATTTTTTTTACCTCAATGGTTTTTCATACCATACATTTTTCATTCCAAAATGCAATTAACAATAAATACATAACAATGAAAAGTCATAAAAACATCTATTGTCACCGTAAATTTTCATTACATGAAAACTAAAAAGTGGTTTCTAGGAAATTAAACATATAATCAAACTTAAATTATAATCAAATGATGGTATCAGAAACTATTATGATATCCTCTTTTAAAGACACCCTAATCGTCAACACTTTCAAAATCCTATACTAAAAACAATAGTAAGGACCCATCATTAATAATTAAATATTATACTGACTTCATTTTAGAAATAATTTTATTAAAATAAATAGTAACTATATAGTTTATGGTTTTTGATATTTATTAGAAAATATTACATATTAAACATAAATATTAATAGTATGAAGTTATACTAATTGTCCATTTTTTCCAAGAAATATTTTTTAAAAACAAGGAATTGTTTCTTCATAATAAATCTTGAAAATATTATTCCTGATCAATTCATGTACCTAATATCAGATAAACCATATGAAAAAAATAAATTTTCTAATGAGCACAAAAAAAATTAGTAAGGGACATAAAAGAATGAAATATGTTATTCAGTGAAAAGCATATCAATCAATAGTATTCAAACCATTATTATATTATTTTGTATGATTAGGGAAAAAAATATTTCCAAATGAAAATAACACAATTTTTTATCAATGAAATATTTTAAAAATTAGTCAAAATAATGATTAAAAATGTTTCATACTTATGGAATCCTTATATTAACCACCACAACCACTAATGGAAGACATTTATTGATAATTTTTTATTAGGACTTTAAAGTAACCATCATATCTAATAATAGATTAACCATCGTAGTTATTCATAGAATAACCACCACGGTATATTCCCATTTTATTTTATTATAAATAAATATAATATTAATAAATAATATATAAGGAATAAGAGTACGGTCATTATCCATACCTTGTGTAATGTAGGTTATAATATTACCAGACATACTTTTTAAATCACACAAACACCCATCAATGGTAAACGAAATAAACACACATCCTTGGTTCTAAAATAACTAGTCATCATGAAAATTATATTGATGAACCATGAAATAATCATAATTCATGAAATCATTCTCATTAAAAAAATTATTAGGGAAAAACATGTCCTTTTTAAATCAATTATGTTTGAAGAAAAATGAACACGTATAACGGAAAAAAATTATTTTTTAAAAACCATGTAAAATTGTAAAGTAATATTAAACAAAACATACTGTAATGATGTTGGTAAAATACACACATTTTATATAAGTTAAAAAACATTCCCTCTTTTCATTTTTAAGAAAAGTCACAATGTTCATCATTTGTAAAAAAATAGAATGATTCCTTTCAAACCAATATGAAAATACAAATACAAGGGTAAAAATTATTTTAAACAATTTTAAGAGATTTTAAAAATTATTCCTGTTAATATTATTGAAAAATATGCACATGGAATTAATGTGGATTTTAAATGGAAAATTTTAAAAAATATTTCTATAAAAAAATTCCTTGCCGGTTGTGGTAAACTATGTATAGAAAATCACATAGAGGAATAATAATTAAATAATTAAAAATCATTATAATTGAGACCATTATGAAAGAATATTTACAGTTCATTGTATATTCATCTTTTATAAAAATATATATTAATAATATCCAAATATACCTCAATGAATGGAAATTGAGTCAAACCCCCTTACATTGAGTTCGAATAATCATGTATGTCCTTGATATTCCAAAATAGTAAATGTAGATTATTTTTATACATGATTTAAAATAAACATGATTTTTTTTATTTCTTTTATATCACTTATTACCATGTTATAATAATTACTTTGATCTATGTTCATATTATATGTTTTGATAGAATTTGGCTCAAAAGATAAAAAATAACACATTAATTTTCACTGTGGCTAAAGTTTTCATTTCTTCACCATCACATTACTAATATTTATGAAATAATAATAATAATTATAAATAATTTATATTTTTAAATGAAACCATTATTTGTGGTAATGAAAAAGAAACTGTGTTGCAATCATCGAAATGGTAGTCTGTATATACACATGAGTAACGTATCCATTATTAAATGATCCTTGGGGAATGATGTTAAAAATAACACATATCTTTAGATAATTTTAATAATATCACATATATATATATATATTATTTTAATACAATTATATAAATAATCCATGTGTTTTGGATATGAGAAACCAACCACATCGCTTCATGGAGGTGGTAGTATACTCATATACACAAATTTTGTTATCATTTTTATATACATGTAACAAAAATAATTTAATATATATATTATATTTTTAAAATAGAAAATATATTATTATTATAATTTAAAACATTTATTCCGTGATTAATGCACATCTTGATATATGGTCATGGAAAACATATTTCAATGGTTTGATAGTGGGTAGTCCACCATACAAAATAATAATGGATTGGATTTATATTTGATGGAATAGGATAGAGATATAGGTTATGATATTAATAGAAAAACATATCAATATATGTATGAAATTGGTGTTATTTTTTTATCACCGTTGAATAAGAATTTAGGTATGTGTATTATGAATCAAAATTAAATTATGGAGATCAAATATATACACTTTATTTGGAAAACCTACATTACATAACTCTGTATGAACTATAATATGTGTTTTTCACTAACAATTCCTCTATATATAGGGGATTAATAATTAGATGTTATATTAGAATGTATTTTCAGAGAAAAATCTATTTTTGAAGTAATAATGGTTTTGAAGAAATGGTGCACATTTATAAGAGAGTGGAGGGTAACTCTTTGTATCACAAGCCCCTACCTGAAAAGAATGCCATCCTGATATGGATGTGGAAAAAATAATGATAAAGAACCCCGATTCCCACCTATAATAATCCCTGAGGTGGTGACTGACACCAAAGGTATAAAAATCTCACAAAATTGGAGGCATTATTCTTTATGTTGGCACCATGAACAGTAGATAAGATATATCAACCTGAATGAAGTTCCAAGACAAATTTGTAAAACAATACAGATTCCATACCACATGCATGTTCAAAAATCTTACTGAAACAAAGGAAGTGTCTCCAAATACATAATAAAATGCAAAGAAGCAACAAATAAATTGTCCGCACATTCAAGCTAGTAATTCCTACCTCGGTGCCCATAGTAACCATTTAAACATGAAAGTAGTATTATATAGGAAGGGTGATCAATCACGTACAAAGTAGGAAGTCCAAAGTCTATCATGAACATATTGGTTGAGAAAAACTAATGACCCTGTGAGAAATTGGGAAAACTCAAAATCACCTAATAAGGTATTCAATCCACCCCAACCTAACCAAAAGGCATTCTCACTAAATAATGCACATCATATAAAATAATATAACAAGAAGATAGATGATAGGGTACACATAACCTCTTTCCCAAAAATTAGCCACTCTCACACCCAAATGGACAAAATCTTGGCATACACACCTCTTCTTAAAGAACCACATCATAACCCAGCCACACAAACATGTGCCTCATTAAACATCACATACCACGCACACACACATAGGCCTCACAACTATGCCATGACCATAGACACTTGTCCTATATATAGAACATCACAAAACTCAAAATATGGGAAAGAACAATACATAACATGATAAAGATAAATGGGAAAAATTACTCGCTCACACACACATGAAACTCAAAAATCAATAGCTTACTCAGGAATCCTTTGATATCACCACCCAGAAATAGGGAGTTAGAAAGAGAGGATGTCCATCCATCAATCTTCTCATAATGATGTTGGGGAAAACACCATCCCCTATACAAATGGTGGTGTTTGGCACATAGTGATCAACAAGGGTGGGGTACATATATAAATCACAAGGAATCACATGTATATATATAGGTATCATACATTCATCCAATCTATGTCGTTTCAAAGAACAACCATCCTAGAAATATGCCATTATTTCTTCCTCTAAAATCAACACACCAAATAATAAACCAAAAAACCATTTCATGTTTTCCAGCCAATTTTCCATTCAACCATATTTGATCATTATTATCTAGTTGATTTATCAAAAAAATCTCAACTTGGAAATTGCAAAACAAAACCCATAACAAAAACCACACCAATTGTAATATAAGAAGGAAATAATATAGTAGACTAATGTAATTAAACATTTATATATTTTTATGTCATGTACCAACCAATCCAACCCCAACAAACAAATCCATCTTGTCACACATCACCATCAAATGCTCTTGTAGACTCATTGCACCCAGCAAGATCATCCATTCCACAATCAACTGACAATACACACATGTGCTCTGAAAACATACTACTACATAATAAAGAAAACTCAAACTCCACAATGCTACAAAATCATATCTCATACACCATGAAAACATAACCACATATATCATATATATAACATTACCACACATATCAAATTATAATGCAATTTCAAGTTTTAATAAGCACCCCTTGAATAATTTCACTTCACAATTCTATGGTAATCACAAAATCCAAGAAAAGAAATCTTGGTGAATCCATTCATTAACCATGTGTATGTATTTAACAAATTTCCCTTTTCAAGTGTTGACAAGATCCAACCAGTAGGAAACTTTTTTATTGAACAAGAAAGGTCCACCAACTGCCATGATTTTCATTGGGACATTTAGCCCGTAAAATTCAATAATATCAAAATATGTTCAAGTCTTTCAAATCATAAAAACTTACCCCATTACCACTTTAAAATTAAATATCCAATTATTTATCTCTGATTGTGGTGGCGCAACTATGATCTATAATAAATGAAAGTTGATCCCTCCCCCTTGATGCACAATCAGAGAGAAATGAAAGAGAAACCGTACATTAGATATGCTTTTAGATTTGTCTGTGCATTTAATAAGTGAAGAAGAGACCCCAAGAGGTATGAGCGCACAACTATAAATGTGGATTAATTTATTCTTCAAAAAAGCTAATCACAATGCTACACAAATATTCTCAGAAATCCGACTAGAATTGCAGCAAGAAAATCTATGAGAGGAATGAGAGGAAATATAAGAAATGGATTTCAAAACCTACCACATGTCGATAAAAGATCGCCCATAAACAACCACCAAATTCGATTGAAAAAGGAAGGAAGAGTGGGGCTTGATGTTCTCCACATTGTTCCAATTGTTTGTCTATAAAGAGATGAAAGTAAGAAACTGTTGAATGAAAAAAAATGTTTGGCCGAAAGAATAAACAATATAAAATGGGATCAGGGTATTACACAACATGTAATACACATTCATTCCATATAACCATTTGAGGTCCACATCTTCGAAAATCCTATCACCGCTCAGATTAATTTTTTTTTAGACCTCAAATCCCTCCAAGCCATAAACCATTCCAAAAAAATTGTCAACCTAATATTCATGTCGTTTAACCTCATTCCATGGTGTGTAATCTTCCCACTTACAGCCTTTTCTATCCAAACCTCTCAAAACATCCTTCAAATATCTGAAAACAACAAAACCTGAAATGTAACATACTGTTGGAACACGGATCATTAAAACAAATAATACTCAAATTATTTCTATCTAATAGAATAAAAATAAAACCTAGATGATGAAAAATAGGGGTCGAAACATTCACATAACGAGATACCTTTAAACATTCCTACAAAACATAAAACACTGCTAACAACCCAACACAATCGAGTCCAAATATAAACCACCCCACACAATTTGAATTCAGGTGTAAAATCACAACATCCAAGAACACCTACTCTAATATTTACTCCCCAAACAACCACACAACCACCACACAGGCATTAACACCATTATTTCATGAACACAAGAATTTTGTAATCTCATATTCAATGTCAAGATAATATTCACAATTGGTGGAACTGACATGGTCATGTGCATTTAATCGCATTCTCATCAATTCACCATGATTAAAAATAAGGTTCTCCCCTATTCATATATCAAAAATTCGTCACACATTATAGAACAAGGAAACAACTCATTACATATAAAACTATGATTAAACACCCCATTACAAAGAAAAACATAATAAGTCAAAACATGGAACAACTCAACGTACATGGAACACATATACACTTCTGAACCCTGTGTACTATCATCGAGGCTACCATGCCTCATGAACAAGTGATCCAATTGAATGGCCCACCCACAAACCACCTTCTCCTGATGATCATGGATATCTACTAGCCACTCCATGAATATTGTGTCATCCTTGAGATCCAAATCTCCCCAGTCGATAACATTTGATTCATCATGTCGATACAAACGATGTTGAGATATGTTGATGATGTCATAGATCTTCTCCAATTATGGTGGAAGTGACAACTGGTATGCCACCTCGACAACCCATCCAAACAACATGATAGTTCCTAAGATCGTGATTAAAATCTTTCTCCATTTATCTAACCTCTACTTCTCATGTCGAGGGGAACCCCTCAAGAACACATGGTACAAACCATAAAATCCAAGGTCCTTCTCCTATGATCAACAAATGACTTCCTTTGGTCTTATGTTACCTTCATCCTTTCATGTTCATGGAAATCCTTCTCTATCATGGTCAGTACCATCATGTTAACAAGAAGAGATATCTCCCAATCCTCTATCCATGAAAAAGGAAAACAATGATGATTTCTATATAAAGATTCAAATTGAGTCATTCCACTGGAATATTGATGTATATTTTTGTATGTGAAGTCAACAAAGGTAATGTGTCACAACCAAGACCCACCAAGTACAAGATGCATACTCGCAGCATGTGCTCCATCATTTGTAAGGTCCGCTCTATCTTCACATTTGTTTGAGGGTGGAATGAAAAGATAAGACATAACTGAGTTCCAAAGTCATGCTGTAATCCCCCCAAGACTCATCTAATAATTCATGTATCCCAATCCAAGGCAATGGATCCTTGAACTCCATACAGTCATACTCCCCCCATCAACATACATTCTCACCAAGGCATCTAATGTGCTTGACTCCTTGATTTCCAAGAAGTGTGCCAAATTCTCCAGCTGATCCACCCCAGCCTATATTACATCACACCCTCCCTAATACATGCGTAATACCTTGATGAAATCCATCATGATGTCATCCCACTTCTACTCAGGTACACTTAACTGTTGCAATAAACAACCTAGAACACGGTTCTCAAACCTCACCTAATGTCACACTAAGCAATTCACCACAATCTCCTCTACAACCCATTTCATCCCCGACCACCAAAACTACTCCCTCAAGCAGTTGTACATAGTAGAAACACCTAAGGTTACCACTAAAATAAATACACAAAATTAAAGTGGTACTCCATCAAGCATCACAATATGAAGAAACATCTTCCCACAAAACATCATCTGATTTTGACCATCGTCCGACCATCCTTCTAGAGCATCCCCATGGTCCATGCAATCACTCATCACCTCAACCTCCAGTCCTCCGAACAGATACTCCTCCACCTTCTGCATCAGAGATGGATGCACTATCATCTAAAATAGACAACCTCTACCCCCATATATTGTTATATATAATTAAAAGGTGATAAACTCCTCCATCACCTTCCAAGAATCTATAGATTCAAAAAATACCTCTCTATGTGACTACCTAATCTATGAATCAGCCACTATGATCCATTTTCCTAAGGTTTAGGATATCTCTAAGTTGTTGTATTGGAGAAAATCCATTCAAAATTACTATCATATGTTCATATCTTTTTTGGAAGTGAAATAAATAAAGATCTTATGGTCCATTAAGACCATAGAATGCTCCCAAATGAGGTAACACCACACAAATATTAGTGAAAACACAACTTCTGCTAACTCTAGACCTTGGGTGTTATTTTCCTGTTAATGGATGAGTCATCCAAGACCAATAAGATATCACTCCACATTGATGCACCAGCACAGACACCAATCCTAGATGGGAAGAATCAAAAAACCACTAGAGCATCACCCATTACTTTGGTCAGTGTAGAACTAAAGCACTGACCAGTATCCCCTTCAGGTAACTGAATGATACCTAACATGGCTCACACCACAAAATGGACCGGTCCCTTATTGTCAGAGATATTAATGAAGATGAAACTTTTGAGAAACTGGGTACAAATCTCTTATAATATCCTGTTAGACCAAGGATATTACAAACCAACACCATGTTCTCTTGTTCATCCCACGAAATAACCATCTAGACCATCGAGGTTTCCATTTCAATGTTTTGTTGAGACACCATCTGTCCAACATGGTTCCCATCTATCACCAAGAACATGAACTTGGAAAACGTCCCATAGAGCTGTTGGCATCGATGAACATCACAGATAGTCTTGATATGATCAGTATGCTCCCCCCTGACATCGAGTATTTGAAAATGTCATCAATGAATTCAATGAAGAACTATACGAGGAAATGTTGAAATACAAAGTTTATAAACCCAATGAACGAATCCAGTGTAATCATAACACAAGAAGGCGTAACCACAAACACAATTTGCCCATTCATTCACCTGAATGTTGTTATTGGGATGTCACCATCATTGACCCTCAACTGGTGATTCTGAGACCACATATAGATCATATAAATCAAAATGTGTACTCTAATCTGGTTAAAATGATCATCTATCATCAGGTGAGTGTATTTGTTATTGACGTCATCGGGTTCAACCTCTAGTATTCTGTGCACAACTTAAAAACACCATATTTCTTCTCTTGAAACATCATCGGAGAACCCCATGGTGACACACTAGGTAGAATAAATCAATTATTCATAAACTATTCATCCTAAATATGTAACTCATACTACACAGTAAGATCCATTAAAAAAGAGACATTGAAATTAGAGAGGCACAAGGTTGCAGGTCTATCCTAAACTCGACATCCTGTTGAGGGGGTAGAGTCACTACCTCCTTAGTGAAAACATCCATGATCTACCCAACAACTCTATGAAACTTCATTATCTCGAATTATCCTAATCCCACTGACAACTCTACCAATAAGGAATGTTCGGTTTCTACACATTAGCTACCCACATAACAACTCTACTCGCCAATGAAATCCACACAATGGCCATACACATTTTAAAAAACCTCTCTTCTCTGAAAGAATTTGATAATTTCATTCAAGGAAAACAAATATGTGATTCTAAGGATAACATAATATGGTTATATCTATTGTATAAATAGATCCCCACTAGACTAATGTGGCCCCAACATCTGTCTACATCCCCGAAAACTATCAAACAATATGTTTTACCCTCTTAATGGGGTACTCAACTCTAGGTGCATGAAAACAATTTCTACTTCTAGTTACAGATCATAAAATTCATTGGGTGTAACAAATGGAGTGAATATATCCCAAATAAAATAAATATGATGAAAGGGTACTAAACAAACTGATCATTACTCGATCAATATGCAGCCGTAACATTAATGCTACCTCTGTGGCATGTAACTAACCAAACCAAACTCCTCTTCCACCAAGACTAATGACTTCCACCTCAACTATTCCCAGGTTGAGTTCCCTTATGAACGCCTTGATGTCAATCTCCACTTTCTCATTCTCCCAATGGTGGATCAAGAACTTTTTTTCCTACTTCTAAAATGGACTGGTCGATAACTGATGCTGAGGCGGATGCTGATTCTTCCCACCTCTATCAAACTAGGCTGAAACGGACAACAGGAACTGACTCTGAAGGTGCCCGTGAACTCCATATATATAATACCTAGGCCCCATTTCTGTAGGATATCCATGAGGTCTAGAATGTTGTAACTGAAATTGTTATGGATGACTCCATGACAGTTGAAACTACAAAGGCCTTAGCACCTGGGTCCTGCTTATTATAGAAATTCCCTTATAAGTACCCTACATTCTCCCCACTAGTTGTATAACTCATCATGATTCCATCCTCTCAACTACCACATCATTATTATATACCTATAATTATGTTGAAATTGTAAAGGGAGTGTCTGCATACTGGAGAGTTGGTTGAAGTGCCACTTCTAAGCATCTCACCCAAGACTCCTCACCCACAAAGTGATATCTAGTGAAATGAATAAGATCCATGAACATGATACTCAAATCATGTACCACTATATGATTTTGATATAGATATAATAACTCCTACTTCTTCAATTCAATCATGGTGGATTAAATAAATTATTCCCTGAAATCCTTCTTGTATCCAACCCATAGAACATCATCCACCCTTTTCTCCCCCAGGTAGAGTGTCCACTAATGATGCTTAACTCCTATCATCTAATTAAATACTTACAGATCCCATTGCTCTACAAGATCCTAGATCAGGATAATGGTGATCTGAATCTCATAAATCCATCTCTCAGTCTTAATGTCTGAAATGGTTCCCTCTTTTATTCCCAATGTCTATCACTGGAAAGCATTTAACTTTCTCTTCCACTAGTTGTCCCCATACTTTGGATCAACACTCCTCTAAATAACTGGATATGCCTTCTAAACTACCAATGCATGAGGCCACTCATGGGAAACATCTTGGTTCATAGTTGAAAATAAAACAAGGAACTAATAATCCATAGTATTATCCAATATCATTTAAAGATAATATTAACTCATTTTGTGGTTATCCCTTCCAAATTTTGCAAAGACACCAATTCAAGGAAGAAAACATTCCATTATAATGTATTTACCATTCCTGGGATATCTCCCCTACTAATTGTGTAGCCTCACACTGTCGTGTAGTATACTTAGAGTCCTTTCATCTGATCACATGGGGCCTAAAATCTAGTCTATTAGTTTGTCTTCCAAGGCCTATATCATGCA
The DNA here is from genome assembly GCA_963277665.1 of Viscum album. Taxonomy (NCBI): domain Eukaryota; kingdom Viridiplantae; phylum Streptophyta; class Magnoliopsida; order Santalales; family Viscaceae; genus Viscum; species Viscum album. Next base: position 32,779,167 of record OY728143.1, read on the forward strand.
CCAATATCCCTTGACACTATCACCCTACCACCCCAGGAAATCCCTACTAGGAAAAACTCCATCTAATATCTCAATCATCTACATTGATTCAATTTTTTCATTATACATTCTCTTTATATACTACCCTCTTTACATGGGAAAGGAAAACGATTGATAATGACCCCTGAGTCCCACCTCTCGTAATCCCCTGGGTGGTGACCAGCCTAAAGGGTATAAAAATACCCGAAGATGGTAGGAATTACCCTTTTTTTAGTAACCATAATCTGTAGAAAATATTTATCAACATCAATGAAACTCTAGGACATATATATAAAATAATCCAAAATCCATCCCACATGAATGTAATAAAATTTAATTCATAGAAAGGAAGAGTTTCCAAAGTAAATACCCAATAAAAGATAACGATCAGAAAAAAATTTCCCTAACATATGAGCTATTAATACCTATCATGTTTCCCATATTCCTATTGGGAACAAGAAATAAATTTTATATACATCGGTTGAGAATACAAGTATACTCTATAAGAAATAAAAAGTCTCTCATGAACTATTGGGTAGAGAAGTACTAATTTCTCTATGAGAAAACATCTATACCCAAAAGCCCCTAAAAAGAAATACAGGCAAACCTATCCTCAACAAGGGAACACTCACAAAATAATTCATGTCATGTAATGTTATATAGAAATTTCAGAGATGATAGGGTAACCCACACCACATTCCAAATGATTATCTGCTCTCACATCATAATACTATTGATCTTGATTCTCTCAACTCCTCTAAAAGCACAATGTTACAACCATCCAACCCACACATATGACTCATACCACATCACATTCCATGAAAAAAAACCTATGGCTTGCAACTACACCTCTCTAGAAGAAACATAGGCCACAATCCTGATCAAATCATGAAACACATGGAAAGCACAACACATATCATCTTGAAGACACCTAAAAAACATAACTCACCCGTAGACACTTGGTCCTCACAAACCAATACATGCCTGAAGGATCTTACAATATCACCTCCTAAAAGAGAGATAAAATAAGAGTGGGAGGCCATCCATCCATCCTCCCATTGGGATGTTTATGGAAAACACCCTCCGCCATAATAATGGATGTTTTCGGCACACAATTCTCAACTAGGGTTGGGTGAATATAGAAATCAGAAGGAAATAAATTCATATATATATATATACATATATACATATATATGTATCAAACAATCAACCCAACCTTTGGGGTTCCAAACAACAACTATCCCACAAAACTATTCTTAATAGTGCCTCTAAAATGGACACACCACATAACAAGGAACAAACCATTCCATGTATTCCAGCAAATTTTCCATTTTACCAATTCTATTCGTTATTAAATAGTTCATTTATCAAAACCATCAGTAATTCTAAACTACTAAACCCAACCCACAATATGAAAAAACTAAGGTCACCTCACATGGAATCTATACATGGAACTAAAGTAACTCCACATTCATCTAAATTTATGTCACATTCTATCCAAACAAAACTGCAACACACAACCCCATCTGGTCACACATCATCATCGAACAATCACATAGCCTCATTGCACCACATAAGTTCAACCATTTCATTTTCAAGCTACATCAAAAACCTGTTCCCTTCAAAAAAACCACCAAATACTCGGGAAATCCACAATCTACAATGTGACCACTTCATATATCATCCACCCATAACATATAACCATAACAATCCCACATAGAACATTACACCACATATAAATGAACAACATAATTTCTAGATTAAAAAAGATCCCCGTGATTAATTTCACTACATATTTTAGGTGTTATCACATAAACAAGTAGACCCAATCACGAGGAATCTGTTCATTAGCCACACAAATATATTTAACAAATTTCCCTTTTCAAGTGTTTAATAAGATCGAATAAAAATAAAAATTGTTTTGTGCACAAGAAAGGACCACCAACAACCCTGATTTTTATGGAGTTACATAGCCCATAAAACTCCACATTAGCATAACAAGTTCAATGCTGTAAAATAATGTGAAAAACCACATTTACTCTTTCAAACTAAACATTAAATTCATTGTCACTGAACAGGGTGTCACAACTATGATCTGGAGGAAATTAATTTATATACCTCCCACTTAATTAAAAATCAAATAGAATTGAAGGATACGTTATACCTAGAATAATCGTTTCAATTAATGTATGCCCTTGATGGTGGAGAAGAGATCTCACAAACGATTATCACACTACTAGAAATGAAAATCAACCTATTTAGAAATAATGGGAGATAAAAATTACACCATAAAGTTCATCTAAATCAAAACCAAATTATAGAGTAAAATTATAGGGGAGGACCAATAAAAAAATATGCTAAAAGGAGTAGAAAAGATACCATAGTTAAATAATGGGTCTCCCCAGAAAAACCACTATATTCTATTATCCAATGAGAGAGGAGTGGGTCTCTAGGATCTACTCAGGTATCCTAGGTTACATCTAGATAGAGGGAAAAAAGAAATTACTGAATGAAATAATTTGTGCAGATGAACAAAAATTTAATATAAAACTGGGTCATTATATTACATGATTGGTAATAACCTTTCACATTGTGTAACCCATTGAAGACCACTTCCTTGTAAAACCCCATGGCCACTATATTTTTTTTTTCAGACCTCGAATCCCTTCAAGTCGTGAACCCTTCCAGAGAAATAATGAAACAAAGATTAAGGTCATGTAACATCATTACCTAGCTTGTAATCCTCTCACATACGTCTTTTAGTAACAGAACCTCTCCATCCATTCTCGGGACATAAACATCATCCAAAACAAAAATGTATTGGATCATAGGAACACAAACCATTACACTTGATATTTCTAAAAATATTAAATTAATTTAAATTTGTTTTCATATTTAAATTACTCCAAAGGGATTTATTTGAAATATCAGTAGGGGTAGTTCTATGTGCCCTCTAAAATAAAAATTAGACAAGTTTTGATGATATTTTTACACTTATATATTGGTTATCAACAAAATTTTAGCCATTTAACTCTAACCATAAGAAATGAGTTTTTATTCAATAAGGGTTAATATAGATATCATAACATTAATAATGTCTGATAAATTAACCTAGGATAATATTTTAATCCTTTTCCTAGTACGTTTTAATATTTTAGGATTTTTAGTTATTTGAAGACCATTTAATAATATATCATTTACTATAAAATACTGCTAATGTTGATTATTAGGATAATTCATTTTATTGAATATAATAATATCATGAATACATCTAAAATTAGAGATAATATTTTATTATATAAATAAAATTGCATGGTCATATATAATTTTTTAAAATTGTTATTTATAACAAATTATATTTGTTTTATTATTTTTAATATCATTTGTTGAGTAACCTATTAATTAAATGATTACTCAATTAATGTTGTGAAATATTTTCTATTAATTATTTATTTACAAATAAAATGGGAAATTTTAAAATTCTTTAAAATGAGCAATATCTTTCAAAATAATATTTATATTTGAACATATCTTCTTGATAACACCATATTATAAATGTTACAGTTATTAAAAAACAACTTTGTGACATGTGAAATTTCATTGAAAAATATCCTATAAATGTCCCTATTATATCCAAATGGCCCAAAAGGTCATAAATTAGACAATTTTATGATTAAGGTTGAGATATACTCAAACAGTATGATCAAAATAATTTTGTGAATAATAATATTATTATATCATTTTTTTACACAAAATTACTGGATTATTTACATTACCATAGAAAAATTAAATATGGTAAAGGTTGATATTATTCAAAAAAATGGAAAAAATTCCATAATCATATACCCATTGATACAACTTATGGATGAAATTTTTCAAAATCCATAACACTTGTTTTTCATTATTATATTTTAAAATAAACTACTGAAATTCAATGAAAAAATGGGTGATCCAAGCCATTTGTAAATGTGGGAATTTTGTACATTATTTTTGAACATATTAATATATCTTTCAAGTGTGTACTTTTGGAATAAAATGATTCCCTAAATTTCATTTTGGATAGAGAAAATTTCGGAATTGTAAATAATTTCACTATGGAGAGTCAAATTAAATAATTTCATGAATTTTACAACGTGGAGGGAGGTTATAAATCCATGAAATTGCATTTAAAAAAATAGAAAATGAAAATTATTATATTTTTATATATTTAACACAAGTCCCTTTAGGATTTTAGGTTTAGAAGTCAATATGGATCTTTTTATGGTGAATATGAGGATCAATACATGATACCAAATGAAAATGTGGTATGACATGAATCAAAACCGATTTTATTTCAATATCCACATTAATGAATGGATATTTAATAAAAAGATGTTATAAATTCACATATTAAAAACAAGTTCACTTAGTGGTTTCCCCTGGGGTGTACCTTGTATATATTTTAGATTGTAATTGATAATGGGTGTTGTGAGTTTTGATAAACTACAATTCTCCATTGAAGCAGACAAAGGGTTCATTCAATTTCCATGATAAATAAATCTTGCGGATTGTTTAGGAGAGTAAGAGAAATCCCCAAAAACTATATATAATTTATGTGAAGGGAGGTTATTGTCACTGGAAGAATTATTTTTCATTTTTTATTTTAATTTTATTTATTTTTATACTATTTTTTGGAATACAATAAAAAAATAACACTCTAAAGAACCATACTGAAAAATGGAGACAGTAAGAAAATAATATATTATATATTATTGTGCCCAAGATGTCTATTGATACAATTATAATGTGTATAGAATCAAACATATCAAATCCTAATTGATGGTCATACATTTTTGTAATCAATTCGGTTATTATATTTTGAATGGGTTGGTTGTTGTTCAACATGATTATGAGAATTTTTTGAGGAACTTATGTTGATTTAACTATTTTTATGTGTTAGGGTGGCTCAATTATTGGAGGTGTGGGCTTATGATAAAATTGATCAAAGAAAAACTATGCGTTAAAATAATATCCAATGCATAAGAATTTTTTGTGAGGGTTCACAAATTTTATGTTTTTAAACAAATACGTATCTAGGGTATCAATATTAATCAATTATTTTTTATTTAATGTTGAATATTTTATAGAACCTATCTTATGTTTTGGTACCACTAATTCATGGAATAGCCATGTAAAATTAGAAATGACTGACCAGAGACATATCTACTTTAACATTCCTAATGAAAATTAATGAAATCTATATGAGTTGAACTCTCAATAATGTAAAATACCAAAATTATCAATCACCATAATATGAAAATAACTCATCCATTTTTGTGGTTTATATTTTTTTAGTGTTTCTTATAAATATCAGATGAATAATTATTTAAAAAACTAGATTAGATAATAGTTTATCACATAATGAAAACATGAAAGTGAGGAAATGGAAACCAAATAATTTAATAGAATTATAAGGGGAATAATGAAATCTGTTATAAAAAATTTAAAATTAATTCATTAACATGAATAAAATGGGAAAATATATTAATGGTATTATGATTAGATAAATGAATTTTAATTAAAATTAAAATGTAATTAAAAAAATACTTGTCATTGTATAAAAATATAACATTGGAATAGTCGAAAATTAAGAATAATATAGTATAATATATATACAACAAATAAGTTTTTTAAGGACCTACAACATCTATACCAATATGTATTCATAGAAATTTAATTAATGACATTTGAAATTCTAAAATTTGCATGGAGAAGAGGGGATGTACATATAAACAAAAGAGGAGTGATGGTATCCGAACAAATATCTCCAACTGGTTTTCCACCACATTTACCAAATTTGTTTTATTTATCTAAAAAATTATATTTTAGAATTTATTTTCCTATTAATTTTGAATCCACTAATATAGTATCTCTAGAATTGGAATTTTGAATGAAATTATAGAAATTGTTTTATAAATTATGTTATTTTTTCTGATAGATTTAAAGTTATTCAATTTTTTAAATGTGAATGCCTCAAATCAATATATAATATCTATATATTGAATAAAAATATATTATAATGATGTTATTATAATCCTTATGTTTATATATAGTAATTTTTAGATCCATTGGATGGTTTTATTGGGAAAAATTCATTATTAATGCGTGGCTCTTTACTCATTTTCAATTATGTGGGTCCTAGATTTGGGGTTATTTTGGTCCATGAATTTTTTAAAATTATTTTTTGTAAATGTTGGGGAATATTTAGTTAGGATTTAAGAAATTTTAGCTAAATGATTTAACATATGAAATAAAACACTAATGTTGGTCTATTTTTGAAAACCAATTCAGTGGTCCCATTTTATGGTGCATATAATCCATCAATTTGAAGATCCAATTGAATGTATTATAGGAATTTGAATCGTAAATCATATACAAAGGAATCATATAATTTTGTTATCGATATTGTAAAATATAATCAATATAATTGATGATATAGAAATAGATTTTACAATAACAACGTCCTATATATATGTTTTTGATGAAAATATATACATTGGTTGGAAATTATTGATTTTTAGTGAAAAATGATAAATGATATTTACATTATAATAATTAATTAATACATAATATCGAAAAATAAATGTTTTTTATTTTGAATGATTTCATTTAATAAAATATTATTTTATTTCATTAGGGTTTATAATTTAATATTATATACCAATATCATGTAACTACGTCCCTTTCCCATCTTACTTTTCAAATGGCTATATCATATGGTAGGGAATTTTTTTAAAAAACTATAAATAGTGGAAATTATTTTTTTTGGGGTTAAATTAAATTCTCTTCACTTTTGAAATCATTGATTATCCATTATATAAGGTCAAACATATGAGAGAGTATAAGGTTAACTGTTACATAATATGTAACCAATGCAATGACAAATTTTTCAATAAATTGTATTATTAAATTATTGGGCTTAGGGTGTGTCCTAATAGACTATATAAAGTATTACTTATAAATGATTTTAATTGGGAAACACCCTTGAGAAAGCTAATAACCTTATATCCCTCCCTCCTAAACATCTCTTTTACTTAATTCTAGAATTCTTGGATACTTACATGTCATGAAGATAGGAATGCATCACCTAAAAATTATTTGTACGTTTTTGTGATACATTAGAACACCTTGATGATAGAAATTTTTCGATACTCTTTTGTGACCATAAGTATTCATATATTGAATAGAGAAAACAAAATTTCTTATTAGTCTAAGGTAAATATTATTTATATATATTATATATAGATTCTGATTCAATGGTACAATGGATATCTTCATAATGGGAACGTATCATTTTTTTGCAGTGATTAATAATTAATTTTTCCTTAAAATCATTTTTTTCCAATGAATTACCATTCATTTTTAATTTAAAAATTCATAGAGAAAATGAATTTTCGCTAAAATGAATTTTTTTATGATTTGTGATATTAATGATTGTGATTTAGTATGGATATAAGATATGAGAGATCATTTACCACAACAATGAAAATTCACCTAATATATTTTTTTTTCAAAATATATGACATTGTAATATAATATTACGAAATAACATTGTGTTACATAAGAAAAATTTGGAATCATATTAGATAAATGATATCATTGGGGATGATAAAATAAAATCCCTATTTTTTTAACATAAAAAACATGCATGTTATATCCTAGGATATCACGACCCATCCCTCGGGGCCCGTTACGTGACTACCGCAAGCCCGCCTTCTATAGGCTAGGTGTTGGCGACTAGCACCCAAGGCATAAATCCATAAAACTAGGAAGTAATTGTTGTTATAAAGTGTAAACACACACTACAGAGAACACAAATGGATAAGAAACACTATGATAACTTTATAACCAAAAGAGAGTGCTGAAAGTAATGGGGCAAGAATACAAGCCCAATAGGAAAGTCCAAGTACTACTGAAAAACAATTACACCCGAAGAATGGTAAAAAACCTATTGGTTCATACTCTATGATTCCTACATGAATGGTAGGTACAGATAACCACTTTAGTACTCCACTTCTGTCAGTCTCATCTGTGTACTGACTCTTCGTAAGGTCAACCTCCGGGTATCGTCCAGTCCTGCTAGTCTTAGCCTCAGTCAGTGATGTACGTCATCTGCATCCAGCACAATGAGGTGCGGGCATAGCCCGTGCGGGGGTGTGTATAATGATACTTATTATGGACCTTGATATCTTCTAGGTCTCACAAAATCCAACAAGGATAAATGACAATGTATAAAATTAACAGATTACCCCACTTAGGTATATGCGCATACATATACCTAAGTTATAAAGTAATCCATCTCAATCATGAGGTGAACAAAAAAGTTAATGACTCAGCTCAAACCATGATTTTATTCTATGGGTTATATCAAGTAACATCCCTAGTCACTTTGTCGAAACCTCTACTACTGGAGAAGTCATCCTCTATCATGTACATTTGGCCTGACACGACACAAAGGCACTTCCCACTAACCTTGGAATGTTGAGGTACTCCTCCTGTTGGGTACCATGGGTCTGCTGTGTCACCAAGGCGCTCCCCACCATTTTTCGGTCGCATCACCAAGGGGCTCCCTCTCATAGACTACTAATGTGCACTTCTTATTGAGTATCATGGGTCTTTCACGACACCAAGGTGCTCCCCAATGGGCTAGTCGAATCACTCTGAGTCGAATCGATTAGTAGTCGTCAGGTCTCACAGCTAGCTACTAGGTCTCCCCACTATGCTCGCTCGTCTCTAGGAGGATGCACTCCATGAGCTATTGGTCGATACTCCATCATTCTGTATGTACCATTAAAGAAATATCTCAGAGGCCCGCCATGTTAAAGAGGTCTCAATGAAACAGACGGTGCGTCAATCAAACGCCTAGTCTATGAGTTATTATCCATTTAGTCCTGGGGACTTGGTTCGATTCGTGTACAATCCAACCCGGCTGTAACTCAACTATACCTCGAACGTCAGTAGGGTATACTCAAAGGGACTATCTCTCTTCATGATTACCAGTGCCACTGACGGTTCGTCAAATGGTCATCCAGTGCCAATGATATATCCATAGAATGTAAAGGGGTCGGTAGTGTCCTCGGGTCTTGTCTGACTCGGTCGGACTGACCTGACCAGGCGTAATCTGGGCCGATCTGGTTCCGTTTGACCCCTCCAGACCCGATGGGTATGGATGGGCCTTCTGGGCGGGCTGGCCCGTCGGGTTTGGCCTGGCCCGCTGGGCCCAGACCAGCCCGCCGCAACGGTGGTCCGGCCCGGACTTGGGGTGGGTTCATCCTAGTGCATCACGAGGATAAGACCTAGAGCGGATCGGCCCGGAGGGTGCGACCGGTCGGTTCGGCCAGGGCACCGCAAGTGGGGACCGTGGGCGGGCATGGGAGGCCGGTGCAGCCAAGGCGCTAGTTCAGACAGGTGGCCATCGCCACTCAGGAGGTCTGGCAGCTGGGAGCCGGGAGGTGGCTCAAGAGCCGGGAGGCCAGTGGGAAGGTCGAGTGGTGGCCAGGTGGCGGCCGGGTAGGCCGGTGGGCGGCCAGGAAGGCCAGAAGGCTGGCAAGAGGGCAGCTGGGAGGCGGTCAAGCAGGTGGGCCAGTGGGAGACCTGGCAACCCGGAGATGGCTAGGAGGTCGGTCTGGCACGGTTCGGCATGGATCAAGCTAGCGTGGGCCAGCGGGGTTCATCCAAGGCATGCAAAAGGCCGACAGCATCCGGGAGCCGGGGGCATGGGTAGGTCGGCTAGCAGCCGTAAGGCCGGAGAGACCAGGGCCGGCGGCAGCCGCAACTGACAAGCGGCACATCTGGCGTGGCTCGGAAACCGGCTACGGTGTGGTCCGGCCAGAGGTGGTGGAGTTGGATTTGTCAAAGCGCTGCGAGGGCAGTGTGGTTCATGGAGGCCGCGAGTAGCCCATCTGTTTCCTTTGTCGTTCGGTTGCCTCATCACCATGCCGGTAGATCATCATAATCAAGAACGATAGAGGGGTCTTGACATGTTGTTTTGGCCCCCACCCTCCGCGTTTATGGTGGTAACACATGGTTCATCAAGAACAAATAATGATAAATTTCAATTGTTCTCCAACCTCTGCAATGATTCCTTTCCAACTGAAGAAGAGAAAAATCATAGGAAAGTAGTAATACAAAAAATAACCCCCTACCTTGATCGTTGGACATCGACAATGTCACGGGGAAGAAGACATAGGAGATCATCGTTCGTCGCATTGGATGCACACTACTAATCTCATGCTTGAACGTCGACTTGTTGATGGTGATGCCTAGGGTAGGTCGGTTGAAGATGTCCCACGTCGGTAGGATCTGAGGAAGGAAGTCGAAGTTTCTCCTCGCCGGTGTTCTTTTTCTTCATTATTCATTCTTCGATGGTGAGATCTTTTCACTCTTCTCCCAAGTTCCTCCAAATGAGCAATTCCAATCATAATAATAAAAGATTTTTATATCCTATAAATTCGTTGGCATGATATTCAAATTGAATGAATTAATTTAATTGGCTCTACCTAATTAATGTGGAGGATTTGGCACAATTAAATTTGGGGATTTGGGAACAATAAAAGAGTGGGGTGTGGAGAGACTCTCCCTCATTAAAGAGGGTAGTTGAGAGGTATTCCTCTCCAACCATTAATAAGGTTTTTTAGAACCGTGTGGTCCCCACGTCATTACATCACGCATCAGTTTAGTTTCAGGTGGTCCCCACTAGCATAACCTCTCAGGAGAGGTTAAGGTGTGGTGGTCCCACCTCAAACTTCCATGAGGAGGTTTGTAACCAAAAAAATCAAATTAACCCACAAACCTAATTTTTGTTTAATTCATTCACTAAAAACCCAAAAACTATCTTTTCATCTCAACCCCCTAGCGTCGGTATGAAAATATTCTTAAGCGAAAACTAGCGATGTGAGTTCAACAGTGACCTCGGGTTTCAATTCCGAGCACCGGGTCCAAAGTTATAAAGACATGCTCATATGTTTACTGAACATACGAGAGAAAAAAATTCAGAAATTCATTCCAGGAACCCCGGGCATCAGAATCTTGTTTTGTTAATTATCGCTGACTTGTAAAATTCCCATGTATTTAACGGAAAACATTTTCTCCGAACATCCAGGTATTTACATAGGATTACAGTGATTAATGTTATACAACCTATCATTGGTGGTGATACACATTCTTAGTCATAAAACACTAAAGATATCATGAACTAGTTTTAATATTATGTCTCATATTATGTCATTTAATATTATATAGGGAATGAAAAAAATATGTTTTATATATAAAAACATGGATATTTTTAAATTCAATTTTCTGTTTTTCAAAAATAAATTTATTTGATTATATATTATTGGAAAATGTATTTATTTAAAAATTATATAATTTATAAATGTATTTAAAACACAATTAAATATATTTTTTAAATTAATTTAATAAACTTTTATGATATAATTAATAAATTAATATACCACAATATTAACTGTTTATATTAAATTAAATTTCTAAATTGAAATTCATAAATAGAATATATATTTATATATATTAGAAATTAATTTTTTAATCTATAATTTATTTATAAATTAAAAAATAAAGCTAAATACGAAAGGGGTTATATTTAAAATTATGAATTTATTATAATTTTTATTTTTAAATGCTTTGATTAAAAGGTATTATTTTAATATTTTTAAACTATAGGATAATATGTTTGATAGTAAATTTTATACAACTATTAAATGGTATTAAATATGGTTTATTTTGATTATGGAATTTTTTTACTTATTATAATATGGAATAAGTAATGATTATATTTATTCAGGTATCATATATTTTGAGCAAAAGTAATATAATAAAAAATATGAAGGTGGTCATATAAGAAATAATTGTGTGAAGATATTATATTTAAATTTTTAATTTAATATATATAATTAATGATGATTTTTAAACATTTTTATAGTTTTTAATTATTGAATTTTTGAGAAAAGTTTATATTATGTCCACAGAATTGAATTTTTTATTTATTCATTATATTATAAAATTAATTACAAGTATAACTATTATATTTTAATGTTTTTTTTCATTTAGTTTATATAATTATAATATATTTTTAAAATTTCAAACATGAATATAATTATCTACGTTTTATTTATGATATTGGTATATGTTTTTATTTACATTGACTTTGGCTTCTAGTGAGTTCGAGCTAGAATTAAGATGTCAGTTGTAGTTTTCAATAAAATGTCTTATAATTTTTATGGAATTGATATATATATATATATATAAATATATATATATAATGTAATGTGTCACAAGATAATGAGACCATCAGTCAATGTTCTCTCTTGATCAGAGTCATATTCCTTATAATTAAACGTGATGGTTGATAATATATTTCTTCAGGCTTACTCATGTGGGGATTTCTAACATCATATTAATATATACCTTTTTTGAATAGGTTTCATGTACCTTATTCATGGGATTATTTTCAATGTTTATAAATTAAATTGACATATAATATGGGTTAGTGACATAATGTAGAAATTTTAAAAGTGTTACACATATATATGGTTTATTTGAATCCTTTCTAAGAGAATATATTTGATGAACTCAATCATTCAAGTGAGTTGGCACTACCAAATGAGTGTATGTACAGATTTCATTAAGTATGGAATTGTGGATATTGATAACACCAAATTTTTTAACCAATATTACACATTAACTTTAAGGATAATATTATTTTGGAAGCTCTAATAGTTAAGATAGCCTAGAATGGTGTTGAGATAATATATGTACTTAGTTTTGAAAAAGAGTTCTTCAATCTACCATCTATGAACCATATATGATATTATTTCTAGGATTTCATATCTATATAAAACTTTTATTGGATGAACACCATAGGGGACTCATTTCATACATAAATATAAATCTTTTTCAATAAATTGAAATGATGAATTTATACGGGGTTATCAATTTAGTGGGAGAACATTTTAAAACATTACTTATTAAAAAATAAAAAATTTATACTAGTGTGAAGAAAAAAATAACTAAAAATAAAAGTCACATAATAATCACTGATATGAATATGAAAAAAAACATTGTCATACCCAAACCCCATACTCTCTTAATCTTCTGTGAAACAATACAGTAAATATCATCTTAAAAATATTATTTTATCCAAGTGTAACCATTCATTAGTATATTATAAATGAATAATAATTACTCTCTTACAAACATATGGCCATTTTGTTATACAATTTTATAGAGTTAGGAACGAAATTTCATGTATAGAAACCTATATATTTCTCTTCTAATGGACACATTATCCCTTATAACAATAATTTATTTTAATAATATATAACATCAACTTTTCTGGAATCCTTATATACATAAGATAACATTCAAAACATATTATATTAATGACACATTTTATTATATTTTTTAAATTCAATCATTATAATGGTGAAATCAATAGCTATGTTAGGGATAGCCTATAATGGGGTGTCATGGAATAAATAAAGAATTAATATTATGAAAAGAATAAATGATTATAAAATAATTTCATATAAATATTAATATAATAATGATCTATATCAATGAATAGGAATATATAAAATAAAATTCATAAAAATATCTTTGGTCATAGTGAAGGACTGTATACTATTAGACACTATAAATCTATCCGCTATGGCCTTATTCCATGATATGATAAATATCTTCGTAGGAAGACCCCACGTTACAAAAAAATTAATATTTGATGATAAATCATGAATAATCTAAGGTAATTATAGATATTAACCATTACATAATTAATCTAATTCATTTTATATATGAATTACAATATAATTTATAAATCACATTCAATAGTTATCAATAAATAATCATATTTGAAATAATATAATCAAGCGACCTTAATACTTTCCACCATCAATTAATGGAATTTAATGAATTATATATGTCTAATTAATGAATATTTATCATATTATTAAGGTATATACCTACTAAAACATATGAATTTTCAATGATGTTGGATTAGCTGAAATATAATATTCTATGACAAACCCATCTAGTAGTATCACAAAGGAAAGCATTGAGAATTATATTGTTAGATACCAATAGTTTAGTAACCCAAAAAAATATATTTGATTATTTCATAGGTAATCCATGAGTCATAATTCATATATTGGTAAAATAAAATTAACATTATGTAAATAATCAAAGAAAAATCAAACAATCATTTTAATTATTTATTACAATGTTTTAAAAATAGAATGTTATGAGTCTACTTAAAATTTCTTTTTTAATGAGTTAAAAAATTAATAAAAAAATTCAACCTAAATATTTATATTCTTTGTTCTATAGAATAATTATCGAATGAGATGATAATAAAAACTTGAAATGGAAATCATTTATAATATTTTTAAAATATAATTGTGAAAGACAAATCATAAAAAGGATAATCATATTTAAAAATCATTACAACTACGAAATGAAATTGATATATGAACAACCCATTTTTTAATTATTAGCTAGAAAAAAGTTTCATAAGCTTATATATAATAAATATATCCATATAAAAACATCATTTAAAAATCTTATTAATATAAATAAAACCTTTTACACATTTTTTAAAATAGATTAATTTTTATACATTCGATACTTATCTATTATTTATATAACCAGATGTTTTCATTATGATTGTCTCCCACATGTTTCATATTCGAGACAGAAAAGACATTAATTTGATAATTAATTTCATAGTATCATATTATTAAATAAATTTAAATAAATGGTTTTTTCCAATTATAAATCACCATTATAATATTATGAGGGTCATGGGAATGCATCCCGAGAACAAGTTCTTTATTTAGATTATTCAGTGTAATTTATAGATTACATTATATAATTTTATAATAGTCATAAATTTAATTTTAAATGATTCAGAATGATAGTCATGATATAAATATTTACAAATCAATGATAATATAAACAATTATCCATAACATTATTAACTATCTGTTTAAGGTAGTGATGAAAAAAGAAAGGCACCTCTCAAGATTTACGTAGTCTGTATGTATGGATGTATGTTGTTATTGTTTCTAATAAGATGATATGATCATATTAAATGGTTTTTCATGTAATAATATTAGTTTTATTATTGATTCAATATTTTAACATTAAATACCATTTTAAACAGGTTTTCAATGGTGATGATTTAAAACTAAATACTTCTACTCATGGATGTGGTAGTCCGTACATATGCTCAAACAACATTTTCATTTTTTAAGGAAAAGAGAAAAGGTGGATATTTTTATTAAATTAAAATTATAAATATAAATATTCAAATAGTACATACATAAAAAATTATTGGGTAAGATAATTTTTACAGAGATATATAGATAAACAAAAATATTAGAGAGATATAAGTAGTTAAGGTTAGAATTTGAACAATATCTTGATGTACTTATTTGAAATGGAGGAATTAATGATTATTCGTATGATGAGCGTCATATATGTGTTGAATATTAATCTAGGGGATATAAAATAATATACATTTCCAGAGACATTTTAATTTTTATAGTTTAATCTATGTGGTGGCGAGTGGCAACAATTATAAGTGAATTGAATGAAAATTTTGTTATTATAATCTCTTAATATAAAATATACACATGTTCCAAATGAAAACTGAAATATAAAGTTGAAAAGAATGGATAGGAAATATTTTTTTTGCCAATAAAAACATCAAACACTCATTTAGATGAATATATTTAATATGTTTTATATGTGTTATAGTTTTAAAAATCATTTTATATTAATTTTACTTTTGTCCTGGTAACTACATTTCAAACCTCGGAAATTAATTTTTATTAGAAAAAAATCACAGACAATTAATGATAATAATAAATATATTAAATCAAATCTATAAACCTTTTTAACATATTATATTTCTATGTGTGAGAAAAGATAATTTTATTTTTTTAACATGTTTAATGAAATTTATTTAGAAAAAAATATAAATAGTAATGAAATATCAATATCTACTCTCTATACTATAGCTTATATATTTTCCTCTATTGGTCATCTATATATCCATTCGCCCACACTTGTCTCCTTCTCCATCAATGTCTCACATTCTCACCACATTCCTCTCGATTTCCACAACTACATTCCTGGTATCCCTATATCCACGTCTATTCATCTCCCATGACCCCATGTCTACCCATCTCCACCTCCCACCTCCAACCCTCGGCCTCCTTATCTCTACCTAATGCAGTGTCTCCCCACCTCCACCTCCCCATCTCTTATTGAACAGTTATGTCCCCATCTATGTCTCTCTATCAACCAGTTGCCTCCTAGTCAATCCTCCTCTCCTAACTATCCTTCAATATTTTTTCCATCCAATCATTATTCTTCAAAATAATACTGATTCTCTTGTTGAAATATCCACTCATATTTCTAAATAAACACATATAGTACGAATGATTTTCCTATAAATTCTACCTTTATCATCTCAATCCATTTCGATGAATTTGCTTCATGCATAATAGTGTCTGCACCAACAAATCCTAATACATATTTCTCCTCTATTTAGAAAAACTACAATATATATTTCTATATTTTCTTCGATATGTATAAATCCTACACTAGGATACTTCATTTTATTCTTCTCTATATTTTCCCAAGTCATTTAAATTTATTTCTAATAAACCAATTTTTTATCACCTGCGATAACCTAATGTTTCAACTCTTTTGAAGGTACAGTTCATGGATAACTAATTTACACAGACATGCCATTTGTAGTTGTATTATACAAACTGTTTGAAACATTCAATGGTTTGAATGTACAATTTTCTATAATTTATTGATCTCACTAAAACCTATCATCTGAATGCCAATTGGTGTAGGGTTTCTGGCATGTAGTTACCCAAGTATTTTTAATAAAAGTAATGATTGTTTATATATGATCTTAAAGGGTAATGAAATATTTTATCTCCTCTACTTATCCCAAATTGGGCTTATTTGATCATAAAAAGTATTATAATTCAACTTTTTAATTATGATTTTTGTTTTTCAATCCAAAATAGGTATTCTTACTGCTTTATGTTTTCTATGGTTAATTGAATCATTTTATTCCTTAAAATAATTGTCCTCAAATCATTGAAACATGTTTTTCAATGTGGTTAGAATAATTTATAATTGATAAATGACTTGATATGGTACAAACGGAAACCCATAGTGTGGTTTTTTTGAATAATTTTGAATTATGTATCAAATATTTTTTTATGCCTAATACATTTTATAATTTCTTATGATAACTAATTTTTTCTGAATAATGAATAATACATTATTTTCATGACTATTTATGTTTTATCTTTGATATGTTCAGCAATCATTGTATCAATGTGGAATTAGTCAAGAATCATCAATGGAAGATTCCATGTTAGTTGAAATGGTGATAAAAGGACCAATTTCAATATATATGTATCCTCTATTAATCATCAAAAATATTTTAATTTACTCTTTTTATTCATGATGTGTGTTTCTATACAAAACTGGTATTATTTACAAGGTATAAATGTGAGTATATTGACTTTCTAGTGGATTGGCATCTTTAAAAATTTGTTGACCAAAACATTTTGACACTAGTGAAACAATTGTACACTTTTTTAATCATATATTACTTTCCAATAAGAAAATTATAGATTTTAATTAATGAAATTTCATTTACAGTGAATGTATACACTCTCAACTAAGGCTACCAAATCTACATTTGAAAGGGTTTGTATTTAAATATTCAATTAGCCCCATATTTTTGAAATGTTGTGATTATTTCTCTAGACTATACCTCCCCTGTTCACCTTTGGTATTTATTGTGAATTAAATAATTTTTTGTCTCAAGTGTTGGGAATTACAAGAATATAAATGTTTATAAAGGATACTTTCCTTGATTTTTAATTTTTTATTCCCTTGATCTAAGAATGGTCCTTATCATTACCTCATATATTTTCTGCTTCAAGTATCTCTATTTTTTAGGAATATATTTTGATGGGAAATAGAATTGAAAATTAATGTTGATTCAAATTAGATATTTATACATTTCTTTTATAAAACCATTAAATATTCATCATAATTGTATTATTTTCCTTAACGGTGATTAAGAACTGTTTTTTAATTTAAGAAAATCAATGTTCGAGTAAATTTTTGGGTTGTTCTCCATCGATGGAATCATCATTCATGATTTAAAGACCCAATGTCATATATTTTATGCTTGCAATTTGAGATATACTATTTCTATTTATCATCTGACCAGATTAATAAATCAATCATTTGAATTACATAACATTATCATTAAATAAATAAATTATATTAAATGCCACTTAATAATAGTGTTTCCAATTTTTATCCAAATTCATAAATTATCATTAAATTTCCATTAACACATTAATTTTATTCTCTTTATCCATAAAATTCAGTCAGTCATGAAAAAATTATATCATGATGCCTAATTGAATTACCAATTCAAAAGGTTTAAAAAATATTTATCCATTATTTTGTTTTTATATTTATTTTTTTATTTTTCATATATATGAGAAATATATTATAAAACCTCATCTTGTGAGTTTATTATGTTTTAAAAACAAGTACAATATACCCTTGGAATCTATTACAATGAAAACTATGATGTTTTGCAGTAAAAAATCTAACAAAACATGCTCATGTGGAAATAGGATTCCACATTTTATCAATGTCAATATCCCATGATTCTATATTTTCTATATATGATCAACATCCCATAGTTTTTCAACCTGACTATTTATAGTTTCCATATTATAAGATTCTATTTCACAATAGAATATCTAATGTGTAATAGGTCTGTAGAGGTATGTTTTCTTCCAACCATAATCTATATGAATATAAAAACATAGAAATTGTAAAATTTATTCCTTCAATATATTTATATATTTCATATATTATATTTATTAATTTATTTAAATTTCAAATATTCAATGTTTCAACATGACCTTATATTTGGGCATTTTATTCAATACCCTACAATTTATTTTGTAATTAAAATTGATAATGAGCCTATAATGAGATACACTACTCTGTAGAATTTATTTGGACATGTTTATAAACAATAAAATAATCTTCCATAACTTTTCACTATTTAGAGAACTGATAAATAATTATTTACATGTAAATTTAGATAATATTGAATATTTTTTATATGGATTATTTTAATTATTATAAAATTCAAAATTTTAAAATTAGTTAAACAATACTGAGCTAAAAACTAAATTATTTACATTCTTTAAGCCCATACAATAATATTCAAATTCTAGACTATTTTAAAAAACCAAATAATTTTTTAAAAAAAGATATGTATAATTTATAAAATTCTATACAATGTTTTATCTTATCATTAATTTATTGAATATTCATCATCATCGTATGTGTTATTTTTCTATAGCCATTCTTTAAATCATTGTGGTGAAATAATAATTTCTGAAGGTCATCTCTATAATTTCTAATCATTTCCCAACCTTTAAACCCCCTAATTCTTAATATGTTATCTACATTCAACATCCCATAGTATTCTCAACCAAAACCATCTATAGATTCTGTGTTCTGTAATTCCATTTTACAACTAAATCTTTATAGTATGTTATCCATATAGTGGAATGTTTTCTTCCAATCATCAATCATAATTTCCCTACAATGGTGTGTTTTCTTTGAACTCAACAAGTTCGTTCTACCTCTATAGTAGATGATATGTCTCTAGTTATAGATCATTCATTTTCATTTTAGATAAATATTAATTTATTAAATTATCTATGAATAAATTATTTATTTATTAATATTATTGTACATTAGTTTCCGATAAATATTTTATTATTTATCTCCTTCTTCATAAATTAACACAGAAGGTTCAATATAATAACTATATCATTGGTAAATAGTTAAATATCCTTTTTTCCCTCATTGTTGTAGGTTTATGATCCCACTACTGTAGAAGGTATATATATATTTTAAGAGGATAATAAAAAATAAGGTATATTCAAATCTCTAAAACATTAGTTGTTTATCAAAATTATTCATGTTATTTAAATTCATGTCAGTATATTGTGTTTCTCAATTTATTATCAGACATCCAATCCCCCTATCTTTTTTCATTCATGATCAACATTCGTTATCATTTAAAATTAAATTCAATAGTATATTTATCAATATTATTATCATTTTTTATAATTTTATTCAATCTATTAAATTTAAATTAATATATTATTTTATTAACGCACACCATATTAATATTTGATGAATAGGCTTATAAAATACAAATTAAATATTTTTATATCTCTAAATTGACTTCATTCCATTAATTATTCAAATTATTTTGATTTGTTTTCCATTTTATAATAAAAAATGATTCATATTCAAGTCTACAATAGAATTTGAAATCATAATAAAAAAAATGGGTCAAAAATTAAAACTAATTATTATAGATAATAATAGAATATAATAGATTTTATAATTATAATAAATCTAATATATAATTCCATTTAAAATTTTGATAGTAGTTAAATTAGTTGTGTTATTTATACTAATTATTTTTTTCATTAAACATCATCCATTTTAGTTATCTTTTTCTATTTTATACTAGCTTCATATTATATTAATTTTCCATTCAAATTCATGAAGTTTCATCTATTTTCTTCGTTTCATTTGTAAAAAAGGCTCTTTAATATTTCACCAAAAAGATTTTTCTTATTTTTTACTCTTTATACATTGATATCTAGTTTTTTTTATAATATACATCCATTAATATTGGATTTAGGATTCTAACTACCATTATTTCTTATTTTTATAGGCTATTATTGTTCTTATAGTTCCCATTATCTTACTAGTTAACCCTACCATTATATATATTTTTAAATCCTTTATAAATTATTAATACTTGATGCATGGTTAGATTTTATTTTTTCATTGAATTCATATTGTTTTATAATTTTAATTTATGAAAATTACTAGGTTGAGAATATTTATTTTTAGTTACTTCTATAAACATGAACAAATTAATGAAGGATGTGCTATATATTTAGGTTTTCATTAAAATTTTTAGATAACATTGTTATGTAATCATTTTAATATCAATGAACCTGCATTTATTTTATAAGATTTGATTGTGTTATATATTTAGGAATTTTTTTCATTCTATACAATGTTAGTTCTCTAAATCATCATGACATTGTATGGTATTTGGAAGTGTTCAATTTTTAAAGTTATATTTTTTATCATTAGATAATGTCACATTTTTTTAAATTTTATATGTTTCTAAGTTTTCAATATTTTTGAATGTGACGTTATAACCATTTTGATGTTGGTAAATTATAATAGAATACCCCTTACTCTATTCTATATTTCATATAACTAATATTTCTCAAATCCATATATTTTTATCTATATTAAATATATTAACATGTTGTAATTTTTGTTCTTCTCTCATTCAAAACATTAGTCTCTACAATCGCCTCATGCGAGTTTTGTGGAATTTTTAGATCAAATAAACCTATTATTACCTACCACATCATGGCAGAACACCCGTATCTTTTTTTTAATCTCTCTATCCATGATTAGAAATAATCATAGTTTTCATTAATCACAATCAGACTAAATTTCGTTCATATAGTACTGTTTTATTCAATATTTGGTAATTTTTTCCCATCCCATGCCATGTAAGTTCTCTAATGCTTCATGCAATTTTATGATATTTTTCAATTTTCAATTTTTATAGTTCTATTTATTATCAGAAGATAAATCCACATTTATTTTAAATTTTATATGTCTACATGTGTTCACTATTTCTGATGGGGTTTTTAACCATTTTTTGTGATAAATTTTATTTCAATCCACCTTACAATGATATATATTTCTATAAAATATATTTATTCAATCCATATAATTTTTCTTTATCATTAATCATCAATATTATTTTAACATGTACTATTTTATCCACCACAACATCGGTCTCTACCTTTACCCCATGTGAGTTATATGGAATATGTAGATCAATGAATGCTCTTATTACCTCCCACATCCTCTGTAAAGACCAGGTTATCATCAGTAAAATCTCTATCAATGAATATAAATATTCAGGTTTTTTATTGAACGATAATTATAGATATTTTTATTTATAATAATAGTTACCCAATTTAATTTCATCGATATTTAATCTATTTGTCACTAATTTTATTGGTTTATCACATTTACTTTTTATCAACCTCATCTAAATTTTTCAATTTTTCTCATTGTTTTTTTGATCTCTTATTTTAACTTCAGGATGATATCCATGTTAAAATTCATGAATGTGAGGTTGAAAAATCTACTACATGTGAGGAATGTGGTGTGAGTTTTAGAAATCTAGAGAATATGAATCAACACATGTAATGTCACTATCATGGAAAAAATGATCATGAAAATTCACTGCTTGTCTAAAATTTTGAAGATTAGTTGTAATATTTTTTTTATTTTTTTCATGAAATATTCATGAATTAATATGATATATATGCTCTAATTATTTAGGTTGCATAGTTTTTGCAGCCTTTATTTTTATATTAGTTTGACTACATCAACATTCAGTACTGCACTATAATATTACTCATAACATTTTTAAGTGATGACATTCACATTTAAAAAATAACCATATCTTTAAAATTAAAAATTTATATTGTTTTGTATACAAAAATACCACATGATATTCATATATAAATTTTTTATTCATTAGAATAATTTCTTATCTATTAGAAAAATTATTTATTTTCTAATGTAGATGCAATGGTTTTTTAATTTTGATGATGAATATTCATTGAAATATAATTAATTTATCTTTGTAATGTTCTTCATATTATATCCTGTATAATATGTGAATATTGATTGGTATTTCCTGAAATTCTATGAAATCAATATAATAATTTAAAACATATTAAATGATATATTTGTAATAAGTATTAGAGATGGTTGTATAATTTCTAACCATTTATTTGGGTTTTATAATATCGTCATAAGAGTTTCATATATTGATCATGGTTTTATATTAGTTCACAAATTTTTTTAGTAGTATTTATTTTGTAAACTCATTATAATATTGTCTTTTTATACAGGATCATCTGAACTATTTTTTTTATTTGAAATCACACCTTTTTAATCATCAACTAAAAGAACAGTTTTTTCATGGTTGGATTGTTCATATTTCAATATCTTTTGTACATTTATTATTTATATTCTTATTGAACTCACTTTATAAGAAAATTTTAGATTCTATATAACAATTTTGATTATTAATTTACCATTTAATACACCTAAACCTATGTTGTTTAAAGCATTTCATTCCAGATCATCACTGAAATAGTGATCACACTATTCATTTGGATATGGTGGAGCATGGATGTATGATATTTAAGGGGTGGAAGAGCTCCACCAAAACCTGATACGACACTGCAGATAAATCCATAGAGGGAACAATATCTAAATTTTTCTTTTTATTATATTACCATTACCCATAATTGGCATGATCATATATCCATTTTGTATTTAACACTCCCTTTGAAGTATTATAGGGAAGTCATGGAATTTGGACTTATTGTCAGTCACCTTTTTTTCACAACCCGTCCTCGAGGCTCGTGTCGTGACTACCCCATGCTCGCCTTCCATAGGCTAGGGGCTGGCGACTTGCAGTAGAGGCATAAATCCCGATAAAAAGGGAAGGGATTTCATTTATAAAGTAAACAAACAGCACAGAGTAAGCAAGCTGAAGTAAACACTAAGTAAAACTGGGTACAACTTTATGTGTTGGAAAGTAAATGGGCTAGAATACAAATCCAACTGAATGTAAAGTACCAATGAAAATAAAGTACAACAAATGAAAAGTAAAGCAGAAACGTTGAGCCATCCACTGAAAATCCCACCTGAAGGGTGGGTACAGATAGGCTCCTCAGCTCCTCGGGTCCAGCCATCCGCTCCCAGTACCCCCCCCCCCAGTGGTCCACCTGTAGGTACCAACTTTCTCCATAAGCCTCAACCATGATCATCTATGTCTATCATCTGCATCAAACACAACGTAGTGCGAGCATAGCCTGTCCAGGGGTGAGTATACGCTAACTCTGTAGGGACCTCAAGACCCCCCGAAGGTCTCCCAGAATCCACGAACGATAATCCACAAAGTAAAGTTACAATAATGAAGTAACGACCACCTTTTCTTAGGTATATGCCCATACATATACCTAAGTCATCAATTTCGGTTTGGCTCCAACATCCGAGCCAAAGTTTGATCACGTCCATAGGGGATAGTACATCCCAATCCACACAGGAAATCACAACCCAATCCACATAGGAAAGCAAGTCAATCATATCGAAGATAATGATTTTAAGTCAAGACTCAGCTCACACAGGTATACTTCTTTGTAAGGTTATAGAGATGATAAGAGGTAGCCACTAATTCATCTAAGATTTCGGACCCACGTAGGATACAAGACCAGCTATGTTGTCGGACCCACAAAGGATACAAGACCAACCATTCTGTCGGACCCACGTAAGATACAAGTACATGGTCAAATACTTTTGGACCCATGTAGGATACAAGAATAGTAGTCACGTACTGCCGGACCCACAAAGGATACAAGAACAGTAGTCATCTCTGTCGAACCCACAGAGGATTCTTGTACGGTCTTCATCACTGCCGAACCCATGGAGGATCCTAGTACAATCGTCATCGTCGTCGCAGTTGTAGCTAGCTCTAGGGTTCCCACACAAAGCATGCTTGATTCCTGGAGGGTCCACTCCATGATCCAAGGGGTTTGACACATCAACTAACACGTATTCTGGAGTTTATGTATCCCAAATTTCCGTCTCGATAACAGGAACTCAACGTGACAGGCGGTGCGTCAATCGGATGCCCGGTCTGAGAGATATTGGCTTTTTTGTTTCGGGGGCCCGGTTGGGTTTTTAAGTCCAAACCAACCAAAACATACTCCAACTACATCCAAACCTTGAGCAGAGTATTCCAAAAGGTATGTCTCACTATGAGGTTTCCAACAAAGTCGACGACACATCAATAGGACATCCCGAGCTCAAGTTATTAGAATTCCCGCTCCGAGGGCCCGGTTGGTTTCGTGTTCGAACCAACCCGACCATACAAAATGTTCTCCAAAACCATGAGTGTAATATACTGAAACGGCCATCTCGATACAAGTATCGCATCGCAACAAACGGTGCTTCAATCGGAGATATATAGCCCATGTTATCGGCATTTGAACGAACCTGTCCGATTTTAGGGGGTTTGGGACCGGACCGACCCAGCCCAGAACCCCCTGGGTCGGCCCGAACTGGGTCGACCCTCGGGTCCGGCCCATTAGGGCATGGCCCGGCCCGGAGCGGCCGGTCAGGCCTGGGCGGCTTGGCGCCGCTCGCGCGGACGTGGAACGGGGGGGGGGGGGGGGAGGGGGGGGGGGCGATACCCTTCTTGATGGAAGACACGAACCCCTGCATGGGGGCCCACCACTTTTCTAGACGGGGGTTACGACCAACGGTTCATCCGAAAATGGCCGTCCGAGTTGGCCGGCAGGCGTGCCGCCACGGGCCCCCCGTGGGTCCCACCTTCCATGCGCCAGTGGCCGGTGGTTCCAGCCGCCCATCCCTGTTCCGCCGCGACCTTAAGTCGCGGCCTTGTCCGACCGGCGGGGCACGATGATGACATTCCCCAGCCATGGCCCTTCGTGATGCTCCCGCACAGCGTGATGGGTCCGCGCTCCTCCACCATAGCCCATCCTTGGTCGCACCTTCTTAAGGCTTCGCTGGTGTGGCGTGACGGTGTTATGCACTTTTGCCACGTTCATCCTCATTCCCGTGCGGTGCCGTTGCACCGCGCCGCCTCCATTCCAATCCATGATGGTGTACATCAACAAAGGGGGAAGAGGATCAGCCATGTTTATACAGTTCAACCTCCTCCCATTAAAATACTAACAGGCGGCCCAAAATAAAAAAATTGAAAAAGAAAGAACAAATTTAATCCATTAAATTTGAAATTAAACCCCTAAATCGAATATGGCATTTGTCAGTGTCGCAGTAGACGGTGTCGTGGTAGATGGGAGTCGTTCCATCAATGTCGTAAAGGATGAGGCCGAGGTTGGCATCGGCATTCTTCGATTTTCATTAGTGGAAGTGGAAAACTCTCCAAGTGTTGGGCGACGTGCTTCGCTGCTAGTGTTCCGCCACATGAAGAGGTCGTCCATAACTCCTCCCCCTAGCCCCCTTTAAATAATAGTGGTGGGTTCATCATTGGCATGGAAGTCATAAATGGGTTTTTATGACATAGGGCCCCACACAATTAATCCGTTGTGGTGGAAGATTAAAATGGGGGAAGGATCCTCATCAATTAAACACGATGGCATTGAATTAAAGAGATGGAGGGAAGGTTCCTCATAAACATGAGGGGTTGACATGTATTAAAGTGGGAGAGGAAATTGAAAAGGTGGGGTTCATGTGGGGACCACATCACTAATATCCTATCAAGAGGAGTAAGGATTTAGTGGGTCCCACCTCAAACATTCACACTTAGGTTATAATTACATAGAGTAGAAATAAAATTTCAGCACGTATTGTATTTCACTATTTAATTAAACCAATTCATTTCTTTGACATCACCTCCTGAGCAAACTCAACTCTAGTGAAAGTCTCCTTAAGCAAAAACTAGCGTTGTGGTTTCATCGGTGCCCTCAGATTTCGATTCTAAGCACTAGTTCAATAGTTATAAAAACTTTCTCATTCATTCAGTAAGCGTATCTGAGCTAAACTTCGGAAATTGATTCCTGGCACACCGGGCCTCAGAATCAGGTGCTGTCAAAAACTGCGTACTCATAAAATGTCAAAGTAAATTAAGAAAAAATTTACCTTGAAATTAAAGATTCCTTAAATTACTCCCACGTCAGGGATTTACTTCCCCCTAAGGATACATCACAAACTATGGAAACAATGAGGTTACTGAGCACGCATCTGAGCCTCCCTCTCCCAAGTGCTCTCCTGGAGGTTCTCGTGTTTCCACCTGATGCACACTAGAGGAATCGAACGCCCATGTAGGACCCTCTCCGGTCAATCCTCAATCTTCATCGAGAACTCCGCAATAGTTTCCCCAAAATCAATGTCCAGCTCCCCATGGTCGATGATATGCATTGGGTCGTGCATGTATCTCCTCAGCTGAGATACGTGGAAGACGTTGTGCACCTGGTGCAACTGAGGTGGTAGAGCCAGGCGATAAGCCACTTCGCCTATCCTACTGAGAAACTGGAATCGTCTGAGGAAGTGGAAGGATAACTTGTCACCCCGGCCAAATCCCTGTAATCCACGTCGAGGTGAGACCCGCAAGAAAATGTGGTCGCCATCCTCAAACTCCAGCGGTCTATGCCTCCTGTCAGCATAATACTTCTATCCTCTCTAAGATATCCTCATCCACTCCTAGATGACCTGGACCATCTCTGTTATGTCCTGGACCATCTCCGGTCCCACAAGTGCGGACTCCCCCGGGTCTGTACAACACAGAGTTGACCTGCAAGGTCAGTCATACAATTCCTCGTATGGTGCCGTCACGATGGTGGAGTGGTATCTATTGTTGTACGCAAACTCCACCAAGGGTATGTGATCCTCCCAACTGTGACCAAGGTCAAGGACACATGCACAGAGCATGTCCTCGAGAGTTGTAATGGTCCTCTTCGTCTGACCACCCGTCTGAGGGTGAAATGCGGTGCTCAGACATAGTTGCTTCCCAAATGCCTCCTGCAACCCCTTCCAAAGCCAGGAAGTAAAGTGCGTATCTCAATTGGAGATGATAGATGATGGCACACCATGAATCCATATGATCTGCTGAATGTAGAGGCATCCCAAGATCTCCAATGAGCCCTGGTCTCTAATGAGTTAGAAGTGCGTCGACTTGGTGAGTCAATCGACAGTCACCCAAATGGAGTAGGAACCTCTAGATGTACGTGGTAGTCCAGTCATGAAATCCATATATATCCCGTCCCACTTCCACTCTGGGACCTCCACGGTTTGTACCATGTCTTCTGGTACCTAGTGCTCCGCCATCACCTGGGGGCAGGTGAGGCATCAAGAAACGAACTCTATTACAGCCTTTTTCATACCTGACCACCAGTGTTGTCGTCTAAGATCCTGGTACATCTTCTCCACCCCTAGATGTACCGCTAAAGGGGAAGTGTGAAACTCCATCAGCACATCCTCTTGTAATGTAGCTGATACCATGGTACATCCTCTGAAAAGGACTCTGTGCTCTCCTCTTATAGAGAATCCATCAGGTGCATGTCTTGAGGATATCTATGCACGCCGCGTCTCACTGTCAACATCCCCACGTTGTGCCTCTTTGACCCGCTGTAGTAGTGGAGGAGTGATTTTGAGTGACAGTAGAAATGCTGCTCCATCTCTATCCATGAAGAATATATACAAAGCAGTTAGCTGCTCTGTCGCCTCCCCAAGTAGCTCAATGCCCGTCCTCCTACTGAGAGCATCAGATACTACGCTCCCCTTTCCAGGAGTATAGACAATCTCAAAGTCATAGTCCTGGAGGAACACGAGACATCGCCGCAATCTCATGTTTAGGTCCTTCTGCAAGAAGATGTACATTTGAATCTGGTGGTCATAGTAGACTGTAAATCGCTCGAACATCAGATAGTGTCACCACATCTTCAGAGGGAAGACCACTGCTGCTAACTCCAGGTCATGGGTAGCGTAGTTCTGATCATTCTACCTCAACTGTTGTGATCCATAGGCCATCACTGCCCGCTCCTGCATCAGGACACATCCGAGTCTGGTCCATGATGCATCAATGTAGACAAAATACCCTACTCCCTCCTTTGGTAGCCTCAAGATGGGTGTGCTGGTCAATCTCTGTCTCAGCTTATGGAAGCTCTGCAGACATCTATCTGACCACACGAAGGGTTTCCCTTTCTTTGTCAAAGATGATAGTGGTGCCACAACTCTGTAGATGTCTGGAGAAAACCTTTAATAGTATCCATCTATACCTAAGAAACACCTCACCTCTATCACGCTCTTGGGTGGCTCCCAAGCTATCACTACCTCGATCTTCATAGGATCCACCACAACTCCCGCCTCAGAGATGATGTGTCCCAAGAAGTGGACCTCACGTATTCTGAACTGACTCTTCGAGAGCTTACCATAAAGATGGTTCTCTCGAAGTGTGTCCAGTACAACCCACAAGTGGTAGGCGTTCTCCACCTTAGTGGTCGAGTATATCAATATATCGTCGATGAAGACCATGACAAATCGATCAATGTACGGCTTTAAGATCCTGTTCATGAGACTCGTGGACAATGTTGGAGCGTTGGTTATGTCGAAAGGCATAACCAAGAACTCATAGTGGCCATAAAGACATATGAAGGCCGTCTTCTTCACGTCCTTGTCCTAAACTCGAAGCTGATGATAGCCTGACCTCAGGTCTATCTTCGAGAACCACCATGCTCCCTTGAGATGATTGAAGAGGTTGTCAATCCTCGGTAGCAGATATATGTTCCTCATGGTCACCTAGTTCAGGCGACGATAGTTGAAACACAGTTGCAAGCTCCTGTCCGCCTTCTTGGCGGACAAAATCAGGGAAGCCCAGGGTGAAACACTGTGTTGAATGAATCCCTTGCCCTGCATGTCCCCCAGATATACACATATCTCTTGAAACTCAGCGGGAGCCATCCGATATGCTGGGGTGGATATCGAGGCTGTCCTGGGGAATAGGTTAATATAAAAGTCTACCTCTCTGTGAGGTGGTTGTCCTGGAACGTCGTCATGAAAAACGTCTGCATACTGATCTACCACTACAGGAAAACTTTGACTTCGCACGTCCACTACTCCTAGGATGAGACTCGACAACTGATGTGTGATCGGCTGGCCTCTCCTCTGCGTGAGTCCATCCTGTGCTGTAAAGGCTCCCTTCTCACCGATGAAGGTGAACCTGCTCCCATCGGTGTGAACACATCGCACCTTTCACCTAATGCAGTCGATCTGAGCATGAACTTTAGAGAACCAATCCATGCCCAATATGACGTCGTAAGGCCTCGGCGCTGCTACAAGAAGATCCCAACCGAAGATCTCACCTCCTAGAGTATGCTTACACTACTGGTACTAGTGTGTAATTGTCATGTCTTCTGCCATAGGAGTCTCTAGCTATAAGGATCGAGCCAATAGCTCCGTCGGAATCTCCAATCTCCAAACAAGGGAATCAAAAAATAATGAATGACTCACTTCTATGTCTATAATAACTGTAGAATGTGTGGAGTAGACACAAATAGTACCTCAAATCATCTCTGGTGCGCCGAGGTTGTAGGCCTCCGCTGCCTGAAGCTGAGCCTGCCTCTGCCCACCAGCTCTCTGTGGTCGGGGTGGACCTCCTGGTGGTACTGGTGGTAAAGCCTCAAAGAGTCACCCACCACCTACTGCTCGACTAGCTCCTTTTCCTCGTCTGCCTACTCCCCACGGACCACCATGGTCTACCCAATGCCTCTGCCTGGGTGGTCCCTCAACTGTCTGATGCTCCTCTGCATGGCGGGTTGGGCAGTCACGAGTCATGTGGCCCTGCCTGTTGCTGGCGTAGAACTTTCTACTCCTCGGAAGGCTGGCTCTACGTCATGTTCCCCGCACCTCTGAGCCAGTGTCCTGAGGTCATCCACCTAATGGTCTGGTCTATGTAGACCCCTATGACATCTGTTGAATGCCAGCTGCCGAAGACTCAGCTGCGTGCCACCCTGAGGTATGTCTCGGTGCTGGTGTAGGCTTAACAAGAAAGCTCTCTATGAGAAGGGCTCACTCCAGTACTCCTGCCTACGTCAGAATGATGGGGGAGATCATCGATGCCCTGATCTCATGCCTCAGTCCCTACTCGAAGGTCCGGGCCAAGGAGAATGGGTCTCGTAGCATGTCCGTCGAATAGCGTGAGAGATCGGTAAATCTAGCTGAGTATTGGGCTACAGTCATGATGCCCTACAACAGCTGTAGTAGCTCCTGAATGTGCACCGCACGTAGGGTGGCTGGGACAAACTCTGAGAGGAAGAGGCTCTAAATGTCCGTACATAAGAGATATGCCTTGTCGTGTATCTAGAGCATCAGAATCCACCATCTTCCTTCTCTCGCGTGCATGAGACTCGCTGCAAGGATCACCATGAGGTCAGCTGGTGTCCCTACTAACCTAAAAACTCATAAAATGTCCCCCATCCAATCCTCGGCTTCTTAAGGGTCCATCTCCCCATAGATCCTGGGCGGTCTCTAATGCTAAAACTCATACAGTGCACTAAGGAGACGTGCACTCTTAGTAGCTGGGGCTGATGGCATCGGTGGCTCGGTAGGTAGAGGTACCGCCGGTGCCTCCGCTGTAAAAGGGCCTTACACCGAGGCCATATCGCTCGGTGGGCTGTCATCTCGCACAATGCTCAGAACCCTAGATGGTTGCCGTCATGGGGCCATCCTGAAAAGAAACAGGTGCACAACGGTCAAAACAGTATACCTGGTGAGCTGACACAATGTAATCACAAAGAAAACTTTTGAAACATACATACAATAGATGTTTTTATACACTTAGTCGGAAATCAAAATTTAGGGTCCTGGTGTATGGATACGTCGGCCGCCGTACAAACAATGGACTCCCTGAACTGATAACCACACTCAATACACTTAACATTATTGCTTCACATAGAAGAAAGATCAGAGACCTAAGTTTTGTGGTAGAACCGAACTCCTCTGATACCAATTTGTCACGACCCGTCCTTGGGGCTCGTGCCCTGACCACCCCATGCCCACCTTCCATAGGCAAAGGGCTGGCGACTAGCACCAAAGGCGTAAATCATGATAAAAAGCGACGACATTGCCTTTATAAAGTAAACAAATACCATAGAGTAAGCAACATGAAGAAAACTATAAGTAAAACTTGGTAAAACTGTGTGTGTTGGAATGTAAATGGGCCAGAATACAAACCCAACCGAAAGTAATGTACAACTGAAATGAAAGTACAACAACATAAAAGTAAAGCAGCAACGGTGAGCTATCCACTGGAAATACCACCTAAAGGGTGAGTACAGATAACCTCCTCAGCTCCTAGGGTCTAGTCGTCCTCTCCAAGTACGTCTCACCCTGTGGTCCACCTCTAGGTACCGACTTTCTCCACAAGCCTCAACCACGATCAGCTCTGTCTGTCATCTGCATCCAACAGAACATAGAGTGGGCATATCCCTAGCAGGTGTGAGTATACGCTAATTTGTAGGGACCCCCAAACCCCCGATGGTCTCCCAGAATCCACGAAGGATAATCCAAAAAGGAAAGATAAAATCACAAAGTAAGAACCAAAATTACATAGGTATATGCCCATAAATATACCTAAGTCATCAATTACGGTTCGGCTACAACATCTGATCCCAAGTTCCATCACGTCCACCCAGGATAGTACAACCCAATTCACACAAGAAAGCATAACCCAATCCACATAGGAAAGCCAGTCAATCATATCGAAGATAATGATTGAAAGTTAAGACTCTTCTCACATAGGTGTACTTCTTCGTAAGGTGATTGAGATTATAAGATGTAGCCACTGATTCATCTAATCTGTCGGACCCACGGAGTATACAAGACCAGCTATGTTGTCGGAACCACAAAGGATACAAGACTTTCCACTCTGTCGGACCCACGTAGGATACAAGTACAAAGTCAAATACAACCAGACCCATGTTGGATACAAGAATAGTAGTCACCTACTGCCGGACCCAAATTGGATACTAGAACAGTAGTCATCACCGTCTAACCCACGGAGGTTTTCAATATAGTCATTGTCACTGCCAAACCAATAGAGGATCCTAGTACAGTCGTCATCGTCGTCGCAGTCGCAGCAAGCTCTAGGGTTCCCGCACACAGCATGATCGATTCTGGGAGGGTCCGCTCCACGAGCCAAGGGGTTCGATACATCAACTGACACATAGTCTGGATTTTATGTATCCCAATGTTACGTCTTGATAATATGAACTCAACGTGACAGACGGCGCGTCAATCGGATACCCGGTCTGAGAGATATTGACTTTTTTGTTGTCGGGGCCCGGTTGGTTTTTTAAGTCAAAACAAACCCGATGGAACTCCAACTGCATCAAAACCTTGAGTGGAGTAATCCAAAAGGTCTGTCTCACTACGATGAATCCAGCAAAGTCGACGGCACGTCAATCGGACGTCTGGAGCTCAAGTTATAAGCATTTCTGCTCCAAGGGCCTGGTTGGTTTCGTGTTCGAACCAACCCATCCATACCTAAAGATCTCTAAATCATTGAGTGTCATATGAAGAAACAACCTTCTCAATCCAAATATTGCATCACGACTGACGGTGCGTCAATCGGTGGCCCGTAGCCCATGTTATGGGCATTTGAACGAACCAGTCCGATTTTAGGTGGGTTTGGGCTCGGACCGACCCGGCATAGAACCACTTGAGTCGGCCCGAACAGGGTCGAACGAACCCGGATCTGGGTCAAGCCCATTAGGGCGTGTCTCGACCCAGCTGGCGCGGCCCAGCCTAGCCCGGTGCGGCCGGTCCGGCCTGGGCGGCTCAGCGCTGGCCGAGCGGGGCGGCTCGGCGCTGGCCGAGTAGACGCAGAAGGGGGAGGGGCACTACCCCTCCTTGATTGATGAAACTTCCCCCCATATGGGGGCTCGCCTCTTTTCCATCTAGGGGTTACGACCCCCGGTTCTTCCGAAAATGGCCGGCCAAGTTGGTCAGCCAGTGTGCCGCCACGGGACCACTCGTGGGTCCCGCCTTCCATGCACCGGCCGCCGGCATTTCCGGCCGCCCATCCCTGCTCTACCGCGTCCTTGTCTGACCGGAGCGGCGCGACGGCGCTACGCCCTTCGGCCATGGCCCACCCCGGCCACGGCCCTTCGTGATGATCTAGTGTGGCGCGATGGTGCCGCCCTCCTCCGTCGCGGCCCGTCCTTGGCCGAGGCTTCCTATGGCTTCATTAGCGTGGCGCGGCGCAACGGCGCTGCACACTTTCATTGCGTTCATCCTCGTTCTCGCGTGGTGTCGTTGCCCTGCGCCCCCGCCATTCCAAACCACGAAGGTGAACATAAGCAAATGGGGAGGAGGATCAGCTGTGTTCATGTGGTCCGTCCTCCTCCCGTTAAAATGATTACAGTCGGCCCAAAATAAAACAACTTGAAAAAGCAAGCACAAATTTAATCCACTAAATTTGAACATAAACCCCTACCTCAAAGAAGGTGTTCATTGGTGTCGTTGTAGATGACGTCGTGGTAGACAGGTGTTGTTCCATCAACGTAAGAAAGGATGAAGCCGAGGGTGGCATCAGCGTTCTTCATTCTTCATTAGAGGATGAGGAAAACTCTTCAAGTGCTGGGCACCATACTTTGCTGCTAGCGTTCCGCCGCTTCAGGAATCCATCCAGAACTCCTCCACCTAGCCTCCTTTAAATAGGAGTGGTGGGTTCATCATTGGCACGCAAGTCATAAATGGGGGATTTATGACATAGGGCCCCACCCAATTAATCCGCTGCAGTGGAACATTAAAAAGGAGTATGGATCCTCATTAATTAAACATGTTCGCATTTAATTAAAGAGATGGAGGGAAGGTTTCCACATAAACTTGAGGGGTTGACATGTATTAAATAGGTAGAGGAAATTGAAAAGGTGGGGCTTGTGTGGGGCCCACCTCACTAATATCTTATCAAGAGGAGTTAGGATTTAGTGGGTCCCAAAACAACTTCCACACATAGGTTATAATTGCATAGAGTAGAAATAAAATTTCAGCATGTATTTTATTTCACTCTTTAATTAAACCACTTCATTTATTTAACATCACCTCCCGAGAAAACACAACTCCAATGAAAGTCTCCTTAAGAAAAACCTAGCACTGCGGTTTCATCGGTTCCCTCAGATTTCGATTCCATGCACCGGTTCAAAAGTTAGAAAAACCCACTCGTTCGTTCACTTAACTTACCTGAGCTAAACTTCAGAAATTTATTCTGGCACACTGGGCCTCAGAATTAGGTGTCATCAGAAACTACGTAGTCTTAAAATCCCAAATAAAAATAAGAAAAAAATTTCCTTGAAATTTATGGGTCTTTACATTTTTTATTCATAATAATAATTTCCACAATGATTCATTAATAGTTTATTTTTTATCCTATTCCACTTAAACATTAATGTTGGGTATAGTTTTGATTCATTTGGAAATAATGGTCGTGATGATTTTTGTAGTCGAGCAAATCGTATTATATCTATTTCATTTATTAAAATATTTTTATTCACCCTTCGATCCAGAATAATGATGTCTCAAATTTAAAAATCCATTGGACACCCTAAATAGATATTTTTAATTAAAACTAATAGTTTTTAAAACTCACAAAGGTCTTCGAAATACTTATACATGAACACATCATATAATTATTTGAGTACATTCAAATTCAAACAACTACATCCTTGCATCTACATATCCAAGTAGTAACCATTTCAAAAAACATGTTAACTAATGTATAATTATCCTTAAAATCAGTCATATTGTAAAATATACCAAATAAATACTCTATTACATTACATTAAAAATAATTTCCACCTTCATTCCCCAAATATATTGGTATATATTAATTATTTTCCATTTATATGTCTTCAATGATCATTTCAGTTATGTTTATATATATATGATTTATGATCATTAATATTCTTCCCTATTTATAGTTGCGATATGTTAAATTCAATTTTATTTTCATCTTATTTTTCTTTTAATATGTGAACCATGTCTGATGTTTTACTTAACATATTATTTGTAAAGATATACATGATTTAAATCAATAACTATTTGATATATGTTTGGAAGTATACAATTTAATTTAATATAGATGATTCGAGTTCAAAATATCTGAATTTTTTTTTTAATTAATATTAATACAGGATGAAATAAAATGTAACATACTGACCAACTAATATTGACTGTTAAATTTCATTATCTCGTTTATTGAATTAGTATATTTGTTTTAATAATTATATATTCATATATAGTTTTTGAATTTTAGTTATAATGATTATGTCATTCAAATATAAGAGTTTGGAACTAGTTGTCTACTTTCATGTAATTAATTGGTTTATTATCAAACATGTAACAGTCACATAGATTTAAAATATATCTAAAACTGAATTTTACATTTTTTATACTTATTTAACAGAAACAAGAAAACAATATTTTTTTTAACATTAATTATGTTTTAAAATTTGAGGAATGGTTGTCAAAAATTAACTTAGTTTTTCTAAATAAATCATTTGTATTTCATTATTATTTTTGGATAATTTTTTAAAAACTATTATATTAGTAAAAAAAATTCTCTCCATGTTCATTTAATATCATTACTTCCAAAAAAATATAAAAAATTCATCTTGATTAAATATTTTTATTCAAAATTATAAAATAATTTTAATTTTAGAATATACAAATTCAAAATATAATTATATGATATTAAAAATGAAAAATACACGATGGATAATATTTTAATAGAAAAACTAATTTTTCAAATAATAATTTTTTATTGTTTATAATAAATAACTAATAAAATTTAGTATAATATATAACTAATATTAAAATTATATTTCATAGATGAAATATTTATTTTCATAAAATTTACCTCATAATTAATTTTTGATAAAAAAGTTTTGGAATAAAATGACTAGATAATTTATATAGATACACATATTTATTTCATTAATGACTTATTATTAAAAATGAATTCTATTTTTTATATATAAATCAATATTTTATTATCTTTTCGTTCATCAATGAATTCTATGAATTAATATTAATGGTTATAATCTATTCTTCAATTTTTTAGTTTTGTGTTGTGTGTAAAGAAATATATTGAAATAATTAAATATTAATTGAAAATATATTTTTAAATATTAGGGTTTTATATTATCCCTTTTTAAATAAATTATATCGACGAAATCTTTAACCATTACATAGTAATATTATTATTTACATGTATCTAAATTATCACCCCAACTCATGATATAATTTAATATAAGGAGTCTACATTAATGTCTTATGTATACCTAGGAAACACATATTTTTTCTCCAATGTGTTACCATATTACTTCAATTTTCAATATTTAGTTATTTTCATATACCCTCCATCTCCCCACTCAAACCATCTTCTAGTTATTTTGAGACATTCCAATAAGTTCTTATTCCCACACTAGTAACCAATAGAAAATTGAATATTCATCCCCTTGTTGTATTTATCATTGTATATTAGAATAATTTCAGTACTTATTTTCATTTTTCAGAAAATATTTTATAAGGTCCACATTATTAAACATAGTTATAAACATTTAGATAATAAAAATAAAAAAATTAGCCTCCTTGTATAATCTAATTTCTTTTCCCATTCAGATAATCCCCACATTGTCCATTCTACACATTATTAACTTAACTCCTCTAAGATTACACGATTACAATAATTACATAATATTTTGGAGTGATAACATTAATGTTTTAACTTATAATGAACAAAACATAAAATATGTAACATATAATTTATTTTCAAATCATATATTATGAATCTCCAAGTTTAAATCTTTCATTTCAAATTTTATTACTCAACTATGTTCTATAGCCATTATATTTAATTTCCCTTATACTAGTTTTAAGGTGTTTTTAAATAATCAAAATCATATTAACTATGAGTTTCAATCCTCGTGTGTTCTAATGAAACTTTTTTAGGAATCAGGTGATGGTCCAGTTAACACCCAAACTACCAGTTAGGGTTGTTACCCAAAGAAGAACTAGATCATGAATTTAATTATCTTTATCTACAGATGGATATCATTTCTATGAAGTAACACTATCTAAACATAAAAAATTTAAATGTCCTTTAGAATCCATGTAATTTTTTTAAAATTATATAAAATTATTTTGAGATTAGACGCTCGGATGACACCAAATTCCGAGGCCCTGTTAGCTCAGAATAGAATTTTTACCTCTTTTTAGTTCATTCAAATAAACCTCTAAGAAGGTTTTTCAAACTTTTAAACTAAGGATCATATCAAAACTCATAGGGTGTCATTGAACTCAGAATGGCGAGATTCACTTAGAATGGATCTAGCATCGACTAGAAATGGTCAACCAGAAACATTAATATTCAGAATTTTCAGAAAAAATAAAATAACATAAAAAGTATTTGATAGATTTTTCTCACTATTTACTGGTGATATTACAACACTATGGTGCATCGATGAGGCTGTGATGAGCCACTTTAATGAGGCTCCATAAAATAAGGGAAACATGCACACTATTTCATTAATTAAATAGCGTAATGTCATAGAGACACAGCATAACTGAAATTCTATGTCGAGTTTCTAAATTAATGAGAAAACATGTTGGGTAATCAAACATGGAATTACTTGGAAACAAATATGGGGAAAATAGTCTCTAATGGAGAAAAAAAATGTTGGTGAATCACCAATGACTTCAACGCACCCCCGAGTATGGAACCAGATAGCAACGAACACCAGGGGAACATGAACCCCTACAGACAGACTACTTAAACAATGAACAACATTGAGGTAGGGGTCTGTTTTTTTATTTATATTTCCCTGTCCATTATTTTGAAATGATGATGATGGATCAACCCATGATCATATGATCTAAATATCAGTCATTCATGTGAGAGGGTATTTTTCACGGTATTCGTTTATGGGGACATAATAAATTATGATAGAACATAAATTTTATATCTCATGATTTTATACCACTAACCCAGAGGGCGCCGACCGACAAAAACAAGGCACAATCGTCTCCACCTTTTTCATTTAGTATGTTCATCATGACTATATATTTGATGTGGAAAAAAGGAGGATTCAAGGTCATCTAAAAGAATATGGAAGGCTCCAGAGATCGTAGGTGCACGTGGAGTGAAAAAAGACCACCAGAAAGAACATTGTGGTCTATAGAATAACTTGTTGGCAGCACTGGTGACTGCTGGTGGTGGCCCGGGGTAGGGGGTGCCACATCCGAGCCAGTGACCACTTCTAGCTTGGGCCACAACAAAGCGACGAGAACTGAAGTCCAGGTCAATGGATGGGGGAGTGACACAGCCTATAGACTAGACCCATTGTTACGTGTAGAAAGCATTCCCATGATCGCGTATGGAACCTAGGAGGCTGATTTTGACCGGACACATGACGTCGCCTAGAACGTGCTCCACATCCGGGATGAAGAATGTTGGCCCTCTAGAGGTGGATCAGGGAATGGTTGACCCACATTAAGGGGCCAGACCCACGGTTATTGGGGCGAGCCAGATCCGGGTTAGGAGGGTGGAGGTTGGGTTGGACCTGGGTCTAGTCAGTCTGCCAGGGTCGACCCAAACCCAGACCCAACCAGTCCCTTTTTTGAAAAAACACCAATTTCATTCCAATCGGGCATCTTATTGATGAGTATTTTTCATTTTTGTAACCCTCAAAATGAGTATGTCCTTTTAGAATTATCTGGGGTTGATTTAATAGAAGGTTAAAGAATAAGAATGGATTGGGGAGTGCTTCTTCTAGATGCAACCATACTACATGCAGAAACCCTATGGTTGTTTGAGACATGAAGTCTCCTGAAAAGAAACCCTATGTGGATTAGCTACAATGGCCTAGTGGGAAGAATCACTATTTTACCCAACAGGCCCATGGTGGGGAGTGACTTATGGTGACCTTGCAGACCAATGGTACTCAACAGGCGGAGTACCTTAGTATGGCCAATGTGAGAAGCAGCTCTCTATGACCCATCATGTCCCCAATGTGGATCATCTTTTTGTGACCCAGTATACACATGGCACTCATTTGGGATGAGTACAATAGAAGTCAATGTATAGTAGGAATAAGCTCTATGTGACCCTGCAGACCCACTGTACTCATTTAAAGGGATTTCTCTAGTAGCCCAAGGTGTTCAATGATATGATTGGTGGTATTACATTCCTACTCTAGATTATACATGGTGTTAGATGTGTTTCTTTAGGATTTTCATCGTGGATTTCTTGGTGAAATTTCCTTGTGGGTTTGGGGTGCCTACAATGTATATTGTTACTAACCACTACACATGCTTTCCCCACACGAGTTGTGTCTAGTGCTGACAACTGCAGCCTTGATGGAGGGCTCGGTGGGCTCAGACCCAGTGGTGCCTAATGCTTATTGATCGGCGGGTCGTACTTCTATGGCTTCCAGTAGCTAATCTAAACTTTCCAATCAGGTGAGAATTTCAGAATATGGCTTACATATTTTCCTTCTATTTCGAAGTTTTCAGTTCTTCTTTTATTAGATTTTTTTCGGGCCCATTTGAACTAATGTTTGAACTTTTACTTTTTGGATTTTTAGTGGAATGCATGTTTTTTTTCAAAATTGGGGCTTGGTTTCATATTCATGAATCCAATTACATAGGAAATTCCAAACACTTACTGTTTGATTCCATCAGTGCTAGTTTCCAACCATAATGCATAGGGATGTGGGT
Source organism: Viscum album (assembly GCA_963277665.1). Classification (NCBI taxonomy): domain Eukaryota; kingdom Viridiplantae; phylum Streptophyta; class Magnoliopsida; order Santalales; family Viscaceae; genus Viscum; species Viscum album. The sequence continues at coordinate 32,819,778 of OY728143.1, forward strand.
ATGGGGGTGACACAACCCATGTCCTAGGGTAAGGGTCATGAAAATGTGGTATCATTTGTGCTTGGTACTACCTCAAAGACCGATATTATGTTAATTTTTATGGAAACTTTCTTAAATGTTTCAAGATTGACTTTCATATTCAGAGAGTCTAGTGTTGGGGTGGCGACCAACGTATCCATACCCCAGGATCTTGAAATCCTCTTCTCGACTATATACATACAAACATTGGTTTCATGCATCATATAATAATTTAGTCTTTCATTGTGTTCTTTTGTAATTAGAGTCATCTCATCTACTATAATATATTATCCATGGTACGTCTTCATCTATATCTAATTTCCTCTACATGAATGACCATCGAGGATTCCAATGTATGGTTTTTAGGATACCCCGCCATGAGATGAGGCATAGGTTTAGGGACCTATGCAAGAGATGTCCCTACTAGGTGGTGCACAAGCATTACAACCGCCCGTTGATTAGTAGTTACTTATAGCATCACCGGTATAGGATTCACCCTGGTTCAGCGCTATGCATGAGTTCCAGAGACAGAGACCTCCTAGTTTCATGGGAGATATAGATTCCTAGGTCAAAAAGGACTAGTTGGAAGTATTGATGTGGCTCTTCCTCTTAGTTGGAAAACCACTTGATTAGATAGAGACAACAGACATGCATCCCTCTAAGGGATCGGTAGAGAGATAGTGGAGTTTAACTATTCAGACTCATTATAAGGTGACCCTCTCTTTGACTGACTTCGATCATCTTTTCTATGGGGATTTCTTCCCCAAGACCTTTTTCTGATTTCACATACATGATCTACTTCACCTATAGTGGGTAAGAAAGTTAGTAACTGAGTACTTTGAGGGGATCACAGACCTCTCCCACTAATCTATAGATATTATATGAGACCGTTTCTTTAGGGACCATATATTTGAGAAGGTTCCCTAATGGGAGATCAAGGTTTCGATGATTTACCTCTGCATCCCCTCTAATGACAAAGTTTTAGAGTGAGACCTTGTTTTGGAGTGATTCCTAGAAGAGTAGGCGCCGACTACTGGAGCCACCAGTAGACACCAGGTGGCAGAGTCATCAGTGGTAAGCATCATGAAATAGGCGTGGGGACCCAAGTGTGTCATCTCATTTAGTAGAAGATCCCAGGACTAAGGGTCAGTATTTTAGGGATCATAGAGCAAAGGGATTCAGTAGGGAACCTAGCTATGCTTCAGGTTTAATGGTCAGGGACACCTAGCTCCTAACTACCTAACCTTCCGCATAGAAGATCAAAAGAAAAATGAGGGACACCAAAGGCCAAGGCAATGTCTCATGCATGGAGGTCTATAGAGAGGAGGATGTGTCAAGGGAAAAAGTTTAGTGGTGGGTGGTGGAAAAAGGATCAAGGTACTTCCTCCACCACCCTAGGTGGACCAACACTACCTTAGGGTGATGGTGGACATATGAAAACTGGGCTTTAAAAATTTGAGGAATATGACCATGGTTCTCTAGCGACGATTAGAGGTAAGATCTATGTCTTCTCCACCTTATCTTCTGTTCTTATAAACACAGGTTCTAGTCACTCTTTCCTTTCCGTGGACCTCATTTGAGGCTTCGAGATTTCAGTAGATATATTGACTGAACCCTTATGATTAAAGACTCCTATGGAATGGAGTTTGAAGATAACACACTGGTTCCAGTAGTGTGATCATACTCTATAAGAGATAGATTCATTTAGGATCTCATCGTTCAAGCATCGAGGCCTTATGATATAACCATGGATATGGACATGTTATCTATAGTATATTCTCATATTGACTATATGAGGGAATAAGTGTGACGTATCACTGAATATGGACAAGGTTTTCCTTCAAATATGTGAAGGGTACTTTTGCATCATAGGCCTAAAACGTTCGTAAGAGGGTGTAGCCAGTCACACATCAATTGGATAGCCTCACCGTTGGAGTGGTGGATGAGAGGAGTCCACGAATTCTGGTACGTGTGGATGAGTACGAGGACATCATCCCTAAGGATGTTCCAGGACTACCTCCTCATGGAAAGATGCACTACTGCATCATTATGTACATTGAGATAGAACCGATATCTACATTGGAATATTGAATGGATCCCATGGAGCTTCATGAATTGTGGGTACAGTTTGAGGACTCGTAGGGAATGTGAATGATAAGTCCCAATGTTTCACTATGGGTAGCCCTGTGTTCTTTTCCCAGGAGGACATGATCTTTAGGCTATGTGTGGACATGCGATGCAAGGAGCAAGGAATCATGAAGAACACATATCCACTTCCAAGGATTGATGGCCTATTTGATTAGCTGAAGTGAGTAATGTGGTTCTCGATGATTGACATCAGATTAGGAAATCTTCAACATCAGGTAAGGGATGAGTATGTACTAATGATATCCACTAGATGCTAGTGTGGCCATTATTAGTTATTGGTAATTCCTTTTTCTATGATCAATTCCCCAGTAGTTTTCATGGGAATAATGAATTCAATCTTCCAGCCCTACCTCGATCGTTTCATGGGGGTATTCATTGATAAAATCATGGTGTACTCAGCTTCAGAAGATAAGCACGAAACAAACTTGTAGATATTCATGGATACACTGAGAGAGAACCATCTTTATGGGATCTCTCGATGTTCCTCTTCTGGAATTAGGAGGTACACTTTCTATGACATGTCATATCGGAGGCTGGATATGTAGTGGATCTGACAATGATAGAGGTAGTGATAGCTTGGGAGCCACCCAAGATCATTTCTGAGGTGTGGAGTATCTTTGAGTAGGCTGGATATTTCTAGAAGTTCATGCCTGACTTTTCAAGAGTATAAAGACATGTACCAGAATTGACATGGAAGGTACCTCCCTTCGTATTGATAGAGAAGTGATGGAAGAGTTTCTAGGAGCTTAGGTAGAGAGTGACAATTTCCCTTATCATTAAACTAAAAGATGAGGGTTTTGGTTATGTAGTATTTTATGAATCATCAGGGACCTGACTGGGCTATTTCCAAATTAATGAGTGAGTATGTATTTTCTATGTATCACAGTAGTTGAGACTTCATGAGCATAACAAGGAAACCCCAAGAAATGGAGTTTGTAATAGTGGACTTTTCTTTAAAGATGTGGCAGCAATACTTGATGGGTGGACAGTTTACCATCTACTCCAAAACCAATTGTCTCAGTTATATCTTCTAGCAGAAGGACCTAAACATGAGACAGATGCAATGGATGGAGTTCCTCCATCACTAATACATTGATATATTATAAACTCTTGGCAAGGGTAATGTGTTCACTAATGCGCTCAGCAAGATGTTTGGTTTGTAGGTGCTGAGTGAGGTGACAGGGAAGTTAGCTGCGATGTAGATATCCTTCATGGATGATGATGGGGTATCTTACCGTCAGTTGATTATTGTCCCACCTAAACATTATAAGCTATTCAAGGACACACAGTATGTGGATGTTGAATGCATGGGCTGACATGTTCAATTATCTTTAGGAGAAGCTTGTGATTGATTTTTGATAAATGAGGAGAATATCAATCTTTTAATAGGATGCACCGTAGTACCAGTGATTTTTCAGGAGGAGGTTTTGAGGGAGTTCAATACATACTCTTTGTCAATTAATATTTTTCTGGGGAAGATGTACCAGGACCTATGATGTCAGTACTAGTGTCCAATGATGAAGAATGTAGTGGATGTGTTTTTTTCACAATGCCTCATTACACACCAATGGAAGTTTGAGCATCTTGTTCGAGTAGGGTTGGTGTAGCTACTTGAGTTACTAGAGTAGAAATGGGATGATATCTTGATGGACTTCGTGATGGGGATACTAGGATTACCAAAGGGACACAATTATATCTGAGTGATATTAGATAGACATACTATGTTCTCTCACTTCCTACACATCTGGGAATATGGATTGGTAGAGGGATTGTAATGACTCTAAGTCCAAGAGATAGTGCAGCTTCATAGGGTCACTTCGACGATCATCTAGGGTCATGATGAAAACATTACAACCAAGTTGTGGAAGGGATTCCTGGAATCGTTCCGGACATAGAGGAACATTATCCCAGACATTCACCAAAAAATAAAAGGTTAGATTCTATCCACAATGCAACCCTTTGAGTGCATTCTTAGTACCTAAGTCCATGATTCTGCTCACACTTGGGAAAACCACATACCACTTGTAATGTTTTCATACAACTACTGATATAACTCCACCATTGGAATCACACCATTTGAGTCCTTGAGCGGGGTTCCATGAAGATCACCTCTATACTGGACAGTCCTAGGGTTTCAACACTAATCGGTCCATAGTTGGTATTGGTTATCTTAGGGAAGGTGTAAATAAAATATAAGAGGATGCAGACTACACATAGTAGGACAAAATTGTATGTAGACAAGAGATAGAGGCTCCTGGAGTTTGAGGAGAGAGACCATGTGTTCCTTAAGGTCTCACCATGATGCAGATTGCAGAGATTTGGTCATGACAAATTTTTTTTTCCAATGTTCATCGTGTCTTTCTAGATTCATAGCAATGTATGTGAGGTGGTGTACCTCCTAACTATCTCCCATAGATGCAACATGGTCATGATGTTATCCACGTGTTGCAAATGGGGATATACATGCATGATACATCTCACGTCATTGAATAAGGAATGATGGACATTGACGATGGGGTGAAATTTGTGGAGTTCTCATCGGAGATAGAGTATTGATAATAGCAGTTACTTTGTGGTCAGTCAAATCCTCTATTGCGCATTCGGTGGTAGAACATGAATATCATGGAGAGTACATTGGAGAAAGAGGCTCATATTCATTTTCTGTAACACCATTTGTTTGTTTAGACATGTTTTACCATGTGAGGACATGATTACCAATAATGGGGGAGTACAATAATGTATCGGAAATTCAATGTAATTTTTTTTAAATTTTATATTGAATTATTTTGAGACCAGAAGTTATGACGTCTCTAGATTTTGACACCCATTGATCCCAGAATGGAAATTTTAATTTATTTAAGTAATTTTGATAAATTTGTGAGGGGGTGGGGGTTTCAATCTTTTAAATCAGATATTAGATTAAAAACCAAGGGAACCATTGAACCCAAAACAAGTAGATTATGTAGATTGAAACTAACTATGACCGGAAAGGGTTGTCTGTAAAAGATAATTTTTGGAATTTAAGAGACAAAAAAAACATAAAATTTATTTTATTTAATTTTCTCACCATTGAGAGGTGACAAGACAACACTGTTGTGATGCGATAAGGTGGAGATAATCCACTTTAATGAGGTTGCTTAATAGAAGAAAAATAGACATGGTGTTTCATTAATGAAATTGAGTAATGATGTGGCGAAGCAACCTAATGGAATGACTTTTATGTGTTACTATATTAATGAGATAACACATTGGGGAATCAAACGTAGAATTATTCTAATGAACCTAAGACAAAAATCCACTCCAACATCTAATGATGAACACCCAAGAATCACTAGTTAATTCGATTCACCTCATTGAATGGAACCAGAAAGTGATGATGGCCTAAAAAACATCATCCCCACAAACGAAATGCTTCAAAGACGAACACCCATTAGGTAGGGGTTTATTATTTTTTTTCAAGTTTCCCCATACATTATTCTAAAATGATGAACGTCGATCAATCCATGAACTGGTTAACGCGAGGATCTCTAGTTCTTGCTGGAGGGTTTTTTCTTGGGATTCTTGTATTAGGATTGACTAAAATATGATAGGACATCAATTCAATATTACATGTTTATAAAACTATAATGTGGAGGTCAGGGGTAGACTTAAATAAGGAATGAGGAACTCCAACATGGTTATTTGGTAAATTCTTTGTGACCACATCTTCGAAGTGGAAAAAATTATGATTCAAGGCCATCAATGGGAGGATGACATCCCCCAAAGGTTTTAGGGGGTTGTGGTGTGAAGAATAAAATACATGAGAGGACCCAGTGGTCTACGGAATATCTGGTCGGCACCCCAAGATAGTGCGCTCGTGGCTATCGAAGGGATGCATCTCCTCGACCACGTTGGTGGAGTGCCCACTCGGCCATGTTAGTGGAGCAACAACTCAACCACATTATTGGAGCATCCCTTCAGCAACAACAATATATATTCCCCGCGTCCTTGTCGGTGGAGGGGCCCTCTACCTTGTTGGTGGAGTAGACCCTTTCCCGCATCTGTGGAGAAGCCCATAGTTGCATGCTTCTTCTTCTCCAAGCATGCGGTCCTTTGACCACATGCGTAACCCAAGAATCTGGGTTTGACTAGCCATGTTTCACTACACCAGATACACTATGGGTCTGGGATGATGAAATTTGATCTGCTAGAGGTGGACCGGGTAGGGTGCGACACACGCCGGTGGGCCAGAACTTCCTACGAAGGCAAGGATAGACCCACAACCTAGTAGGCCTTGTCAGGCTAGATTCGAGTCAGATCAGAACCTATCAGGTTGGTGGACCCATGAATGGTTGGGGGACCTCATGTCAGGGTGGACCCAAACTCAACTTGACCAACCCATTTTTGAAAAAATGTCATTATCATTGAAACCGGATGTATGATTGATAATCCATTTGAGGATTTGGAACCCTCACAATGAGGTGGATATTTTGGAATAATATAAGGAAGCTTTCAGGGATGTTGAAATATTATTAATGTCTTGAGAAATGGTTCTACCAGAATCAGGTGCACTACGTGTGGAAACCCTACGGTTGGCTATGTCCAGAAGAGTACTATCAAGCGACCCTTCGTGGATCATCTACGATGGACCTATTATAAGGGGCTCTATGTTTCCCACCATAATGACTTTGTGGAGCAGATCTATATGAACAAAAAGACATATGAAACTCAATAAGATTACTAACTTTTAATGAAAAATTTGTAAGGGGCTATGTGTGACCAATTATTCCCACTATGGGAAGTGGCTATGTGTGACCTAGAATACCCGCAACATTAATCAGGGATGAGGACAAAAATCGTACAAGGTTAGTTGGAAGTGGATCTGTGTGACCCATCAGACCCATTATACTATTTGAGAAGAAGTTCTGCTGTAGCCCAAGGTGTTCGATGAAATGAAAGATGGTCTTACATTCCCAAACAATATTATGCCATGGTGTGAGATATCTTGTTTCATGTTTTTTATTGTGGATTACATTGTGGTCTTCCCCTATTGGTTTGGGGTCCCTTTTAAATATATTGTTACTCACCCATGCACGGGCTTCGCCCACCCATGTTATGTCTATTGTAGACGACTGCTACCATGACCGAGGACTTGTTTCCATAGAAACGGTGGTGACTAGTGATACAAGGTGTGCGGGACTTACTTGTACGGCTTCTAGTTTTCACTCTAAACTGACACATTAGGTGGGGGTTTTAGTAGACGACTTTTAGATTATCCTTATATTTTCTTGTTTTCATATTTCCTTTTTTTTGGTTTGGATTCTAGACCATTTGACCTACAATATGTATTTTTACTTTGTGGTTGTTTATTGGAATACATATTTATCTTTCCATCATTGGGTATGTGGTTGCGTGTACATGCATACAGGTACTCAAGAAAATAACTCCCAATTTTAGGTTGAAGTAGTCGGCACTAGTCACTAACTTGTGGACTTTGAGAGGTGGTCTCTGGGGTTTTCATGACACATGCCATGGGGGACACATCATGAGACAAAAATTTATGAGGTTAGTGTATATTTAATAATATCCATAGTGTGTTCACTAATTTTACCTATTCCTAATTTAATATTATAATCTAGATCATTTGTAAAATATAAAAAACGCAAAATTTTGGAAATTTATCATCTAATAATTAATCATAACATGTTATTATAAATAAACTAAAATTTCATACTAACCAACATATACATTAATCAGGAGTGTTTATCTAATATATTATTATTCTCAAAAAATTAACATTAGTAAAATAAAATACCATCCCTATGGTTTTATTATTCCATTACCATATATTATTGTTGTCCTTGAATTTTATTTAAACTATATATAGATACAAACTAATATTTCCCATATCAGTACTCCCAAAATATGAGATGAAAAAAATATTCATTTCATATCGGATTTGAAACCAACTTATGATATCCAATAAATTTCAATTAATTATAAAAATGTTAATTGTAAAAAATATTCACACACATAAGATGTAAATTTTTTATTAATTTAGATAGTTATATAATGCATTTTATCTACATAAACACACAAAAATATAAACTCATAAATGATTATCCCATTATTCCATTAATTTCTTATTCTATTGTCAGACTTTATAATCTCCCAAAAAATTATCAGTATATGATACCTTTATAAACATATCATATGTTCTACCCTTATTTCTGTATCTTATAAATTAAAATATAATAATGGTTAGATAAAAAATGAATATAAAAAATGTGTACATCACGATATATAATATATTAAAAATTTGATGAAAAATAAGTAAACAAAAAATGTAATCAAATAATTAAATATAGCTAATATCATGATCTTTAACTATATCAATGAATAATAATAAAATAAAAATCCCAAAAAATAAAATAGTTAAATGGATAATTAATACATAATGTCCTGAATTATAACTATTACAATCATGGCCCCATTCCAATTCATCATACCAATTTTCATACGAACACACTTAATAACCTGACTAGGTTGTTTCTTGAAACCCATTGTTATATAAGAGAGATATATAAGACCCATACCATCACATAATAAATAATATATGTTAATACTATTAAAAAAATAAATAGAAATCCAAGTAATTATCAACTTTACTTAGTTATAATTAAAAATTTGCATCCTAAATAATAATGATAGAAGATTTAAATCCATTCCAAATTAAAAATTAGAATAATAAAATCATAAGACAAAAATATGAAGACGGTTAGTATAATTATTATAAAATAAATGTAGTGAAATATAATAACATTTGTGGAAGATGACATAGATGAAAGAAATATTCCGTAGAAGAACACATCAAATTATACCTCATTGCAATTGATCAAGAAATAAATTCTTTGATAGTATGAATTTATTTTCCTAAAAAATTGTATTAGAGGATTTATCTATTAATATATGAACCAGGATTTAATGGGGGAAAATACTATTTTAATAGAGAGTAAAATTGAATTAGAATAATAAATGTATTTTTATATAACATATTAATGGATTAATTAATAATAAAAAGATACATGATACTATCAAAAGTCATTTTTAATGTGAAAATATGAAAAACAATACATTAATAGGATTCGCTAAAATAGAACCCTGAAAATGAAATAATGTTTTTACCTAGGAATGGTGGAGTTGAAGATAAAAATATGAACTATAAAGTTAAATACTTTTGAATTTGGATTAGAATGGAATACCGCAAAGAATATTATTTTTATCCAAATGAATAAATTTTACAATAGTTAAAGTAAATGTAAGAATAAATATGGATTTGGAAAAATGTGTGTTATAATAATATTAGATTGTGATCATGAAATCGAATTTTAAATAGGTTAAATAAAACATTATGAATCCTACTTTTGTTCAAAATTTTAGTATGTACAATATGTATATTTAAATTTTTAATAAAATATTTATTATTTATCACAATGTTGAGATTGAGAAAATGAACCCTTAACACTTTGGTAACCCTTGAATTTAAAACCCAGAAAATTGATAAACGAAAATATATCTATACGTATATTTAATTTTATACAGAGTATGAAAAAATACATTCATGTAAATTTATACTACAAATAAAAGAAAATAAGTGGTGATTGTTATGGAAATCTCAAATTACAAATTTTGTGGTGAGAAAATCATTCATGCCTTGTTCATAATATGAAAATGTGCATAAATATTGAGATCTATATAATAAAATCCATATGAATATTAGAATACTTTAATTAAAATATATTCATAATGGTGTTAATGAGAAGCTGTCATATATATTAATAAATTCACAGAAACTTTTATAGAGAAATATTATAATATAAATTGACATAGAATTGTAGGGTGCATGAAAAATTAGGATAACTAAAAGAAATTAATTTTAGTTTTTAAAGGCTTGTACCTTAGTTATTGGGTTTACCAAAAATGATTTAACCATCATTTTAAAAAACCATAGAAAAATAAAATTCAAAAATATTCTTTACACCTATAACCCATTTAAAATTTTCCTATTATAATTTAATATTCCTTATTTAGTTAGTTATCAAAAATTTCAATTATAGGATGTTGGAATTTTTATTGGCTTATATTTTTTCTACAATGTAGTCATCAAACACTATTTATTGATACTATGTTCATTATTGAAATATTATAAAATTTATTTAATAATTTTTTCAATTTTATATACATGTACATTTTCATTTTTTGGTAGGTATGGGAAACGTTGGATTGAAAATGTTCTCAGATTTTCTAATTTAGGGTAATCAATCGATACAAATTGATTATATCATAATGATCACGAATTCTTAAAATAAATTTGAATAATATTATTGATATATTGATATATATTATTTATTTATACCTATTATTTTTACCAAATATTTTTTATTACATGTCTTGTCTGTTGGTGACGTAAAATGAAAACACATCAGTAAATATGGTGGTTGTATGCATGTACACATTGTTTATTATTTTCATTAAATATATAATGTGATAAGGGTTTGAACTTTTTTACCCCTTTATAATATTAATAATATTATTAATATAGTATTAGTTCATTAAATAAACTTTTTGTCAATTTTGTAATCTAGTGAAGGAAAATAAAAGATGTCACATCGTTGTAGTATTATTGTACACATATACACAAATAAAATTTTAATTTTTCTTAGATAAAAAAGGAAATATGGAAAATATTAATTATATAAAAATAAAAATATAAAAATATATAAATTTTATAAATTTTTTCATTTTTAATGGGTCTAATATGTTTTGAGAAGATTGGAAAATAACAAAAAATGTTAGAGAGAGATTACTACAGAGTTTTATGATTATAAAATTATCTTGAAAAAACAATTAAAATAGAGGAAATTGGAAATATTCTTATGAGAGAAGGATTATGAATTCCTAAAGGAAAAAATATTTTAATGAAAATCATTATATTTTCACAGAATATTTAAATATTTTTATATGTATTGACGATGTAGTGGATGTCCTCTTTTAAAATTGAATAGAAATAATAACATTTATATATAAAAACATAATATAAAAACGAGTAGAATCTTCATCAGAAATATGGAATCCAATGATGGAAATAATTCAAGGGATTATTGTTTTTGTTAATAAAAAACTCAAAAAATAATTTAGAGACAACTTTTAAACACGTTTTTTTATCTTTTACACCATGTTTATCTTTTTTTACATTTCCTTACCATTACTTTGGTAACTTAATTTTTATCCTCGATAACTAATTTATATGATTAGTAAATAAAATACCCTTCATACCAAACTTATGTATTATGATTTCATAAATAGAACCCATTTTATATTGTAATGATTATAATGGTGGGAAATATTAGTTTTGAGATTAACGCACAAGACAGGTAAGTAAAATTTTTAGAAAAAATACTTATTTTTCATAGTATAAAATATTAAAATTTGGTTATTTATATAATATTATTTTTATTTTACAAAATAATTAAAATTTATTTGGATTTAAAGTATTCAAAAATCAAAATTCCTCTTTGGGGATAAATGATAAAATGTGGTATACTAGAAAATATTTTTATAAACATTATGTAACAGCTTTTGTAATTATAGAATAATAATTTTTCAAATAAATAAAAATTTATGAATTACATAATATTTCTACATTAAAATGGAAACTTTATCTGATATAGTACCCAATACACATTATCGGGTTTCTCTGAAAATATATGTTTCACCAAAGATTGAGTAAAAAAAATACATTATCAATATTAATATTTTTAATGGTAGTTATCACTTAGCCATTATATTGGTAGGAATGAACATAACTAAATATATTATGTATATAAATGATGATTAGTTTTACTCTTTCTTCCAAAAATTTCATGCACATAAAATAAGAAGAAATCAATTTTTAAACATATAATGCTCTGATATTTTTGAAAATGATGTTTTTATGCATAATAATGGAGAACTCGTTCAATTATAAATTTTGAAAGATTTAGAAAATTTATATGAAAAATTATACTTATTCATTGGAATTAGGAGATCAAAGTTTACTTTGGTTTAGTGTTTGGTATTTTTCTGATAATAGTTTTTTTAACAAATAGTGAAAAATAATAAATTTTAATCAATATAGTAATTTCATCAAATTTTTGTATGTAAATATGTTTTCTATTTAATTTATTGTAAACTATTTTTAAATACTTATTTTATCATTTAATACGTTATAGGTCTTTGTAATCAATTTAATATTGAATTTGGATGTAAAAACATTGTAAACTTTTGAACTTTTAACTTCAAAAAACACATTGTATCGATCTATCAATGATATTAACATTAAATTAAATTAAAAATATCTATGAATTGAATTTTTAAAAGTGGGAGCACATGTTTGTAATATGTTTAAATAATTAGGTCTAATAATATCCAAATTATTTTTTTTGAATATATACTTTACAATATTATTTAACATGTTTAAAAGTTGTTAAGGTAGTTATAAGAGAAATTATTATTATAATATTATAAAAATACCCAAATAGTTTTCATAATTTTATTGGATGAGTTATTATTGACAATGGCCATTCTTAGGCCTAAATTTTCTCCTTTTGAAGAGACTTGGGTGTGATTATGACATTTATAACTTTTAATTTAACGTGAAGGAAAATATGTCATAAATATGTATCTCCATACTAAAACAATTTTAATATGGGGTTATATAAGTGATATATTAAACTATAAATAGTACATAGAATTATAAATATATTACCTACATAATGGGGATTTATTTAGAATGTTTAGAATATAAATAATTTTATTAAATATTGACATAGTTATGATGATGTAATTGATTTATTAAAGAATGAACCAAATAAATAAAATTAATAATATTCAGATAAATATAATTTGAATAAAATAAAATAAATTTAAGAAAAATACAACATTTTAAAATTTATTTAATCAATTTGTTTCATTGTATTTAGGTTGTGGTGTTTTTTTAAAAAGTCTATCTAATGAATATAGGCAAAATTCAAAAAATAATCAAAGTAAAAAAAATATAATTAAAAGATGTAAAATTTATGAAAATAAAATAATATAAAAATAGTTGAAATGGCTCAATAAATTCTATTATTGACACATTGATAAATGGTTTTTCATTATTTGATAATTATATTAACTCGAAAATTTTTATTTACATGATAAAATAGTGAGAGTTAAAAAGGTTAAAACAAAAACAAGGATTTAAAATTATTCAAAACATGTCTAATTATAATTTTATGATTATATTTTTACCCTTCATCTTCATATATTTTATATAAATAAACAAGGAACCATTTTGAATCAAAGATATGTTATATTAATTTAAAACAATTAATAATTTCATGTGCACCCCTCCCCACTGCGATAAAAAGTCACGCATTACTCTCTATTACTCACACATAAATAATAATTTGGTTCAGCCATGAACGACCCAAAAACCTTCCTAGAATAACTCCACACATTCTTCTGGACTTTTTTAATGCATAAAATCCTTCTTAGAGGTGTTATGGTTTTAAGAAAGGTGATCATTTGATAGAAATGTAATCTTTTTAATTTAAGGGTTTGTATTTTATTTCTTCACTCACATCCTATTAATATCCTTCATCCATTAGGAAATAATAAAATCAATACACCAATATACTTATAAATTGTTTTGTTAAAATCATTTAATAAATCTATCTCCAATAAAATTAAATAGTAGTGAAATTAGTCATTTATGTGGACATGTGAACTATCACCCACATGAATTGATCTAATCAATTTTTCATACTCATTTATCATGACAATTTATAAAAATGGAATTAATTTTAATATATAATATTAATATAGTATTAATTAATCTATGATAATACTATATCAAATACGTTATACCTTTTCATGGGTATAAAAATGATAACTTAGTTCGAGCGTACTTATGAATCATTACCTCCACAAAGCAATATAACTCATTTTTATTAATAATATCACTTGAATGATAAATGAATAAATATTTAAATTATTTCAATTATATTATTTATATTATGATAATTCTCTTAAAACAAAATAATACTTAAATCATTTCCATTAAGTTCATTGAAAATTAGAAAACATTTCTCATGTGTACGTACAGATTACATCTCCATGATTAAAAAGTTGTTCATATTTCATAATGTCAATTGATGGTTTCATTTAAATGTATAATTTATGGATAAATTTTATAAAAATATCATAAATATTTTTCAAGAGATTATTTACTTATGACTGCATTGACTAGTGACATCACATAGTGTTCATTTTCAAATCTAGTAGCAAATATAGACAAAGATCTGATATGAACATAAATAATATTGTAATTCTTATAACATGTAAGTAAGTGATAAAAATGAAATAATAAACATTAAAAATCTTCTCATGAAGGAAGATATTAACCTAATATTCATATATAGTAATATAAATATTATATGTTAAGATCTAGACTCATGGAATGGGACTTCATCTTAGTCTTGTTTCATTGAGGAATATTTAGATAATATACACCTTCCTCATTTATATGGTTTATAATAAACCCTTTAACTTTTATTTTAATTTAATGGAATATTTTTCTATGAATCAATTTACTAAATAATAAAAGGAATTTTTTTAATATATGCATCGACAATGACTTTTCCGCCCTAGTGACCATTATTTGATATTTGGATTCCTATACAATCCATAAGGGTTTTAAAAGGAAATTAAATACCATAGTTTATTTTCTAGTATTTTGGTATTTAAAATTTTTTTGATATTGGATTTATTATGACAATTTTTTGAAATGATATCATTTTATCACAAGGTTGGAATTTTTTCCCTTATATTTGTCAATGTTTTATGATTATGTTATTATTATTGGAAATTTTTTATGTATATCGGTGGTTCTATGGTAAACTAAGGGTGGGTGTGCCTATGATAGCTCTCCAATGCAGCAGATAATGAGACGAAGCTAAATTATAGGTTTTATCCAAAGAGATTTAGAGAATATACTATGATAGGTATTCCAAACATATCCAAGAATATTTCTCCCTATGTAGATGTAAAATCTATCAAGTATGTATGATATAGATTCCACTAGTTATCTAAATAATTTATCATTTTAATTAAGTTATTTATGAACCTTATGATCTAATGAGTTATGTAAATGAACTTCTATTTTATAGTTGAAAAGTATGTTTTTGGGAAACATTTTCTTGGCTGTAAAATATTCATAAACTATTGATTTTATTCCTTATTTATATCCATTATTGATCTTTTTGTGCTCATATAATGTTTTTGAAATGATTTCCACATGTTATAAGTGTAGTTAATAAAATGAAAGAATACAAGATGAATTTTATGAAGAATTTTATCATGTAAAAAAATTAATTTTTTTTTAAAATTTATTAGATTATGAAAAAATGGATAGAATGTTCACATCAATAGTTTTTAATTAAATAGATGTTACATAATACTTATGTAATATTTCCCCAAAGCTCTAAACCTTAAATGACCCTCATTATGAATGAATGTAAAATATTGACTAAACTCTAGATTATGTAATGTTTATGTTTCGGGCATTATAGTTGGAATTATAGGGAAATTTAGATAAATTTAGGTGTTATGATTTTGTAAATAAAATATCCATAATTGATTTTTCCGTATTTTTTCAGATTGATAGGATATAGAATTTTAGGATTACTATATTTCCTTATCTATGATTTGTTTTTTCAGAATGATTTTGCACAATGTAAACATGGTAACTGTGTTGGGATGAAATCCATTGGAAAAAAACATCCAAATCTGTATGTTGAGATGGTATGAATCAGAAATGGATAGTTTGTTATGGGGATGTCTTAGTTGACTTAGGCAATACATGGTGGTAGAGTCCATTAAAAAGATCATCTTGATCATCCAAAGAGGGATGTTTTGGTAGTGGTACATTTCAAAAGGAAATACCCCCATCATTTAGTGTATCATATTACCCCATTCTAACTTAAGTGTAGATTAAATCCCTAGAAATGTTTTCATGATGTCATTGGGTGTTCAGAAAATCCAATGGATAGAATTTCTGTTTACTATTTTGATTGTGAAGCTGATCATGGTGGTTGTTGTTTATGAATATTAGAGACAATGAGGATATTGATCCTATTTAGTGTTATGAATTCAAAAATATGATTCATAAGAAATATTTTCCTAAGGTGGTCGGACATAGGACAAAAATAAATTCTTCAATATGAGGTAGGAAGAGTATTCAATGGCTATATATGAAGCAAAATTCACTCTACAAGAAATGTACACTCCAAATTTCATTTGCATTCTGAGTGGAAAATAAATAATTTTTACTCAATATTAAAGCCAATGTACCAAATGGTGTTTGATTCTCTTAAGTTAAAATGTTATGAAAATAATTTTTGATGTGTAGATAAGGTGGAAATAGATATTACAGATGATCATGATTTCATTGAATAATTAAACAATAAAATCTCAATGTGGAAAGGAAATTTGAAGATGTAATAAAAAATCCCAATGGAATGAAACTTATTTTTGTAATTTAGGAAAATTGTGTTAAAAAGTACAATGGAGAATGCCTTGTGAAATATAGTTAGTGCTTGCAATGATAAAAATGGGACATAAGGGTCATAACTACACTGAAAAATTCTAATGAAGTGTAAAAAATATCTGATTTATAGTTAGTCTAATATTTTAAGTGTAATGAGAAGATTCATCATGAAAACGAGGTTCTTTTGATGAATTTTAATTAAGGGAATCATCTATAATATATGCATAAAGGCATCATGAAATACTTTGAAAATAAATCAATAGATGATGGGACATAAAATATATTGGTATCAGGTACATTTTTACAGTATTTAGATTATTCCAATGTGTTTTATGATTCACAGACTTTGAAATCAATTATTTCTATGAAATTTAAATATAATTGGAAATTAAAACTCAAGAAATTAATCCAGAACATATGGTAAAAGAACATGAGAAAATGTGGAAGAAAAAATAAATTATAGGAATGTTCGTGTCCTTATATGTAGAAATAATTTACCTACAAACCTTATTTTGCATCCTCAAGTAGAATTTGATCTTATTCTTCAATGGTATTGTATTTCTATTTACCATGATAAAATTTACTCTAGAGCTAAACATGTTTCTTTTTTTAAAGACTATTAGTTTTTGAAAAAAAATTTATCCATACCATTGATAACATATCATAAAGATTATAATGTATTAAAATATATAATTGAATCTTACATTACACGTATTTTTGAAAACATATAATGTGTTCAAATTAATGATGGACAAGTGGTAAATGAGAAGCTTGATGTTTCCCCTGTTGAATTGCTTGGTATTATACATCATCTAGAAGTTTTCATTACTGTTTAATTAGTTCTTACTTATAAAATAATTTCAAATAACATTTATCAAATCTCTCACATGGAAATTTTAGATTTAAAGAAGAAATTAATTGAGTTATTTGATAATGGTTTCATTCAACCTATTACATCACAATGGGGTACTCTTATATTTTGATGTAAAAATAAATAAGGTTCAATGAGGCATTTCATTTATTATAGATCCTTGAATGACATCACTATTTAGAAAATGTATCCATTGCATCATATCGATGGTTTTTTGACCTTCTCTAGGGAGCATAATATTTTTTGTTGGTTGAATTGAGGTTGAGGTACCATTAGAGTAATTTAATGGAATAATACATTATGAAGATTTTGTTTCTTATTTTATATGGCCTTTATGAATTTTTAGTTATATCATTTTGATTTACTATTGCACCTACTTTATTCATTGATCTTATGAATAGAATATTCTATGAGTTCATGGATAAATTTTGTGTTTGTATTTATTGATGATATTTTTATACATTATAAAAGAAAATTGGATCATTAATGTAATCTAAGGATAATTATTTAAACCGTAAAAGAAATAAAACTATTTGGGAAATTCATAAATAGTGAATTTTGGTTGCTACAAAATTATTTCTTTGGTCACATTATTTTAAAATATATAATAACTATTAATCTGGCATAAACTAGTGTTATTCAAGAATGGAAAGACCCACAAATATAATTGAGATTCTTTTTTTTCTAGTCATAGAAATATTTTACTCAATGGTTGTTGTAAAGATTTCATATTTATTTATCTCACTAACTAATGTATCTTGAAACGGAGTTATGTTCATCTAGAAAAAATAATATGATTATTGTTTTATGAATTGAAAAGAATATTGGTGGATGCTCCAATTCTAGGCCTCCCATCCAAAAATTGGATTTTTTTTTATCTAAAGTGATTTTTCTATGAAAGGATATAGTTGTGTCTTAATGAAGAATGATCATGTAATTTCTTATGATTCACTTAAGTTGAAACCCCATGATTTAAATTACACTACAATTGATTACGATTTTGTTGATTTTGTTTTTTTTTTGCTTTAAAATTTTGTAGGAAATATCTATATAGAGCCAACAATGAAATAAATAATTAACAAAAATTATTTAATTATATATTCCTTTCAAAGTAATTGAACATGGGACATAGATGTTGGTTGGAACTAATAATTAATTAGGACTTCATGATTCATAACCATCCTAGAAAATAAAATAAAGTGGCTGATGCTTTCAATAAAAAAAGCAATGAAACCATAATTATGTTACTATTGGAAATCGAACGTTTGGATAATTATTTGATGAACTATATATTAGATTTTATATGTTCATGAAATTAATCTATTATGTTTTATGTTTCATTGAAATCAGCTCTATCAAGAAAAAATTATACATGTAATGAAAAATAAAATTGAATTATAGAAAAAGTTATAATTGGATAAGTGGGTAGGACTCCAAAATTTAATACTGATAATGATTTTCTTTTGTGATTTAGGTGTAGATTATGTGTGCCTTTTGAGTCATAGTTGAAGAAAGAGTAGTTATGTAAACCCCATAGTTCTCTTTCATCAGTTCGTCCTGGCAGTACTAAGTTGTACAGAGACCATAAAAAATATTACTAGTGGGATGGAATTAAAAGAGATATTTGTGACTTTATTATGAATTGATTAACTTATCAGTAGGTTAATGTAGGGAGATAGTTTCCAGAGGGGATGCATCATCATTTACCAGTACCAATTTTGAAATGGAAAAATAGATCCCTAGATTTATTACGAGGATTACCAAATATATTACATGGTAACAATGTTATTGGGGTTGTTATTGATAGATTTACTATATCATAACTTTTTCATCCTATTTGATATATATTGTCTCTAAATAAATGTTCTCAGTTGTATCATAAATACATCATTCGGTTTCACGGAGTTCTTATATACATTGTGTTTGATCTTGATCAAATGTTTACTTCTAACATTGGAAATCCCATTAGAATTCTTTGGGTACTGAATTAAATTTTCGCACATCAGTTCATCTGAAATCAGATGAGAAGACAGAACAAAAAAATCAATCCATGGATGAAATTATACTTGGATTATCAATAGGTTACTAGGGAATATGTGATCAACATCTATAATTGGTTGAGTTTTTTTATAATAACAGTTTTTATTTTGGAATACAGATGGAACCATTTGTTGAAATATATGGAAATTGGTTCTAATCAGATGTTTTTTGGGATGATGACAGATAAAGGAAGCTACAAGGACCACATTTGGTAGAAGAGATGGATGAAAAACATATGCTAATTTAGAGACCCATGAGGATAGCTTAGATAAGGAAGAATGGTTATGCAGATAATCGATGGAAGGATCATTCATTTGAGGTTCCAAATCATGTATTTCTCAATGATTTTCTATTGAAATTTGTAATGCATTTTTGTAATAAGGGGAAGCCGAGTATATAGTTCATTGGTCCCTAGGAAATCATTTAGAAAGTTGGATTTGTAGCATATAGAGTTTCTAGACCTCTCATTATATCCAATGTACAAAATTTTTACATGTTAAAATGTCAAGAAAGTATATACTAGATCCATCTCGTGTTTTGAGTCCCAAATTAGTCCAATTATAAGATAATATTTCTTTAAAGAAACAACAAGTCTATATTATTGACCAAAGAGACCATGTGTTTTAGAATATTGTATTTAATTAGATTATGTTTTTGAGGAAAAACCATATGGATGAAGTGGTAACATGGGAATATGAAAAATACTATGTGGTAGAAATATTCCCACTTATTTGATATGTGAATAAAATGGGAAGGACGCGATTTCCAAATGGTGGAAAGGATGTGGCATCCCAGGTAATTATTGAATAATATATTTTAAAATTTATTAATATTTTTGAAGTAGATGTTAATTTGAAAATAAAAGAGACTCTTTTTCTAATAGTGTACCCAAAACACGACAATGAGTTTTTCCAAAATCATACATTGCACACAATATTGGGTTATACCCCAAATAAAACATTAATAATATTATTAATTTAAATGGTAGTTATCAATTTGCTGTTATATTATAAGGAATTAAAAAGAGAAACAATATTATGTAGAAACATGTTTATTAAATATTTTCAATTTCATCAAATAAATTTTATGGGATTAAAGTAAGAAAAAAAATCCAATTTTAAGCATAAAATCAATACTATTTTTAAAAGGTATTTTAACCACCTATTGATAGAGAAAACCATTAAATTATAAATTAAAAGTGTTTTAAAATTTTTATATAATTAATTAAACATCATATTTTGAATTGGGACATCAAAACCTTTGTTGTTTCATTTTTTTGGTATTTTCCTGATAATATTCATTTTTTATAGAATATTGAAAAATATTTATTTTTTAATTCAAAAATATTTTTTTTGTAGAATTAATTTATATATCTAGGATATCCTTTTAATTGTTTTCAGGATATAATTAAATAATTTTTTTATCATTTAATCCAATTTTTGTCATTTTAATCAATTTCTCGTTGAAATTGGACATAAAAATTTTGTTAACATTTCAACATATTAACATAAAAAACATTTTTTCAATATTTGAATTTAATTTAATTTAATTAATACTTATATTTGAATTGAATTTAAAACATTGTATATACAATGTTGTAATCTATATAATGAATGTGGTCTATTTGGATTATAATAGTTTTATATTAAGAGTAACATTATATTTTATATACCACAATTAAAGGTAAATAGGGTAACTAAAGGAATTATTAATATTATAATTTTATAAAATTCCCAAAACACATTTCAAAATATTATTCTATGAGACTATGTTGGTCATGATCATCATTAGGATGGAATTTTACATTTGGAATCCACTTGGGTGTGATTATAAAATAAAAATCTTCTAAATTAAATTAATGGATAATATGTCATAAATATGTATCTTCTTTCAAAATCAATTTTACTATGGGAAATATAAGTGAAATTTTATACTATTAAAAGTAAATATAAAACTAAAAATATTATATTAATTATGATAAATTATTTATATTTTTTTGAAAATAAATAAATAAATTATATAATTACACACGAAGGATGTAATAATTGATTTAATAAATATATATTCAAATAAATTTTATTTATAATATTATTATTTAAAATATTTGATTTTTTACATGAATTTTGTGATTGAATATGTTATTTTAGACTCTCTTTAATGTTTGTTAATGTAATTATGTACTTTTGATTTTATTTAAATGTTATGTAAATAATTGTTTTAAAATTAACATAATTCATATCTTCAATTATAAAATATTTACATAATTGACAAAAAAATTATAAAAATATAATATTTGACTCAAAATTTGAGATAAATATATGAATTTAATTAATAACTCATTAATAGGTCATTTGGTATGATTTGGTAATAATCATAACCCTCAACATGTAAATAACTTGATAAAACCGTATGAGTTAAAAAGGATAAAAAAGATTAGAATTAAAAAGTATTAAAAACTTTTCTAATGCTTATTGTATGATTATATTTACACACATAATCTTCATATTTCTCAATAAAATATCTTTTAACAATTTGGAATCAAATTTGTTTTTTTATTAATTTAATAATTTTAATAATCCCATAGGCGCCATACCACATTCCTATAAGAAGGAACAAATTCCTCTACATTACTCACACATTTTAAACCCTTGTCTCAAATAATATTCACAAAAAACGTCCCCAAAATCCCTTACCAAATTATTGAATCCATATTTTATGCATAACACCATTCTTATAGGTGTTAAGGTTTTATGAAAGGTGATAAACTGAAGGAATGATTGTGTTTTTATTTCGATGATTCGATTTGATTTATTCTTAGAGATCCATTAAATATCTTTCTTCAATGAGGAAACAATACCCAAAGTAAAATGAATATACTAATATTTTATTACATTAATATTATAAACTAAAACTATCTCCACATCCATTAAATGGGAGAGGAATTAATCATTTTTGTATATGTGTGAACTACCACTTCTATAAACTGATCAAATTGGTTTATCATAAAAATCTATCATGATAGGTTATAGTTATATAATTAATGTTCATATGAGATATTAGTAACATATCAATAATTATATGAAAATAATATTTAATTTATGTTCTTACATTCCATGTGTGTAAAAATAATAATGTCATTCATTCGTGTGTGTGAACTATCACCCCCATAAAGCAATGTGATAGGTTTTTAATCATTATATTACATGTATGATATATATATATAAGTATAATTAAATGATTAAAATAAAATTATTGGTGTTATGATCAATATTGGAAGAAAAAATAGCTCTTAAATTCATTATATAACAATCAATGAAAAATGGAAGAACTTACTCATGTGTATGTGCATCTTACCATCTCTATGATTATAATTTTTTTCATTTCTCAAAAAAACACTTCATGTTTTGATTAAAAGGTATAAAATATATATAGTGAATATAATAATGTCATTAATATTAATTCGGAGATAAAGTACTTATGGACACATGGAATAGTGACAGAAAATAGTGTCCATTAGGGACCCAAGTACCAAATATCGACAAAATGTATGTTGTGAAACCAAATAATTTTATATTTTTTATAACATCAAAATCAGTATTATAAACAAATAATAATCATTAAAAAGCTTCTTAATAAAATAAAAATTATCCATTTTTTTAATTTTGGAATATAAATATTATACATTATGAGATAGTCTCACGAAAATGGACTTCATATCAATCTCATTTTGTGTGGAATATTTAGATAATATACACCATCATCTTCACTATAGTGTATAATTAACCCCTTTTTCATTTAATTTCATTGAAATGAAACTTTCTTAGTGAAGAGTTTTAGAAAATGAAAAAATAATGTTTTTTAATGCACATATAGACAATGAATTTCGCACCACCATGATCTTTATTTGATATTTGGAATTCTATAGAATTCATACTATTCATAACAGAAAAAAATACCATATACCATATTTTTTGTCAATTGAAAATGGTTTTGATAAGGGATTTATTATGCCAATATCATGAAATAATATGTTTTTATTATAATGTTGAAATTTTATTTTTCATTTATGCTTGTTAATATGTTATGATTATGTTATTTTTCATTGTAATTGCTTATGTTTTCACGTGGTTCTATTATAAATATAGGGTTGGTAATCCTATGATATCTTGGAAATGCATTAGGTAATGAGATATATATAAAAGAAAAGGTTTCTACTGAGAGATTTAGTGAATATATTTTTATGGGTATTAAAAATGTAACCATGAAGGTTACTCCCTATGTGGTTGTGTAAGCTACAATGTAACATTGATATGGATAAAAAAGCTAGATTTTATGATTTTTTATTTCTATAAAGATTTTAAGGAATATTTGTATTTCATTATGTATGATAATGAAATTAGGTTTTATGGGTGAAAAAGAATGATTTTTTGAAAAGTATTTCATGAGTTTAAAATATTCATGGACTAAGGGCTTCATTCATTATTCGCATCCCTTACAGATCTTTTTGTTCTTATCCCAAGTTTTGAAAATTTTTTCCTAAGGTTATACAGGTTTCTAAGAGAATGAATGAAGAGATGATAAATTTTATGATTAATTTTATCATGAAAATAAATGCTTCATTTTATTGTTATGTGTTTTATAAAAAATTTGATATAAAGTAGATTTTTCTATATTGTAATATTTGAGGTGTTAAATAATTATTATTGATAATTCTCTATAAAGAGAATCTTGATATTATTTGCAATGAGAATGAATGTAAATTCTTTACATAACTCAAGATTTTTCATTGTTTAATATTGGGGCCTTATACATTATATATGTTTCATAAAATATAAGTTGTTATTTCTAAATTAAAAATATAATATTTAAATACATAATTCTACTCCATAATTTTTTATTAGGAAATTTTTTCCAAATATGAAAATTAATTATTATATCATCTTACGGTTATAAATTCTACATTATTTTGGGAAACTGTATTTTTCACTATCTACCGGAAATAATATATTCCATAAAATTAAAAACATTTATCATAATATAATATTATTAATATAAATTAATAAATAAATATAATTCTTAATTTTATACTTTTAGAATATTAGTATTTTTAATTTAAATAGAAACATAAAAATATAAGAAAACATATTTTACTAAGAAAATATCATTTTAAAATATTAATAGGGTTTTATACAGATTACTTATTAATTAATAAATAAATATTGGTTTTTATATTATTAGAATCAGTAATATGTATTTTTAATTATATGTTTGTTTTTTAAAAATAATTTCAATAAAAAATATAATTTCAGATAACCTATATTATTATTAAGAAATTATCGTATTCAATATTTTTTCAAAACTTTTTGAATTTAAAAAGTGAATTAGAATTAAAAATTAACATTATATTTTTTACAAATATGTCTTCTAATGTGTTCATAAATTTTATACCTTTTTACTCAACAAAAAAATGAAAATATAATTTGTATCCCTTTGTTGTAGTATTTTTGCTATGGGGAAAGCTATTGAAGACATTGGGATTCAACCAAAAAAATCAAATATAAATTATCATGGTGTTAATATTATATCCATATTAATTTCTTTATTTTAAATTGATAACTATGAAGATACCTTAATAAATATTGTATAAAATATTTTTTGGAGAAAAAACATTTTAGAAACCAAATTGTTCATACGAACAATAAATGACTATAAAAACATTTGATAACTATCTAAAGCATCTAATATAATATTAAAATTAGTAACTCTAACAATAAAATACCATTTTAGAAATGTACACTAAAAATATAGATAAATAAATGTCATTAAAACATAAAAGGGATATATGAGGATCATATACTATATGAGAGGTTTGAGGTGAAATGGATCACTTTTTGTTCATGACAATAGAATGAACACCATGTTCTAAGAATTAAAATTATACAATTTGTTAGAGAAATTATGTAAAGAGACAAGGATAAAAAATTAGGCTTTACCTCTTCATGGAATTTTTTTAATAGTAACAACAAATTAATTTCTAAATATTCATTATAAATTGTAGTATGAAGGAGTTCATTTTTTTCCAAACTCTTTAGTATGTTGAGACTTTTTTACTAGGACATGGGATTTCCTTGATCGTGTTATATATTGATACTATTGATGTGAAAACTTTTAGGTGACTCTATGATCTTTATTTCACCATACATGATTTAGAGATGAAAATATATATTTTTAAAAAAATTCATATTACTTTCAATGATCAAATAAGATTGATTTAACATTGTGGAAGACTAAGTTATATTCCTAATAAACACATGTTTATGTGAATTGTTTCTGTAATGATAGTACAAAATAATTAAAATACTCTTATATAAATTTTAATTATAAATTAAAGAGATAATATCATGAAAATTTATAATTTACTTTCAAATAAAAATTTTGTATGAAATGATGGAATTATATGTTAAAAATATTTGATGTTTAATTATATGAAAAAATGAAGGAATAAAAAAATATACATGATCATGGTTTTTTAGATATTTTGATCCCATATCTTCAATAATTTTCAAATATGATGATAATAATGACTTGAAGAATATGTAAGAAGATTCAATATATATATATATATATTTAAATAAAATAAAAATTAAGGTGAAGAAAATATTATTATATTAACCATGAAAGAAAATAGAGTGGTGTTTTATCTTTTCAATCTATTTGGATAACGAATAGGATGGATAAAATAATTATAATACAACCCAAATAAAAATACCATAGTTATATTCTTCCTATAAAATGAAATTCAAATTAAATGGTAGTAAATTTCAATGAATATTAATTAGTCTCATTAAATATATTTGATCAAGTATATATTGTAATGATATTAGTTCATGGATGTCAAGAATATTATTACATATATTATAAAAAAATGGAAATGGTTTTTGGATACTAAAGAATTAAACTATCTTTCATGAATGAAATATATCTATATTTTTTACATGAAGGATACCTATTTTCATAAACTGATTCTCTGAATAAATATTTGTATATTAACTATTAAATTCTATCTTTGAATTGATGCATATGGAGGTTGGAAGATTGAGTTTTCCTAGGGTAGTGGTGAGTGGTCGAATAATAATAGTATAAATAGTAATCCTTATCATGTTTTGGTCATTACAACAACATGATATTTTTTTGAAATATATATATTCAAATATTCTTATTTTTTGAAGTATTAATTTTAAGAAACTATTAATTTAGAAGAACCAGGTATCATAATTAAAATATTATATGTACACTATCTCCCAGCCCATGGATTATGTATTTTGAATATTAATTAGTAAATAACTAGGAATATGTTGTCGTGAAATTTATAAAAAACAAATAATTATCAATCAAATTACAAGTATTAATGGTATTAAACAATTTAAAATAAAAATGATGTTTATGTGGATATTTTTTTATTCGATTTATTTTAAATAAATTAATTTAATTAATCGTTATTATTGAATAATTTTACTGAAATTTATATTTCATTCAATTAATCTAATTTCTTAATAATTTAAAATATATTTTTGTAGGAATAGGATAATAATAAAACTAGTTTTATGCATAAAATTTATTTTAATATAATTTGTTTTTATAATATGTTTGGTAACTATATTAATACTAATTAATTCCATTTATAGTTATTGAATTAGAAAAATATAATTACCCTTTTAGGATAATGAGGTTTAAATTGGGTTACTTGTACAGTTTTATTTTTTGTCAACATGAATTATATTGTGATAAATTTTATCGCCTTCATAAAGGTTAAACAAAGAGAATATATATTAAAAATAAGAGAGAAGGCCATATTTTTAGTCATCCCCATTATTATTAGAAGACTATAATTCCACGCTCATAAAATATGGATAAATATTTCTTAGTAAATTGGATACGTTTCTATGAGTATTATTTATATATTATTTTAATTAACTAATGGTACAAAATTTCACACTCTTAGTTCTAAAAAAATTATGCGATCAAATATTTAAAAAAGTTGCAAAGAATAAATTATAAAAGTAATTTGTTGCATCGTTAAATTAAATTAATGATGAAAATTTATGTCAAATATTTTGGTGTTATTTAATTACAAGAAATTCTTACACTATTCAAACAAATATTAAATAAATTAATTTTTATATAAAATAAATGAATTTTAGAATTTTATATTTGAAGACTAACTTTTTCATTATGTCCTTTATGTAAAATTAATTGACTTGTGTAAAAAATGACTATTATAATATTTTATAGAAATAATATTTTATTAAATAATAAAAGGTTTAAAAATTTATTGGAATCATACAAGGTGGATATGATATTGTATAAAATGTAATAAATTTTCTATTTATATGAAAATTTTCAATTTATAGGCTAATATTAGAACTATTAATATTGAAATTGTAATATTGTTAAAATTAAATTTTGTTAAATATTGCTTAATCAATATTATGAGGTTAAATATGACATGAAAAAATTTCTAATAAATTTTAGATTAATTTATTATTAAATCAAAAAACATCATCTTCAAATATTTGGCGTTTTGATGAAATTTTTTATGTGAATTTTTATTAATTTAATATTTTCAGAAAATCAAAAAGTTCTCATCACCTCACAAATAAAAGGCCATTTATTTCATTACATATTTAAACTAATTTTTTCAATCTATATTTTTAACATTTAACTAATTTTTATTCTAAATATTCCTATGGATAATTAAGAGATTGTATTCCTACCAACATATCATCCCTATATCCCATTATAAGAGATCTAAAGGATTCATTTAAATAAAAGGTAATCAACATATATAGTATGATTCAAATATATTATTATTTAACACATTAATATCTATGATAATTCTCAAAAAAATAATATCCTTAGTATCTTAAATATTCATATATATTTTTTACATTTCAAAAAGGACATTATAAATCCTCTTACCGATCAAATGAGAAGTGAAATTATTTCACACGTATACATGTGGCATACCATCCCCTATTGGAGAGAGAATCCATTTTGATTCTTCATATTTTTTAGTTTGGTTTTATCATGTATTTAATATTTATTTACTATACTTATGACCCAATTATGATTATATAATAATAATATCAAATATAATTTGTTAACATCCACTTCTTTGGGAAACCATAATGTCTCTCGTGTGTCTGTGGGGACTTCAACCTCCACAAATTTATGTTATTCATTTTTTCATTTATATTTTACATGGATGGTAAAGAGGATTAATTAGTTTAATATGTTTCATATATATATTATAATAAATATGCTGAATTTTTAATTAATATTTACCTTCAATATTCTATTCATATAAAAATGAACATATCAATTATTCATATATACAAAATATAATTTCCATGATTTATATATTTCATTTTTTATATCCAAATGTTACAGATGAATATAAATATGTCTGAAATGAATATATATTATATTATTATTATTATTATTTATTTGAAGATGATTGTACCAAGATAAATATAAAATTTTCAACCCTTAGTAGCTGAAATACTAATTATAAAAGAGATAGTTAACCCCCCCCCCAATTAATGATGATTTTAATAAGGATATATTGATAAAATGGGTTGTTTAAATATTTTTAATGGATTATATATTGTATTATTGTTTCAAAGATTATATTGGTATTCAATTAATATAAATATAAAGTTATTATAAAAAATTTCATAGTTCATTCGAAGCATTTTGATCATGAGGTAAGGGTATAATGTTAATCTCATTTTATATTAGGATTGATTATGAATTTTCATCAAACAACTATATCCTATTATATACCTATCATGTTAATAATTTATATTCTCATAGATAGTATACTTATATAAAATACATTATTTCCTTTTATTTTTCTCACATAATGTTGTCATGATACCAAAATTATGTGTATAAGAAAAATCATTTTTATTTCTCTGTTCAGTGGGAAAATAATTTCATCAAAGTCCATGTTTTCTAAAAAAAATTTAACAATGGTGTTTTTTATTCACCTATGATCTTTTAAATTCATAGATTCAAATTTCATATGTTTTATATAATTTATTGAATGAAATAGTCTTTTCCATTTCTATTTGAGATTCATTTTAAATTTTCTAAAAAAATGTATGGAAGGAATGATTTTTGATATATATAGAAAAAATATATGTTCCTTTATAGTGAATAATTTATTCATTAAGAAGTTCTCTACATGTTTATAATTTTATTTTGACAGAAAATTTTTTTATTTACATTTTGTAAAAATTTATAATATTCCGCTTCTAACTGGAAAGGTTGTTTTTTCAATTCTTTTTAGTGATCATGAAATGCTGTTTCTATTCATAAATGT
Source organism: Viscum album (assembly GCA_963277665.1). Lineage (NCBI taxonomy): Eukaryota > Viridiplantae > Streptophyta > Magnoliopsida > Santalales > Viscaceae > Viscum > Viscum album. The sequence goes on from OY728143.1 coordinate 32,849,850, forward strand.
GAAAAAACCCTAATTTCCCATATATCATAATGGCGAAATGGTCTAATTATAAAATCAAAATTCCTTCTTTATATGGTTTAATTTTATAATTTGAAAATGCTAATGATACCAATTTCTTTTCTAAAGATTATTTTATATTGAAATGATTAAATTCTTATGAATCCCATTTATTTTCCCTGGGTTATTCTGTGATTAATAGTCCATGAGCCCCATTTGTTTTCATGGGTTCTAATATGAACAATTATATATAATATTATAAAAATATTATGTATTATTTTCATATTGTGATAAGAGGGACCTGTATATCAATACAATAAATTTGGTAAAGATTAATATAAGATGAGCTAAACAACACTATAATATAGAATAAACCTAGTATAATAAGTGACAATGTCCTGTACGATTTTCTTCATAGTGAACAATGAATACAATGAGTGGTTGGGGACTGAACCCACTCAATAATAATATCTTTTTAAGTGATTCCTAACTACTATTGAAATTATTTTTTATTTATATGTATATTATATAATCAAATTATTGATAACTATGTTAAGAATTCATGGATTATCTAAATTGATTACCGTGCACTACATCTTATGAAATCCCATTATTTATTCAATGATATATGATTATGATCATTAATATAATTTTTATTGTTTTCAATTGTTTTTTTTCATGTTATTGTGCCATTATTATCATGGTATGATCATGTGTTCTTTGATATATAATTTATTTACTCATACTAACCATCTAATATCACTATTTTATTTTTTTCCAATCCACATGTTATGAACAAAGATATCAATTATTACATATAAAATAAGTTTTCTTAGTTATAAATGAATAAGTTAGAAATGTTGTAGATATTTTGTAAACTAGTTTTTTTCTTCCAGTATTCCAATGAAAATTGAATTAACTACTTTTGGAATGGGTTGAAATATTTTATAATTAATATTCATCTATAAATTTGTGATATCAATGTTGGAGATTTTTTTGTCTATATATTCAATATCAAAGAAAGGTTATGTTTTCCATTTGTAATTTTGATGAGAAACATTAGTATAATCCCTGTGGATATGTATTAGTTTTGTATAAAATCATAATTTTCAGCTACTGATCATGAATGATATATGTTTAAAAAATTTCATAGAAGACTTATTCATGATTTAGACATACCATAAATGAATTTTTCCTGATTATGTGGTTTCCAACAATGATTATTTGTTATCCAAATATTTTTTTGGATTTTATTCGATGGATGGAACATGAAGGAATCATGTTACTATAGATTGTGATGGTTAATGGAATGATATTACTCCTAAGAAGCCAAATTTTATGGGAGATTTAATGAAATATATTTTTTCTATTCCTATAAATTTTTCCCATGATATGAATCTTTGTGAATTAAAAAATTATGAATGGAGAGACAAAACTATTTAATGTTCTTAATAAAAAAATTCCCTCCTTATTTTCATGGGTATATTAATCGACTAGTCACTTATAAATGGATCAGTTCCATTGAAAATATTTTTTTTCTTTAATGTTCTAAAAATGATATTTTTTATAATAGAAATTTATCATTTTGATGGTAATTTATAATAGTGGGGGAAACATATCATGAAAACTAGATAATAATATGAAATTTATCATTTAGACATGGATGATTTTAATATCTTCTTATTCAGTATATTGTTTCTGCATAATATTCATATGAAAATGGAGAAATTATTACATTTTTATTAAATGTATAATGTTTCTTCTAGAACATATAAGGATAGTTCCACAAGTCTTATGGGGTTGGATTCATGTATTATTATCTAACCTGAACGTAAGGATAACCAATTATTATGTGACATAAAACATAGTCTTCAATGGAATTGTGTAATGTACAAATACTATTTAATGTAGAACTAATAATATCTTATTTTATTATGTATGTTCCCACTCATTTTTCTAAAGAAATTTCTTGGGGTACCATGATGTAAAATCAAGAATTAGATGTTGAGATAGTATTGAAACCATCAAATGGTATGATTATCATATCTCATGTCTATGATTATTTTTCGGTTGATGTTTGGGGGAATTTTCTACTTCCGAGTAATTTCTTTCTTCCTTTATTTGAAATCAGTGTTATTATTGTTAAAGAATAGATATCATTATATGACTACCAAATATTTTATTGATAAATGAAACTTAATATAGATAATATCAATGGAATTATTATTTATTATTAGTGTGGTGAAAAAATAAAGATAAAATGGAAATTACATCTATCTTATGTGTCATTAAAACTTTTAAATAATTGTTTATATCATAGATTTTTTTGGAGAAAATCAACATCAATGATACGCCAATTTTTTCAGAGTTTATATTTGAATTTCTAAAATATTTTCAAATTATTACGCCAAATTTTTATATTGATATTTTTGTGGATTATATATATAAGGATACACCAATTTCAAAGACTCAAAATAGAATATCCCTGATTGAGATTCATTAGTTGAATAAAAATATAAAGAATATTCATGAAAAGGTATTCATTCAGCCTAGTGCATCACCATATAGTGTCCCTATTATGATTTTGAATAAGAAATTTGGATTAATAAAACACTGAATTGATTATTCAGAACATAAAAAAATCATAATCAATAAAAAATAATCACTAACTAATTTCTATAATTTATTTTATTAATTAAATAGATATCAATACTTAATCATGATTTATCTTCATTTAAGATAACATTAATGGAGGATAAAAGAGGGTACACCTGAGATAACATTATGTATATTGTATAGATTAAATGAATTTATTTTGATTCCCTTAAGGTCATTTTTATATCCCCACAATCTTGATGAATTTAATGACTATGTTTATTATATATTACATTGTTTAGTTTTTGATAGTATTTAATGATGAAATTTATTTTTATTCAAATAGAAATGAAAAACAATATTGTCATTTTTTAATTGTTTTAGTAGCACTAATAAATGGGGATATTTTGTCAAAATATTCCTTGTTTTATTTTCGGAATTTTAAATTTTCAATCATGCATCATATAAAACAATGTGATGATGTGTTGGTATATCCTTCAAAGACAAATGTTATTGAACATAATAACAAACCAACTTCAGTGATAAAGATCTCCAGTTTTATTTGAAGGGATGGATATTATTTCCTGTTCATGGATAATTTTTGACAACTATTATATCCAATCAAAAAATTAATATAGATTGGAACAAAGTTTATTTGTATATATGAATGCGAGGAATGATTTCTAGATCCTAAGATAAGGCTAGTCCATACAACAATACAAACACTACCAAGCATTGGTGATGAATTTTTAATATATAGTGATGCATACAAAATTGGTTAGAATATTTCCTTATTAATAACTATATGGTTATATTATATTCTTCCTAAAATTTGATGTTTTTTAAGCATTAATAAAAATATAATGATTTTTATATAGTTGTAGTGATATTTTTATTACATATAATGATTTTATATCTCTTTGGAGAAAGGTGTGATTTATATTATGATCAAAAAATATTAAATAATATTTTCAATAAAAATTAGTTAAACAAGTTATAATTATTATGGTTATATTTGATAAATGATTATGTATTATCAATACATTGCCACATTTGGAAATAAAACATGGTGGAAGAAGATCTGAGTTAAAAGGATCATCCTAGATTATCTATTAGTAGTGTCACAATAGATCTAATATCTATATATTTTTATTGGATAGAGGTATAAATATTAAATGTCTGGAGACATATTTTTTTGTATACAATGAGAGTTAAAATATCTAATCATGAGCAGATTATGGAGGATCCAAACGAAGATCTAGATCTAAAAAAAGATTATAAATTTTTCTGAGTACAACCATAATTTTTATTGAATAAAAAGCTTCCAGAGTAATGTATGTCTTCATTCTATACCAGATTTGATGATATAGTGTTTAGGGTAGATTTATAGTTATTCAATATCAATCAATCCTAGAACTATAAATATAATCATATATTTTAAATAAAATTTTGGGTGAAATGGAATAATGATATATATTGAAGAACAAGTATTTTTAAGCATACTATGTCAAAAAGTAAGGGAGGATAGAAATAAATGTATGGGGATGTTACAACCATTACCCCTACCAAACTAGAAATGAGAAAAAATTCCAATAGATATTTTCATTGTTATTTCAAAAAAACTGAAGGGAATATAGATATTTTGTTTGTAGTCTAACATCTTATGCAGTTTTCACAACTCACTTCTATTATAGATGGTTTATCACTTGATCATGTTACTCTGTTATATATTTAGGAACATGAATTATTGTGTGGTTGTTTTTGGTTGGTCTCAAAACGCCCAATAGTTCCATAACCAATGACACGTGGACCTTCTGTCCAAAGGCAGGCGTTCGTTGGGTGTTTTGACTAGTAACACATAAGAACCCGCATTGGTCGAGATGATGGGAAGTCGGGATAATCGCACCCTATTGGGGGGAATTATTGCCTATTCCGTGACTCTCTTATAGATTTAAGACTTATTCATATGTTTACAGATCTTTGGTTTATACCCAAGCATAGTATCCATGGACTTCTCCAGGTGGAAAATGGTCAGGTAGACATAGGGATTCAGAATCCTTTATGCCCGAGGTTTACCATCCCTCATTTGATTAATGACTGCGAGGAGTTGGGACTCATTAAGGATGTACTAGGAGTGGCATAGTGAACTGATGTAAAGATAGTCGGATCGACCGGTCATTGGGCTTGAACCTCATGGAGGCTTTCTACGTACCTTGCCTAGGAGACAGGGATCAAAGTCCACGTATTTCGAATCAGAGTGTCCGAGAGCTGATGTAAATGTGGACCCGGGGGTCTGATGGTGATCAGGCTTGATCCTCGGGGAGGCTTCCTACATAACATGTCTCAACATGGATCAAAGTTCATGTTGTTCATAATGGATTGGGGCTTACACGCTGTGGAGGTCCAGGCTGATGGATTGGGGCTTACAATCTGAGGAGGCCCATTAGAGGATGTCATGGTCGATGCTTACTCTAAGACCATGAGAGTTGTGCTCAGTTTGAGAAACAAGTGGAACCAGGGACCAGGTGATCACGTTAGGAAAGGTGCATCTGTGGGAAGTGAAGTGGGGCTTATGCATAGAGGTAGCCCATAAGATCGGGGCTTACTCTGATATGGTTGACCATGGTGACTTCCTCATGTCTAGACATGAGGGCATCCCAACCCATTGGTGAGATGAGGAATATAATGGGGGCCAACACCTATATGCAAGTGCACAAGTAGGATAACGCCAAGGGCATTGGAATCAGTTCGAACAAAGGGATATGAAAAGTGTGAATTACATGCCCGAAATTTAGAACACAATAATGGTGGCATGGCGATGGAGGATAAATGTTGACTGTGTTCGAAACACAGCATCCATATCGCATTAGCCTAAAATGGGTACAAACAAATGAGGGTCGAATACTGACCGTGTTCGAAACACAAGACCAGACTCGATGTGTTACCCAAAGTCTTCCGGGGCATTGGCTCAGGACGGGAGTTGAGCCGATGCGGCATGTGACCAGTCCGTTAGGGGGTCCCTTCAGAAATGGAAGTGGATGAATATATGAATTAAGGACACATAAAGTGTGAGGAAGAGTGATGGAATGTTTGAATAGATTCCAATTCTCTTGAAGGTATGCCACTGTGATCAGGGCATTAGGGATCTTAGGCTTAGAGCATAGGGCATCTCTTGCATGGAGAAAGAGGCACCCAATTATTGAATGATATGGAATGCTACAGTTTATAGTCATATATAGAGGAATGTATCCATATAGTTTAATGTCATTTGGATAGGATGAGAGCCATATAGTTTAACATCATGTGGTCAGGACGATGGCTATAAAGTTTAACGTCATGTCTTCAGGATGATGGCCATACAGTTCAACATCATCTGGTCAGGATGACTAGTTAAGAGATGCCTAGCAATGGTTGGTGTGGGACTTATGCAAGGGCGGCCCTTCCTAGATGATCATATAAAAAGGTCCTAGGAAATGGGTTTATAGGAGATTCATGAGGAGTCGATCGACTCATGGAATGTATAGGACATAAGTTGGGGCGGCACAAGGGTGCAATGTAAAATACTGTTGACCCAGCCCAAAAATTTCGTGTGTAACACTCCAATTTTCATGGGGGTCAGTGACGACAGTGAAGGGACATGCTGCGGAGGAGCTGGCTTCATAGGAGATGGCTGTAGAGGGGCTGTCCATAAAGAAGACGACAATGTAGGGCTGCCCGCATGTGGTTCGCGGTATGGTTGTCCGCGAAGGGTGCCCGCGGAGGAGTTGGTCGTGAGTGACTAAGCCGCGAAGGTGGTTGTCTACGATGGAGGCTTTTCGCGAAGGATGTTGTCCGTGAAGGAGGTTGTCCGTGAAGGAGGTTGTTCATGAATGGCATCTGTAGAGGGGCTGGCACCCATCCTGCTTCGCGCCCGTGGAGGGGTTCCCTCCTCCATTTCGTGAATGACACTGGTCTGCATAGAGGGTGGTCGCCCGTGAAGGAGATGGCCACTTGTGGTTCGCGGTTTGGTTTCTCCTCTTTGTGGAAGAGTTCATACATGATCTATATGGGTTCGGCGGATGGCCACGGAACATTACTGCTGGGAGCGATTTCTCCAGCGTCTCCCCATGAGTTTTCACCCAACCAACCTCTTTTTTCGTTTGGTGCCCCTTATTGAATATTTATAAAGTCACGAATGGGATATGGAACACAACACTTTTTGCTGAAGCCCATGAAGCAATCCCCACCCGCGAATAACTTGGTCCACCAGTGATTTTTGGAACCACGATTAAAGGGATTGCTCCATGGTCGTGCACCACTCTGCCTCTATCCCATGAATGACAACAGTCTGCGGAGGGGGCGGCTCACGGCGGTGGACCGGCATGGCACCCATCCTGCTTCGCACCCGTAGAGGGTCCCCACCTATATTTTGCGGACAATGCTGGTCCGTGGAATTGCGGGAGGGAGGTCTGCCGAACCGGCCACGCACTGTTGCTGGGAGCTGGTGCGCAGACTGGTTCTATCCTTTTCCAAGTCTTGCAGTAATTGGATTTCCCCCTTGCATAATTTTTAGGACCCTACAGTGGTATACCATTATTAATTGTATCTAATAGGGATCATAAATTTACCATGAAGTTTTTAAGAAGTCTTCAGATATCTCTAGATACAATGTTATGTTTCATAAGATCAAATCATCCTTTGGAAGATATCAGTCATTGAGGTCCTTTCAAACTATAGAAGACGTGTTAATAAATTTTCCACATAATTTAAAGGTTCGTAGGATTTATAAAATAATTTTTTGGTAATTTTATTTTAAAAATAGTTTTTTATTTTTAACTCATATGGTTATTTTTGATGACATATACGGTAAAAAGTTCCAAAATCTAAAAATGAATGAAAAAATTAATAGAAATATTTCTATTTCTAACTGATCTATCAAGTGAACATTAAAATAATAATATATCCATTCAATTGAATATAGGATAATCTTAGTGTTCGTAAAAGAGTTCTGTTAACAATAATTTGAAAGGTGTATAGTTTGATGTTTGTGACAAGGTATTCATATAAATATATTTCTAGAAGAGGGTAGTGAGAATTGGAAGTAAGGAATATCTAGTACATTGGTATATTAAAGAACATTAAATTCATAATCATATCAAGTTTGTAGATTATTGTTTAGAGTTTCCAACAAATGTCCCCCATGATCATGATGTGTTACATGTATCCATCCTAAGGATGTAAATACATGATTTTTCACACGTATGAAACAGATATGTCATACAACTAGAGAGAGAATATTCGTATTATGAACAACCAATAAAGGTGTTGAATTATGGACATAAAGTTATATGAAACAATCCCTCTAATTTCACTATTGTTTTGTGGTTAAACATTCAATTTTTTGAAGCTATGTTTGAACCCAGGGTTGTGATGAGGTAGAAACATTCAAATTTTATTATCAGATTATTTATTTTTAGTGATAAATATAATTTTATTGGGGTGGGTGTATAATATAACACCCTGATATTATTATTAAATACATATATTTAAAAAAATAATAATTTCAATCCCTTTTTTTATATGAAACAAATGGTTTATATGAATCACATAAAATTTTAAAATATTATGTGTCTTTAATTGTATTACCATTGGATTATTGGGTATGAATAATGAAATCTAAAATACAATAAATAAATACTCTATAATGTTATAAAATAAGTTTATTATTTAAAAATTTATTACAAATTTGAATTTTTTTTCCAAATAAAAGTGATGAATTTGAAAAAGATTTCTTGATTCATGAAATGTATTTTTATATAGGAAATCTAGAATAGTAAATATCATTGAATGATCTAACATAAATGTACATATTATTTAATTTTCAATTTTTTAAAAATTGACATTTTTTTATAACCATCATATAATATGAAATCACTGTTTCTTCTTAAATATGTATTATTAAAGCTTTTTTTTATATTTTCTCCACATACATTTATTTTTACAAATTATTACTATAAAATTAGATTAAATTAATTAGATATTTTACAATTTAATGTTTAAATTTCATAAATACTACCCTATTATCTTTGGTTAATATGAATAGAAACTATAGTAAAATAAATCATGTCGGTAAAGGGAAATTCTGATTAATCTAGGATAAAAAATATATAATGACATAATTTTTTTTCAACATAATTTTTATAATGAATTTAATTTGAATCATAAAAAATAATTCTAAAAAATTATTATTTTAATGCAAATATTTTCAATGATAATATTTTACTTATTTTAAAATCAAATAGATTTACAAAAATGCCACTCACATGGTTTTAAATAATGTTTATTTATTCCTAAAACAACTGAAAGTTGATATGAAAAAAATCAAAATTATAATTTGAGGATTCCTTAAATAAAATTATTTATTTAAATTTATTAAAAAAATAAGTTATAATATAATTACCATAAAATTCTTACTAACTGAAAAATAACATATGTTAAATTATAAGAAAAATATATAAATTATTTCTGAAAATATTTAAAGTGATTTAATTTATGTAACATATATTGCCCCAAATTTTTTTGGCAGGATATGAAATATTATTTTTGGTTAGATGATTTTATTGGAAAATAAACTTTTTGTTTGTGTATTGTATTTCATATTATTTTAGCATATTCAAGAATTTAAATTTTGATATTTTTGAAAATAATATTTTATAAAATATTTTAAATATAATAAAAACTATTTAAATATGACATGTTAGAAATTATATTATCTCAAAATGTCATTACATACACATTAATGGGGCAATTTTCACATTATATTTAAAAATTTCACCCTTTAATATTGAAATAATTGTTACCAACGTTAATAATAAAATTAGGTAACTAGTGGTTAATCAGTTTATATAGATTAGATTTAGATAATTTTTTCTAAATTATATATAATTATCAGATTAAAACACTTAGCTACATTTTTCTTAAATACCGAAAAAAATTTGGCGATTGTTTATGTAACACACCAAGCTTTTATGAGATATATTATTTTTAATTTCTTTGATGCATTCTATTATACACTACTCCATGATTATCTTGTACTATATGCAAAACTGTATTATCTTGCAGTATACACAACACTATTCCTTGCTCGTTTTACACACAATTTCAAGTTTGTTTTTTGGAAATTATATTATGCAACATTAGGTATAGATTTTGTTTAATATATAAATGAAATAAGTTTTGATTATGTTATATGCAACACCAAACGGAGCTTTCAATACACACATCCCTGACTTGGCTTGCATTACACGCAATCATGACCTTCTTCGATAGCCTGTGTAATACACAATACCAAGTTTCACTAAAAGAGATATTGTTATAATATTATTTTACACTAGTCGCTACGAATTGTATTAAATAAAATTGGAATTTTATAACATTATTATTCGTCTTACATATTTTCTAGAACAAGGTATGAGAACTAAATAATTTTTTTGGGTAAAATAAGTTTTTTAAACAAAATGCAGTTTTGCCACCTTTTGATGCTGCACCCACATTAAATATATTTTTTTTCATGTTTATAAGTTAAATTGGACAAAATATAATTCTTCCTTAGAATCAGGATATAAAAATTTAATTTGCATAAATTTTTCATAATATTATCATAACTTTCATATTTTAATGAATAGTAAAAACAATCTCTATTTTAATTAAAAACAACTTTTTTCATTGCAATAATTATTATGGATATATTATCTTTTTAATTGGTTTTAAAGTGTAATTAGAATATATTTTTACCATTTAATCCAATTTTGTTCTTTGGTATTAATTTCACTTTGAATTTGGACATAAACAAGTGTGGATAGTTTGATAGTTATTAGTTCTTAAAAACACGCTATTTGTTTTGATAAAAGGAAATTAATTTTAAAATTAATTAATGACACTTCTATGTTTTTAAATTGAAAAAATAGACATCATTTTTGAATTTGGAATAACAAATATATTGTAAGCTGAATTTTTGGTATTTTTTTGAAAAACATTAATTTTTGATGAATAGTGAAACCACTTAGTGGTAGATGAAAAACTGACACTTTCATTTAAATGAACTTTTTACCACTTATGTGAATTAAATTTCAAAAATAAGACATAAATGGTTGTTATCAAGAAGTAAAATTTGGTTCAATAAGATGAAAATAATTTTTGGTGAATAGTAACTGTTGACTTTTATTTAATGCGGTTAAAGGTAAATAGGGTAATTCATAGTTAAAATAATATTATAATAATTCAAAATTACCTTAACTATTGTCCTAAACTTATTGGATGAGTTGTGGCCGACCATGGGAATCCTTGGGTCAATTTTGGGACCCCATTGTGCCACTTGGTATTGATAATGACAATTTGGATTAATTAATTTAATGCAAAGACAAAATTGACATTAACAAAAATATTGTTGTAGTTACTTTTTATAAGGGGATATATAAATTATATTTTTGACAATAAATATTTATTGGACAGATAAAACGATTTCCTACATGGTGGAGTTTTTTTATAATTTCTAGACATCAAATAAATTAAATTATTTTTGACACAATAATGATGTAGTATTTACCTCATTAATAAATGATTTAAATAAATAAGATTATAATGAATAAAATATCATCAAAAACATGTCCAATTATAATTGGATGATTTTATTTCAACCATGAGTCATCTTATATACATCTTTAATGATTTTAGGTCCTTTTGAAACCGAATATAAGTTTATAATAAAATAATATTTTCACACTTTCCAAAGGTGCCCCACTCCTTTCTTATAAAAGGGCACCTCCTCCCTCTTCTCTTCACACCATTTTGAGCCTTGAAGCTCAGACATACCCTGAAAATTCATCTTCTCAACCCCTCTAGTTATATCATAGATGTTCTGGTATTCTCAAAAGACAAACTCTATTTCCCTAAGAAGAAGTTTAAAGGAGGTGCGTTGAGAAAGAGGTAATCTTTTCTACCGACTATTTCATGTTTCTTTCTTCTTCTACCTCCTCTTCTTTAGTTATTTCATTATAAAGTAATAAAATCAATATTACGTATATACTGATATGTTATTATATATATGAAACAACTCTATTTCACCTTCTATCCATCCTACGGAAAATGAAATCACCGTGCGTGCGTACGTACGAAATACCGTCTCCACGTCCTGGTGTAATTAGTTTTTCCGCCACCACCATATTTGGATGGGTATAATGGTGTAAAGAATAGCTATATATGGTTATTATAACATAATACTGATTCTGATATATTATATCATTCACTCCAATTCTATTAAATAATTATGGGAAGGATAACATTGCTCATGCGTACATACGGACAATCGTCTCCACAAATTCGATGAGAATCATTTTCCATGATTAACCATTCATGTATGATTATAAAGTGTATATATAATAAATAATCATGAATGAAATTACATAATAATTTTAATGGATTTATTTAAATACATGTTTCATTTACTTAATTCCATTCAATTCAATATGGAAATGAAAACAACGTTCATGAGTACGTACGACCTACAGTCTCCATGAATGCTGTATTTCATTCCATTTATCGATCTATCATATATATTTATATACTGAATATATATTATATATAAATCATGTTTTACATTATGGAATTATTTAAATCAGTATATAAGTAATAATATCAAGAACAACAAGTCGAAACATGTTTGATAAATGAAACGATTTTACCCAAAACGCAGCTTTAACTCAGAATTGACAAATGAACGGATAATATAAAGTCATGAGTGAATCATATATGATATCATAAACATTATTATGGTTCTGTTAAAAGTTAATATAATGTTTAAACCCACTATACAGGAGTCTCAAACACATATGGATGAAATTTTACATAAGGTAATGGATAACTTTTCCAATCTTCTTTTTATCCGAGATTTTTTTATTCGTAAGTATTTACTGGGGTTATATTTATCATCTGTAACACCCAATATTTTATGAGAAATATTTTTTTTATGTATAACGTTATATAAATGAATCTTTCACTACACACAACACTTTCTTGGCTTTCATTACACGCAATCGCAACCTTCCTCGACAGCTTGCATTGTACGCAATATCGAGTTTCACTAAACAACGATATGTAATTAAAATATTATATAAACTAGCCATTATGAATAGTAATACCCAATTTTTTAAATTTTATAAATTTTATCATTCAAAATTTACTTCATTTTTTCATTCGGAATATCGAAATTATCCTCAGGTGAAATTTTGGTATTTTTATGAAAACATTCAATTTTTGATGAATAGTGAAAACTCTGGGTTACTATTTAAAAACCGACTTTTTATTTAAATAATTATTTATTTTTTTTCAATTTATTTTATGCCTAAATTGTTAAATAATACCTATATAAGTTCAATTTAATTCACTGGAGTCATGTTATAATAATTTTAGATATATAAATATTTTATTGAACATTTCACCGTCTTTTACCCACCTACTAGGAGAATTTGCTAATTTACATAAAACTTAATTTTAACGCTTCTATGTGTGTAATTTAGAAAATCTGAGAGAAATTGTTAATATAAAGTATTAAAATGTGGTTGAATAAGATATAACTAATTTTTGGTGATTAGTAACTTTTTACTATTTTTTAAAATGGTTAAAAGTAAATAGGGTAATTAAGGGTAAAAATGATATTATTATTACCCTAACACATGTCCTAATTCTATTGGATAAGTTTAATTCGACAAAAAATAACCTTGGGAATAAAACATGACCATTTAGGTCCACTTGGATTAGATTAGGACATTTAATATTATTTTATTTAAAGAAGAGTTAAAATAGTTAAAATCAATGTTTAATAACTAAAACATTTTCAATATTGGGTTATACATAAGATAATTTCGACTATAAATATTCATTAGAAATCTAAAAAGATTTCATACATAATGGTATTTTATTTATAATTTATAGATATTAAATAATTTAATTTATTTATGACACAATGATGATGGAGTACTTACCTTATTAATGAAATATTAACATAATTGATATTATAAATCCACAAATAAATGTAATTTGAGACTTCATATGAATTAAACTAATTTTATAGTTTAATATATCATTTTATTATTGATTTAATAAACATATTTCGAACTAATAATGCTGTTATGATTTTCAAAAAAATCAAATTCCAAATAGTGTCAAAAAGTGACATAAAATAGTTTTTAAATCAAATATTATATTGTTAATTGTTATTTTATTCCTAAAAATCTAAGTATTGGCCAAATGACTTATATAAGGTTATATATATTAATAAGGAACAATCTAGGGTTAGTTTGGTTTGTTATAGTATGTTTATTAACCATATATTGTAAGAAAACATGAAGACACGGTAAAAGTTAAATTATTTAACTTAGAGTTAAATCAAAATGATAAGGTTAAAATAGTAACCTAAACTGGTCTAAAAGCCATTTGTTGAAATTATTTAGACCCATACCTACATTAGATTCTATATAAATCAATTTGGAGCTATTAAAAACTATATATGACTTTATAATAAAATATTATTTTATGTTTTTCCTAAGGTGCCCGTCTCCTCCCATATAAAAGGGCACTTCCTCCCTCTCCTCCTCACACCACATTCAGGTTTCATGAATAGCCAAAACCTGCCAATTTATCTTATCCACTTCTATAGTATGATTATAGTGGTCTTGGAATTATTCAAAGACCAACATTAGTGCCCTAAGAGGAGGTTTCAAAGAAGCGTGTCGAAGAAGAGGTAATATCTGTTACCGATTCTTTCAAATTTATTTCTTCTTCTACTTCTATTATTTAGTTGTTTTTTTATGAAGTAATAACACCAGTATAACTCATATACTGATATGTTATTATAAATATGAAACAACCCTATTTCACCCTCTATCCATCCTACAGAAAATGAAATCACTGCGCGTGCGTACATACGGAATACTGTCTCCACGCCGTGGTGTAATCTATTTTCCATCACCACCTTACTTGTATAGGTATAATGGTGTAAATAATAACTATATATGATTATTGTAATGTTATATTGATTCTGAGATAGTCTACATACACTTCAATACAATTCCACGATCGTGTGAACGATGTCACAGCTCGTGCGTACGTACGACCTACCGTCTCTACGATGTGATTCGACTCGTTCTACATGATCTTCATTGAATAGGGATTGTATAAATGAATTTAAAGAATAAATATGATAGATATTATACTAATACCATTATATAAATGATTTAGCTATAACAGAAAAAGGGGAATAAGAATTTATTCGACAAAACACGCATAAGAACATAAAGTAATAAACACCCGAATAACAAGTAGCAACGAAATATTACTAATAAGAAGATAATAATATGACCATATATGATATAATAACAATTATTAAGTTTCTTTAATAAGTCAATAACATTATTTAAATCATTATACTTGAGTTTCGTACGTGTACGAAGCAAATCAGACCTATGGTACGGAAAAATGTCACCATCTCATTTTTATCCGAGATTGTTTATACTTCATAATTTACTGGGGAATATTTATCATCCAAATAAATGTTTCTTAAATATGTAATATTATTTATATCCTCATAAAATTGTTTAAATCTAATTTTACAATTCGTTGTGTTTTTATTAAAAGATATGAAAGGAATATTGTGTCGTTTTTTTGTATGAGGTACTTTTTTGACTTTTCTGGCCAAGGTACGAGGAGAATGTTTTTATTTAACTTATAAGGCTTGAATGGATTTTTAGAAAATTATTTCTATGAAGATTCTTTTAAATGTTTTCATGTTTATTTTTAATCAACTTCTTTTAGTTTAAAATTGTATGACATGTTAATAAAGGAAAGCTGTTTTTGAAGTAGAAATAATATTTTCCTCAAAAATGAAGTTCAAGTGTTTTATCATAATTATTTTCCATCTAATATAATATAGAGTTCTATTTCGATCCCTATTTTTTATATTGATATGATTATTTTATGATGGAATTATTTTTATGATATCCTTTTTTCTTATATGGATTATGTTATGATGGAATGATGTTGAAGAATCCCATTTTTATTACATGGGTTATGATATGATTTCTGATTTATGATCTTGTGGCACACGTAAGAATGGTATCATTATGAGATGGGTGGGACCTTTATATCCCTCCAATGCATTGGGTAAGGATTTATATCTCATGAGATAGACATGGCTGGAATGGAAGGTTAATCTGGTTCATTGATACAAGACTGAAACGAGATGTGAACTCGGTTCAGAAATGGACTTTGTCTTCTAGGATAGTTTTAGAAATGAGTCTTGAATACTAAGAAATGATTCTCTATGATTATGTGTGTATGCCACAAAGTTTCATGTTTTATGTTATGATTATTGGGATTACATTTCACTACTATGATTTATCTCATGTTATGAAATTATGATCTTTTTGCAGGTTAAGATTTCCAAAATGTTATGTTCTTATGAATATGATGTGATTGATATTTCTTTTGTTTACCCTTACTGAGCATTTGAGCTCACCCTTTTATACGTTTTCTTTTCCCCAGGTCAAGAAAAAGGGTATTAAGTAAGATATTTCAAATGGGACTCTAGATATGATAAAATGAAAGGGAGACAGTGTAGATTATTTATGAACCACTTGTTTATGTTTCCCAGTTTCTAAAGACATTATACCTATACGGTCCTTTCATGGTTTTGTTATATGTTGTAATATGTGTGCTTTAATTTTGAAATGATAACAATGTATGTAATTTATGGGTCATTATAGTTGGTATCCAAGGAAAGGTATAGTCAACCTTTGGAAACTAGGATGTGAAAGCCTTAGTGAGAACCCTAAGGATAAGTCTAAACATAGAACACAATCTTAGTGTTTTAGACCATGAATCACCTATGATAAGACCTAAAGCGTGAAATTTTATTCTTGATTAAATGGTTTTACTATTATGATTAGTGTATCTCACACTAATCTTATTGGTTTTAGTCAATGGATGGAACCCGACGGAACCGTGTTAATGCTGAATGAGACGAGAAATTCAATGATTGCCCCCATGAGCATCCAAACACTATGGGGGATGGAATGAAAAATCTTGTATCAATGCTCACATAGCTTTCTAAAGCTATGAGTCATGTGGGACTTCCAAACGAGCAAAGGAAGGAGAAACATTCTATTGAATCCTTCATGAGGCAGTGTCCACCTTCATTCAGTGGGTCTACTGATCCATTTGTGGCTGAACAATGGATCAGTACCACAAAAAAGATATTTTCAGTTGTTCAATGTTCTAGACATTATATAGTCATCTTAGCAGTATATTTTTTGGAAGATGAAGCTGATCAATGGTGGAATCTTATCAAGAATACGAGGCTAATAGATGAAATTGAGTCCATGGAATGGGAAAAGTTCGAGAACTTATTTTTCAATAATTACTTCCCTCGTATTCTTCAAACAATGTTGGAGAAGGTGTTTCTTGAACTGAATCAAAAGGATGATGAATCTGTTGGTACCTACGAAGCAAATTTTACACAACATGCATGGTATGATTCTGGGATTATTATCCAACCTGAGAGTAAGATCTATCGATTCTATAGTGGCTTAAAACCAGGTCTTTGAAGGGAGTTATCCATAAGGGACTTCAATAGCTACAAGGAAATCGTTCGATGTGATCTCAAGGATGAGATGGAGATTAGAGTTACCCATTAGTCATATTCTTTTGATAAGAAGAGGTAAATGGAATTCAAAGGGAAATCTAAATACCACACTAAAAATAAGATGGGTTTTCTGTTATGCTTAATGTGTGGAATGAAACATGGAGGGAGTTGTCCTAAAGGGACAAGTAAATGTTTCAAATGTTGAAAGGAAGGTCATCGGGCATTCTGAATGTCGTAATGATGGGAAGAAGATTTCTAGTGATGCAAACAAAGAAAAGGCTACACATAGTGCACCTCCTACACATCAATGTTACAAGTGCAAGGAAATGAGGAATTATGCCAATCAATTCCCTAATCCAAGGGTTTTTGACGATTCTCAACTTCAACAAACTCTTACGGCCAAAGACAAAGGAATGTCACATGAAATTTATATCAGTGATGTGGAGTATGATAAAAAAGTGGTGAAAGGTACACCTTCCATCCAATCTAAAGTTGAAAATGTTTTATTTGATTTTGGATCCACCAACTATTTTATTTCTGAAGAATTTTCTATGTGTATTTCCATATTACCTTAGCAGTTAGAATATCAGTTAGCTGTGACAAACCCTAATGGCACAACAGTTGCATCAAAAGTTTACAATTCTTCTCTGATTTAGGTTTGTGGGAAAGTGCTTCCTCCAAATCTTGTGATCCTTTCTATACTGTAATTTGATGAGATTCATGGCATGTATTATCTTTCTATATATGGATCTCATATCAATTTCCAAATAAGGGATGTCACATTTCATATTCCAGATCAATCTATGATCGTCTATCAATGCAAAAATGAACATAACTTTCCTGTGGAAATTTCATCCATCATATGGGTCTTGATTCCACTAAATGAAGGTAATTTATCTCAAATTGTTGGAGAGAAACTCCTGATTAAGAATATGCCCATTTTACGGGAGTTTGATGATTTCTTTCTAGAGGAATTACCGGGTCCTCCACCGAATCGTGAAGTTGAGTTTTCAATAGAACTCATACCGAGTGCTTTGCGTATTTCAAAGAAACCTTCCAGAATGGCCCCAATTGAGTTGCAAGAATTGAAGATGCAACTCCAAGAGAATATTTATAATGGATTCACACACCCTAGTGCATCACCTTGGGGAGCACCTATTCTATTTGTTAAGATGAAATATGGATCAATGAGACTTTTCATTGATTTTCTAGATCTTAACAAGATCACTATCAAGAATAAATATCCTCTCCCATGCATTGATCACTTAATTGACCAACTACGTGGAGCTCAATAATTTTCCAAGATCGATCTTCATTCAAGGTATCATCAATTAAGGGTCCAAAGGGAGGATATCCCAAAGATGGCATTCCATACAAGGTATGGACACTATGAATTTATAGTGATGCCATTTGGTCTTACTAATGCCCCTGCTATCTTCATGGATCTAATGAATATAGTCTTTAGAGACAATCTTGATCAATTTGTGGTAGTCTTTACATAAAATATTATTGTCTATTAAAAGAGCATGGAAGAACATGAAGATCACTTGAGAATTCTATTAAAGCCCCTAAGGAAGGATAAGCATTATGCCAAATTTACCAAGCATGAATTTTTGATTAAAAAAGTTGCATTTTTTGGGTCATATAATCTCAAAAGACGGGATACATGTGGATCTAGCAAAAACAGAGGTCATCGAAAGATGGCCGAGACCAACAACAGTAACTGAGATCCAATGTTTTCTTGGGTTGGCTGGATATTATCGACATTTTTTGAAATATTTTTCACAATTATCTAACCCACTCACCAATTTAACTCAGAAAGGAGTCAAGTTTTTTTGGACAAAGGAATGTGAATAGAATTTCAAGGAGTTAAAAAGAAGATTATCTAGTGAACCTGTGCTCACATTGCCTTGTAGTGGAGAATGATTAGTGATCTATAGTGATGAATCCAAGAAGGGACTGGGGTGTGTTCTCATGCAAAATGATATTGTGATAGCTTATGCCTCACGACGGTTGAAAATCCATGTGCAAAATTACCCAACTCGTGACTTGGAGTTAGTTGCGGTAATATTTGCATTAAATATTTGGAGGCATTATCTTTATGTTGAAAGGTGTGATATTTATACTGATCATAAAAGTTCAAAGTATATTTTCACACAAAAGAAGCTAAATATGCGCCAAAGAAGATGGTTGGAGCTGATTAAGGATTATGACCGCTCAATTCATTACCACCTGGGGAAAGCAACAAGGTGGCATACGCATTTAGTCGACAAGACCATGCTAGCTTATCCATGTTGAGGATCATAAAAGATCCAATATTTATGGATTTACAAAGGATGGATCTTGGAATTATAATGGAAGGGGAAAAATCTTATCTTTCTCAAGTGAATGTTCAACCATCTATACATGCGAAGATTAAAAAGGCACAGAAAGAAGATGTAGAGTTACAAAATAAGGTGAGAAATGTTCCTAAATTTCACATTGATTGTGACGAAATTATAAGGTTGAGGAATCGGGTTTGTGTTCCTCCAATACTAGAATTAAATAAGGATATACTAGATGAGGCTCATAGTTCTTCATTATCTATTAATCCTGGAAGCACGAAGATCTATAGGGACCTGAAGAAGTACTTCAGGTGGGATGGAATGAAAAGAGATGTTGTTGAATGTGTCTCTTGATGCTTGGTTTGTCAAAAATTTATAGCTGAGAGACAAAAATCAAAGGGGTTGTTAAAACCATTACCCATACCCAAATGGAAATGGGAAAACATCACTATGGACTTCGTCACTGGACTTCCTAAAACATCCAAAGGAAATAATTCTATCTAGGTCATAGTTGATCGTCTTAAAAGTCGGCACACTTCATTGCTATTAGAGATGATTTCTCTCTTGATCCGAATTCCAGGATATATTTAAAGGAATTGGTAAGATTGCATGGAGTAACACTTTCCATTATATCTGATTGGGATCCGTGGTTTACCTCAATGTTTTGGCGAAGCCTTCAGCATACACTGGAAACATAGTTGAGTTTCAGCACTGCTTATCATCCTTAGACAGATGTCCAGTCTGAGAGGACAATTCCATCTCTAGAAGATAGGTTAAGATCTTGCTCTATGGATTTCAAAGGTGGTTGGGATCAACACCTACCTTTGGTGGAATTTTCTTATAATAATGTCATTCAATCTAGTATTCAGATGGCTCCTTATTAAGCTCTCTATGGAAATAAATTCATAACTCCAACTTGCTGGGATGAAGTTGGGGAAAGAAAGCTATTAGGACCTGATCTTGTTGATGAGATGGCAGAAAAGGTCTGATCTATTCAACAACACCTAAGGGCATCTCAGAGTTGATAAAAAAGTTATTCCGATAACCGAAGAAAAGACCTAGAGTTTGAAGTGGGTGATAAAGTGTTCTTACGAATATCTCTTTGGAAGAATGTAATGAGATTTGGAAAGAAGGGAAAGCTAAGCGCTAGGTATATTGGTCCTTTTGAAATACTGGATCTTATTGGGAAGGTAGCTTACCGATTGGAGCTTCCACCAAATATATCTCATGTTCACGATGTGTTCCATGTATCTCTGCTGAGAAATTACGTACCCAATCCTTCAAATGTTCTCAGCTCAGAAGTTGTACCGCTGGAGCAAGATATTTCTTATGAAGAATAGTCGATAGAGATTTTGGATTGTAGCGAAAAAGTTTTACCGAACAAGACCACTCGCCTGGTGAATGTTTTATGGAGGAACCACCAATTAGAAGATGCTACATGGGAACTTGAGGATATGATGTGGGAAAGGTATCCTCATCTGTTTGTCACAAAGTGATGAATTTAGAGGGTGAAATTCATTTTAAGGGGGGTAGAATGTAACACCTTAGATTTTATGAGAAATATTTTGTTTTTATGTATAATGTTATATAAAGTAATCTTTCACTACACACAACACTGACATGGCTTGCTTTACATACAATCGCAACCTTCCCTGATAGCTTGTGTTGTACTCAATACCGAGTTTCACTCAACAACGATATGTTATTAAAATATTATATAATCTAGTCATTATTAATTGTATTACCAAATTTTTGAAATTTTAAAAATTTTATCTTTCAAAATGGACTTCATTTTTTGGATTCAGAATATTGAAATTATCCTAGGGTGATATTTTGGTATTTTTCAGAAAACTGTCAATTTTTTATGAATAGTGAAAACTCTAGGTTACTATTTAAAGCACGAATTTTTATTTAAATAATTATATATTTTATTTAAATTTATTTTATGTCTAAATTGATACTTAATACCTATATAATTTCAATGTAATTCATTAGAGTCATTTTAAAATAATTTTAGATATATAAAAATTTTATTGAACTTTTCACCGTCTTTTACCCACCTCCTACGAGAATTTAAAAATTTACATAAAACATAATTTTACCGCCTCAATGAGTAGAATTTCTAAAATCTTAGAGACATTGTTAATATCATGGAGTAAAATTTGCTTCAATAAGATAAAAATAATTTTTGGTGAATAGTAACTTTGTACTTTTTTTACCACGGTTAAAAATAAATAGGGTAATTAAGGGTAAAAATGATATTATTATTACCCTAACACATGTAATAATTCTATTTGATAAGTTTAATTCGACCAAAAACAACCTTAAGAATAAAATATGACCATTTAGGTCCACTTGGATTAGATTAAGACATTTAATATTATTTTATTTAAAGAAGAGTTAAAGTAGTTAAAATCAATGTTTAATAACTAAAACATTTTTAATATAGGGTTATACATAAGTTAATTTGGACTATAAATATTTATTATAAATATAAAATGATTTAATACATAATGGTATTTTATTCATAATATTTGTAAATTAAATAATTTAATTTATTTATGACACAATGATGATGTAATAATTACCTTATTAATGAAATATCAACATAATTGATATTATAAGTAACCAAATAAATGTAATTTGAGACTTTTTATGAATTAAACTAATTTTATAGGTTAATATAACATGTTAGTATTGGTTTAAGTAACGTTTTTCGATCTAATCATGCTGTTATGATTTTCTCAAAATCCAAATACCAAATAGTGTCAAAAAGTGACATTAAATAGTTTTTAAAACAAGTATTATATTATTTATTTTTATTGTATTCCTAAAAATATAAGGTTTTTCAAAATGATATTGATAACGTTATATATATTAATAATGAACAACTTGGGGTTTTTTTGGCTTGTTATAGTAATTTTATTAACCATGTAATGTTAGAAAACAAGAAGACACGGTAAAAGTTAAATTATATAACTTAGAGTTAAATCTAAATTATAAGGTTAAAATAGTAAACTAAACGTGTCTAAAATTTATTGGTTGAAAGTATTTCGACCCATCCTTACAGTAGCTTCGAAATAAATCCATTTGGAGCAATTAAAACCCGAATATGACTTTATAATAAAATATTATTTTAAGTTTTTCCTAAGGTACCCCTCTCCTCCCTTATAATAGGGCACATCCTCCCTCTCTTCCTCACACCACAATAAGCCTTAAAGCTCATCACAACCCTACAAATTTCTCTTATCCAATTCCCTAGTCAGATTATAGAGGTCCTGGTCTTCTTCAAAGACCATCATTAGTGCCCTAAGAGGAGGTCTCAAATAAGAGTGTCGAAGAAGTGGTAATATTCGCTATCGATTATTTCAAATATATTTCTTCTTCTACTTTCTCTTTTTTAGTTGTTTCATTATGAAGTAATAAAATCTGTATCACTCATATATGGATATGTTTTTATAAATATGAAACAACCCTATTTCACCTTTTATCCATCCTACGGAAAATGAAATCACTGCGTGCGCGTTCGTACGGAATATCATCTCCATGCCGTGGTGTAATCTATTTTCCATCACCACATTACTTGGATGGGTATAATGGTGTAAATAATAACTATATATGATTATTTTAAAGTGATATTTATTATGAAATATTATACATATACTTCAATACAGTTCCAAAATCATGGAAACGATATCATCGCTCATGCGTACGTACAGCCTAACGTCTCCACGATATGATGTGACTCGTTCTACATGATCTTCATTGAATAATGATTGTATAAATGAATTGAATGAATAAATATTATATATATTATACTAATACCATTCTGTAATTGATTTCTCTATTACCTAAAAAGTGTAATAATAATTTATTAGACAAAACACGCCTAAGAACATAAAGCAATAAACACCCGAATAACAAGTAGCTATTAAATATTACTAATATTGAGATAAAAATATGACCATATATGATATTATAACAATTATTATGTTTCTAGAATATGTCAATAACATTATTTAAATCATTATACAGGTGTTTCGGATACGTACGAAGTGAATCGGACCTAAGGTAAGGGAAAATCTCACAATCTCAGTTTTATCCGAGATTGTTTATACTTCTGAATTTCATGGGGAATATTTATCACTCAAATACATGTTTCCTCAATATGTAATATTATTTCTATCCTCATACAATTTTTTAAATCCAATTTTACCCTTCGGTGAGTTTTTAGTAAAAGATATGGAAGGAAACTTTTGATTCTTTTTTTGTACGAGGTACTTTTTTGACTTTTCTGACCAAAGTACGAGGAGAATGTTTTTCTTTAACTTATACAACATGAATTTATTTTTAGAAAATTATTTCCACGAAGATTACTTTATAATTTGTCAAATTTATTTTTAATCAACTTTTTTAGTTTAATATTTTATGACATGTTAAGAAAGGAAAAATGTTTTTGAAGTAGAAAGAATATTTTCCTTAATAATGAAGTTCAAGTGTTTTTTAAAAATTATTTTCCATCTATGATAATATAGGGTTCTATTTCTATCCCTATTTTTTTATATTTATTTTATTATGTTATTAAGGAATTATTTTTATTATGTCCTTTTATCTTATATGGATTATATTATGATGGAATGATGTTTAAGAATCCCATTTTTATTACATGGGTTATACTATGATGCATGATATATGATCTTGTGGCACACATAGGAATGGTATCATTATGAGATGGGTGGGACCTATATCTCCATACTATTCATTGGGTAATGATTTATATCTCATGAGATAGACATGGCTAGAATGGCAGGTTAATGTGGTTCAAGGATACAGGACTGAAATGAGGAGTAAACTCGGTTCAGAAATGGACTTTGTCTGGTAGGATAGTCTTGGCAATGAGTCTTGACTACTAAGAAATGATTCTCTATGATTATTTGTGTATACCACAAAGATTCATGTTTTAAGTTATGAATATTGGAATTACATTTCACTACTATGATTTATCTCATGTTATGAAATTATGATCTCTTTACAGGTTAAGATTTCCAAAATGTTATGTTCTTATGAATATAATGTGATTGATATTTCTTTTGATTACCATTACTGAGAATTTGAGCTCACCATTTTTATGTTTTCTTTTCCCAGGGTCTGGAAGAAGGGTATTAAGTGAGATATTCCAAAAGGGACTCTAGAAATGATAAAATAAAAGGGAGATAGTGTTGATAATTTATGAACCATTTTTTTATGTTTCCCAGTATCTAAAGACACTATACCTATATGGTCTTTTCATGGTTTTGTTATATGTTGAAATAAGTGTGCTTCAATTTTGAAGTGATAACAATGTATGTAATGTAGGGGTCATTATATCATCTTTGTCCATGTTTTCTAAAAATGGTTTCATGTATGTTTAAATTCCTTTTTACCTATTCTTTACTTTTACTACAAGGTATGTAAGGAATCTTTCTTTTTTAAAACCATACGAGGTACTTTTTGACATTTCTGGAAAAAGTACGAGAAGAATGTTTTTTTGACTTATACAACATTAAAGGATTTTTATGGTTTCATAAATCCTTATTCTCATGAATCTTACCTCATAAGATTTCATTACTATTTTCAACAAAATATTTTTCTTTTAAAATTTTATGGTGTTTTGTGAAAAAAATAATTTTGAAGAAGAAAGGATATTTTCCACAAGAATTCATTTCAAGTGTTTTGTCAAAACTATTTTCCATCTAAATGAAATTATTTTATATGTGTATTTTTCAAGTGTAATGTCTCTATGATTTACATGGTTTCAATTTTCTTATGATGAAATGATATCCATTTGTTTTATATGAATTTTGTTATGATGGGATGGCGTTTATGAAACCCATTTTATTCTATGGGTTATGATGAATGATTTATGTTTTTTGTGGCACAAGTAAGAATGATTCCATTATGATATTGGTGGGACCTATATCTCCCTCCAATGAATTAGGTAATGATTTATATCTATTGAGATAAACATGGCTGGAATGGAAGGATAATTCGGTTCAATGATACATGACTAGAATGAGGAGTGAACTTGGTTCAGTAAAGGACTTTCTGCACTAAGAATGGCTTGGCAGCAATACCTTGGCTACAATGGAAATCATATCATGTGTTTAATGTTTTTCCACAATTACATTATTTATTTTCAAGATATTTTATCATGATTGATGTTCCATTATAATATATGCCTTAGGTACTTCCATGTTTTATGTCATTGCTCAAAATTTGGATGTTTAAATATTATGTTCATTTTTTGAAGTTCAAATGTATATGGTTTAATTTATTTTCTCCATGCTTAAACTTACTGAGAAATTGAGCTCACACTTTATATTTTTTCTTTTCCCCAGGATATAAAGAATGATTTTAGGTAAGAAAAAAAGGGGAAGATCTTTTTGGGAGAAGTTGATAATCTTTCAGCATGATTAGAAGATTATGTTCCGAGTTTCCAAACACCCTAAACTATTATGGTCCTTTGGTGTCTGTTTTTGTTATGAATTAGATATTCCACAAAAGAAATGTAATTTCAATGTAAGTCATGCTTTGGGTCTCTATATTTGGTATCAGAGTCAAAGTAGGTAGGAATGAATCTGATCTTGGGAACTCTCACATGTGAGCATTGGACAAAGCATGGCTTTCTGCCCAAGGGCTTCATCAGGAAATGGCTGCCACTGGGGATGGTGGTATGTCCCACCCATGGGCTATAGCCACCCATGAAGTGCCCTTATAGGTTTCAATTATAGTCCACTATAAGTAATTCTAAGAATTTATATATGGTATAAGAGTAAAGGTTAATTAACCTTTGTAAACTAGGATATGAAAACATTAGTGAAATCCCTAGATATATTTCTATGGTATGTTTAGAGATGTCCCTAAGGTTAAGTATACTTATAGGTTAGAGTCCTAGAATTATGTTGAAGATCATGAATAACCTATGGTGAACCTAAGGTGTCATAGATTAATGAATTTTTGATAAGTTAGACATCCCATAAGTGACTTTTTATGATTATGTGGTTCCTCGTTATTTTAACTGTTTCTTACACTATGGTTTCTTGTCTTAGTCAATAGAGGGAAGGAGAAGGAATTCCATTAACATTGATTCCAATGGAAAAATTGGTGACTATGATCAATGAAATTGTGTAATGCCTGGAGAGAAAGATATTGTGATTATACCGAATCCGTCATCTCGATATATGATTAACAAGGTGAACTTTAGTTGTATTCCTATGTAATCAAATAAGAGAAAGAAGGAATTTTATGCATGTTCTCATGGTGAGGATCATAGAGAAAGGAAGATTGAGATTTATAAAAAAGGGAATAAGAACTTTGAGAAATACCTCAAATGTAGGAGATGATGTTATCACTGTGGAGAAAAGGGTCATAGAGTGACAGACTATTTTGGAGTCCAATGTCTTATCTGAGGAGAACATGGGCATTACCCAACTCAATTCCCTGACTTCAGAAGTTACTTCTAAATCAAGGAAGGACCTATTCCATTCCAATCATTGAAGAAGATGGATTGAAGGGATTATGTATTGGAATTCAATAATAATGTTGTTGATGTACATTTATAGTATATTAAAATATCTGTGTATTGGTCCATTGTAGGTTTCTATAAGAATATGGTATCGATAACCAAGAAAAGTGATAGAAATATTTTTGAAAAGCAGATGATATGTGCATAAAGAAGGTATAAGGGGAAAATAATATGTTTGATAGTATTAACAAGCTCATGACTGAAATAAGGACAAAGTGATATCATGGTTTGAGTATATAGAAATTTTGGGAATTTGGTACGTGGAAAGATTTAACTTTTAACAGCACTCATGAATTCACTAAGGTTCTATAGTAATACATGATTAAGGTATTAACATGTTTAGAATGTGACCAAAAAGATATTTCTTATGATATATGGGGGATAGATGATGGTAT
The DNA here is from genome assembly GCA_963277665.1 of Viscum album. Lineage (NCBI taxonomy): Eukaryota > Viridiplantae > Streptophyta > Magnoliopsida > Santalales > Viscaceae > Viscum > Viscum album. Next base: position 32,877,399 of record OY728143.1, read on the forward strand.
TCACGTGCATGTTATGTGACCTTCCAAATAATCATTTTCTTTATACTATGAGATTGGACATATGTATTTTGGATAAGCCTAAAGATTGGAATGGATTATGTTGGACATCAGATATTATTGTTTAATGATATAATTTTTTCGGTATTATTTCTGGAATGTTATAATAGTGTAGTTTTAGAAAAAGGGACAACCTATATGATGGGCGACAACCCATCATGTCAGACAAGGATTTTGGAATAGAACCCAAAAGCAAAGTGCAATAGGCCTTTATCACCTACCAATGGCCTACAGGAAATCACTAATAGTAGAAACACGTTTTATTTTATTATGTTTTATGAAAGATGAAGTATAATTCCATTGTTGGAATCATATATGATTACTCTCACCATAGATGGAGTTATATATATTTAATAACTTATGCTAACATTTTTGTGATAGAAACATATGGGATGATTTATCATTCTATCGCATGATCTGCTAACACTTCATTAATGAAAAATTCATCTTCATTTCATTAAATAGAGATTAAGTGGAAATTGTTCATGGAATGACCAACGATGATAATACACTGAAATCAAGTAAGTATTTCTCCTTACATAAAAGTTCATCAACGTTAGGGAAATGATCGTGGAAACCAAAAATGTTGTCCTTGTACTCTCATTTCTGATAAATCAGATGGTACCTTATATTATCACAAATTTATGGCTTTGTGACTGTTGGCTTTTTCATAGCCAAGTTCTCTACCACTATCCATCAAAACCTGATGGTTAGATTTCTCTTCCATATCCATATTTTCACCTATGTTCTCCAATGTGCAGACATAGGGATAAGTTAATTTGGGAAACCATTACGTTTCATACATTAGTTTTTAAAATTATTCTTTAGTATTCCTTTTTACGATGTGGGTTTCTATTAAAGAAACTTTCAAGTAGTTAACCATTTATAACCCTGATGAATTTCGAGGGAGAAATTCATTTTAAGTGGAGTAGATTGTAACACCCAGAGATTTTAAGAGATATATTATTTTTAATTTCTTTTATTTCTTCTATTATACACTACACCAAGATTATCTAGTACTATACGCAACACAGCATTAGATCGCAGTATAAGCAATACTATTCTTGGCACGTATTACACACAATTTCAAGTTCATTTTATGGAAATTATATTACTCAAAATTCGGTTTTGATTTTGTTTAATGTACAACTAAAATAAGTTTTGAATATGTTATATGAAACACCAAACATGGATTTCACTACACACGCCCCTGACTTGGCTTCCATTACATGCAATCAAGGCCTTCTTCGATAACGGGTGTAGTATGCAATACCATGTTTCACTAAATGATATATTGTTATAATATTATTTTGGACTAGCTATTATGAATTGTATTAGCTAAATTTTTAATTTTATAACATTATTATTCATCTTAAATATTTTCTATAACATGGTATGAGAACTAAATAAATATTTCGTGTAAAATAAGTATTTTAAAAAAAATGCATTTTTGCCACCTTTTGATGGAACACCCACATTAAATCTAGTTTTTGAAATGTTTATAAGTTTAGTTGAACAAAATAAAATTCTTACTTGGAATCAGGATATAAAAATTTAATTTGGATAAATTTATCATATTGTTCTGAATACTTTCATAATATAATGAACAAGGAAAACACGATATATTTTAATTAAAACCAGCTTTTTCATTGCAATAATTTATATGGTTAGGTTACCTTTTTAATTGGGTTTAAAGTGTAATTAGAATGTATTTTTACCATTTAATCAAATTTTTGTCATTGCAATTACTTCCACTTGTAATTTGGACATAAACAAGTGTCAATCTTTTGATATTTATTGTTTATTAAAAAAAGCTATCTGTTTTGATAACATGAATTAATTTTAAAATTAATTAGTTCCACTTATATGATTTTAATTTTGTTAAATATAAATCATTTTTGAATTTATATTATCAAATATAGATTAGGCTTAATTTTTTGCATTTTTCTGAAAAACATCAATTTTTTGATAAATAGTGAAACCACATAGTGGTAGTTAAAAAACTGACTCTTTCATTTAAATAAATTTTTACCACTTCTATGAATTGAATTTCAAAAATCCAAAATACATGGTTATTATGAAGAAGTATAAAGTGGTTCAATAAGATTAAAATAATTTTTTGGGAATAGTAACTTTTGACTTTTATTTACTGCGGTTAAAGGTAAATTGGGTAATTTAAGGTTAAAAGAATATTATAATAATTCAAAATTACATTAACACATGTACTAACCTTATTTTATGAGTATTGGCCGACCATGTTCATCCTTGGGACGATTTTGGGACCCCATTGAGACACTTGGTAGTGATAATGACAATTTGGATTAATTAATTTAATGTAAAGACAAAATTGACAGTAACAAAAATCTTTTAGTATTTTATTTTTATAAGGGGTTATATAAAGTATCATTTTGACTATAAATATTTATTGTAAAGATAAAATTATTTCCTACATGGGGGTATTTTGTCTACATTTTTTTGACATCAAATAAATTAAATTATTTACGACACAATAATGATACAGTATTTACCTCATTAATAAATGATTTAAATAAATAAGATTATAATGATTAAAATATTTTCCAAAACATGTCCAATTCTGATTTCATGATTGTTTTTCGACCATGAGACTTTGTATCTTAATCTTTAATGATTTCTGGACCTTTTGAAACATAATATCAGTTTATAATTAAATAATACTTTCACACTTTCTAAAGGTGCCCCTCTCCTCCCTTATAAAAGGGCACCTCCTCCCTCTTCTCTTCACAACCTTTTGAGCCATGAAGCTCGACAAAACCCTAAAAATTAATCTTCTAAACCTCTCTAGTTATGTTATAGTGGTTCTGGTATTCTCAAAAGACCAACTCTAGAGCCCTAAGAAGGTGTTTTAAAGAGGTGCGTCGAGGAAGAGGTAATCTCTTCTACCCACTCTTTCAAGTTTCATTCTTCTTCTACTTACTCTTAATTAGTTGTCTCATTATAAATTAATAACATCAGTATTAATTATATACTGATATGTTATAATAAAAATTAAACAACCCTATTTCACCTTCTATCCATCCAAAGCAAAACGAAATCTCCCCGCGTGCGTACGTACGAAATATCGTCTCCATGATGTGGTGTAATTAGTTTTTCCGCCGCCACCTTACTTGGATGGGTATAATGGTGTAAATAATAACAGTATAGATATTATAACATCATAATGATTCTGATATATTATATCATTCACTCCAATTCTATTAAATAATTATGGGAATGATATCATCGCCCGTGCGTATGTACGGACTACCGCTTCGACGAACGCGAAGAGATTCATTTCTCTTGATTAACTATTAAATTATGATTATAAAGTGTATATTTAATAAATAATCATGAATTATATTACATAATAATGATACGGGATTTATTTACATATATGTTTCATTTACTTAATTCCATTCAATTCAATAAGGAAACGAAAACAGCGTTCATGAGTACGTACGGCCTACCGTCTACATTAACAGTGTATTTCATTCCATTTATCAATCTATAATATATATTAATATGATTAATATGTATTATAAATAAATCATGTTTAACATTCTATAATTAAGTAAATCATTATATAAGTAATAAAATAAATAACAACAATTCGAAACACGTACGATAATTGAAACGATTTTACCCAAAACGCTACTTTAACATGGAATTGACAAATGAACAGATAATATAAAGTCATAATTGAATCATATATGATATCATAAATATTATTATGTTTTTTTTACAAGTTAATAATATGTATAAACCCAATATAAACGAGTCTTGGAAACTTATAGAAGAAATAGGACATAAGGTAAGGGATAACTTTTCTAATCTCTTTTTTATCCGAGATTCTTTATTCGTAAGTATTTACTGGGGTTATATTTATCATCCATGTCCATGTTTTCTCAAAATGGTTTCATGTATGTTTAAATTCCATTTTACCCATTTTTTTACATTTACTACATGGTATGTACGGAATCTTTATTTTTTTACCATATGGGGTACTTTTTGACTTTTTCGGCAAAAGTACGAGAAGAATGTTTTTTTGACTTATACGGCATGAACAGACTTTTACAGTTTCAAAAATACTTATTATCATGAAGATTCCTAAATAATATTTCATGAATATTTCCAAAAAATACTTTTCTTTTAAAATTTCATGTCATTTTGTGAAAAGAAAATAATTTCGAAAAATAAAGGTTATTTTCTTCAAGAATTCATTTCAAGTGTTTAGTCAAAACTATTTTCCATCTAAGATGAAATTATTTCATATGTGTATGTTTCAAGTATAATGTATCTATGATTTACATGGTTTCACTATTATTATGATGAAATTATATCCATTTTTTTATATGAATTATGTTATGATGGGATGACGTTTATGAAACCCATTTTATTCTTTGGGATATAATGAATGATTTATGTTTATTTTGTAGCACAAGTAAGAATGATTTCATTATGAGATTGGTGGGACCTATATCTCCATGTAATGCATTGGGTAACGATTTATATCTCATGAGATAGACAAGATGTAATATAATGTTAATCTAGTTCAGTGATACAGCACTGGAAGGAGGAGTGAACTCGGTTGAGTAAGGGTCTTTGTCCACTAAGATGATCTTGGCAACAATGCCTTGGCTACGATAGAATCATATCATGTGATTAATGTTTTTCCACAATTACATGTTTTATTTCAAAGATATTTTTTCATGATTAATGTTCCATTATAATCTATGCCTTACGTACTACAATGTTTTATGTCATTGCTCAGGATTTTGATGTTTAAATATTATGTTCATGTATTGAAGTTAAAATATATATGGTTTATTTTATTTTCTCCATGCTTACCCTTACTGAGAATTTGTGCTCACCCTTTATATGTTTCATTTTCCCCAGGATATAAAGAAAGGTTTTGGGTAAGGAAACAAAAAGGGGAAGATCATTATGGTAGATGTTGAAGATCTTTCACAATGATTAGAAGATTATGTTCTGAGTTTCGAATGACACTAAATTATTACGGTCCTTTAGTGTCTATTTTTGTTTTATATTAGATATTCCAAAAAAGTAATGTAATGTCCATTTACGTCAAGATTTGGGTATAAGGCCCCATCCTTAAACCTTACTTAATCTTGAGTTATTACAAGATTATACATTGAGGATCTTTTTAGGTTTAGAGTTTTAGAGAATTAGATCATGAAACTTGCATTACATTCCGCATTTAAACAAAGTGGTTACATAAAAGACAATATTCATTATTCTCATCAACAGAAACATATTTAAAATAAAACACGGATACTTTCTTGGCACTCCCTTGACACTATCATCATATCATGTACCTTTCCCTTGACCTGTGAAAAACATTTCAAAAAACATGGGATGAGCATAAAAAGCTCAGTAAGGGTTATAAAAATATGTAAAGGATACATGAGTTCATATATACATAAGAATGAAAACATACATTACCCATAAATCATAGGCACTTTAACGTACCTCATCAAACCATGAATAAATCATAGAAATCATAAGACATAAAGGTAACTTGAGGCATTCATAACATTCTTACGTAGGGAGTAACCCTCCTGGTTACGTTTGGAATACCCATCACAGTATATTCCCTAAATCTCTTCTTATAAACCTTAACGTTTCACTCCATCACGTTACCCAATGCATTGGAGAGCTATATCGGGCTCACCCGCCCTTAGTTTATCACGGAACCACCCGTCTTCATAATAATGCCCAAGAACCTCAACATAATCGTATCACATAAAACATGCATAAAGGAAACATAACATTTCCACCATTCAATCACAAGATATCAATACAACACATTGATATAAAATAATTATAAAAACCATTTTCAATACAAAATTAAAATAAAAGTAAAACATGGTATTTAGTTTTTCTTTTAAAAAGAAGGTATGGCTTGTAGGGGAAGCCGAAACTCAAATAATGGTCACGACGGTGGAGAAGTCATTGTCGCCGCAAACGTACGACAAAAACATTCCCTTTTGTCGTTTAGTAAATGCTTCTTATAAAAAAGATTCCTTTTGAATAAACATAAAAGTCAAAGGGGTTTATACACCGTATAAAAGAAGGTTGTGTATAAAACAAAATATGCCTCAATGAAAGGAGATTGAGACGAAGTCCCATACAAAGACGGTATCCTTGGTTTAAGGATAAATTAATTGAATAATTATGTGTGACAAACGAATACACCAAATATAAGTGGATATTAAGTGTAAAATAATCAAAGGTCATTCACACATATTCAAAAGATGTCATATTCAATAACTACATGTTGAACCCAAAGAAATTGAAATTGGGTTAAGAAGTTCCCTTGACAGCCTAACGGCGTCACATAAAAATGAGTTGATGAGAGATAAAAAAGGGGTATCTCATCACATGGAAATAAAATTTACATCAATAAGGATATATGAGAACATATCCCAACATAAAAATAGGTAATTTAAAAGACCCAACAAAAGAAGTATTTTAAAAAGAGGAGGGTGAAAGTTTCCCTTACCGACATGGGCATCTTTCGAAACATACACCTCGTGAAAGAAGGACAATACAACATTGATGTAAATACTCATAAAAGAAAGTATATTACACAATGAATAAAATAATTGGCAGTACATACACCACTCAAAGGAAATTGTGGCAAATGCAGCATAAATTTCACGGGAATAAAAGTGAGATGAAAAATCCTTTACTAAAACTTGGCAGCCTAACGGTTCCACATAAAACATTCAAAATGGATTGATGAGAGAGTATAGGGTCTCTCATCACGTGAACATAAAAATTACAATATGATTAATATAAAATAACATCCCAATAACAAGAAATATGAACATTAAAAGGAATGACATAAAAGAGAGTACTTAAAAAGAAAGAGTGGAGTAGGATCCCTTACCTCGGGTCCGACTTGACTCGATCATTCTTTAATCTCATGAATAATAAACTTGAGTTAATCTCTACTTTCTTAAGAACTTTTTTCAAGTTCATTATTCCTTTTATACCATGTTATGAACATAATGTAATCATTTAAGTTAATAATGTTCATTTTGTCGGTATTTGGTTCTTAAGTCAAAAATAGACTTCTTACACTTACATGTTGTTAATTTGGTCAAAGGTTCGTTATATACAGAATTATATTAATGATTTGTATAAAATATATATCATATATATTCATCATATAAATTTATTTATAATATTACATCACATTTAGAGGTAAGAAATGAAATGCACCGTTCATGGAGACGGTAAGCCGTACGTACGCATGAACGCTACTTCCATTTCTATTTCATATTTTCTGGAATGGAATCATAATGAAATAAGAGTATATTATAATTCCAGTATAATAAAATATATAAAATCATTAAATTTATCCTTTACACATCCCACATATGGTATTAACGAATCAAATCACTTTTAGGGGTGGTAGTCCGCACTTCCTAAAATGAAGATATCGTGTTTACCCATAATGGAAACAATAATGGTATGCCATAAATTAAAAATATAGAAGCTTAAGGAAATAATAAACATATTATATATCATATATTAAAATAGTGACATCATAATGGCCACCTTTGAAGGTGTTAAATGAGTATTGAACAATCATCGTTTCGGGAGGCAGAATTTCACCATCCACGGAAACCGTATGTTCTTTAACCATTTGATGTATTTGTGTGAGAGTGTAGCTCTAATAAATCTTATAACAACATCCTAGTATATTGAAGATACTTTTGTTGTTACAAATGAAGTAAATTAAAAGAGTTTAGGGGGTTGGAGAAGCAAAATAAAACAAATGAACATGAGAGAATGAATTACCTTTAAAAGTGTAACTCCTTTTGATTTGAGCCTAAAGGCTTCCTCTGAAAGGATTCTGCCCAATGGGAATCCTCTGGGATGAGAAGAGGGATTTGGAGAGAGTAAATGGGCAGGGTTTGGCCAATCCAAAGGCTTGATGAGTGTGTGAAATGAGGTAGAGGTGGGGGCCTTTTATAAGAGGAGAGGAGGGGCACTCTAGGAAAGTAAAGAAATATTACATTATTTGAAAATGATTTTCAGATTTAAATGGACCCACATTGATATAATTCGAGGATAAGGTGACAAGGGTTTTTAAATCTACCCATCCAATAGGTTTTTTACATGTGTAGGTTTTAGATATTACATTATCTTTCCATTTTATTTAAATCGTTAAATAATGAGGTCATCACTGCATTATCATGATGTCATAAATAATTTACTTTATTTAATGTCTAGAAATTATAAAAAAATACTATCGTGTAGGAAATATTTTTAGCTTTCTAATGACTATTTATAATAAAAAATAAGATCTTTATAACCCCATGTAAATTTTTTTTTCGTAAAACACCTCATGTTTGTGTCATTTTTACATTAACATTTAATAAAACGTTATTTATGTCATTTCCCAACCAAAGTGGCTCCATAGGGTCCCCAAGTTGACCATGGCTTGTCTTCATCGGCCATGACACAACAAATGAGGGTAGGACAAGTATCAAGCTCATCTTATTTTATTAAAGCATTATTTTTACCTTAAACTACACTAATTACCACTAATCGCAATTAAAAACTTAATAAGTTACTATTCACCAAAATATTATTTTAATCTCATTGAACCACATTTTACTTCTTAATGACAACCATGTATATCGGATTTTTGGAATTCAAAACACAAAGATGGCAGAATTTCATTTAAACAGAAAATCAGTTTTTATAAGTACCACTTAGTGGTTTCACTATTCATCAAAAATTGAAGTTTTTCAGAAAATTACCAAAAATTCACCCTAAGCTATATTTGATATTCCGAATTCAAAAATGAAGTATGTTTTACCAAATTCAAAACATATAAGTCAAATTAATTAATTTAATAATTAATTCCCACTGTCAGAGCAAATAGCGTGTTTTTATAAAATAAAAAGTATCAAAAAATTAACACCAGTTTAAGTCTAATTTCAAAGTGAAATTGATTCCAATGACCACCATTGGATTAAATGGTAAATATATATTCATATTACACATTAAGACCAATTCAAAAGATAATATAATCATATAAATAAATTATATTAAGAAGCTGTTTTGATGTAAAATGCAGTATTTTTCACTATTCATTAGAAAATGAACATTGTCAGAAAAATACAAAAAAATCACACAAAGTAAATTTTGATGTCCCAATCATAAAGAATAAGTTTATTTTGACAAACATAGTTTATAGAATTATCCAAAGATAGATTTAAAAAGGGTTTTCCATTATAAGGCAGTAAAACAATCTTTTAAGATTATTAGTGTATTTCATGCTTAAGATTGGATTTATTTTCATTTTTAGCCTCTAAAACACTATATAATTCATTAATAGACATAGATAAAAATATCTATTATTAATTACTTACTTGGGATGTTAAATCCTTCCCCCCTTTAGAAAATTGCGTCCTCGCAATTTATTTACTTACGAATAAATGGGGGTACTTATCCCTCATTGCATTTTCAGATTCCCATGTTGCCCCTTACATCATGTGGTTTTTCCACAAAACCTTTACCTGATTAATCACCTTATTCTGTAACACTTTCTCCTTATGGTCAAGAATCTGGAACGTTTTTTCCTCATAAGATAGGTTCTCTTCCAGCTGAACTACCTCTGGACTCAAAACATGAGATGGATCTGGCATGTACTTTCTCAACATCAAAAAGTGAAAAACATTGTGTACCTGAGATAAACTTGGAGGTAAAGCCACTCGGTAAGCAACTGATCCAACTCTCTCCAGAATTTCGTATGGTCCAATAAACCATGGACTCAGCTTTCCTTTCTTACCAAATCTCATAACACTTTTCCATGGAGAAACTTTGAGAAAAACATGATCACCTACCTCAAAAGAGAGATCCTTCCTCCTGTTGTCCGCATAACTTTTCTGCCTGCTCTGAGCTGTTCTCATGTGTTTCTGAATCAGCTGAACTTTTTCTGCCATCTCTTTGACCAATTCTGGTTCCATAAACTTCCTTTCCCCTACTTCATCCCAAAAACCTGGAGTTCGACACCACTTCCCTTATAATGCCTGAAATGGTGCCATCTGTATACTAGAATGAAAACTGTTATTAAATGAAAATTCAACCAAAGAAAGATATTGGTCCTAACTTCCCTGATAATCCATAGAGCAAGAAAATATCATATCCTCCAAGGTCTGAATTGTTCGTTCTGACTGCCCATCTGATTGAGGATGATAAGCTGTACTAAAATTTAATTCAGTACCCAATGACTTCTGAAGGCCTTTCCAAAAGTTAGTAGTGAACCTGGGATCATGGTCAGATTCAATGGAGAGGGGATCTCCATGTAACTTGACTTTCTCTTTAAGATACAAACGGAAAAGTTGATCTAGGGAAAAAGTATCTCGTATAGCAAGGAAATGAGCAGATTTGGTCGAGCGATCAACAATAACCCAGATTGCATTATTACCTCGAGATGTCTTCGGTAATCCCACAACAAAGTCCATGGATATATTCTCCCATTTCCACTCTGGCACTGGTAAAGGCTGAAGCATCAATTTCGGTAACTTCCGCTCTACTTTAACCTGTTTACATGTCAAACACTTCACAGTAAAATCAGCAATATCTCTTTTCATTCCATCACACCAGTAATACCCCCGCAGATCTCTGTACTGCTTAGTACTGCCAGGTTGAACAGAAAACGGAGAGCTATGAGCTTTACATAACAACTCTCTCTTCAACTGTGAATCACAAGGTACACACAATCTCTTCCCAAATCTCAAAACGCAATCACTATCAATGTTGAATTCAGGCAACTTACCTTTCTGAACCAGCTCTACCTTTTTCTGCAACTCACTGTCTTGCTTCTGTGCTTGCTTGATTCTATCTGATAGAGATGATCTCACTGATACCTAAAACAAAACAAAAGAACATCCTGCACCAACAAATTCTATGCCAAAGTTGATCAAATCTTTAACCAAAGGATCACATTCCAAACGCAACATTCCTAATGAAGCATTACTTTTTCGACTCAAGGAATCATCCACATTATTTTCTTTTCCTGGATGGTAATGAATTGTACAATCATAATACTTGATTAATTCTATCCATCTCCTTTGTCTCATGTTCAATTCTTTCTGAGTGAATATATACTTTAAACTTTTTTGATCGGTATATATTTCACACTTTACTCTATACAAATGATGCCTCCAAATTTTTAAAGAAAAAACAACAGCAGCTAATTCCAAATCATGTGTAGGGTAATTTACCTCATGAGTTTTCAACTGTCATGAAGCATAAGAAATTACCAGATCATTCTACATTAGGACGCAACCGAGTCCTTTCAATGAAGCATCACTGTAGATAAAAAACTCACCATTCCTGGAAGGAAGTACCAAAACTGGAGCATTCACCAATCTTATTTTCAATTCCTGAAAACAATCATCACAAACTTATCCAAGAACTCATGGAAAATTCTATCCATTAAGTCCATGAATATAGCAGGTGCATTGGTTAGCCCAAAATCCATTACTACAAATTCATAATGGCCATATATTGTACGGAACGTGGTCTTCGGAATGCCTGCTTCCTTTACCTTCAGCTGATGGTACCCCGATCTGAAGTCAATCTTTGAAAAATACTGAGCTCCCTGGAGCTGATACAACTTCATTTGATGGCCAGACATCTGCTGAAGTAGTTACAAAGGATTTCAGCACCCCTTTATTCATGTATCTAGCTTCTTCCCATCACTCAAGCTCTTTTTCGGACACTCATTTGCATAGTGACCCATCTCATTGCACTTATAACATTTCACTAACTGTAAATCAAATTTGTTCTTACCTTCACCTTGATCCTTTTCAGTGTAATCACGAGACTTATGTCCCATCATACCACATCGGTAGCACTTTCTAGAATTCAGAAGACATTCCCCAGCATGCCTTTTTCCACATTTATCACAAACTGGAAACTTAGTTTTCTTACCATCAGACTTTTTTGAAGAATTATTACCTTTCTCCTGCCACCTCGGTCTCTTCTTCTGCTGGTTGTTATAGAAAACTTGGTAATCGGAAAACTCCATTTCCACCTTCTCAGCACATCGAACAAGCTTTTCATAACTTTTAAACTCACGAGAAGCTAATTCCCTTCAATATTTTGGCTTTAATCCAGAGTTAAAACGATTGATTTTACTATCAAGGTCTCGGATAAAATTTGGAGCATAGCTTTCCATTCGAGTGAACCTTTCTTCATAGGCAGCCACTGAGTCTTCCTCTTTCCTCAATTCCAAGAATTTTTTTTCCATCCTAAGTCGAAAAGCCTTTGGAAAACACTTCTGAAGAAACATACCTTTGAATTCATCCCAGTCGAGATCATCAATCTCATCAGCGTCCCTGATATTTTTAACCATCGACCACCACTGATCTGCCTCACCCTCCAAACGGTAAATAGAAAGACTAACCTTTTGATTTTCTGCACACCCCATGACATCAAAAATCTTCTCCAGTGCATTAATCCACCCTTCAGCTAGCACAGGGTCAGATGATCCTCTGAATGATGGGGGATGTTGCCTCATGAAATGTTCCACCACTAACATGTTCCTCGGCTGTTGGTCTGGCTGATCTCGTGCATGGATACCACCACCATTTATAGCCTCATTCAACTGCGCCATTACTACAACAAACTATTTAGTTTCAATTCTGACCATCTCAGGATGCTGATTCGGAAGGTTATTTCCTTCTGCATGCCTTCCTAGCACTGCTTCCCGGTTTTCTCTGCGGAAAACCATTCTGAACAAACATGTCTTAGATGAAGCAAAATGGTAATTGTTAAATGCTATATCATTTAAAAAAAATATTTTTGGATAATCATTTAATAGAATTATAACTCCTAAAATTATCTAAACTGACCTCTAATACCAACTATAAGGCCCCAGTCTTAAACCTTACTTAATCTTCAGTTATTACAAGATTACACGTTGAGGATCTTTTTAGGTTTAGAGTTTTAGAGAATTAGATCATGAAACTTGCATTACATTCCGCATTTAAACAAAGTGGTTACATAAAAGACAATATTCATTCTTCTCATCTATGGAAACATATTTAAAATAAAACACAGATTCTTTTTTGGAACTCCCTTGACACTATCATCATGTCATGTACCATTCCCTTGACCTATGAAAAACATTTCAAAAAACATGGGATGAGCATAAAAAGCTCTGTAAGGGTTATAAAAATATGGAAAGGAAACATGAGTTCATATATACATAAGAATGAAATCATACTTTACCCATAAAACATAGGCACTTTAACGTACCTCATCAAACCATGAATAAATCATAGAAATCATAAGTCATAAAGGTAACTTGAGGCATTCATAACATTCTTACGTAGGGAGTAACCCTCCTGGTTACGTTTTGAAAACCCATCACAGTATATTCCATAAATCTCTTCAGATAAACCTTAACGTTTCACTCCTTCGCGTTACCCAATGCATTGGAGAGATATATTGGGCTCACCCGCCCTTAGTTTATCACGGAACCACCCGTCTTCATAATAATGCCCAAGAAACTCAACATAATCGTATCACATAAAACATGCATAAAGGAAACATAACATTTCCACCTTTCAATCACAAGATATCAATACAACACATTGATATAAAATCATTATGAAAACCATTTTCAATCCAAAAATAAATGAAATGTAAAACATGGTATTTATTTTTCTTTTAAAAAGAAGGTATGGCTTGTAGAGGAAGCCGAAACTCAAATAACGGTCATGATGGCGGAGAAGTCATTGTCGCCGCATACGTACGACAAAAACATTCCCTTTTGTCGTTTAGTAAATGCTTCGTATAAAAAAGATACCTTTTGAATAAACGTAAAAGTCAAAGGGGTTTATACACCGTATAAAAGAATGTTGTGTATAAAACAAAATATGCCTCAATGAAAGGAGATTGAGACGAAGTCCCATACAAAGACGGTATCCTTGGTTTAAGGATAAATCAATTGAATCATTATGTGTGACAAACGAATACAACAAATATAAGTGGATATTAAGTGTAAAATAATCAAAGGTCATTCACACATATTCAAAAGATGGCATATTCAATAACTACATGTTGAACCCAATGAAATCGAAATTGGGTTAAGAAGTTCCCTTGACAGCCTAATGGCGTCACATCAAAATGAGTTAATGAGAGATAAAAAATGGGTATCTCATCATAGGGAAATAAAATTTACATCAATAAGAATATATGAGAACATATCCCAACATAACAATAGGTAATTTAAAAGACCCAACGAAAGAAGTCTTTTAAAAAGAGGAGGGTGAAAGGTTCCCTTACCGACATGGGTATCTTTTGAAACATACACCTCATGAAAGAAGGACAATACAACATTGATGTAAATAGTCATAAAAGAAAGTATATTACACAATGAATAAAATAATGGGCACTGCATACACCACTCAATGGAAATTGTGGCAAATGTAGCATAAATCTCACGGGAATAAAAGTGAGATGAAAAATCCTTTACGAAAACTAAGCAGCCTAACGGCGCCACATAAAACATCCAAAATGGATTGATGAGAGAGAATAGGGTCTCTCATCACATGAAAATAAAAATTAAAGTAATATTAATATGAAATAACATCCCAATAACAAGAAATATGAGCTTTAAAAGGAATGACATAAAAGAGTGTACATAAAAAGAAAGAGTGGAGTAGGATCCCTTACCTCAGGTCCGACATGACTCGATCATTCTTTAATCTCCTGAATAATAAACTTGAGTTAATCTCTACTTTATTAAGAACCTTTTTTAAGTTCATTATCCCTTTTATACCATGTTATGAACATCATGTAATCATTTAAGTTAATAATGTTCATTTTGTCGGTATTTGGTTCTTAAGTCAAAAATAGACTTCTTACACTTACATGTTGTTAATTTGGTCAATGGTTCGTTATATACAGAATGATATTAATGATTTGGATAACATATATATCATATATATTCATCATATATATGTATTTATAATATTACATCACATTTATAGGTAAGAAATGAAATGCACCGTTCATGGAGACGGTAAGTCGTACGTACGCATGAACGCTACTTCCATTTCTATTTCGTATTTTCTGGAATGGAATCATAATGATATAAAAGTATATTGTAATTCCAGTATAACAACATATATAATATCATTAACTTGATCATTTACACATCCCACATATGGTATTAACGAATCAAATCACTTTCAGGGGGCGGTAGTCCGCACTTCATAAAATGAAGATATCGTGTTTACCCATAATGGAAACAATAATGGTATGCCATAAATGAAAAATACAGAAGCTTAAGGAAATAATAAACATATTATATATTATATATAAAAATAGTGACATCATAATGGCCACATTTGAAGGTGTTAAATGAGTATTGAACAATCAATTTTTCGGGAGGCAGAATTTCGCCATCCATGGAAACCGTATGTTCTTTAACCATTTGATGTATTTTTATGAGAGTGTAGCTCGAATAAATCTTATAACAACATCCTAGTATATTGAAGATACTAGTTTTGTTACAAAATAACTAAATAAAAAGAGTTTAGGGGGTTGGAGAAGCAAAATAATACAAATGCACATGAGAGAATGAATTACCTTTAAAAGTGTAACTCCTTTTGATTTGAGCCTAAAGGCTTCCTCTGAAAGGATTCTGCCCAAAGGGAATCCTCTAGGATTAGGAGAGGGATGTGGATAGGGTAAATAGGATTTGGATGGCCGAGCCAAAGGCTTGAGGAGTGTGTGAAATGAGGTAGAGGTGGGGGCCTTTTATAAGAGGAGAGGAGGGGCACTCTTGGAAAGTAAAGAAATATTACTTTATTTGAAAATGAGTTTCGGATTTAAATTGTCCCACATTGATATTATTCAAGGATAAGGTGATAAAGGTTCTAAATCTACCCATCCAATAGGATTTGGACATGTGTAGGTTTTAGATATTACATTATCTTTCCATTTTATTTAAATTGTTAAATAATGAGGTCATCGCTGCATCATCATGATGTCATATATAATTTACTTTATTTAATGTCTAAAAATTATAAAAAAAATACTATGATGTAGGAAATATTTTTAGCTTCCTAATTACGATTTATAATCAAAAATTTGATCTTTGTAACCCCATGTAAAAATTGTTTTCGTAAAACACCTCATGTGTGTGTCATTTTTACTTTAACATTTAATAAAAAGTTATTTATGTCATTTCCAAACCAAAGTGGCTCCATGGGGTCCCCAAGTTGACCCATGGCTTTTATTGGTCGGCCATGACACAACCAATGAGGGTAGGACATTTTTAATGCTCATCTTATTTTATTAAAGCATTATTTTTACCTTAAACTACACTAATTACCAATAATCGCGATTAAAAACTTAATCAGTTACTATTCACCAAAAAATTATTTTAATCTCATTGAACCACATTTTACTTCTTAATGACAACCATGTATGTTGGATTTTTGAAATTCAAAACACAATGATGGCAAAATTTCATTTAAATGGAAAATCAGTTTTTATAAGTACCACTTAGTGGTTTCACTATTCATCAAAAATTTATGTTTTTCAGAAAATTACCAAAAATTCACCCTAAGCTATATCTGATATTCCGAATTCAAAAATGAAGTCTATTTTACCAAATTCAAAACATATAAGTCACATTAATTAATTTAATAATTAATTCCCACTGTCAGAGCAAATAGCGTGTTTTTATAAAACAAAAAGTATCAAAAGTTTGACACCAGTTTAAGTCTAATTTCAAAGTGAAATTGATTCCAATGACCACCATTGGATTAAATGGTAAATATATATTCAGATTACACATTATGTCCAATTCAAAATATAATCTAATAATATAAATAAATTAGATTAAGAAGCTTTTTTGATGTAAAATGCAGTATTTTTCACTATTCATTAAAAAATGAACATTGTCAGAAAAATACGAAAAATTCACACAAAGTAAATTTTGATGTCCCAATCATAAAGAATAAGTTTATTTTGACAAACATAGTTTATAAAATTGTCCCAAGATAGATTTAAGAAGGGTTTTCCATCATAAGGTAGCAAATCAATCTTATAAGAATATTAGTGAATTCCAGGCTTATGATTGGATTTATTTTCATTTTAAGCCTCTAAAACACTATATAATTCATTAATAGACATAGATAAAAATATCTATTATTCATTACTTACTTGGGATGTTACATTGGGTCTCTACAGTATATTATGATTTAATTTTCTATAATTTCATCATTTAATAAAGTTCAAAAGTTCCCTTACTGAATTTATAAATGGCCCCTCCTCCCCAACATGTTTACACAAAATTAATCCATTATCACAACTACAATATTAAAATTCCAATTAAAAATTTCAATAGATACCTTATTTAGGTTATTTTCTCTGAAAATACCATCCCAAGAGGCTTTTAGATGATATCTTAATGGGTCATTCCAATGAATTTGTAGCCGCCTTACCTCATCTCATTCTTCTACTCTATCCATTATCTTCTATAAAAAAATGGAATATATCATTAAATAAAAAATTATGTATCATGAATATCTGGAAATGAGGTTATGACTATGAAAATAAATAATATAACCTATTTCTTATCAAATGATAACTAAACCCATCAATCATTCATAACTATGGTTATCTGTTTCCATATAGTGATACATTTTTTTTCATCACTAGATTTTTTAGATTTTTATTATAATAAGATTAATATATCTAAATATATATAATATTTATAAAATAAATTACACTATTGGTAGTATAGTATAGTTTCCACATTCTTACCATCCAATATATTATGAAATGATAACATCACTCAAGAATACATTCTGACAACCTTCTCAATGAATTGATGTGATTCAGTTTTCATTTATATTTTAAATCAATGGAACTGAGGTTATGGTTCCTGAATATAAATTCTATTTATTATATAATAGTTATCATGTAATTTTTAATTTAAATTTAACTTTCATTGTTAAATCCTTCAAAAAATGAAAACAACATTCATGAAAAAGTACGACCTACCATCTCAATGAACAGTGTAATTAATAATTCAATCTAGAACATTTATGGATTAACCAAAACATATATATAATAAGTTTATATGACATTTATATTATTATAATTTTTTTAGATTATGGAACTAATATATATGTACTTGTTCTAGAACTATTTAGATGAAATACTCAAGATTGATGAAACAATTATCACTAGTAAAAAATGATTTTAGTATGTTATTATTGATAAAATGGTGTATTGTAATATTATAAAGAGATACTATATGATACTATAAGTATAAAAAACACAATATATAATTTATAAATGGAAATTTATATTTATTATATAGGTGTATTGAATGATTTCAATGAATGGATATCCCATGTTAAGGGTTATAGGAAACAATATAATTGTATATTGGAATTTATTATGAATAGTCCTCCAATGATTAGATCTAATGACACACCTCTAAATATAATCATCTATATTCTGGTAATATAGAAATTTTTTGAAGATATATGATTTCATTCCATTCTCCTTACCATTTGTAGTAATGTTTCCTAAAATATTTTTTTAGAAAACTGGATTCATTTCTATATTCAGTTGAATTATTCTTTTATTCAATATGCATTTTCTCTTAAATTTTTAATAATGTGTTTTAATATTATAATTTATATTTGTAATAAAAAATTTTACCATTATTTAATTTTCATATATTTATTGGAAAGGAGTTTTCTTGTCAATTTTAAAATGACGTTCTTTTTCGGTATTCCCAAAAAACTATGAGGGAATAATTTTTTTATCTTTTATGGCATAAAAAACTATAACCACTTTCTTGAATAATTTTTCACAGATATTTACATTACTAGTGAAAATTTTAATTTTTTTGAAAAAAATCCTTTAAAATATTAAATTTATTTCAAAAAATTAATCTAAAATTGAAACATTATTTTCCCCATTAATATCATAGTAATCATTTAATGGAGTATATATTCATTGGGGGAAACCCGTTAATTTAGATTATAATTTAATAGAATATTGTTCAATGACATCATCCATATTGGTTATCAAGATTTCTCTTGTTTATGATGAAATTTTTTTTATGAAAATCATTTGTTTGAGTGAGGAATTGATGAAACAATGGAATATTTATAAAACCGATTTCCTTTAAATGGGTTATGGTATGATGACATATTTATGAAACCTATATTATTTTAAGGGTTATGTCATGATAAATATATTAGGATATTATTTCAGATATACCTATGAATTTCATAATGTGATTGGTGGGTCATATATCTCCCCCAATGCATTGGTTATAGATTAATAAGTATTGAGATAAACAAGACCCGAATATGGTGTGATCCCAGTCCATCATCTGATTTTTTCTACTATGATGATATTCATAATGAACCTTTACTACTCTAATAGTGTTGGTTGTGCACCAAATCGACAATGATATATATTCCAATGATCATTGAATAATATGAAATTAATTATAATTCATATTATTTTTTAAAAAATAAATGCGTTATACCTATGTTATGATATCATGGATCTTGTTATTTGACTCTCTTGTAATTCATTCATATTGAATATTGTTATTTATATCCTAACAAATTATTATGATATTTCATATTAAGGGTATGGTTTTAAAATATGATTTCCATGTTCATTAGACATCATGCTCACGTGATCTTTCATGTATACTGATATCACCCTTTTCTTATGTTTCCATTACCCATGTTATGAATCTCGGAATTACTTATGATGCGTATAAGAAGGGTTATAATTTAGAATAAATAAGAGGGAGATGATGCAGATATTTTATGAACCAATTGCTTATTTTTCTAATGTTTCCTATGAAACTAGATATAAATAAATCTTGACTGGATTAAAATTTTATGTAATGAATATTCGTAAATTAAGATGGAATGAATGTGTATGAAAAATAATTGTATTTATATTTATAAACTGAAATATGTCTTCCCACAATCAGTTATTAATAATTTTTCACAAATATATTATTATATGTATAATCTTTGGATGTCTTCGATTTGGGTGAACCTATTATATTTATATTCTTTTTTTACTATATTAATTTACTGACACAAAATATTCATATGAATTATATAATTGGATGATTTTGGATGGATATAAACATTGGAACATGATTTTGTTGATGTGAATAATTGAATGGATAAGGATTAATTATGGTACACATTTATTTCCCTCACTCCCTCCTTTATTTTTCAAAACTATAATACCCATTTGGGGTATCAGAAAAGAGTCCAAAATAGAATTTAATATATCACATTTTGTAATTTTTTATGTGATGTTTAGTTTTAATACATCTATTTTAGATATTTTTATATATAAAAGATGAAAGTTGGAGATATTCATTTATTTCTAATCATATTGAAATTATATCCAACAGTGGTTTCATTATGAAAGTAATTTATGAAAACCCAATCGAATAGATTATTTTATAAAATCGTAGAAATTTATTATTTTTTCCAAAATGAAGTTTAAAGAAAAAATCTTCATTGCAAATCAATTTTTATGAACTGATATCAAATGACGTTTTTCATATTAAATAGTTTATTAGAATAAATCAAATGGTGAGAAAATGATTTTGAAAAATAAAAGATATAAGAAAGTAAAAAATAAATATCGGTACCACATTAATGTTATATAAAATTGTATTTATTGGAAATTATATTTGAAATATATCAATAGATCTATCTATTAATTTTGAAGTTGTAGATTATCCATTAATGAAAGAGAAATATTTAGATATTTTTTATTATTATGTAACAAAAATATAAAGCCCCTAATTTGGAGGATGTATATATAGTAATCAAGTGTTTATTTATGAATTGTGAAAAGATTAAATTTTTTATGATTAAAAGAAAAAATTGTTTTTCTTTTGTAGAAGAATTATCTTCCTATATTAAATCATATAAAAAATGATGGATAATGTTTAGATATCATGAAATATATAAGAAAACCTTGATAAAGGTGAAAAGTGATATATTGGGATATATTTCTAAATATATTAATGATTAAATGAATTATTAGATAAGGATAAGAACATACAAAAACTACCCTTATAAATATCTTGATAAAATAATTTATTGTAGAAAAGAGTCTTTCTCTCTATTAGGAAGGAATCAAATTTTATTCATTGATTGATGTTTGATATTACCTTATACTCAGAAAAAAATGAATACTTTTAAAAAATTTAATGGAAATGGAAATTTTCATTAATAAAATTTAAAATTATATAATTGTTTTATTTTATATTGGTAATCATTGGTGAATTTATTTTTAAAAAAATGGAAGGTAATATTTATGAAATATTATTTTAATGTATTTATTTTATTATGGTAAAATAATAAGAAATATATAAGAGTGTATGGAGGATATATATATAGATTTTTATAAATAAAAAAGTTATGGAAAATATCCTCTAATAAAATAATAAAAATGTAATTATTTGTTTATGATGTGATATATTTATTATATGATTAGAAATTTGAAATGATAAATTTTTATTATTAACAGAAATAAAAAAACCATTATTTGGTATAAAAATGTGGATACATGTTCAGAAGGAAAATAACTATTGAATATAGACAATTATTTTTGAAAATGAAAAAAGAAGAAACATGAAAAATAAAAAAAAATTAACCACGAGTGGTAGATTATTTTTAATAACCTTTTGGTGGATAAATATATTTTTTTATAATTAATATAGAGAAAAAAATACCCTACATGGACAGTAATGAAGATATAAATGTATTCTAATCATAATGAATGACAAAAATATAAATATTGATAGGTCTGCACTATTAGAATTAATCAAACATTACATTAAAGAAAACAAGTAATGTATAATATATATATGTCAAACATTAATGGGTAATTATAACTATACTTAACCAAAATGTTATACCCCCGATTGATCATTAATTTTATGTATATCCCCCAAATTCCACCTTCAATATTATAAAGGTAAATTATTACCATAATGGTTTATTATCACATATTAATGAATTTAGTTACCCTTAATACATGAAATATCATTATCACCATGAATTAAATAATTCAATTTCACTAACTCAACACTTGATTAATGAATATCAATACATTCTATTTTACATAACTCTTATCCAGAATTGGAAAAACGACCATAAAACCTAATTTCTCCATTGTATGTCTTGAATGGCATACCAGAATCCACCTCCACTAACAATTCACTTTTACCCTAAGTCAGGTTCACATGAACACCCCAATCAATCTATCTATAAAATACAAAAAACTCTATATATAATGAATTTTTTAGAATATATATTTAAATAGTATGATATTCCCATAATCTCTGATTATTATATATAAATATACTATTCAAATTCATTTATGAATGGAATAAAACTAAAAAATAAATATAAATCAATTTTAAAAAATTAAATCATTTATGAACTTGTAATGAATATCAAATTAAAATATTACCTTCAAAATTGTTTCAAATTACCAATCACACATCATCAAACATCTAACAATATTATAATCACGAATACAAATCTTTATCTGAGAACCAATTATTTTTACATTTTTAAAGGCCTCATAATAGAAAGCTGATATATATATTCACCACCAAGGTTCTCATTATAAAAACAATACACATTAACAAAGGTACATATAATTTTCTATGAAAACAATATTGGTTTTATTATATAATAAAAACAAAAATGGAATATTTTTTTATATTGTTTACCCTAAAAGGATTTTTATATTGAAACCTACATCTTCTAGGTAGTTATCCACTATTCATTAATCTTTCAATATAAATGGGTGTCCACCATCATAAATTCATAATCCACTTCACCACCACCATATCTAAAAAATCAATAATATCTATCAATATTGTCAATTCCACCAACCTAAACCACATCTACATTATTTTCAATATGGTTTTTTACAATAAACCCCAACCTTGTAAATATTCCCAAATTTTACATCCCTATATTGTACAATAATTTATCACATACAAAACCCATCAATATATTTTACCACTTATTTCATTACCCATATAAAGGACATAGATAATATAAATACATCCAATAAATAAACCAATTTGTCACCTAGGTTCACTAGCACTATATTTTGGGTAGTAATTTTCAATATCACTGTTCGTATTCATATCCATGGAATTATCAACATCCAAAACCAATTAACTAGTCTTTTAACATTATAAATTTACCAACAATTTTATTCATTATCACTACATCATTTAATATATATATATATCCCATCACATGAAATATATTATAGAATTTATTTGGTTCCATAGTGTAATATATTGACACACATCACCATAATATATATAAATATTAAGACCACCTAATCAGAGGCTACCCTTCCGGTATTTCATTGGCTATAAAATATTAGTGAGGATCTATGGTAAAACTATTGGGATTATATACCCATATATCATAATGATATATAATATATAAATATAATTCAATTAGTTCTCATAACACTAGAGAAAATTATTTAATATAAAGGGAAGGATATGATGAAATTAAATCACATATATTTTATAATAAGATTAATTATTAAAATAAATTCTAGAGGTCTCAAAGACACCAATGAGATATCATTTGGGTAGACTATATAAAATTATTAAAAAATAGTTACAAATAAAAAATTATTTTTTCATTTCTCCACATCCCAACTCATTCCCATCACGTGATTCTATCCAATTTGTTAATGCCCCCATACAATACTGAGATTGTACCCTATATGAACCTACAATAATGAGGACTTCATTGACACCAATGAATCAATGGTACTCCAGTATAGATTGATTAATGATAAATATAATTAAGGGAATATTATCCACATCATGACATATATATACAATTTATTTTCGATGATACATAGGTTGAATAATTAAAAAAATGAAATTTTATTGAAATAAATCATCATCGATCGACATGTTATATAGTGAAACCCTATATTGAATATAGCTAATATGAATAGTGCATGGGGTCTCAAATGATGTCACTTACATGATACAAGGTTTGGGATAAAAATCATCCATAATACAATGAACATATATTATAACATTGAGAGGGAAAACACACACCCCACACTTCCATCTTATATCATACACAAGGAGAATGGCGACCAAAATATAACATTAATCATATATCTAAATCTAGGGGGTTAGTTACCACTGTAAAGACCCGCAAATTTCAAAGAATTTTTTTTTCTTAATTTTCTTTGGAATTTTACAAGAGCGCAGCTTCAGACGGCACCTGATTCCGAGGCCCGGTGTGCCCGGAATCAATTTCCGAAGTTTGGCTCGGGTACGTTCAGTGAACGGACGAGCGGGTTTTTCTATCTTTTGAACCGGTGCCCGGAATCGAATTCTGAGGGCACCGATGCAATCGCAGCGCCGGTATTTGCTTAGAAACGCCTCTTCCGGAGTTGCGTTTACTCAGACGTGGTTTTTAAATTTTGGGACTTTAAGTCAGAAATAAAATAAAGTTTGTGCGACAACTTTATTTTATTTCACTTAAGCTGCTTGGAAGCCACTTGAAGCCACTTAAAGGCGGCTTGATCTGAGTTGAACTGGATAGGATGCTATCCAGAAATATCCTACCCCTTTGTAGGATATTTGTGCGGTGGGGCCCGCACGAGCCCCGCCGTTTCTTTCGCTAAGTAACGCACCCGCGAAAACCCGTCAAAGTAACTGAAAAGTCAACCGACGCGTTTTCTTTAATTCTTAACAGACCATTTAATTGGGCGGTTTATTTCGTGAATTAAATGGGCTGTTTCTTTCGTGAATTAAATGGGCTGTTTCGCTCGTTGAATTAATTCAACGAACTGATGGGTCGTTACTTACGCTTTTGCGTTTGTTGGCATGTTTATAAAATAAGACCGACCTAAAAATCCTTTGAAAGGATTTAAGAGGATCTTGTTTCTTCATCTCCCCGCGAAGAACGCGAAGAACGCGAAGAACGCGAAGAACGCCGGCGACCGGAATTCGACGACGCACACCGAGATCTGCGACGTCGACGAGCCCTACCCGCGACATTCTTCGGCGACGCCTCTTCTTCCGCGGCCGATCCTCGTTCGGCAACAAAGGTGAGAATCGAATCTTCTAATTCTCTCCTTTTTATAATTCGATATCAACGGATTTAAATTAATTAAATCCTTTTGATCTTGATCCGGAGATTGGCGACGCGACGCCGGATACCGCGACGACGCGACGATCCCCCTTTCTTCCGCGACGAGCAATTCCGCGACGACCTCTCGTCCGACGACGACGACAAGGTAAGGGTTGATTGGAATATTTTTTGTTTTCCCGTGTTTATTCTTTTAAAGTAAAGAACATAATCTCCGACAATTTTAATTTATTTAAAATTGTTGTTGATTTTCCCTCCCGATGATGTTTATGACTAACGCGGAGGGTGCGGGTCTAACGAACAAGACCCGGCAACACTCCGCCGATCTTCCTTTTTGTGAGGATTTGGCGGGCGACGGCAAAAGCACGACGTAAGGGTCATTTGTTGATTCCGCAGTGAAGGACACGTCCCGGGAGGAACAATGGCGCAGACGGGAGGCAAAACGGGCCACCGGAGCAACTCCGGCGGCCCGCGGAAGGTGGCGGCGGCGCGGGGCGCCGGCGCGGCGGCGCCGGCGACCATAGGCGGCGGCGCCCGGCGCGCCGCCGGAGGAGTCCGCCGCGGCCGAGCCGCGGCGGCGGCGAACCGCCGGACCGCGTCCGCGGTCCGGCCACCCAGCACGCGGCCCGCGTGGGCCGCGTTTCTCCAAAGCCGCGGGTCAAACCCGCGACGGCTCACTCGGCCGCTCGGCCGAGGCCGAGCCGGCCGGTCCGGTCGGTCGGGCCGCGCCCAGGCCGGACCGGACCCGGCCTAGCCGGGTCGGGCCGGGTCGGGCAGACCCAGTTCGGGCCGACCTGGTTCGGCCGACCCAGGGGGGGTTCGGGCCGGGTCGCCCCGGGCCCAGAACCCCCGTTTCGGGCCCTCTTCGGTCTTTTGACCATATCTTGGGCCTGGGACCTCCAATTGACGAACCGTCAGCGTCTACGCGATCCTTGGATCGAGACGGTCGTTTCGGTATACTATACTCAAGGTTTCATAAGACTTTGGGTTCGGCAGGGTTGGTTCGTACACGGAACCAACCGGGCCCTCGGAGCGGAAACGCTCATAACTTGAGCTACGGACGTCCGATCGACGTACCGTCAGCTGTGGTAGTTTCCTCTAAGTGAGACGGAACTTTTGGCATACTCCGCCCGAGGATCGGATACAGGCGGAGTACGTTCGGGTTGGTTTTGCCCTAAACACCAACCGGGCCCCTGGGACGAAAATGCCGATAACTCTCAGACCGGGCGTCCGATTGACGCGCCGTCTGTTGCGTTGAGATCCTGTTGTCGATACGGAACTTTTGGATACATCAACTTCGGACTACGTGTCAGTTGATGTATCAGCCTCTCGGCTCGTGGAGCGGACCCTCCTAAATGAGCTCGCTATGTGCGGGAACCCTAGCGCTGGCTGTGACTTCGACGACAGAGCAGAGATCCTCCGTGGACTGCGACGACGGCAGAGCAGAGATCCTCAGTGGACTGCGACGATGGCAGAGCAGAGATCCTTCGTGGACTGCGGCGACGACTGTGCAGAGATCCTCAGTGGACTGCATCGACTACTGCACTCAACGATCCCACGTGGATCAGTGCTACAGGTTCTGTGTGAGCCCGATCCTATGTGGGTCCTTACTACCGGTTCTGTGTGAGCCACTGCCTACAGGTTCTGTGTGAGCCCGATCCTGTGTGGGTCTTCTGCGGGGGTTAGTACCTATCGATCCTTCGTGGGTCCGATGACTTAGATGGATCAGTGATCATCTTTGACGTTATCTGAAAAAGTATACCTGGTTGAGCTGAATCTTATGTTACTCTCCTTTGTGGATTGTGTTGAATTATCCTATGTGGATTTACTATTTACTCTCCTTGTGGATTTGAGTCTTGCTTTCCTTTGTGGATTGAGTTGTTCTTGAGCTCGTGAGCAGAGCTAGAATTGGGGACTTAGGTATATGTATGGGCATATACCTATGTCGAGTCAGATGTTACTTCGTGATTGCATCTTTCTTTTGTGATATATCCTTTGTGGATTTCGAGAGACCTTCGGGGGTCTCGGGGTCCTTACTGAGTAGCTTGTACTCACCCCTGCACGGGCTATGCCCGCACCTTGTTGTGTTGGTTGCAGATGACGGACAACGCTGATCACGGTTGGGGCGTGGAGCAGGACGGTACCTGGAGGTGGACCACTGGGCGGGACGTGCTCGGAGCGGACGTGGGACCCGAGGAGCCTGGAGGCTATCTGTACCCACCCTTCAGGTGGGATTGCCAGTGGACGACACGAGGCCGCCATCTTTTCTTCAGTTGCTGTTCTTTACTTTTCTTGTTGTACTTTCAGTTGAACTTGTATTCCGGCCCCCTTTACTTTTCTGCACTTTATTTTCCGCTTGCTGACTCTGTGTGGTTGTTACTTATAAAGGCAATGCCTTCCCTGTTTACTGGGATTTTACGCCTTGGTGCTAGTCGCCAGCCCCTGGCCTATGGAAGGCGGGTTTGGGGTAGTCACGGCACGGGCCCCGAGGACGGGTCGTGACAAATTGGTATCAGAGGCGGTCGGTTCTACCGCAGACTTTGATCGTCTTTTCTTTCTATATGAAGCAATAGTGTTTAGTGTATTGAGTGTGGTTATCAGTTCAGGGAGCCCAGTGTTGGTGCGGCGGCCGACGTATCCGTACACCAGGACCCTGACTCCTGATTTCCGACTTAATGCATGAAAACATTGATTGCGTGTGTGTTTCAAGTTTTCTTTGTGATTACTTGTGTCAGCTCACCGGGTATACTGATCTGCTTTATGAAAGTCTCAAGTTTTCCTTGTGATTACTTGTGCCAGCTCACCAGGTATACTATTCTGACTATGGGGCTCTTGTTCTCCTTTTCAGGATGGCCCCGCGACGACAGCCAGCTAGGGTTCCGAGTGTAGGGCGCGACGGCAGCCCACCGAGCGACGAGGCTTCGGTGTAGGGCCCTTTGCCAGCAGTGGCACCGACGGTAGCTTTACCCGCCGAGCCACCGACGCTACCAGTACCAGACGCTGATGATGCACGTCGCCTCAGGGCACTGCATGAGTTTCAGAGCCAGCGACCGCCCAGGTTTCGCGGTGAGGCGGACCCCCAAGCCGCCGAGGACTGGCTAGATGCGGTGGTACAGATCTTTAGGCTAGTGAGGACACCAGCGGATCTCATGGTGATTCTCGCGGAGAGCCTCCTGCAGGCGGCGGCAGGATGATGGTGGAGCCTGATGCTCCAGGTTCACGATGAGGCCTCCTTGCTCTGGGCGGACTTCGAGAGCCTCTTCCGCTCTGAGTTCGTCCCGGCCACCCTCCGAGCGGTGCGCATCCAGGAGCTTCTCCAGCTGCGCCAGGGCATCATGACGGTCGCTCAGTACGCGGCGAGGTTCACTGACCTATCTCGCTACTCGACCGACATGGTACGGGACCCCTTCTTCCGGGCCCAGACCTTCGAGCAGGGCTTGCGACAGGAGATTCGGGCTTCGCTGATCTCCGTCAGCATTCCGACCTAGGCGGGAGTGCTGGAGCGAGCCCTCCTGATCGAGAGCTTCCTGGCAGAGCCTTCTTCAGCAGCAAGACCTAGCGCAGGGCGGCAGGTAGCTGAGTCTTCGGCAGCTGGTAGCCGACGGATGACTCTTGGGTCCAGGCAGACCAGACCCCCACGCAGACGGCCTCAGGACACCGGCTCAGCGGTGCGGGGCACACAGCGGAGTGCCAGCCTTCCGAGAGGCAGGCTGTGCTACTCCTGCGGCGGGCAGGGTCACATGGCTCGTGACTGCCCGACTCGCCGATCAGAGGAGCAGCAGACGGTGGAGGGGCCACCCAGGCAGAGGCAGAGGGTCGACCGTGGCGGTCCGCAGGGAGGAGGCGGACGAGGCAGAGGAGCTGGCCGAGCAGCGGGTGGTGGGAGACGCTTCCAGGCTCTACCCCCACCACCACCAGGAGGGCCACCTCGACCACAGGGAGCTGGCGGGCAGGGACAGGCCCAGCTCCAGGCAGTGGAGGCCTACGACCCCGACATGCCAGAGATGATTCGAGGTACGATCTGTGTCTATTCCACCCTTGCTGCAGTACTTATAGACACAGGAGCGAGTCACTCTTTCATAGCCTCTGCCCTTGTTCGGAGCTCGGAGATTCCGACTGAGCCGTTGGCTCGATCCTTACGGCTAGAGACTCCTACGGGAGCAGACTCGACGATTACGCACTGGTGCCGGCAGTGTGAGCTTACTCTAGGAGGCGAGAGCTTCGGCTGGGATCTCCTTGTAGCGGCGTCGAGGCCTTACGACGTCATCTTGGGCATGGATTGGCTATCCACGGTTCATGCCCAGATCGACTGTTTTAGGCGCAAGGTGCGATGTGTTCGCACCGACGGGAGCAGGTTTACCTTCACCGGCGAGAAGGGAACCTTTGCAGCACAGGATGGACTTCCGCGGAGGAGAGTGCAGCCCATCTCTCATCAGTTGGCTAGCCTCATCCTAGGAGCAGTGGACGTGCGGAGTCCAGCTTTTCCTGCAGTGGTGGACCAGTACGTGGAAGTCTTTCCCGACGACGTTCCAGGGCTACCTCCTCGTAGAGAGGTAGACTTTTACATCGACTTGTACCCCGGGACAACCCCGATATCTACTCCAGCATATCGGATGGCCCCCGCCGAGCTTCGAGAGCTGCGGGTACAGTTGGAGGACTTGCAGAGCAAGGGGTTTATCCGACCCAGTGTTTCACCCTGGGCTTCCCCGATTTTGTTCGCCAAGAAGGCGGACGGGAGCTTGCGACTGTGTGTCGACTATCGTCGCCTGAACCAGGTGACAGTGAGGAACAAGTATCTGCTGCCACGGATTGATGACCTCTTCGATCAGCTCAAGGGAGCGCGGTGGTTCTCGAAGATAGACCTCCGGTCAGGCTATCATCAGCTCAGAGTTCGAGACGAGGACGTGCAGAAGACGACCTTCAGGTGTCGGTATGGCCATTATGAGTTCTTGGTTATGCCGTTCGGCGTAACCAATGCTCCAGCAGTGTTCATGAGCCTCATGAACAGGATTTTCCAGCCATACCTCGACCGATTTGTCGTGGTCTTCATTGACGACATTTTGATATACTCGACGACTGAGGAGGAGCATGCCTACCACCTGCGAGTTGTGCTAGACACACTCCGAGAGCACCAGCTTTATGGCAAGCTCTCAAAATGCCAGTTCTGGTTACGTGAGGTCCATTTCTTGGGGCACGTCATTTCTGAGGCGGGAGTTGCAGTGGATCCCGCAAAGATCGAGGCAGTGCTAGCTTGGGAGCCACCCAGGAGCGTGACAGAGGTGCGGAGCTTCTTGGACCTAGCGGGATACTATCGGAGATTCGTGCCAGACTTCTCCAGAGTTGCGGCACCACTCTCAGCGTTGACGAAGAAGGGGAAACCCTTCGTGTGGTCAGACAGATGTCAGCAGAGCTTCCAGGAGCTGAGACAGAGATTGACCAGCGCACCTATCTTGAGGTTGCCTGAGGAGGGAGTTGGGTACGTAGTTTACTGCGATGCATCAGGGACTGGACTCGGGTGCGTCCTGATGCAGGAACGGGCCGTGATCGCCTATGGATCACGTCAGTTGAGGCCGCATGAGCAGAACTACGCCACTCATGACCTGGAGTTAGCAGCAGTGGTCTTCGCTCTGAAGACTTGGCGGCACTATCTGATGGGCGAGCGCTTCACAGTCTTTTCTGACCACCAGAGTCTCAGGTATATCTTCTCTCAGAAGGACCTGAACCTGAGATAGCGGAGATGGCTTGAGTTCCTCCAGGACTATGACTTTGAGATAGTCTATACTCCTGGGAAGGGGAACGTGGTAGCTGATGCCCTCAGCAGGAGGACGGGCATTCAGCTACTTGAGGAGGCGACGGAGCAGCTAGCCTCCTTGCAGATATCCTTCGTGGATAGAGACGGAGCAGCCTTTCTTCAGTCTCTCACAGTCTCTCCACCACTTCTACAGCGGGTCAGAGAGGCTCAGCGTGAGGACGCTGACTGTGAGACCCGGCGTGCACTGATATCCTCAGGTCAGGCGCCTGATGGCTTCTCCCTTGGAGCAGAGCACGACATCCTTTTCAGAGGACGTACCTTCGTACCAGTCGCTTTACGAGAGGAGGTGCTGAGAGAGTTTCACACATCTCCCTTGGCGGTGCATCCCGGAGTGGCGAAGATGTACCAGGATCTCAGACGACAGCACTGGTGGCCGGGCATGAAGAAAGCTGTGGCAGAGTTCGTTTCACGGTGCCTCACCTGCCAACAGGTGAAGGCAGAGCATCAGGTACCAGCAGGCTTGGTACAGCCCTTGGAGGTCCCGGAGTGGAAGTGTGACGGCATATCTATGGACTTCGTGACTGGACTTCCACGCACTTCCAGAGGTCACGACTCCATTTGGGTGATTGTCGGCCGACTCACCAAGTCGGCACACTTCTTACCCATCAGAGAGCAGGGCTCAGTGGAGAGCTTGGGACGTCTTTACGTCCAGGAGATCGTACGGCTTCACGGTGTGCCATCGTCTATCGTCTCCGATCGAGATGCTCATTTCACTTCCCGGCTTTGGAAGGGGTTGCAGGAGGTGTTCGGGACGCGGCTCCATCTGAGCACAGCCTTCCACCCTCAGACGGATGGTCAGACGGAGAGGACCATACAGACACATGAGGACATGCTCCGTGCATGTGTTCTCGACTTTGGTCGCAGCTGGGAGGACCACCTACCCTTGGTGGAGTTCGCGTACAACAACAGCTACCACTCCACCATCGGGATGGCACCATTCGAGGCGTTGTACGGCAGACCCTGCAGATCACCGTTGTGCTGGACAGACCCTGGGGAGTCAGCACTCGTGGGACCAGAGATGGTCCGAGCCACGACAGAGAAGGTCCAGATCATCCAGGAGAGGATGAGGACAGCTCAGAGCCGGCAGAAGTCATATGCTGACAGGAGGCGGAGGCCACTAGAGTTCGAGGATGGCGACCACGTCTTTTTGCGTGTCTCACCTCGACGTGGTTTACGGAGATTTGGCCGAGGTGGCAAGTTGTCTCCACGCTTCATCGGGCCTTTCCAGGTCCTCAGCAGGATAGGAGAGGTGGCTTATCGCCTGGCTCAACCACCTCAGTTGCACCGGGTGCACGACGTCTTTCACGTGTCTCAGCTGAGGAGATACGTGCACGACCCGACGCACATCATCGACTTTGGGGAGCTGGACGTGGACGATGGGGAGACTTTTGCGGAGGTCCCAGTGGAGATCGAGGATCGACAGGAGCGGGTCCTACGTGGGCGGTCGATTCCTCTTGTGCGCGTCAGATGGCAGCACGGGAACCTCCAGGAGAGCACTTGGGAGCGGGAGGCTCAGATGCGTGCTCAGTACCCCCATTTGTTCCCCTAGTTTTTGATGTATCTTTACGGGGACGTAAATCCCTGAGGTGGGAGTAATGTAAAGACCCGCAAATTTCAAGGGAATTTTTTTTTCTTAATTTTCTTTGGAATTTTACAAGAGCGCAGCTTCAGACGGCACCTGATTCCGAGGCACGGTGTTCCCGAAATCAATTTCCGAAGTTTGGCTCGGGTACGTTCAGTGAACGGACGAGCGGGTTTTTCTATCTTTTGAACCGGTGCCCGGAATCGAATTCTGAGGGCACCAATGAAATCGCAGCGCCGGTATTTGCTTAGAAACTCCTCTTCCGGAGTTGCGTTTACTCAGACGTGGTTTTTAAATTTTGGGACTTTAAGTCAGAAATAAAATAAAGTTTGTGCGACAACTTTATATTATTTCACTTAAGCTGCTTGGAAGCCACTTGAAGCCACTTAAAGGCGACTTGATCTGAGTTGAACTGGATAGGATGCTATCCAGAAATATCCTACCCCTTGGTAGGATATTTGTGCGGTGGGGCCCGCACGAGCCCCGCCGTTTCTTTCGCTAAGTAACGCACCCGCGAAAACCCGTCAAAGTAACTGAAAAGTCAACCGACGCATTTTATTTAATTCTTAACAGACCATTTAATTGGGCGGTTTATTTCGTGAATTAAATGGGCTGTTTCTTTCGTGAATTAAATGGGCTGTTTCGCTCGTTGAATTAATTCAACGAACTGATGGGTCGTTACTTACGCTTTTGCATTTGTTGGCATGTTTATAAAATAAGACCAACCTAAAAATCCTTTGAAAGGATTTGAGAGGATCTTGTTTCTTCATCTCCCCGCGAAGAATGCGAAGAACGCGAAGAACGCGAAGAACGCGAAGAACGCCGGCGACCGGAATTCGACGACGCACACCGAGATCTGCGACGTCGACGAGCCCTACCCGCGACATTCTTCGGCGACGCCTCTTCTTCCGCGGCCGATCCTCGTTCGGCAACAAAGGTGAGAATCGAATCTTCTAATTCTCTCCTTTTTATAATTCGATATCAACGGATTTAAATTAATTAAATCCGTTTGATCTTGATCCGGAGATTGGCGACGCGACGCCGGATACCGCGACGATGCGACGATCCCCCTTTCTTCCGCGACGAGCAATTCCGCGACGACCTCTCGTCCGACGACGACGACAAGGTAAGGGTTGATTGGAATATTTTTTGTTTTCCCGTGTTTATTCTTTTAAAGTAAAGAACATAATCTCTGACAATTTTAATTTATTTAAAATTGTTGTTGATTTTCCCTCCCGATGATGTTTATGACTAACGCGGAGGGTGCGGGTCTAACGAACAAGACCCGGCAACCCTCCGCCGATCTTCCTTTTTGTGCGGATTTGGCGGGCGACGGCAAAAGCACGACGCAAGGGTCATTTGTTGATTCCGCAGTGAAGGACGCGTCCCGGGAGGAACAATGGCGCAGACGGGAGGCAAAACGGGCCACCGGAGCAACTCCGGCGGCCCGCGGAAGGGGGCGGCGGCGCGGGTCGCCGGCGCGGCGGCGCCGGCGACCGGAGGCGGCGGCGCCCGGCGCGCCGCCGGAGGAGTCCGCCGCGGCCGAGCCGCGGCGGCGGCGAACCGCCGGACCGCGTCCGTGGTCCGGCCACCCAGCACGCGGCCCGCGCGGGCCGCGTTTCTCCAAAGCCGCGGGTCAAACCCGCGGCGGCTCACTCGGCCGCTCGGCCGAGGCCGAGCCGGCCGGTCCGATCGGCCGGGCCGTGCCCAGGCCGGACCGGACCCGGCCTAGCCAGGTCGGGCCGACCTGGTTCGGCCGACCCAGGGGGGGTTCGGGCCGGGTCGCCCCGGGCCCAGAACCCCCGTTTCGGGCCCTCTTCGGTCTTTTGACCATATCATGGGCCTGGGACCTCCGATTGACGAACCGTCAGCGGCTACGCGATCCTTGGATCGAGACGGTCGTTTCCGTATACTATACTCAAGGTTTCGGAAGACTTTGGGTTCGGCCGGGTTGGTTCGTACACGGAACCAACCGGGCCCTCGGAGCGGAAACGCTCATAACTTGAGCTACGGACGTCCGATCGACGTACCGTCAGCTGTGGTAGTTTCCTCTAAGTGAGACGGAACTTTTGGCATACTCCGCCCGAGGATCGGATACAGGCGGAGTACGGTCGGGTTGGTTTTGCCCTAAAAACCAACCTGGCCCCTGGGACGAAAATGCCGATAACTCTCAGACCGGGCGTCCGATTGACGCGCCGTCTGTTGCGTTGAGATCCTGTTGTCGATACGGAACTTTTGGATACATCAACTTCGGACTACGTGTCAGTTGATGTATCAGCCTCTCGGCTCGTGGAGCGGACCCTCCTAAATGAGCTCGCTATGGGCGGGAACCCTAGCGCTGGCTGTGACTTCGACGACAGAGCAGAGATCCTCCGTGGACTGCGACGACGGCAGAGCAGAGATCCTCAGTGGACGGCGACGACGGCAGAGCAGAGATCCTTCGTGGACTGCGGCGACGACTGTGCAGAGATCCTCAGTGGACTGCGTTGACTACTGCACTCAGCGATCCCACGTGGATCAGTGCTACAGGTTCTGTGTGAGCCCGATCCTATGTGGGTCCTTACTACCGGTTCTGTATGAGCCACTGCCTACAGGTTCTGTGTGAGCCCGATCCTGTGTGGGTCTTCTGCGGGGGTTAGTACCTATCGATCCTTCGTGGGTCCGATGACTTAGATGGATCAGTGATCATCTTTGACGTCATCTGAAAAAGTATACCTGGTTGAGCTGAATCTTATGTTACTCTCCTTTGTGGATTGTGTTGAATTATCCTATGTGGATTTACTATTTACTCTCCTTGTGGATTTGAGTCTTGCTTTCCTTTGTGGATTGAGTTGTTCTTGAGCTCGTGAGCAGAGCTAGAATTGGGGACTTAGGTATATGTATGGGCATATACCTAAGTCGAGTCAGATGTTACTTCGTGATTGCATCTTTCTTTTGTGATATATCCTTTGTGGATTTTGAGAGACCTTCGGGGGTCTCGGGGTCCTTACTGAGTAGCTTGTACTCACCCCTGCACGGGCTATGCCCGCACCTTGTTGTGTTGGTTGCAGACGACGGACAGCGCTGATCACGGTTGGGGCGTGGAGCAGGACGGTACCTGGAGGTGGACCACTGGGCGGGACGTGCTCGGAGCGGACGTGGGACCCGAGGAGCCTGGAGGCTATCTGTACCCACCCTTCAGGTGGGATTGCCAGTGGACGACACGAGGCCGCCGTCTTTTCTTCAGTTGCTGTTCTTTACTTTTCCTGTTGTACTTTCAGTTGGGCTTGTATTCCGGCCCCCTTTACTTTTCTGCACTTTATTTTCCGCTTGCTGACTCTGTGTGGTTGTTACTTATAAAGGCAATGCCTTCCCTGTTTACTGAGATTTTACGCCTTGGTGCTAGTCGCCAGCCCCTGGCCTATGGAAGGCGGGCTTGGGGTAGTCACGGCACGGGCCCCGAGGACGGGTCGTGACAAATTGGTATCAGAGGCGGTCGGTTCTACCGCAGACTCTGATCGTCTTTTCTTTCTATATGAAGCAATATTGTTTAGTGTATTGAGTGTGGTTATCAGTTCAGGGAGCCCAGTGTTGGTGCGGCGGCCGACGTATCCGTACACCAGGACCCTGACTCCTGATTTCCGACTTAATGCATGAAAACATTGATTGCGTGTGTGTTTCAAGTTTTCTTTGTGATTACTTGTGTCAGCTCACCGGGTATACTGATCTGCTTTATGAAAGTCTCAAGTTTTCCTTGTGATTACTTGTGCCAGCTCACAAGGTATACTATTCTGACTATGGTGCTCTTGTTCTCCTTTTCAGGATGGCCCCGCGACGACAGCCAGCTAGGGTTCCGTGTGTAGGGCGCGACGGCAGCCCACCGAGCGACGAGGCTTCGGTGTAGGGCCCTTTGCAAGCAGTGGCACCGGCGGTAGCTTTACCCGCCGAGCCACCGACGCTACCAGTACCAGATGCTGATGATGCACGTCGCCTCAGGGCACTGCATGAGTTTCAGAGCCAGCGACCGCCCAGGTTTCGCAGTGAGGCGAACCCCCAGGCCGCCGAGGACTGGCTAGATGCGGTGGTACAGATCTTTAGGCTAGTGAGGACACCAGCGGATCTCATGGTGATTCTCGCGGAGAGCCTCCTGCAGGCGGCGGCAGGATGATGGTGGATCCTGATGCTCCAGGTTCACGATGAGGCCTCCTTGCTCTGGGCGGACTTCGAGAGCCTCTTCCGCTCTGAGTTCGTCCCGGCCACCCTCCGAGCGGTGCGCATCCAGGAGCTTCTCCAGCTGCGCCAGGGCAGCATGACGGTCGCTCAGTACGCGGCGAGGTTCACTGACCTATCTCGCTACTCGACCGACATGGTACGGGACCCCTTCTTCCGGGCCCGGACCTTCGAGCAGGGCTTGCGACAGGAGATTCGGGCGTCGCTGATCTCCCTCAGCATTCCAACCCAGGCGGGAGTGCTGGAGCGAGCCCTCCTGATCGAGAGCTTCCTGGCAGAGCCTTCTTCAGCAGTAAGACCTAGCGCAGGGCGGCAGGTAGCTGAGTCTTCGGCAGCTGGTAGCCGACAGATGACTCTCGGGTCCAGGCAGACCAGACCCCCACGCAGACGGCCTCAGGACACCGGCTCAGCGGTGCGGGGCACACAGCGGAGTGCCAGCCTTCCGAGAGGCAGGCTGTGCTACTCCTGCGGCGGGCAGGGTCACATGGCTCGTGACTGCCCGACTCGCCGATCAGAGGAGCAGCAGACGGTGGAGGGGCCACCCAGGCAGAGGCAGAGGGTCGACCGTGGCGGTCCGCAGGGAGGAGGCGGACGAGGCAGAGGAGCTGGCCGAGCAGCGGGTGGTGGGCGACGCTTCCAGGCTCTACCCCCACCACCACCAGGAGGGCCACCTCGACCACAGGGAGCTGGGGGGCAGGGACAGGCCCAGCTCCAGGCAGTGGAGGCCTACGACCCCGACATGCCAGAGATGATTCGAGGTACGATCTGTGTCTATTCCACCCTTGCTGCAGTACTTATAGACATAGGAGCGAGTCACTCTTTAATAGCCTCTGCCCTTGTTCGGAGCTCGGAGATTCCGACTGAGCCGTTGGCTCGATCCTTACGGCTAGAGACTCCTACGGGAGCAGACTCGACGATTACGCACTGGTGCCGGCAGTGTGAGCTTACTCTAGGAGGCGAGATCTTCGGCTGGGATTTCCTTGTAGCGGCGTCGAGGCCTTACGACGTCATCTTGGGCATGGATTGGCTATCCACGGTTCATGCCCAGATCGACTGTTTTAGGCGCAAGGTGCGATGTGTTCGCACCGACGGGAGCAGGTTTACCTTCACCGGCGAGAAGGGAACCTTTGCAGCACAGGATGGACTTCCGCGGAGGAGAGTACAACCCATCTCTCATCAGTTGGCTAGCCTCATCCTAGGAGCAGTGGACGTGCGGAGTCCAGCTTTTCCTGCAGTGGTGGACCAGTACGTGGACGTCTTTCCCGACGACGTTCCAGGGCTACCTCCTCGTAGAGAGGTAGACTTTTACATCGACTTGTACCCCGGGACAGCCCCGATATCTACTCCAGCATATCGGATGGCCCCCACTGAGCTTCGAGAGCTGCGGGTACAGTTGGAGGACTTGCAGAGCAAGGGGTTTATCCGACCCATTATTTCACCCTGGGCTTCCCCGATTTTGTTCGCCAAGAAGGCGGACGGGAGCTTGCGACTGTGTGTCGACTATCGTCGCCTGAACCAGGTGACAGTGAGGAACAAGTATCCGCTGCCACGGATTGATGACCTCTTCGATCAGCTCAAGGGAGCGCGGTGGTTCTCGAAGATAGACCTCCGGTCAGGCTATCATCAGCTCAGAGTTCGAGACGAGGACGTGCAGAAGACGGCCTTCAGGTGTCGGTATGGCCATTATGAGTTCTTGGTTATGCCGTTCGGCGTAACCAATGCTCCAGCAGTGTTCATGAGCCTCATGAACAGGATCTTCCAGCCATACCTCGACCGATTTGTCGTGGTCTTCATTGACGACATTTTGATATACTCGACGACTGAGGAGGAGCATGCCTACCACCTGCGAGTTGTGCTAGACACACTCCGAGAGCACCAGCTTTATGGAAAGCTCTCAAAATGCCAGTTCTGGTTACGTGAGGTCCATTTCTTGGGGCACGTCATTTCTGAGGCGGGAGTTGCAGTGGATCCCGCGAAGATCGAGGCAGTGCTAGCTTGGGAGCCACCCAGGAGCGTGACAGAGGTGCGGAGCTTCGTGGGCCTAGCGGGATACTATCGGAGATTCGTGCCAGACTTCTCCAGAGTTGCGGCACCACTCTCAGCGTTGACGAAGAAGGGGAAACCCTTCGTGTGGTCAGACAGATGTCATCAGAGCTTCCAGGAGCTGAGACAGAGATTGACCAGCGCACCTATCTTGAGGTTGCCTGAGGAGGGAGTTGGGTACGTAGTTTACTGCGATGCATCAGGGACTGGACTCGGGTGAGTCCTGATGCAGGAACGGGCCGTGATCGCCTACGGATCACGTCAGTTGAGGCCGCATGAGCAGAACTACACCACTCATGACCTGGAGTTAGCAGCAGTGGTCTTCGCTCTGAAGACTTGGCGGCACTATCTGATGGGCGAGCGCTTCACAGTCTTTTCTGACCACCAGAGTCTCAGGTATATATTCTCTCAGAAGGACCTGAACCTGAGATAGCGGAGATGGCTTGAGTTCCTCCAGGACTATGACTTTGAGATAGTCTATACTCCTGGGAAGGGGAACGTGGTAGCCGATGCCCTCAGCAGGAGGACGGGCATTCAGCTACTTGAGGAGGCGACGGAGCAGCTAGCCTCCTTGCAGATATCCTTCGTGGATAGAGACGGAGCAGCCTTTCTTCAGTCTCTCACAGTCTCTCCTCCACTTCTACAGCGGGTCAGAGAGGCTCAGCGTGAGGACGCTGACTGTGAGACCCGGCGTGCACTGATATCCTCAGGTCAGGCGCCTGATGGCTTCTCCCTTGGAGCAGAGCACGACATCCTTTTCAGAGGACGTACCTTCGTACCAGTCGCTTTACGAGAGGAGGTGCTGAGAGAGTTTCACACATCTCCCTTGGCGGTGCATCCCGGAGTGGCGAAGATGTACCAGGATCTCAGAAGACAGCACTGGTGGCCGGGCATAAAGAAAGCTGTGGCAGAGTTCGTTTCACGGTGCCTCACCTGCCAACAGGTGAAGGCAGAGCATCAGGTACCAGCAGGCTTGGTACAGCCCTTGGAGGTCCCGGAGTGGAAGTGGGACGACATATCTATGGACTTCGTGACTGGACTTCCACGCACTTCCAGAGGTCACGACTCCATTTGGGTGATTGTCGACCGACTCACCAAGTCGGCACACTTCTTACCCATCAGAGAGCAGGGCTCAGTGGAGAGCTTGGGACGTCTTTACGTCCAGGAGATCGTACGGCTTCACGGTGTGCCATCGTCTATCGTCTCCGATCGAGATGCTCGTTTCACTTCCCGGCTTTGGAAGGGGTTGCAGGAGGTGTTCGGGACGCGGCTCCATCTGAGCATAGCCTTCCACCCTCAGACGGATGGTCAGACGGAGAGGACCATACAGACACTCGAGGACATGCTCCGTGCATGTGTTCTCGACTTTGGTCGCAGCTGGGAGGACCACCTACCCTTGGTGGAGTTCGCGTACAACAACAGCTACCACTCCACCATCGGGATGGCACCATTCGAGGCGTTGTACGGCAGACCCTACAGATCACCGTTGTGCTGGACAGACCCTGGGGAGTCAGCACTCGTGGGACCAGAGATGGTCCGAGCCACGACAGAGAAGGTCCAGATCATCCAGGAGAGGATGAGGACAGCTCAGAGCCGGCAGAAGTCATATGCTGACAGGAGGCGGAGGCCACTAGAGTTCGAGGATGGCGACCACGTCTTTTTGCGTGTCTCACCTCGACGTGGTTTACGGAGATTTGGCCGAGGCGGAAAGTTGTCTCCACGCTTCATTGGGCCTTTCCAGGTCCTCAGCAAGATAGGAGAGGTGGCTTATCGCCTGGCTCTACCACCTCAGTTGCACCGGGTGCACGACGTCTTTCACGTGTCTCAGCTGAGGAGATACGTGCACGACCCGACGCACATCATCGACTTTGGGGAGCTGGACGTGGACGATGGGGAGACTTTTGCGGAGGTCCCAGTGGAGATCGAGGATCGACAGGAGCGGGTCCTACGTGGGCGGTCGATTCCTCTTGTGCGCGTCAGATGGCAGCACGGGAACCTCCAGGAGAGCACTTGGGAGCGGGAGGCTCAGATGCGTGCTCAGTACCCCCATTTGTTCCCCTAGTTTTTGATGTATCTTTACGGGGACGTAAATCCCTGAGGTGGGAGTAATGTAAAGACCCGCAAATTTCAAGGGAATTTTTTTTTCTTAATTTTCTTTGGAATTTTACAAGAGCGCAGCTTCAGACGGCACCTGATTCCGAGGCACGGTGTTCCCGAAATCAATTTCCGAAGTTTGGCTCGGGTACGTTCAGTGAACGGACGAGCGGGTTTTTCTATCTTTTGAACCGGTGCCCGGAATCGAATTCTGAGGGCACCAATGAAATCGCAGCGCCGGTATTTGCTTAGAAACGCCTCTTCCGGAGTTGCGTTTACTCAGACGTGGTTTTTAAATTTTGGGACTTTAAGTCAGAAATAAAATAAAGTTTGTGCGACAACTTTATATTATTTCACTTAAGCTGCTTGGAAGCCACTTGAAGCCACTTAAAGGCGGCTTGATCTGAGTTGAACTGGATAGGATGCTATCCAGAAATATCCTACCCCTTGGTAGGATATTTGTGCGGTGGGGCCCGCACGAGCCCCGCCGTTTCTTTCGCTAAGTAACGCACCCGCGAAAACCCGTCAAAGTAACTGAAAAGTCAACCGACGCGTTTTATTTAATTCTTAACAGACCATTTAATTGGGCGGTTTATTTCGTGAATTAAATGGGCTGTTTCTTTCGTGAATTAAATGGGCTGTTTCGCTCGTTGAATTAATTCAACGAACTGATGGGTCGTTACTTACGCTTTTGCGTTTGTTGGCATGTTTATAAAATAAGACCAACCTAAAAATCCTTTGAAAGGATTTGAGAGGATCTTGTTTCTTCATCTCCCCGCGAAGAACACGAAGAACGCGAAGAACGCGAAGAACACGAAGAACGCCGGCGACCGGAATTCGACGACGCACACCGAGATCTGCGACGTCGACGAGCCCTACCCGCGACATTCTTCGGCGACGCCTCTTCTTCCGCGGCCGATCCTCGTTCGGCAACAAAGGTGAGAATCGAATCTTCTAATTCTCTCCTTTTTATAATTCGATATCAACGGATTTAAATTAATTAAATCCGTTTGATCTTGATCCGGAGATTGGCAACGTGACGCCGGATACCGCGACGACGCGACGATCCCCCTTTCTTCCGCGACGGGCAATTCCGCGACGACCTCTCGTCCGACGACGACGACAAGGTAAGGGTTGATTGGAATATTTTTTGTTTTCCCGTGTTTATTCTTTTAAAGTAAAGAACATAATCTCCGACAATTTTAATTTATTTAAAATTGTTGTTGATTTTCCCTCCCGATGATGTTTATGACTAACGCGGAGGGTGCGGGTCTAACGAACAAGACCCGGCAACCCTCCGCCGATCTTCCTTTTTGTGCGGATTTGGCGGGTGACGGCAAAAGCACGACGCAAGGGTCATTTGTTGATTCCGCAGTGAAGGACGCGTCCCGGGAGGAACAATGGCGCAGACGGGAGGCAAAACGGGCCACCGGAGCAACTCCGGCGGCCCGCGGAAGGTGGCGGCGGCGCGGGTCGCCGGCGCGGCGGCGAACCGCCGGACCGCGTCCGCGGTCCGGCCACCCAGCACGTGGCCCGCGCGAGCCGCGTTTCTCCAAAGCCGCGGGTCAAACCCGCGGCGGCTCAC
Source organism: Viscum album (assembly GCA_963277665.1). NCBI lineage: Eukaryota > Viridiplantae > Streptophyta > Magnoliopsida > Santalales > Viscaceae > Viscum > Viscum album. The sequence continues at coordinate 32,920,049 of OY728143.1, forward strand.
TCGGCCGCTCGGCCGAGGCCGAGCCGGCCGGTCCGGTCGGCCGGGCCGCGCCCAGGCCGAACCGGACCCGGCCCAGCCGGGTCGGGCCGACCCGGTTCGGGCCGACCGGGTTCGGCCGACCCAGGGGGGTTCGGGCCGGGTCGCCCCGGGCCCAGAACCCCCGTTTCGGGCCCTCTTCGGTCTTTTGACCATATCTTGGGCCTGGGACCTCCGATTGACGAACCGTCAGCGGCTACGCGATCCGTGGATCGAGACGGTCGTTTCGGTATACTATACTCAAGGTTTCGGAAGACTTTGGGTTCGGCCGGGTTGGTTCGTACACGGAACCAACCGGGCCCTCGGAGCGGAAACGCTCATAACTTGAGCTACGGACGTCCGATCGACGTACCGTCAGCTGTGGTAGTTTCCTCTAAGTGAGACGGAACTTTTGGCATACTCCGCCCAAGGATCGGATACAGGCGGAGTACGGTCGGGTTGGTTTTTCCCTAAAAACCAACCGGGCCCCCTGGGACGAAAATGCCGATAACTCTCAGACCGGGCGTCCGATTGACGCGCCGTCTGTTGCGTTGAGATCCTGTTGTCGATACGGAACTTTTGGATACATCAACTTCGGACTACGTGTCAGTTGATGTATCAGCCTCTCGGCTCGTGGAGCGGACCCTCCTAAATGAGCTCGCTATGTGCGGGAACCCTAGCGCTGGCTGTGACTTCGACGACAGAGCAGAGATCCTCCGTGGACTGCGACGACGGCAGAGCAGAGATCCTCAGTGGACTGCGACGACGGCAGAGCAGAGATCCTTCGTGGACTGCGGCGACGACTGTGCAGAGATCCTCAGTGGACTGCGTCGACTACGGCACTCAGCGATCCCACGTGGATCAGTGCTACAGGTTCTGTGTGAGCCCGATCCTATGTGGGTCCTTACTACCGGTTCTGTGTGAGCCACTGCCTACAGGTTCTGTGTGAGCCCGATCCTGTGTGGGTCTTCTGCGGGGGTTAGTACCTATCGATCCTTCGTGGGTCCGACGACTTAGATGGATCAGTGATCATCTTTGATGTCATCTGAAAATGTATACCTGGTTGAGCTGAATCTTATGTTACTCTCCTTTGTGGATTGTGTTGAATTATCCTATGTGGATTTACTATTTACTCTCCTTGAGGATTTGAGTCTTGCTTTCCTTTGTGGATTGAGTAGTTCTTGAGCTCGTGAGCAGAGCTAGAATTGGGGACTTAGGTATATGTATGGGCATATACCTAAGTCGAGTCAGATGTTACTTCGTGATTGCATCTTTCTTTTGTGCTATATCCTTTGTGGATTTCGGGAGACCTTCGGGGGTCTCGGGGTCCTTACTGAGTAGCTTGTACTCACCCCTGCACGGGCTATGCCCGCACCTTGTTGTGTTGGTTGCAGACGACGGACAGCGCTGATCACGGTTGGGGCGTGGAGCAGGACGGTACCTGGAGGTGGACCACTGGGCGGGACGTGCTCGGAGCGGACGTGGGACCCGAGGAGCCTGGAGGCTATCTGTACCCACCCTTCAGGTGGGATTGCCAGTGGACGACACGAGGCCGCCGTCTTTTCTTCAGTTGCTGTTCTTTACTTTTCCTGTTGTACTTTCAGTTGGGCTTGTATTCCGGCCCCCTTTACTTTTCTGCACTTTATTTTCCGCTTGCTGACTCTGTGTGGTTGTTACTTATAAAGGCAATGCCTTCCCTGTTTACTGGGATTTTACGCCTTGGTGCTAGTCGCCAGCCCCTGGCCTATGGAAGGCGGGCTTGGGGTAGTCACGGCATGGGCCCCGAGGACGGGTCGTGACAACCACCTTATAATACCTATAATATACAATAAATTTTAATGGAAACAAAAAAAATATGTTAGTTATATATCATAATAAGGTATAATGGATCCCACACTCTAATAAAGTCACCTAACACAATGGGGAATGATGCCCACCCCAGAATAAAATAATATTTCATCATGGTAATGAAACCCAAATTTGAAAACAATCATATATCATTCATGGGGATTATTTTTACCCTTTTATGACCATAATGTATAATCTTGTGAATGGAATCAATCTTATATTACTATAAAAATAATTCCAATTGGATTTAATAGTTCTAATTCGACAATACCCTTCCAAGATACCATAGTCTAATTGGTTTTCAATATTTAAGAACTTGATAAAAATTTGAAAGTGCATCCAAAAAATCAAAAATATTACTCAAATTTGTAGACACATATTAGGATATTTCATTAATATAATCACTATAATAATACTCTCCATTTCCAACATGGGGATAAGGTACCCACTGTGGTACCCCAAGCCACTTCTCGATCCATACATCCCATAGGGAGACAAATCCCAATTTACCAAATCTAGGGAGAAATCCTATAACTCATATGATATATCTTCCATTAAAAATCCATTATTAAATGCATTTAAAATTTACCACAATAGTAATGCAACATTGGTATCATAGAAAAATGATGTCATAAAAACTATACTACGCCTATTTCAAGCATGATAAGTGCACTCATACCCAACATAAACATAAGTCACGTCAATTGAAAAATAATCTACGGGACCATATACAAATTAATTATTAACAATAAAAAGATGCACAATTAATCTATGTAATAGGATATATGGTATCACAAGACTTGTATATATCCATCTGTAAGGTTATCCATTTATAATATATGAAACATCAATTCTTATAGAGAACTAAGAGAAAACATTCCACGGTCCCAAGGTTTTATTAATTAAATTAAAACCCATAGGGTATCTATTTAACACATATACCATATTTTTAAATTGCTCCCTAGTATTTTGTGACTAAAAGATTAAAATAGTATACAAGTTCCATCATTTCCCTTGAAAAACCTAACCAACTATAATATTTTATCTAAAAAAATTTATTTATAATTCAAGTTCATTTACACAATAATGGGGATGTCGCATAGCAAGAGCTAGAGAGAAAAATAAATAATATTGAATGAAAATATTGGTGGTTTCATACCTTATAACGAGTTATTCCCTATAAGATAGATTGGGGCATTACTAACTATGCTCCTTGAAGAACAATAAACCATCATCCACATTTACAAGGACTAAGATCAATTAAAAAAAATATTAGTATTTATAAAATTAGAAAAAAACTTATCTAAAATCAATTAAATAACAATTTCGAAATTTTATTATAAAGAATAATAAATACCCACTAAGTGAACCTTCATGGGTAAATCCTTATGAAATAGGGTTTTGAGGATCCTACGTATATATTAAAACCTACAACATCAAAATCCAAAAAAATTATAATTTCCCTTCAATTTCACACAATTAATTGAAATACTCAATATAGTTTATATAAAGACAAATAATTATGAATATATAAAATAAATATTTCATTCAAGCCCCCATGATTACCTCTAGCCATGATATGTGATAGTCCCATCACATAATATAAATTCCACCATTCTATTTTGGAAAAAGTATCTTACCATACTAAAATCATAAAAAATAAACGGTTAACCAAAATGGTATATCAATTGAGGGAAAATTATTGAATATTATCTTAGGAACTTTGAAATTATATTTCCTTGGCCACTAGAATTTGATTTTGATGAAATGAATAGGAATTGGAGTGGTTGCCTACCTCTACATTCTCATATATCACAAACAAAATCTACATGGGGACATTTTTTAATGATAAAATAAAATACCATTATCATAAAAACTAGAGGATGAATTATTCATTTTATGAACCCTATGCCACATGGTATGATCTGGTAGGCCAATTCAACTTTCTTAGAATAGCTCCATGGAACAATTCATGTGAAAATATTCTTAGACATTACCCAATACATCACAACATTTTCTCACTCAATGAAAAGTACTATCACAACATGTTATAGCTACCTCTTCTAAAAAAACTTCCTCCAACATAATCATTCTTGTCAAGGAAACATCCCTCAACTACATGTCCTCCCATATTATGATTGTTGAATTAGGACTCAACTCTATCATTCATACTCTTAGTATGTATTTATGGAATCTCCCTGTTATAATAAGTTGATTATCCATTTATGTGAACATTTGAAATGGAAAATTTTAATGATTATTTAAACTTATATGTATGGGTTTTATACAATTCAAAATATCAATAAAATATATTTTCAAGGTACACAATCATGGTATGACACCTTTTATCATTGATTATTACATGTACGATCCCAGGGATTATCTAAAAAACATACAAATAGTTCATCGCCATTTTATGAAACCCACATTCATAACATAGTCCTTATACATAAGATTCCTTCCTTTTATAAATCTATCATAAAAATATATCTTGTTTTGACACCCATTGGTTAGGAAATTACTGGATTTCATTACATAGTGGGACACAAATCGCTATGGCATAATCCATTGATTTACCACTCTCCATGGTGTGGCCTTCATCATTGAAGGATAAGAGACACACTTATTCCATGGATTATTTTAAAGTCCACATAAACATACTCCAACACTCACCTTAACACAAAAAACACATCATAGGGCTATGAACACATACAAAAAAATATCATAAGGATGTTCTAGGCCTCATAATTACACTTTAAATCATCATTCACAAAATAAACCCTTATCTGAGTTAGAAAATTTAATTTTCACTTCACTTTCACCAACCCGTATGATGCATGTCTTTATATACTTACCATTATGATGCATCCATAATAATCCACCTTATACATTTTCTTTTACCCGTCTTAGTAACTTTTACCTAGTGAACATCACATATTCTATATCTCTCGATGGTTATGATCGTACTATAATTTCACCCAATCTATCAACACAAGTAAAAAAAATTGGAGTAAATCACTAAATATCATCAAAATTATGGTCAATATATAGATTATTCTATTCAACTATATAAAAAAATTAGTAATATGTTTCATGTGAAACATATTGGTTTGTACCTCGATGCACTGAAAACATCTGAAAACCCATTGACCCTTGCATTATGGGACTATTTTTTCCCAAAAACTCAATGAGAGAAACAATATCCCAATATAATAAATGAATATTTGAACTATATATTTCACATCCCATAAGGAAAAACCCAACATGTGTTTTGGGACATCACTTTCTTGACATTCCACCCTTTCATGTCGAAGAAATCCTTTTCATAACCTGTCATAAAAACCCAACAAAATATTAAAAATTTAAATCCTTATTCCACTGATCCAAGCAGATTAATTATCTATGATATTGTATAATATATAGATTATTTCAACCCATTATTTAGTTTGTCGTTTTATAAGTACAGTTTTACTACTCATCCATAATTCCTTATATAAAACCAATAATTCGCCAAACAAACTAAGTCAACACAATTACTATCATAGAACTCTGAAATTTTTGTCCTCTATTTTATATTGATAAGTCACCCACTTGTATCAATTATCTATTATCAAAAACTGAAATCACATTCATGTTGGGTTCATCAGCACTTCACCTCTGACATTCATGAAAAACTAATCGATATCTATCACTACCCTAAGGCTGATATGATTAACACCTTATCATATTCATTGAATATACCCACATTCCATCCCTTGCTCTAACATAGAATAATACCATATATCTATATTCATCTTCTTCCCAAATCTTCTGATAAAATTCCATATTATGGATAGTCCTCATATACCAATGTCATGGTTCCTTTCCTTGATCACCTTTTTCCTAATCTTTCGTTCAATTATATTACTGTCCAATCCTCTACTCAATAAAAACACATAATTATTATAATAACCCAGATTAGTAGTGGAGGTGAATGATGTTCCACAAGATAATTTAAAATATAAACCTCATCTTTTAAGACTCCATTCTAATGGGAGAGGCATGGGCCTATGAGCATGAGAGAAAAAAATCCATGAGGGTGCATCCTATAGTAGAAATTATATTGATTATGGTATGGAAATTACTGTTATATAATATATTAGATATGGTACCCATATAGTATTTTAAGGAATCTATTCCCCCCTAGAGGGGTTGCATATATTCGCACATCGAATATGGAGGAGAATGAAGCACCCGATTATAAGGTGTAATTGATACATTATCCCTTAATTTATATTTTTTGGGGGGAGTGTCTTAGGACTATGAATATAATAAAATAAATTTTTTAGTACATTTCACCAAGGGGAAAATGTTTTGTTTCTATAATGGAAATGGAAATTATAAAAAACACTAATTGATAAGTTATAACTCCTCTCAACATCAATATACCTACATTGATGAATTGAAATATGTGGAATATAAATTGAATGTTCTAAGGCATCTTCCAAATTTAGAAATACCACATGATTGTTTTAAATAAAACATCAATAGGGTATAGGTTAATATCACCAACTTTTGATTATTTTTATATCAAAATCAATAAAATAATGTAATAAAATATTCACATGAAAATCATAATAAGGTTTCATCTCTTATTTCTCCATGGAAACATTTCATAGATTATCAATTATCATTCATAATTTTACAAAATTTCTTAAAAAATATAAAAAATAATTATACATTTCTCATCATAGTATACAATAATAATTTTCTATATTAATTTACTTTTATCGTTAAAAATTCAAATCCCACTATTACGTATTATAATTCTCAACCAATATTAAATTTTTTCAACCATTCCTGAATTCCTAAAAATATTATATAATGATTTTTTTATTAATTTCAAATATTAATGGATGTGATTTATTCCCCAAATTAATAATTTTAATATCATTACCATTTCCCATTACAAATTAAAATATATTTTTATAATATTATGAATAGCATGTCCATCATTTAAAATAAAAATAGCTATATATTAGGAATAATTATTTAGATTGTTGATAATTTCATGATAACTGCCCCTATTTTATAATGAACAAAAGAATTTCCATTTCATAATGTTGTTACTGATCGTTCATGTATCCCTAAATTTTATTCTTCGTAATATCTATTCTCTATGAAACTAATATCAAAATATTTTCAACCTCCTTATATAATTGTAATAATATATAATATGGGATTAAATTAATTTAGTAGCAATATTGAAATAAATTGTGATAAATTTTACCATTTTTATTAATTTTAAATCAATATACGTTTAATTTTAAAACACAAATATCTCAATAATAAGACATTCAATCTAGTGAAAGTAATTAAACTATCTAAAGAAAATAAATTTCCTTTGTTATCTATAATGTTTGACCTAATTCCCCAAAAAATATCACCATTATTCGTATGATTTATTTTATAATATATATATATATATAATGAATTACATAAAAAATTAATAATTTGGGAACTCTCCCATACTCTAACATTAGGAAAAAATTATTAACAATGTGGAAAATTTCAAAACAACTACCATAGGGTAGTATTTGTACCCAAAATCCCATGACACACAAAAAATTATATTCAGTGATGAAAAACCATGTTAGACAATATAGCCTGAAATCTAAATTTAAATAAAAAATTTAAATTTAAATTTTTCTTATATAATATTAAAAACCACCTCATCTTCAAAAGGAATCTACTATAATTATAAAATTTATAAAAATGACCTAATCAAATTCATCAATATTTAGTTTCGATATCAAAATAAAATATTTTTCACAACAATATTAATTAATGAAAATTCAGTATAATGATTATGCATAAGTGATTCCCTCTTTATATTATGATCTCAATAAAACTCAATAAAATATAAATTTCACTTGAAATACATTAGTGATTATAATTTTTATATTGATAAAACATTAGAGTCATCCACATAATCTTACCCTTATTTTGTAGATTGAACAATTTTCTATGATAAATATTTTTTGGAACAATGAAAACCATTTTAAATTTGTTATTTAAACTGTGAATCATGATTAGATACTATCATCGATTATTAACTATAAATATTCACCAACATCAATTACATAATAATATTCCAGACTATCCACTGACCATGATTCCTCAATCCAAATTAGATGAGTTGTATTTTTTAATGATCCATCATTAAAAAATGTAGTAAAACACATTTAATATATGTGGAAAATAGATATTAAAATTCTATTAAATATCCCTTGACTTAAACTAGTGAATTTAAAAATGATACAAAAATCACATAGTAACATGTTATTTAGCTTCCAACTTCCATATCTAAATACAATGACAATAACAGTCTTATCAGGTTCATTAAACCCGATGAACAATAACAATTTCAAAGTTTGAAATATCTTTAATAAATCATGATTACTTGACAAACATGGACGATGTATTTAATGTAAAAACATTTTCTACAAACACGAATGAAAAAATTACTTCAAGTGTAATAGTAATTACACTTCCTCATCCTCAAACCATCCATAAAAATCATGAAATTTTATAATTAAATATAAACACACATCAACCTCATTAACTAAAAATTGAGTATATATTACAAAATACAAAATCAAAAAAAAATAATTGATAATTTATTTGGGCTTATAAATTTAATTAGTAATATTATCTTAGAAAAACTAATTTTTCAATTCGAATAATGTGTAGTGTGTTTGAAATAATAGAATACATCACAATTTTGTGGACCATGTGATGATGAGTATGCTAATTGATAATGTTATTTTCTTTCTGAAATGACATTCCCAAAATTTAGTATATGATGTTATATATATAAATATATAAATATATATATATATCTAATTATCATTTCATAATAATGTATCACTGAAATGGAGGATATTATGTAGTATTCATATTGAGTTTAGGGAATGAATGAGCATAACATGGATCAACATGTGTGGGTTTTTTATTTTGTTTAGATATGATAGACATGGTCAAATTAAAATTTATGAAAACAGATGTACACATGTTTTATTATGTTTTACATTCAATTTTAATTTATTTTGAAGTAATATTTATAGGAGATATATTTTTAATTCATTTAAAAACACATAATGAAGACTTCTATCAAAAATCATATATTGATTTTCTAGAAAATAATTCAAAACATTTGATGAATGTTAATGGTGATTATTTATAATTAACTAAAATTTAAAATTAATATAATTCTATATCATTTTATTATTGTGAAACTCTGGGAATTTTTGTGCTATGATTATGGTTAAACATTGCCATTATGAATCATTTTATTGGTGGGATAAGAAAGATAAAAATATATTCATATTTTTTTGGATATTTTATCGAATAATTTCAATGTATCAAAATAATACAAAACCTCACATATATTAATTAGAATGGAATTAATTGTTTACTAATGTTATAAAACATTTTTATATTTTTTAGAATCTATGTAGTGACTTAGGTCTTAACTATAATAGTTTGTGATCTTATGAGCGATGTTTAGGGAGTTGAAGTACAGTAGTTTTTGAAATTTTTGTTCATGATGATATATAATTTTCTCATAATCAATATAATATTAATTTAAGTGATTTATAATGATTTTGTATGTTTGTATTAGTTGTCTTAGAGTATATATGGGTGATATAGTGATTTGAGGTACAAATAATGTGGTTTCACCTGCAATTTATAATTTCATGTTCAAGAAGGTACATCATAGACGTCCACTAGGTATCATTTACCCTTGTAAGTGTCCTAGTCAATACACTTAGTGACAAGTAATTACTCACCAGGTACATACTGGTATAGTTGTGAGTTTATTTTTAGCTGTGGGGTTTTATTCCATTAATACTCCATCCATATTTCCCCTCCAATTTTTTCCATTGAATCTCTTTTCCACTAGATGATGGATTGGTATGTCTCTGGATCCATGAGGTTCAGTTATTCAACATATTTTTCCTTTATGATTCAAGGTGGAATCATTGATATTCCCTAAGAAAAATATATTGTTATCCTTCCCACTCTTCAAATTTTTTATTTAATCCATTTCATTAATAATTTTACATATGTCTTTGTTAGTTATTGTAATAATAATTCCATTGGAAAATGTTATAATTTCCCCTAGATCATTGGGATTCACTTAATTTATTCATTCAGATTCTCATGTGCATTATTTATTCATCATTCATCGATTTTTCAATTAGATGATGTTGAGGTATATTTCTCTCCATGAAATTATAAGTTTATAGTCGTGTTTTATATTTTATCTCATGGAATTTATTATACCATATAGATGTTAAATGTTAATAAAATATATTGTGTATATCAAATTAGTTTACATTATGATATTATTTACCTTATATATATTATTTGACTCCATTGTTGAATGAATTTTTTTATCTATCAGTTTTATGGGTTTCTAAGTGATCTTCAAATGTTAATAAGTCTAACCATTCCTATTTTAATGTGCTCTCATCACATTAAAAAATGGATAAGATATTATTTAGACCTAACTACAGATATTTTTCTAAAATAATGTAGAATACTATCTCTACTTAAAAGATACAAATAAATGATTTATAATCATATTTTAATATGATGAATTAAATATTTTCATGGTAATTTATTAAATATGATGTATTGAATACTCATTTCCTCTAGATAACAATTTGAAATCAATTAAAATGTTTTTCATTGATAGATTCCTTCTGTTTATTATTCCCCATTATTGAATTCCCCCTAATATGTGTGTTGGTTAAACTCTACTAGATCAATTTTAGTAAACCCAAATGACACATTATTAGAGAATGATAATTGATTAATGTAATTGGACGTAATGGAAACCATTGAGGGTTCTAGTGGTCTTAAACTATCTTAATGATAGCCTGTGAGATATAGATTTGAGAGAAATTTATTTTCCTGAACATTTCCTTAATATAATTATTTAAATGGAATTAATGTCATTGTACACATAAAATTATTATATCTAAAATAACCCAATAATACTTAATCATATATATATATATATATAACCCATGGATATGTGAGTGATTTGGTTCTGATATTTTTATTGAGTTCATGGGGTCTAGAAAAGAGATTCACCATGTAAAATATAATCATTTAATAATTATCAAACATATCTAATTGAACACTACCATGGTTATTATAATGTAAAATAATTTTTATGAAATGATTATTTTATGACATATTTTGCAAATTAAATCTAAATTAGTTTTGTCTCATTAATTATCCTTAACTTTTTAAATGTTTTTCAAAAATAAGTTTCCTTATTAAATAAAACATTCAATATTGATACTTAATTAATTAATATATTATGGTTTTGTTATGTTTTAGTTTTAAATATTTATTTTTATATGGGGTTTTAAAAAGATATATTGAATATACAATATGTGTTAAATAATACCTATAAATTAATTCCCCTAGATATAGGCTACATCATTCCCGTGATTTTTTTTGAAATTCTAAATACATTGCTTGGTGTAGAGAAACAATTAAAACATGTTCACTTAGTTGGAAATAACCTAATGGACTATTTAATTCATTAATTTTTTCTATAATTTTTTCTATTAGGGTTCTACCAAATGGTTCTTTTTGAATTTATTTATCATTTTTCACTACTACAAGATGAAAAACAGTTTACAAGATTGATTATGTTTTATGTTGTTTTATATATTTTATGATGATTTTTATTATACCTGTATTTTATTCTGATCATTTAGATCTTGATCATTGATATATTTTACCATTGTTATTGAAAATTAATAAATTTCTTATATAAAAATTGGCAATTTATAGAATCAATATAGTTACATCTGCATGAAGACTTTATTTATAGATAATGTGTATGATTAAAGGGGTGCATAACTACTTACTAAATTTTAACTCATTTCTACATTTACAGAATGTGGAATGTTCATAGCTTTAGTTGTTTGACATGTACATATTATTATATTATTTAGTTTTAAAATATATAATATTTATTAACCTGATTTGGATTTTGTTTTATGATTTTTATCATATCACCCAAAATTTATTTACCGCTTCTACTTTTCCTTGGGATATTTAAAAAAATTTATCCAGAATCTTGTGTACACCATTCCCTTTTCTCTCAGGATGAGTGTGTTCCATGACAAACTTTGAGATATATTAACTTGGATGGGTGAAAAAGTTTGTCTTTCTAGTTAATCAATGACTAAATTATTAATAAAATGACTGAAAAATATGTATATCACCTCCTAGTAATTGGATATTCTATTTATAGGTGGTTATTATTTTTATAGATTCCCATTTGACAATTACTTCAATAATTTTCATAAAATATACTTCCATACATTGAGTGTTGACTACAAAACTATTTGTTTAAACTTACGTATATGTGTAAACTTTTTATTTCATAAACATATTAATTTAATATTGTAGTGAAACATTATTTTTTGTTCCCTTATATGTATTTTCATATCACAAAATATTTGAACACCATGATGGAAATTTATCTTATAATTTACTATTTTTTATGCTCATACAGGTACATCAGTATATATAATGTATCCTAGGTTTACTGTACATTTTTTATATGGAAGTAGGATTAGTTCCAAAATTTATTATTATTGCTATTATATGTTTTTAGAATTTGGATTGAATGGTCTCAGATTTATAATTACTTTATTGCTTAACTCATAGATCTCTTGGATTTCACGGTTATAATGAGATGGATGTTTATCATCCAGACCTAACCTAACTTTTCAAAATAGGCCCTAATATAGATTTTAACTATAAAAAAACATTTTCATTGTACTTTATCAACTAAATGATGAAATGATAAATAAATACACTAATGTAAACTTTGAAAAATAGTATAATAAGTCAACACCATCACCATACATAGACAAGTAATCCTATATATATGTGAAGCCATGAATATAAATCATTTAACCATACAAATTAACGGTAACTACTATGAAAAAATACAATAAAAATAAATAACACCAGTATTACACATTCCAACATACACCAATACATACTTCATGGAATGACCCATCCCCCATGAGACTCCATTACATCACCATCATCTCTGTATTCCATCCCATTAAGCAACATCCAATAACAAAAAACTCATGAAATATTACCTATATAGGTACCAGGATTTCTATGTGGGGGTGAAAAATAAGACATGAATTATATCCTTAATTATCCCCTTATAGCTCATCTGTAAGAAATCATTATATGATGAGAAAAAAATATAAAATATACACAATTTTTAAAACTATTTAATGCATTTTCAAAACTAACATTCTTTTAAAATACCCTTAAATATTGATAAAAATGAAAAAAAAATATATCAAACTAACAATAATTATTATTAAAAAATACATAAAAACAAAAATAGAAACATTTTCTTAAAGAAATAATCCACATTCTCATATATATATATCTACACTAAAATAAAAACCTCAGACGAGGAGTAATATCCAGGAATGGGTATCACTAACTCAATAGTGTATTTTCTACCCCCAAAACTCGACATATGTCAACTAAAATGTTCTTTATTCTAGTGTGGGATTTTTAAAACAAAACATGATAATTTTTTTAAATAGTATCCATAAAAAGTATAAATTAAAAATACTAATGACTAATCACTCAATAAAATCAATACACAAAAAATCCATGACAATCTACAGCCCCATGAAAATAATTTCATAGAAAACAAATACATTATACTTCCTATAATGTTTTACATTAATAAAATAACATATCCTATAAAACCTATTAAAAATATAAAAAATATGTAAAATAATATATAAATCAAAAGTTCATCCACCCTATATATCAATGACGAAATCTAAAATATCATTGAATTTGTGTTACAAAAAAACAAAAAAATTACATCACTTAAGAGACATAATGAAAACAAACAATTAATAACAAAAAAACATAAATAAATAATATTAATTCTAGAACTCCATTTCTCTATGTTAAGAACTCCATACCCAATTCCCTTTGTCTTTCTCTATTACAGTTGCAACTGAATTCACACGTACATCACCTCCATGAAAAGAATGTGAAAAATCATCCCTTTTTTACACGAAAACATCATGAAGTACATATCCTACCCATCCTCTATGTTCACATATCATAAGTGGAGTCCCATTTACTATTATCCTGAAAAAATAATTCCTATAATGATTTCCTACATTTTTTTATAAATAATCCCCAACCCCCTCTATTGAGCAATTCAATGGAGACATTAGGTACACTAAGACGTTCAGAAGGAATAATGAATCCAGAAGACCTCTGCCTATCCCCAATCCTATTATCATACTATAAACTTTATAGATTAGATAAATTGGATAAAAATGGACATATTTTATAATTTTTTCATCCAAATTATTAATCATTAAACCATTTTTGATGAAAACATCTCATATGTTCCTTATGAATTATTGAAGAGGCCCCCATCTTGGGTGGACAAAAGTACTATGCCACCCAATAAGAATAACCAATGAGTATAGTATTATAGAGATACATTCCATAGTCACCCATATAACACAATCCTAGATAATCACTCTACATACCCTCCATATGGGATGAATATTCATCACAACTTCTAAATAGAGTGGCACGTCACCCTACCCTCCAACTATACCAAATCATCACCCAATAATTCATCTAGATAGACACATTTCCCATGGAATCAAACTATAGAAAATATATTCTCAGTCAAAATATCCTATAATAAAAATTATGAAACCATCCTAGCCTCAGAAACACTTCATCTAGGTATCCACACCTAGGAAAAATATCCCTTATACATCCAATTTGGGTACAAAATATTTGTGACCCCTATTTATGGGACCACGTCACCCATTTCCCACTACATCAAGCTTACATTATTAAGATCCCATAAAATGAATTCATACATATGAAGGCCTAATCCAAGAAATCAGGATATATATTTATTTTTTATGAAAATTAGAGAAAAGCGCTATAATAATTTTTTCATTTGTCAATAAATCCTCATTGTTTTATCTACTAAATAGACAGATCCCTCGAGGTTCTTGTAATTGTAATATAATATATAACATGGTGGTCTTTACCATAAGGATAATGATATAATGTAGATTGAATATTGATAATCATCATGAATTCATTAAATAAATAATCTAATAAAATCCATCATCACGAGGAAACATTATTTTAAATTAAATGTTATAAATACAAAAACTTGCCACCAATTCGGTTTAAATCTCAACCCATCCTAAATATATTACATTAACCATGAGTCTAGTATTCCTTACGCTCATAGATACTAAAAATTTGATGGTGGATACTTATATGTAATTATATTAGTAGGTTCATTCTCCAATAACACTCATTGACGATGTGATCTAAGGTCTTCCAAATGAGCCATATGCCTCCATATATGGTCCAATAGTCTATTCAAATCCATTGAACCATCCAAAAAATGAGTTATTATCAATAATTGATAAGATGTGTATACCCATGTTAATACAATATTTAATTCCTTAATATATAATGTTTCATGTCGTAAGAATTATTAATTCATGATGTTAAACTATATTAACCTAGTCCTGATTTATGACCACAAACTATGATGTTCAAACTATGTCACCTTTGAATCCTATTATCCCAGATTCATAGGATGAATTTATGAGTTTTAACCTGAAAAATAAATAATATCATCATACTCCATCTTGGTGCAATACCTAATTAATTATTATTAGGTAACATTCCATTATGATCATATTATACCCTTTCTTATTTGGTTACTAATATATTGAGTAAACTTGAATATTCTTCCAATAAGTTCCTCTAATACAAAACTTTTCATGTAACCATTCTCTTAGTATTATAAGATAAATCCATTTTCACTTCCTGGCATAACATACATTAGATGTGGAATTAATATTGTCCAAATAGGTATCTAATTCATGAACTTAAATGTAACTTCATTGACTATTAAATCTTGTACCAAAAATAAAACACATTAATCATCGTAAAATTTAAAATAAATGTAAGATGTATCTAATTATGTGGAACAAGACTATGTGGTTTCTCAATAACTTCATAGGTATACATAAGATTCCCTTATCCTGGGCCGAACCCAAACTCCATAACACTAAATACATACCTAAATAATGAAAAAATTTATAGTGTCGTATTATATTGATTTTAAACATTGTTTAATCCACATGAATGATTCATTTATTTGAATGATATATTTAATTTTTTGTAACCAATTAAAATATTATTATTGGTAGCGAATAAAAAACAAGAAAAAAATTAAAGCCTCCAGAAGTAGGAAGTGATCGACCATAAAAGTGGTGAGGTGATCCTAACCACCCATCCTTTAAACTAGTTACTAACATAATATTTCACAAACATATCCCTATGATAAGAGTCATTTAGAATGAATCTCCACCACAACTCAACACATCTAGGTCATATGGGCATGTCAAAAATATAATCTTGAGATTATTGTGAATTATTTTATCATGGAAGGATATATTTATGATTAATGATGTAATATAAATGGGTTTCTTTTGTGTTCTTGTCTACTATAGGAATGATTTTAGAACTCCCTTGAATCTATATGGTGGCTTCACATCATTAAATTGACATTATTTTATAATTCAGATAGACATATTCATTATTCATGATCATGGATCTGTAATCATAATACTCATGATTCTCATAAATAGATTTCCAAATAACAGCATGGATCAATTTATCCCTCCTCAAATAGAGAAGAAATATATGGATGTGGAGGTCCTCCCCATGGTACCCTAGAAAATAATACGGAGGTCCTCCCTAGCTTATAGACAATAGAGGTCCTTCACATATTATATTACGATCAACCATGAAGTTCCTTCCAATGGTACACACAATAAGGATGATCAATATAGAATGAATAATGACCAATAAGGATTTACATCCCTTTTAATGTCCATAATAACTAATAACCATGGATTCCATCCTCATTGGAACCAAAATTATAATCCTAGAGGTACCCCCAAGGTATATATTATAGATTTACTCTTTATAAGAATGAATGTACCTACAGTATAGGTACTCTTCAATAAAATATGATGATCAACCAAGAATCTAATCATATTAGTAAATTTATTAGATTTCATACCCACTGCATGACGGTCATTTAGATGTGATTTTCCCCCATGAAAACTCATTAACAACAAGTAAAAATAAATTCCATACCTATAAGATCAATTTTAATGAAACTATTGTTCATACCCAATGAATATGTTGTAGAGGTACACTTGAAAACAAAAAATGTTCCCACTAAAAATACCCCCATAGAAATATTTAGATTAACCAAGAATTTTATTCCTATAAAAATATCTATGGAGTTCTTCCATGCTACATGAAGGTATTCTAAACATTATTTCTTTCCCTTAAATACTAATTAACAACCTGTAACCTTAGAGGCCACTTCTATCAGAACCATGTTGATAATTTATGATTTCAACATGGATATATGTGTTGGAGGTCCTCCAAATGATAAAGTAAGTTGATGAGATAGTTTTCTTCCCCATAACAGTGAACCAATAATTTAATATAGAGTGTTTCCCCATGGTGATCATTGTGAATACACTATAAAAACTGAATCATATTCCCGCCATTAAGGTCTACCAATATATTTAATTCACTCATACTTTTCACTCATATCAAGGGGCACTCATAAAATTGGGTAAAACTAAATATAACATCTTATCACTGACTAATGTTGCATCATCACTCTTAAAAAGAAATTAGAAATGATAGTCATCATTTATTCCTTCCTAATATAATTTACTATCTATAATTGAGAATATTTAGAATGGATCTTATTCACTTGGAGAAAAATGTTGTGATATATGTTTTTCGTTGGAATGGGTTGAGGATTTACCAATAGAGTGTTATGTAAATTCGATGGACTAACGGGTCAAATTGGGAAGGGGATGAATATTTTTTCTTTCCAATCCCATTAATACACCCCACTATAATATTGGTAAGGCAATAAAAGAGTAATATGTTTATTATATTCATCACAACATGTGGGTGACTATTAAATACCTAAAATATTGATACGTGACTTACAATGTTATTCCTAATCTTGTTATGCTGATATGTTAAATGTTTCACCATATCAATCAAGAAACATTTTCAATTGGTCGAAACTGATGGGAGAAGTATGAATGATTTCAATTTTCCTACATCCTGAATTTTAATGAAATTTCATTGGTAATCATAGATACTATATCAAATATGTATATTAGTACAATATGAGAATTTCATTTTCTTCAGGTCACCTTGAAAACTAGTCTACTCTATCCATCAGGGAAAAGAATTTCAAAATTCATTTTTTAAAGATTTTTTTTAAGCCTATGATTTTTATATGAAATTTAGTCTCTCTATTGAAATGCTTCCACCGTGAAGGAAAATATAACAAAAGTTATTATTTGTATCTTTATAAATATTCAAAGTGTTTTATATATATTAATATTTCTCATGAGGATATGATCAAAATAATTATCTTTGAATAAAAATAATTAATGATGTTCTGCCTAAAAATTATAAGTAGTATAATAATAAAGTATTGGAATATAGCAATATATTCAAAAAAATTATCCATATTTATGTTCATAAATAATTTTAATATTGACTACATCAATGGGAAATAATCAGGTGTTCCCCTAAATATTTCACTTAAATAAATGACGTTGATCATCAATATATAATAATTAGATGGATTTTATTTTATCTTTGTCCCATATATTTGTTAAATAATTTTTTTGATCATTCTTTATAGGATATGATTGCTCCATAAGAGATCTATTTTTGAAATTTGAGGTCAATCAAGGAAAATCTAATCAGAGGATTTATTCTTGCTATGTATGAAGCCTATATTAAAAAAAGTTCCCCCTATATTGAATCCTATTATGAAAAGACATAATGAAAAAATTATAATAGTGTGTCATCATCAAGACAACCCAATAGAGAAAAATTGAAATTATCTAACCATTATAAATACATACAATCATTAGTTACATATTTTTTTGTAAGCAACAACCTCCATTACAATATTGTTATAAAGGGAAAACCCAATATGAATATTAATAGATTGAAAAGGAGAATCAATCAGATAAATCTCAAAAAATATCCACTACATAAGCATAAATCCATCATATAATCCCACTAAATTTTACCAACACATTCAAGTCACTCACCTATTAAATGAAATAACTGCATTGGCGATTCAGGCTAGTTAAAATAAGAAAAAATGTATCTCAACTTGGAGTAATTTCATTATCCAATATTTTTTCAGATTCTCAGATTTCTAATGTTAAATGGAATTGGATATCCATTGTGTCACTTTAGGTAATTCATATCTACTTTGACCTTATGATGTTTACACTATAGTAGAATAATATAATAATGCTCAGTTATTTTGTGGAAATAATAGAAGTGTTATCATTTTTATTAAATATATACATTAAAACTATATATATTTTATATAATATGGATATCCAAATTAATTCCCACTACAATTTATTTCAGAAACTAAATAATAAAACATTCCAATAATTATCTATTAAAAAACAATTCAAAAATTAATTGTGTATATATTTCCTCACTAGGTGGAAATGATATACGTATTAAATTGATATTAAATTTCCTTAAGTGGATCTATTATTGGGATTAATAGAAAATATATGTGTTCTAGATATATCATTATCAATGATTACATAATGAATCACTATTTCATTTCTCTATTACACAATTATGTTAAACAATTTTTAATAACAATTTACAATTTTAATAATCTGTTTTTATTTACAATTTATTATATTTTTTAATGTAAAAATCTATTTAAAAATAAAATTTCACATGTCTTAGTGTTTTTATTTTTGGTGAATTTTAATTTTATATGTTCTGATGAGGTTGATGAAATATGTGGAAAACTACCAGGAAGCCTAACAACATATGTTCAATACTGTTCCATTTCTGAAAAATTTATCTATCAAAATTTTAAAAATATTTTTAGATAAATATATGAATGTATTTATATTAATATATTTATGAAACTAAATCCCATTAATAATACGTGGTGTTAAAATTAATTTATTATTTTTTTAAAATAATACAACTTTTTTGATGTTGAGATTACAACATGAAATATGAAAATCTTATCACATTTCATAAGTATGATGGGAACAATATTTTACCATGAGAATTTAATGATTCCTAAAAAACAATTATGTTTTTTCAACTTCTATATATGTCTATTATAATGTCTAAATATAATCGACAAGCGGTATTGAGAAATTTGTTTTCAAAATGAACTACCTCCCATTGTATATAGATTAGAACCCCGAGTGACTCATTTGAATTTTTATCCATGGGTTTCATACTATGCAATATTAAAGATACCATGGATTACCCTAAACACCAAATATGTACAATATCTCCCAATCCTCATAGGTATAAATGAATTAAATATGAAGATTCACTGAAGCCTCCCCCTCCACTAGATGGAAGGGTAAATGATGTGATATTGTTATGAGGGATATTCCAAATTATTAGGGGTGCTTTGGAAAACATATTATCTATTTGATTGGTATATTATTGGGTTAAAAAAATATAATTATATTCTAGATAATTTTTTACTTATATGAATTTTTTGTTTTTTTAATGTGAATTAACTATTCTTTTTATAACTTATCAATATATTAATTAGATTATATCACATCTATTTTTTTGATTATAAAATAAAAAATTCCATTAGTTTACAAAACATTTTATAGATAAATTTTCATTTCAAGATATTACAACCTAAATAATCGATGTACCATTCCTATATGATTTTAATTTATAGGTTTGGGTCTATAATAAACTGTATAAATTCAAAGAGTATAATAATGATTCATGTTATCCGAAAAAAATGAATTACAAAAAATTTAAATGCCCATATGAGAAAATTGCAATTGAAATGTTGTATTTAAAACATTAAAGTATCATATTATTCTATTTAATTTATTATATAGATCATTTTTTGGAAAACAAATGTTTTTATTCATACTTTTTAATGATAATTTATTTTTAAAATATTTAATATATTTGATTGTTTTTAAAAACAAATAAAAAATTCTAACATTAAACCTAGAATTGTTCTTTTTACATAACCTAGGGTCTTCCCTATAACATAAAAAAATTTAAAGTTGTAATTAATTTTAAATTTCCTTAAAAAATGTTCAAATATTTGAACAATTTTAGAGAATATCTATATTTTTAGATTGTATATATTTGTTTCAACTATTTATATTCTATAAATACTTTTTTCTCTTCATTATAATTATTAATAATCAATGTATAATGTTGTGGGATAAATCACTTATATTCAAGGGTGACACATTCATCATCTATGTTGATTGTTTAAATAACATTTCTCCTCTTACAGACATTTATTATTTTCATTTCAATCTAACTTTCTTTTCTATCGTTAATTAAAATTTCATGTACTTTAATTTATGGAGAATATTATGAATTAGTTGAAACAAATTTGAAATCATTATTAATTGATAATTTTTAAAGTTATATGCATCAATTGGTGATTAATTATTATTATGTACTTATAAAATAATAATCCAAGTAAAATATTGATATATTTGAAAAAAATATATGAGTTAAAAAACACACATTTTTATTTAACAGTATACATAACCCAAAATACATCTTCATATGATGAAAATTATTTTATTCTTATTTATACTACTTCAATTCCATTAAATAAATAATTTTTTGGTTTACCATGGTAGTGTGAACAACTTTAAAGAACTGTGATTTTATTATATTTTTAATTTAGGAAAAATTTAGAAAAGATTTTCTCATGTGTCCATGAGGGGATAAATGGTAATATACATTTAGGAATGACCATAAAATATATTTCTAATGATTTCACTATTCTTTAAATCTGGTTTCTGTTTATTCATTATAAATTGATTAAATTCCATACGAGGTGTATCTCTTTTAGTTATTTGATTACTTATTAGATAAATAATAATTATTCTTTTGTGCGTGTGTTATTGAATATCATAAAAATATCCACAGATCAATATTTTTTCATCTTTATTGAGTTAAAATTAGTTGTTTTACCTAGGGGAGGAATAAACATTATAGATATTTGGGGACTTGATTCACACCATTAATTAGGTTTTAATTTAATTTTTTTCTTTATATCAATTTTGGTTTACCCCCTCCACATATGATAGAAAACGAAAATGAAAAGTTATTAGTTGATCCTTCTTATTTTGTGATGTTACATCAACAATATGATGGAGAGGGAGTCACATTCTTCATTTTCCTAGAAATTTATTGATATTTGATAAATACGAAATGAAAATAGTGTATAGATTGGGACATGATGTTTTAGCAATTACATTGTGGGTATGACATATTTGATTATTTCAACAATGTGTTGTTCTTTATGGAGGAAATTATAAAAAGATGAATACAAACTATATGGTATATAAGGAAACACAATTTCAGTTTTTCAGTACAAAAATTTGGGTGTGTTTGTGCACATGGCCTGACACCCCATATGGGGTTACATTCCACATAGAATGGACGAAAATTCCCATTCATTGGTTTATAACTAATTAACATATATGGTATATGACCATATTTCATGTGAGGTATAAAAATTGATACCACATGTTGGGTAAACTTTATTTATGGTTGGTATATTGTTGGGAATCTAGATTGATATTACAATGGGATGATGTATTGGCATAGATAAACACATTTAGATTACAAAATTGGTACTATTAGGTATATGTCATGCACTAGTCCCTTAAAACTGTTATTCATATCCTAATAATCCATAACCATAATTTGATATATGAGGAATCCAATTTGAGAATTTTATTTTAGTTATATTTAATTTATGAGTTTCTTGATTAATTTAATTTACATTAGTAGGATGTTTGTGGTTTATGATATTTGGGATAGATAATTTTCATTGTGGTGATGAAGAAAAAGTTATCATATGGGAGATATGGTATGATAATCAGGTAAGGGATTTTATAATGGTTGAATTACTTTCTATATCATGAACAATTTTCATAGTAAGAGATTTTATATAAGAAAACTAGTATATTGAATTAGTTTTTGATGTTATTTTGGATTTCATCTAGGACTGACATTCCATGGTTTAGTCTTGATTTAACATATGGCTAAGGGAACACTATGGGTTTTGGATATAATGTAATCACATTGCTCTGAGACAAACATGGTTATGTAAGACTCAATAGTTTTTCATGTCGGGAGACATAAGGTTGGAGAGTTGGACTCAAGTAGGATTTAAATATTATGCTATTACTAATGGACCCATATTGAGTATCTTATTATTTTTTTGACCCTCAATAAGGTATGTATATGAGATTAGGTATTTATATATTTGGGAGTCACATTACATCCATAATTTTGTTTAAATGACTATTTGATAGAGAAAGTTATTAGGATACGTAACTCAATTAAAATTCATACCATTTTTAAGCATGATGGGTTCAAGAAGGAGGAGAAATCTTGTTATGATGTTGGTGTATGATATGTTACACTTATGATACTACGGGTGGATGTTCGCACCCAATTACTCAAGGGAAATTATGGTTGTAAAATGGACCACATTTCTCTATTTTTAATCATGGTTGATGATGGACCCCAATATTTATGAGGTATTATCGAGCGGATTTTCCCCTCTGAAATATTGCACAACATAATCACAGATAACAAATCCTCAACAAAGTGATCATTGTGCATATTATCTACCTATATAATATTATGGAAGGGCTTGAATCCAATTGTTGTTTCATTTTACCAAATGCATCATGAACACATCGATGTATGTCTGATCAATCATAAGTTACAAGATAGAACCTATGGGGGAAAATGAATTATTATTTATTTTATTAGTTATTTGTTTTCTATTTTAGGAATATCACATGTACATGAACATGTTAAGATATTACATGATAGCGACCTAATATTGGGAGGAATGTTAAGAATTTATTTCTAACCGCCTATACATATACCCTGGTTCTTTTGAATACTATATATATATATATATTCTTTTTTAGGAATATAACATAAATTGGATTAGGTATAGGCCCATGTATGTTTGATTTGGATGGGGCAGCTTGATCTGAATGGTAGTAGTCAATAGTCATATAAATTTTATACCTCTCATTACTGTATATATGATCAGACCAATGGTTGATGAAACATGATTTATGATAATATATAGGTATATTATATTAAATTTTATATAGAATTTTACAATTTATTTATTCATTTATACAATGATTGTTATTATGCATGTTTTATAGTTATTTATGATTGTTATTCAATATATTATTTGGGTATAGTATTCCAATGGAAACACCACTGACCCTCATTAAGAATTAATTATCTTAATAATATGAGGATAAAAATTTAAGGTAATGTTGTTCCACTAGGTGTTAGATCAATTAGTGGTCTTCAAATGGAGTCATTATAAATTAAAAGAAATGTGTTTCTATTTTTATTAATATTTTGGGATATTGAAGACTCATGATAGATGAATGTATCTATGATTTTGTTAGAGCTTAAATAATTGTGCTTCAAAATAATTTTTGATTGTATGTATAGGTAAAAATTGATAGGGGATTTTATATCATTTTAGGTAAATTGGATATATTTATTCAACATGATGTTTGTATGAACATTTGAATATAGATATAGAACTTAGACCAATTCTCTATTTGGCCTATGTACATGTGTCATTTTTTGAGCATATGATTGGCATGATATCCACATAGTTATGTGTGGTTTATTCATTGATGGTAGATGGAAAATTTTATATTTTGTTAATAAACTTTTATTTAGTGTTTTTATATATATGATACTGAAGGTATTCTACTATGATAGTTCATGAAGAATTGGATTATTATGAAAGGTCATTTTATATTATAAGGTGAGATGCTTGTATGATGTTAAATATATATCCCCACTTATTAAGTGACGTATAATGATACAATTAGGTTAATATAGTTATTACATTATCTTTTAGTAGATCCAATTTTTATTGTTTTATATATTTTTTCATGTCTTTATTTTTTTATAAAAAACATATATGGTATATTTCCATAAACAATCTTGATGGAAATCTAGTTAATTGAGGAAAATTCCAATAGTTTTACTTGAGAAGTAACATTTTAAATAGATATTTTTATATGCATATGAATGAGAATGTTATCCTAATAATAGTATATTGGTAAACGTATTCCTAATTAGGATCAGGGATTTTGTGGTGAAGTAACAAGATAATTTATTCAAGATTAATATGTGTGAGAAACATTGGGCCGATGTTTTGGCACATGAGTATCATTATGATATTTGAAGTGGTAACATGGATGTTCACAATCATTTATGACCAATGGGAGTTTTTATTTGAGGGCATTGTGTGATATCTAGAACATATAGTGGTGCCTCAAAATTCTACTAAGGTAAGTTATATATGTAAGAGGTTGTAAATTATTCTTTATATCATTTAGTTGAGTTGTGAAATTAAATAATAACCTATGAGTAGTGTTATTTTAAGAATATTAATTCCACATAATTTAGAGGTGTGTGTATTTTTTCATTTTTTCAAATTAATATATGTAATTTCATATCAGATATATGGTATCATTATAGTGATTTCTATGATATTGTTACTATGAAAGCATGACTTGAAATTGTTTTGGGATAGGTGTGACGTAAAAAAAGTGCATGTTCAACCAGGTATAAGCTTCCGAGAGCCATTGTGATTTTTAATAAAAATAATTTGACAGTATTTTTATATTAATGATAGTGTTTTAGTAATGAAACTATTTAATTCCTAATCCTTTTGACTCTAGATGTATATTTTTTTCTAGATGATGGAATTCTAAACACATAATATTTAGAAATTATGCATGGGAATGTGGATGAATATATGTCTGGATATGAAATAAGTGATATTTCATGATATTTAGAATATATTATCATTGATACCACTAAATATTTATGATTTTAATTTGAGAAGTGTGTTGTTTTGTGTTTGGTTATGTGAATCTTTTTATAATGACTTGTGACTCTTTTGAGCATGAGTCAGAGAAATTGATTAGGTGATCCAAGTGCCCATTCCAATTGTTTTTTACGAGATCAAGGTGCAAGTCACTATTAACTCATAGTGTGTCCTTTAGTTCATGACATGTGAGAAGTTATGTTTGGGATAACAACAGGTGAAATTTATGATAGGAAATGGGAATGGATTATTTTAAAATTGAAGAGATTTATAGTTGTCCATCTATAGTGGATGGTTATGTTGGAAAATAACTGGGGGTTTCATTTTAAGGTAGACATTATTTTGGTCCTTGTCATATATTTTTTGGGATGCATAATGATAGAACATGTAAATTGTTTCCAAAAATCATGGTATAAGGGAATATATATGACTGGGACTTTACTATTAGTGGTTTGAGGTACATACCACATTACTATTAATTTTTTTACATTTTCAAAGTATGTAATTCTATTGTTCCTATAATGATATTGATCAATGTTTTGTGTTTTTTCTTAGGTATTATTGGGATGTCCATTTTAATTCATTACATCGATTAATTTATAGGGAACAAGCAATTGATATTGGTATTTAATTCTGTAGAGTGATGATGGTGACACCCCAAGGTGGGGATAAGATAATTGGTCATATAGGTATAAACCACATATAATCAAGATGATATATACAATAAAATTGATGATCTATGTTCAATATAGAATTTTAATTTTTTAAGTAAAAATCTACCATTACTGGGTAAATAGATCACTATTAATACAGTTTTTGTAGAAGCTTGCTATAGTGGGAAGAACTGTGGCTTGTAATTATTGTTTATCATTAGATACATTTTATAATAAAAAAATATTATTATACGAATGAATTGGTTGATAACACATGGAATTCTCAATAGATATAGGTATAAGAATATACCATCTTGGTGACTTTAAGGTTGAGGTTAGGGGAAATTTAACATTTCAGGAACAATGTGCCCTATGTTTGGAGTTGCATAGTAGAAACATTCATGGAATAATGAGGTATAGTTTTTTCATTTGATCATGAATTGATGACTATGATATGTTATGCTTTATGTCAAATGGACCACATATACCTCTCACAGATGACATGTTCCTTGATAGGGATTTTTTAAAACACCATGATTTTCTGAGTTATGAAATTTGTTGGAAAATAAATTTTTTATTCCCGAGTACATACAATGGAGAAAATGCTAACATACACTTATAGATGACTAAAGAATAATTTTGAAATATTACATTTGATAATGGAATGAGTTTTTTACCATACATATGATATTTTTTGGAATTATTAGATTTATTTCGTTAGGATATTTGAATAAATAATATAAAATAGAAATTATTACCCTGTGAGAAAAAATTCAAATATAATAAATAGTATGCTAGAGTGAAATAAAATATTCTTCATTCATTATATAATAGGTGGATTGAACTACATGATTACATTTTTTAAATATATATTCCTCTAGTTATATATTAAAAAATCTGTTTCACTATATTATAGTTTAATTTATATTTTCCCATTTCATGACACTTTTAAATCACGCTGAAGGATAGTAAGGGATCTTCCTTGTCAAAAAATTATAAATTGAGTGGATAAGGGGTGGTTTGAACATCATTATTCACATCGAGGCTCTTTCAAGACATTATCAGGACACGTTGAACATGGAGTATAGATCAGACCATGAAATAGAATAAATTTCAATGTGAGGTTAGTCGTTGTTTTATTTCATCAATATTCCACCAAAATAAATTTTTCTCCAATTTTATGTACTATAGGGTTTGTTTTGTGTACCATGGTGGTATGATTTTGGGTGATTCATAGATTATATGAGATTTTCAGTGGGTTACCATTTGAAAAACCTGATCACATTGAATGTAGTTTTGGAATAGACATTGTGAGTTATTTATTGTGATCAAAGGTCGATGGTAATGACTACACGTTGTGTTGATATCATTGAATGTTACTCCTAGTATGGTTCTGACTCATCAAGACACCATGTGTTGTGGTACACATCATGTGGGATACATAGATAGACCTATGTTTTTATATGTCCATACAATATATAAGTTACACGTCCATGCTCTATTTGGGGTATACAACTCTGTTCCCAATGTGGGATAGACACCATGTATGATTGGTACATGTAATTTACATGGTAAATACACTCCAAGATATGATATGGTACGTTTCTATTGCATTAAATTTAGAGTACACATCATGAACATTGATGTAAATGATCTGTATTATCCCCAAAATGCGGGGTATCATCTTTTAATGTTCTCGATTATGAATTTTACTTTTGGGGAGTCTGAATTGTGTATACTTTTTTCCCAAATAATAGACATTATTGATTCCATTATTTCCCTTATTTTCTATTAACATGTTGGTTATTGTTATTAAGATATTAATGATGTTATTTTTTCAAGGTGAATGATTTTGAGTTCTCTTGTACGTGAAATAACATGGGAACTTGGTGAAGGTCATGGGGATATCTAAATGAATTGGGATTTCATTAAAAATGTTCATTAATGATATTGTTCAAATAATACTATGTAAATGGGAATGGGTTTTATTGGGAGTTTGGATTAGAATTATTTCTAACATTTTATGTAGTAGTGTACATATAAGCTACAATAGAGAGGAAATAATTGGTGTGGGATATAGTGTGATGTATGTGTAATGAGACCAAAATTGGCCTGGAAGATTCTATAAGAAATTTTGTGTGTGATATAGGAGTGTAGGAGTGTTACCCAGGGAGGGTGTGTGTACTTTTTTGAATAATGTGATTGTTATGGGTTCTATATTCCTTTTTTTCAAAATGGATATTGTTTGTGATTTAGAGTAAGTATTGTGGAATTTTTTCCAAATTAAATCATATAATTTTAGTGGTATGATAGTGATATTGTTTTATTGATGGGTAATTGTCCTTCTCTTGGGTTTTTATATTTGGTTATGCATGGTGGGTTCCTAATAATAGTTGACTCATGTAAGGATGAATGTTCATGAAATAATATTCTTATTATATAATGTGTGGATGATGGACCAAAATTTTTCATATGATATTATTTCTAGATGTTAATTCTCATGTCTATTATGATACTATATGTTGATCTACACTCCCATTATTTAGGAGTTTCTATTGGGTGCATGAAATTTCATGATTACTAATGATATTTTATTGGTGGATATAATCTACAATTTATCATATTATACTATATTCATATGATGTATTTCATAATTTATGATGTACTATTAGTAGAATATGTCCCCAATATACACTACAATGTGATCTAGTTAGATATAACTTCCCTTAAGTGATCGTTATTTGTAATGTATACCTATGATATCCTAGGGATAGACCTGAATACCCCAATTATAATATGATTTGTTCCAATATATTTGGTACTATAAAAAACATTTATAGTGATTCCATTGTGGATTTGTATAACTCATGGAACTATATTGAAGTATTATTTTTGGTTTATTATTCAATGAGTTTTGGTTTATATTTTCTGCATTCACTTACTATGAAAAAAAGTAAATGCAACTCAATTAGTGTAGAATTTAATGAATTTATTTTTCTCCCATTATATGGTCACCCTTTCAAGTCTTCTGAACATATCTATACTATTAGGATTTTCATATAAAATGAATTGGATCACTACAGACCTATGTATTCATTATCATGTGAGAGTAGATCAAAGAGGATAGGGTTACTGGGATTGTGGTTTGAATCAGAGATGGTTGTAGGGCCTCTAATATAATTTATTTATCTTATTATTTTATATGACATATGTCTTGTTGTTATTTATTCAATTTGTTTCAATATATGTGTATATGTTATATTTCATAGGATATAGCATGAATCATTTTATTTATACATTAAGAATATGATTGTAATTTTGGATGATTCTTTATTATTTTTACTAGGGAGAAAATTGTTATATGAGGGTATAGCCTCTCTAAAATAACAACCTTAATGATAGACTCATATATATAGACTTTTAAATATGCATTGGTGTACCTGAGGACATGTAATGTAACAAATATAGACACCAATTAGTGGTCTCTAATTGATGTATGATACAATAATCCTTGATAGAGATAATCATTTCCATTCTCTATTTTATCCCAACCAATCATTATATTTTTTTAACTTTAGCATGGATACACTAGAGAGAATAACCTCTCAATCCAATTAAAATGAATATATTAGTTTTTTAAATAACTAAATTAATTACTACCAGAAAAGTATCTGGATTACACAACATTATGTAATACTTTATACTTATATATATAGAACATATGTATTTTATAAAATAAATAGAATCTTTAATCTATTAAATAAATATATATAAAAACTTCCATTAACAATGAATCTGTTGAAATATTATAATATATATATATAATAAATGAATAATAATAAGAAACTATTTATTTGATGATAGCTATATAAAACATTAGGAAGTGGTTGGTCCCTGGATTCAATCCCTAGTTAGTTTTTAGTGCATCATTAAGAATTTAAAAACATTTCATTTCAATTTTAAATAATTTCTATAAATTCAATTAATTTAAAACTCTTTTAAAAAATATCAAATAAAAAAAATATTAACAAGGTACAAAAATTAATTTTACATAAGTGGTTCTATCTATTTCCTGGAAATGAACTGATAATGTGTTTAAAATCCAACACAACCATGCGACTCACATTCATCTCCCTTATAATATTATAAATAATTAATATTATTTATAATGTTCTTGTACATTTTTTTAATATTTATATTTCATTACATAGTTATTTATTTTTTAATATATTTTAATATATTATTAAAATAAATATGAAATCAGCAATGGAGTCGATGTAGATATATGTGTATATATAAAATATCAAAATATCTAGGGTATAGATACTCTTTTAATAACCAATTATATTAATTATCACATAAGAAACATGATGTCGTGTATATCCATATATATCATGTGTCATGTGTGTATAATGTTTCAAAAAATATTAAAATATTAAATAATAAATACAAACTAATGGTTGGGTTGTATTGGCCAGTTGTGAATCTACCAAGGGTCCCACAGATACAAGATTGAGTCTTCCTATGCAACCATAATAATCTATTTTTTGTGAAAATAAATCATAATATCCTGTCTACAATTGTGTTTCATGTTGTGTAAGAGTTTGTTTTAAATATAAATTATCGAAAAAATAATTAAATTTAAATGGTACACACTTTTCCTGGGTGTTTGTGGTAACTTGAGGATTCAATCCATCACTTATCAAAGCCCCACCTTATGCACTAGGGTGATACTTATCAATTTACTTTTGGTAAAAATATGTAAATAATACTTAATTTACATAGTTATATATTATTATTTTTCATATTTTGTCTTTGATGTTTAAAAAAATATATGTATTGTGAAGATAAGGTTATTTTGATTTAATTTTTGTTATCATTTATTTTTTGTATAAATAATAGTTCTAAATTAACTAACAATTCCATATCATTATCACTGCTGACACTCAACATTCATGAAGATAAAATGGTCATAATGAAATAAATCATTAGACACATTATGGATATTAAATTGGGAAATGTAATGTTATATTCCTTATAACTTCTGATGTGTAATCATTCTTACACTGCATGTGTCACATGCATTTCCAACCACCATAATAAACATTTACATGAACAACTCGCTGGCGCAAGATAACACCTTCAATATGGGCCCCTAATTTTCAAATAAATAATAACCTTTGGTTCATTTTTTCACCCATTGGATGATAATGCTTCTACAAAATGCATTTATTTATATAGTCTCACACCCAAATCCTAAAATATACATCAATGATTATTTAACCCTTAAATCCAATGGAATTTACCAAAAAAGATAGTATTTGAGTTACCAAATGGTTAAAACACCAATAAGCTTTACTAAGAACCAGTGTGTCCCTAGTATAATAACTCTATTTTTATGTATCCCTAAATGACTACACACTTAAATTCCACTCCTCAAATAGATTATGTGGAGTCCCCCAACAACTAGTGAGATGTTGTATCTATGTCATGTGCCCAAGAGCATCAATTATCTTTATAATTACTCAAGTGAAGACTTCATAACTTCACCCCAATATCACATGGGTAAATCCTTTATCAATTCTCCTTAGTATCTTAAGGTGGAAACCCTCATCACATATAATTATTATCACTAGGGTGATGAAATTTTCACTTTTTTATAACATCACACGGGAAATTCCTTCATCACCCCTCCTTGGATTCGCCTAGGAAAATTTATTATCCCTTCACCATACTTCCACATGAATGATGAGTTTCCAATCACAATATTAGTATTTGTGAGAGGCATACCATCATATTTTTTACTAAGGATAATAACCATTTCATCTCACATTTGTATGGAGTTCTATGAAAATTTATTTGGTGGTAAAGAATTACACTAATCAAATTTATAATTTTAACCTATATTTTTTATGTGCTCCACCAATTCCATTAATGCTTAAAAATTAGGGTATATAGTCCACTTTTCTCTTCATTCATTCCTACCATCCTTGTATAATAATCATTTCAAGAGGTCATAATGTATTGGATTGGGTCCCAAATGTTTTTGCAATACAACAATTCCTTGATAATGGGGTCATAATATTTTAGAATTATGTGATATATCTCTTGGAACATATGGCAAAACTTGGTAGAACCATATATAATATCAAATGTCCCAGGAGCTCTATTTAATATTTTTTACGAGAGGAAAGAGGTTACTACTACTGAAATTGTCCCTAAATCATCACTTACAGTCCCCTTGCTGTGAGAAAGCTTAATTAATTCTTCCTAAAATGGGTGACCAGTGTACCTTTTACATTCTAATCTATGATGTATTTTGGATGTGTATTCCTTAATGGTGATACTATGATGTATGATCACTATGTGACCTCCTCACCACTATTAAAAAGTGGAATAATAGGTATCCTATCAAGATTCATACCATATTTTCAATTTTTTAAGGATACCTCCATAAAAATCACTAGATTATAAAAAATATGTTAGATAAAATTTAGCGAATCCCTTATCGGTAAATCCCCATGACATTTTTTTGGATTATGTATCCCTCTATCCATTTATATACTCTCCCTTATCCATCAGTTGATGGGGATTTGAGTTCACAAAAGGGCTTCTATTTTAGGTGTATGTCATATCCAAATACAATTGTGATATTTTATTGAATGTTTTCTATATGTTTTTTCTCAAATAAAGAATTCCTAATCATGGATTAGAGAAATTTGATGAGTAATCCTTCTAGATATTTAAAATGCATTTATCCATGCTTCCATATTATGTGTATGCCTCGACCGTATTTTCTCTATCTTAATAGTCCACATTTATTATAAGACACTCCTTCAGTTGTCTATATATGGTGATTCATATCATAGTATCAGTATATTTTAAGATAAGTTCGATACTCTATGGTCATTAAATCTATGACATTGATTTCCATCACTTCCATAATTGTTGGACTCGGATTCTTATAATCATGGGATATATAGCACACCTCTTCTAGGCTTGATCTGCATGCCCAATATTCAAATATACCGATATAAATCCCCAAATCAAAATGTTTTATAACATTGCATTTGTCTCTGTAGAATGAAAATAAACATTATGTCATGATAATCAATATATCTTGATAATATAATATATATCAGGAATCCTTGTTGTATCATGTCAAGCTATACAATGTTTTCCTATCACCCAATCTTATATGAATTCATTGAAACTACATGTGATTTTATTTTTTAATGACTGGTATATAGGATTCCCTCTATGGATTATTCCTAAAATCGTCCAAATTTTGCTTATATCCTCATTAGGATATATCCCTAATAAGATAATTGAATTTCATCTTTCACATAGATATACCCCCATGAGTTTATAAATCCCTTCCATTAGTGTGATATCCCCAATGGATCATCCTTTGATCTGCTTATATTCCAAATAGTATCATTTCCCCACATAGAGGTCCATTATCATATCATTTCTAATTAAATTTTCCTTATTGAGGAGCATTTTCTATAGGATCAAACTTTATAGGGATATATTCAATATAAGATCAATCTGTAATCATTAGAACGCATTAGATCCATAGTCATATATAGAAGATGTTTCATTACTAATCCCCATATCCCATCATTCAACGACATTATTCACAAAGTTATCATTTCAACATAACAATATACTACATGGATTGTTCATTATATCATGATAGAAAATGGTTAAATTATCCATAATAAAATAAATAAGATTCATAATTTTTTATTCATTTTACAATAATAAATATTATTCCCCCTTATGGGAACAATTCCAAAATGACAATCAACAACCACCCTTATGGATTTTGTTAAACTCAAGATCTCTCAATTATTTTGATTAAAACTATAGACATCCTATGAGACGTAAAGATGGTGGCATTGATAGAAATCTTCTAATATAGACAGATGCCCACATCAATGGGATAATAATAATAATTTTTTAATTTCACATCAATGATGGGTAATAAAATATTGATTTTATTATGGTAACCAATCCATGATAAGAATTATAAAAGATTAATGGACTTGACATAATTCTATTTTGGATACCCACAATATGAAATAATTCACTCTAAATGAGTTAGATGATTCCAAAATCCCATACTCATTACCAGTGTGAGTTCAAAATTTTCATTGGTTAGAAACCCCAAGAACCATCTATGTTTTCAACGTAGGTATGTAATAGTTCAGAGTTTCAGGGAGAGTTGGATACTTCTAGTTCCTTTGTTATGTCTTGTCAAAAAAACTTTTGGTATAGGTATATTGACCTGATGCGATGATCCTATGATCATGTCCCCCTATCACAATGTCAAAATTAATAATTGTGAACCTGATGTGAATCATTAAATATCAAAAATAACTATGATTATATGATTTTGATCCATTATGTTATCATATTCATTGCTAAAAATTTTCAAATTTAATAGGTAACAATCCTTAATAATGATATATGATTTTCATACATGTAACCAGTTTGGAATGTATTGTTATATGTGTTTTTTTATTGAAGTTTTCTTTTTATTTTTACCTACTTTCTCTCTATGTTATTCCATATCAACATTCCCTTTAATCCAAATATATCCTTTAATAATTGATGTACACATTTATATCTTCATGAGTTGAGGATTAAATAATATATATGACTATATCAACAACCCATTTCCATCAGTGATATATGATGAATGTGATGATATAGGAGTACCACTTGAATGTTACCATTTGAACATCTGAGTATGCATAAGAATCGTTTCTTTAGATTAATACTTGATGAAATTCTACACAATGATGGGTCATGAACAGAAATTTGGAACCTGTTTCAACCTCAAACAACATTGGGAGTCTTTATAGAGAATATTTACACAAACCACCATCATCAAAGTGTGTTTTATTATATTTTTTACTCTAAATTCTCTCAAGGTCACGAGAAACTAATGTGGTACCTTATCAATTGTCTCAATAATCATTGAATGAAATAGGTCCCTTAGATTACAAATCTATATTCCATCTAGAAAATCCCCAATACAATATTTTTAACACAATTATATAAGATATATTTCCATTTCTAGTTATCTTCCAATTATATAAAGTAGGAAGATATTCCTTCTTAAAACAATGAATCCCCAAAATATATATTTTGGGAAACAAGTGGAATGGGATACACCCCTTCCAACATCATTAAATATTATTGATATACTATAAAATTATCATGGGAATCATTTGGGAAAATCCCAAAAATATAATCCATGGGACAGGAACACATTGTCACCCCTACAAATAAAACCTATTATGTTATAGTAGAATTAACTAGATGAATGTGGTTTTCTAAAATCTTTACTCCCCCTAGGGAATAGAAACATATCCTCATTACCCCCATAAAATCCTATAAACTCATATTTAAAAATATATATTTCCATGCCTTTAATACATTCCATGTTATATAGGGTTGTCTGCGTAAACTAGATGCAAAAAAGAAACAAATGTTTCATAGAATACCAAAAAACCACAATGGGAAGAGAAAATATCCTTGCACCCACTACCAAATTATACCTTCAACACATACCATTGACTAATGAAGAATAAGAACACGTTTTTTATAATATTAAGTATAATATTTAGTATATCCTTCTAAACAATTAACACCATAATTTATAAAAAATTATTATTCCAATAGGAGGTCAATGCCCCATCTTATAATAAATTTGGGGGTAGACATATAATAATTTAAAATTTACATGTATTTTATAGAATTTTTTGACATTATTCCAGAATTATATAAATATTACTAATACACATCATTGAAATAATAATCATCACCATTTCATGATAGAATATAAATCATAGGTATTTACTCATGATTTCATTGAAGAATCTAATTGCATTGGTGTAATAACAAAAATAGGGTTATACATGGTGAACCTCACATATGAATGTCATTGATCCCAATAAAAGAGTTTAGATAAAGAATTAATATTACCAATGAAATACACTCATCATGGGTGGACTATAACGTTAGTGTGATTCTATAAACATTCATAACTTTTTACTAACATTCTTGTAACGCATAAAAATAATTCAATATTGTTTCATGAACCAGCTAATTAATTTTAAATTCATAGTAGATGAAAAGGTTGAATATTTACACCATGAAATATTTCATCCAATAGTTTTTGATGTCCCCCATGGAGCACATTCCATAATGTTCCGCCATCTGATGGTTTCAAGGTTAATAAGATGTGCTTTTATCAAGAATATCACTATGAAAATACCCACTAAATGAGAAGATAAAATGACATGATGGTCCTACCATTTCTAATATACACATCATTATCCTCCCTTTTGTATATGGTGTAAGAATTCTCTCTATAGTCGAATATTATATCATAATGGTAGTCTTCCTCACAATGGAAGTCACTTTGGGGGACCTCACCAAAACAACATATTACTTCAATTGGAAGGTCCTCCATTACCTAAGAATATTTGAGAAAGGAATCATATCATGAACTATATATGTAATAATAAATAACAATTATCACGTTGATGATATTTGGTGGCAACAATCACTCTTTGAACCACCATCAATTTTTTGAAACAGAATTTGTAAATGATATCATATCAGCCCCAGTTTGTAAAGTACGAAAACATATTATTGACAACTATGTATATAAAAAGAAGAGAAATATATCATATAAGATGAAGAGAACATCATGGTTAAGTGTGAAAAACTATCCAATAACAACACAAAAGCCCGGATTTGGCCAATAAAAGATTTTCATTAAATAATTTCAAAAATAATGATTGAGGAATATAAAAACCATTATTAAAAAGACAATTTATATGATTATTTGTTACTTCAATGAAATTATTCTTCTATACATGGAATAAATGAACCAGAGTAATGGAATAAAATGATTTCATAGAAGTATTGATTTGGTTCCCTTTTACATGTAATGATTCTTAATGGTAGAAAATTAGTCTGAGAAACTACAACAAGATTCCCTTTAAAATTTGAGGAATTTTTACTGGATGAATGTTTAGTACATATAACATAATATTAGAGGACTTTGTGAACATAGAATATTTAATACCACCCCTATATCTAACAGAGTGATCTGTATAATTTTATTTTTCATATAATGTCATTTTCGTGGCCAAATCATGATCATGATGGTTGGAATTATTTTACGGGTTCTATTATTCCCACATCTCAACAAATTTTTTACCCAAAAAGAGTGATCTATTAATAGAATATACAATTATTATTAATAAAAATATTAAAATAAATTTCATCAATTAATGTATATATTCGATCTATAGTGATGCATATGATAATTTTTATATAATTCACTATTTATAAATTAGAAAAGGTTCATTCTTAGAAAACATTCCTCCGGGTGAAAGGGAGAAGTGGTAGGTGTAGATGAAAATAATCATTGAGAAAACCTATCATGTAACGAATGGTGTATTATTACATCTAATGGAACCACCATGGTCATCAAATATTTTGTAGTTCCTAAATATTGCAGTGATGGAATTAGATCATCCTTGTCTCTTGTGGTAAGGGGAATCTTTTAATACCACCTCTATATAACCCATGTTAGAAATTATACCTTGAAATAAGAGAAAAATGAGAAGAACATAATTTATAATATTGATTATTTTGGGACATGTACTTCTCATCGAGGATATGAATAACTTTATTTTCTTGGTACACTCTCTTGGATACACTCTGAAATGTTGTCTCATGTGAGTTATGGATGTATAAGGAAAATCCATTATGAGGACTCAAACTAAAGAATCTCATTAAGATGATTTCCGATATTGATAATTTTGTAATACCACTCGATATATACCCTATGGGTGATGAAAATACATATACATATGATGATGAAATAAAAATTGTAGAGCATTATTCCATGATAGACATCAAGAAGGCTATCGATGAATAATATGTGGGTCATATATTTCATGTAGGGAAATAGAAGGAAGATATTTATATTTTGAATATAGTCCACTCTATAATATTGAAAAAACATTTTTATTACAAAAAAATAATTTAAAAAAATTATATCCCTCATATTTCCACACATCCCACCTATTGTAGGTTCCAGGCAATGAAAAGTGAAAATGATATTTCTATGTCTCTCCAATTACTAGAATATGTTCTAACACTTTGTTTGATGTAAGGTTCACTTGATATGAAGAATAAAATGTTGGAGTTATGACTCTCAAATGTGTTAATCATGGAAAATATTCTCACTTTTCATATTATCTAGGATTATTATAACATTCCCTTTCAAAAAATCACCCATGAATATAAGAGCATACCATAATTTCTAATCAATAGAAAATTCATCATCCAAATATGTGAAATGGAAAAATAATTTATCAAGATCCAATGGTAGATGAATATCATAAATTCGCATTATTAGGTTGTCATGCAGAACCATTTCATAAGATCTACTGTCGGATAACCTACATTGGTTATCATTATCTAACACAAGCATGAACATAATTCTCATATCTTATTGTCATTTCTCATACTTAGATACCAGTAAAAATAGATATTACATTATTTATTATTGAAACTATATAGTCATTTGAATTTCAAATTGGATCCATGGATGGGAGATTTTACTCATTACAACTCATAGAAACCCATTCCTTGAATTGGTGGATGTGAATCTACTACAACCCATCCAAGGAAGTCCATCATTCAGAATTTGGATTCCACTGAGGTTATTGGTATGCATTTAATGAAATTTCTATCTCTATATGGAAAATTATGGGAAAAATGAAAAATATAGGTGTATTTTTGCTTATGTTCATCGTTCCAACACTGGATGGATCCCCTTTTTCATTTAGAGTAATATAAAATCCATGTCAATCAAATGATTATAAAATATGAATCCATACATTAATTACCAATTATACTCTATGATGGTGATTAATATGTCCATCAACCTCCAAAATAATAAAAATTGATAAAATGGGATTTTATCATACATTATTTAAAGGTGTAAAGTTCTAAAATATTAATTGAGCATAATTCATCCACATAAAGAGTTGTTAACTATAATCATTGCAAAAAAATATTGTTAATTACAAATTATTCTCATATTTCAATTGTGTATGGTATGGTATTTTGAGATTAACATAATGACTAGTGCTTTTAGGATTCTATTCATTTGATTAGGCTTATGACTCATTGAACACTATCAGTTCTAGGAACGTGGATTGACAAAGTTGAATTAAAAATTGTTACACATAGTTAATAATTAATACTTGGTATTACACAAAATGGATTGAAATATATAATGGATTCCCTTTTTCCATCATCAAGATGGGAACATGTTTTTATTATTTCACCTTAATAAAAATTATAGAATAAAATTTAATCCTATTAAAATGAAAAAGATTCTAGATATTTTATCATAGCTATGGAAAACAGTTTTGTAAAGGTACCAAAAAATTTGTATCTTCATTAGGTGGTCCTCAATAAATATCTGAATTACCTTCCATGAAATTGTATGATTGGTAAATCTATCTAAGTAGATATTATTTTAATGTAAATATTTTATTAAATTGTATGATGTTGAGTGTTTATGTTAAGAAAACCATCATAAAACATCTAATATATTTTTAATGTCATACCAAAGAAGAATGGGAGTGTTATGTTGTCTATATAAGTGTAAAAAAAATATTATAATTGGATAGATTGAAATAAATTCCACCAAGAATGCAATATCCTTAAGGAATACTTAA
Organism: Viscum album; assembly: GCA_963277665.1. Classification (NCBI taxonomy): domain Eukaryota; kingdom Viridiplantae; phylum Streptophyta; class Magnoliopsida; order Santalales; family Viscaceae; genus Viscum; species Viscum album. Next base: position 32,960,518 of record OY728143.1, read on the forward strand.
ACCAGATTTTTTATCCCTAGTTTGGTCCGCAATTGTACAACCAACATCTTCACCATCAAAATATTCCAATTTAATTTCATTATAAGGCTAATATGACATTAATAGAATGAACATGGAACATGAATATGAACCTATATCAATTAATTTTATTACTTGAAATGTCATATATTCCATTACATATACCATGTGTTGATGGAAACCAACCAAATATATTTTTCATTAAGAATCAACCCACTAAATAAAACCCACTTAATGCAAAGTGTCTATTTAATTCTTATTCAAATTGCTTCACACAATGGAAAAATCATTGATGATGAATATTAAAGTGTTTCTATTTCAATCTTATTATATAAAAATATAGGGTATGGTTCATCAAGTCTAATGAGTTTGGGATACATGGGTTCAAAATGGATATTCAAAATCATCTCATATCCCAAATGAAATCATATATGTTTATAATAAATAGTGTTAAAAACAATAGTCAGATTAGAAAGAGAATATTTTATACTAATTATTCATCTAAAATTGATATAGTTTGAGAATATTTGAAGAGTAATTGAAAAAATGTTGCCCATGTCATTAAAGGAACCTAATAATTACAAATCGATTCAACTCAAAATGTTTTAAATAACACCAAATTTCAATTTGGTAATGTAGTTTACAACATTGGAATCTTGTTATCACAAGGCTCGACTCAGTTACTTGTATCAAAATGGGAAGTGTAAAATCCTGTATCAGAAAAAATTATATTTTTAAACTATTTACTATTATTCTAGAAGAACATTCATTCTTGGATTACACTTATTTCTCAAAAAATATACGATAATCAATCATGTGGTCCCCTTCAAGACCCTAAGAGTATGTAGACATTATTATTATTACTAAAATGTATCATATAGAGATTATTCTGATGATTGAAAAGAAATATCATTTATAAAATATGATAAGGATACCATTATATAAGGGGACAGTTGTCCCATTTATATATCATCAAAATTAAATGATGTTGAAATTCATTTTTTTTTCATAAATGGATCTGGGTTCTTTTCCATGTCAGTTAATAGACTATAGTGGGTGAACCATTAGAGATTTGATTTACCAACCACTACAAAGATTATTCATGTGTAGGAAAATAATGAATAGAAGGTGCTTGATTAAATCCAAATTGGATTTGTATTTGGGGATCATGTATTCTTCTCTAGATTCATGGTTTTTGGAAAAGAATAAATATTTAGTGTAATGATGTGAAATATTTAGTTTCTAAAGTAAGCGACAATTCCATCACTATATTTTCAGTTCCTTGATTACAATATTTAAATGTCAATATTTTTATTTTACAGTGATTAGTCTCATTTTATATCATTCATGTATTACTAAATTTATTTAGGGTTATTTTATTAATAAGTACAACATTACATGGATGATAATTGAGTTAGAATCACTTCTCTATATGGTTGGTAAATGTCTCATTTTAACCTGTTTCTTAATATAAGTTAAGATAACGTATTATGCACTAATATAACAGTTGATATCACCATAGTTTTCATATACATCATATAGTGTGATTCTAGTCTGGTAGGATGGTGCATTTAACCACCTCTATGTCAAGTTATTTCCATGAATCTTACCTTATAGAGAATCTTCCACTAATAGTGGAAGATACAAGTATGCTTCTTATGAAAATAAATCCCACTCATAATCATTGCTACACGTTGGATGGTTTGATGAAATATTTAAACCCCACATAAATTTATTTATGAATATATCACACTTAAACATAGATATAGGATGTATTCACCTGTTATATGTATATTCGATAATGTATTTGTGTTCTCAATCAATCCCTTTGATTAAATAGATGTAGGTTAAGCCTCTACCCCATGAAATAAGGCTGAAAACCTATATAAAATTTCTCTTATACTATCCCCTTGAGTTTAATAATTCCACCAAATCACAATCTGGGTAAAAAAATGGCCACACTTCATTAGTGGGAAATATAAATTCCCCTATGATGCCTCAAAAATCAACAAGATTTAACATTTAATTTTCCCTTTATATTTAAAATATATAGAGATAGTACAAAAATTCCCATTAAAATGATACCCCAATATCTATATACATAGTATATAAAAAGGATTCATTTTATGTGTTAAAATTTGAAAATTCTCTAAGTTCATATCTTAAATTTAGGGATGTTAGCAGCTACCCTTCTATTCATAACTGCATATAAGAAAGATAACGTATATATACTTCAATTGATGGTTTTTTCCACACCTTGGTGGTTCAGTATCAACTAATTTCTCTAATTCATTTACAAGAACTATAAATTATCAAATACTGACATTTATCATTAAAAATATTACTTCAATTACAATTTTAATAATATTATGACATATAATGTGGAAGGAGATCATGTCTAGATTACCATTAACCCTAATGGTGATAAATTAGTACTCTTAGGAACCTATGTTTCCAACCTATCATTTCAAGTGAAAAAGATCTAGCACACTCTCTATTAGTCAATAAATTATTACTTTATCATCCACTCCCCGCATAATAGATGTGGATGAAGTCCATGAATAAGAAACAATGGATCCCCTCCATCATTTTTGAATTCTTGTTTACCCCTATTTAATAACTCAATTAAGTGTTTATGGATATCAAGGGAGACATGAAAACTATATTAATTAGTGTCATAATGTTTCCCAAATAACATGATCTATATATAACATTTATAAAGAATAATTATTATGAATGCACTTGGAATTTTGAATAAATATTTGAACATGTTCCTAATCTGGGAACACATCATATAAGCTTCATGTAGGATAACCATTATTATAATTATCTATAATGGAGAACGATTTAGTCTCATGATACCAATTTTTATGATGATTTCAAAAGTCTTATCATATCTAAATTCAATCGGGGGAACATCATCCAATATAGCCTTCCATTATTGTTTTCATCATGATGAATGATAGAAAATGAGGGCCATCATTGATTTTATAGATGTCAACTGAAAATTCATAGAGTGTGTTTTACCAATTCTAAAAAGAGATATTTTAATCAATTAGACTACCAAAATTAATTCCCCCTCTATTATAGATGAATATTTAGCATATAAACAGAAAATAGATCATTAAGATAAAGAGGATACAAATTTATTGGTTCCCTATTGGGGTACTATTATGGAGTGATGTCATATGACTTGTAGAAATATTACATCACATATTAACATGATAATAATCATATTTTCAAACATTTCATTGGGAGGAATATATAATATTATATTAATGACTTTGATGTTAATTAAAAAAATTGTTTTGATCATATTTGTTATATTAACATAGAAATGTATATGTCACAACAACATAACCTCAAAATGAACTCATCAAAAAGTTCCTCTATGTTACCCTATAAAATATGGATGGATACATCATATGTTATCAAGAAATCATTGTATACACGAGAAGACCAATAAAATCCCCATTACTCAACCCCATCAGAGTCTTAATTAATTGATAAGTAATTATGCACTTATTCCTTAACTCAGTTGATTCATAGTATATCTTGTTGCAATGTATCTCCCCTTTACAATGCTTACAATGAAGAAAATATCATTCAAATGTGATAATTATTTTTAGATGGAATTTGGAAATATATAAAAATGCATATATATCATTAAATTGTTGAAGCAACATGCAGAGGAGATTCTACTAATCTTATATATAGAAGACATCAACCAATCACTCTATGCTATTACCTCAAACAATATTGACAAGAGGAAAAATGCAAATGAAATATATTAGTATATAATTTATCGATATTGAGACATTATATTTTGATATCAAAGGGAATTTTATTTTATTGTTTAATAAAAATATTTGAGAAGTAATTGATATGAAAAAAGGTCAATCTAGCTTCTCTCAAGGACCTATTCTTGTACATTCTTAATCACCTAATGGTAAAGTTAATGATTTTATAGTGTTTTGTAATTGTGCATGGGTTTAATATACATTTCATACAATAAATTTTACTCAACAGGGATGTATTTTCATATTTACATATTTTTAATTATATCACATGAAACACACAAGTGAATTTTGAATTTCATGATGATTTAGCACTCTTCCTTAATATTTAACCTTAACCATGGGAATTTTACATTTATTGTTTTAGGGACCTGGCCCCAGATATCTTAGAGCAAGTTTCTATTATCAATTATATTGGAATGATTAAAAGGAATCAATTCCTGAAGGATTGAGTGTTATAATAGTTTAGAAACCTGATACAAAAATGATTATTTTATTAAAAAATAAAACAATAATTAGAAGGTGATATTTTTCCTATTTGTAAATAACATCTATGATAAATCTAATCCATGTGGTATATCCATTCATTTATTTCATCATACCATTCTTGGATTCATGTCTAAATAAAAATAAAAAGGCTAAGCTCTAATGATTGGTAATGGTGTTGTATTGCAGAACAAATAATGAATTAGTGAGACAAATAATTATGTCTTGTAAAATAGTAGAAAAAACAATCCATATAGTCAGCGAAGTGAGAAGGAAGTTCACAAACAATATTTAATGTTAATAAATAGAAAGCCATTAAATTGAAATAAGTAGATTTGAAATAAATCAATGTTAAAATGTATTAAACTGAAACAGATTCATTCAAAATAACTAAAAATGAAATGTATCCATAGATGTGTCGATAAAAAATCTCACGAGGGAATAATAATTGAAACTAATATGTAAGAAAGGATTAATTTTTGGATTTTTTGTTTCCTAGGTACAAGGAACCATTACAATCACGAGACAGTTTACCTTTGGAAATTTGTCCAACTAATTCATCTGTTGAGACTACTGATGTATCAAGGGGCTATCAGTAACTGGTCCATATCCCTTTTATATTATGTTCATTTCAGTCCTCATTTAAATAACAAAATATAACCTACCAAATATCTATATTGAATAATGTATATGAATTTATCAATATTTCCACAAATACTCAGATAACATTTAATTTGAACACCATATATCAATTATTGTAAGTTTTTGAAATTAGCATATCAATAATATATTATATGGATTATTAGGTGATATTCAATGTTCAATGATCATAAGAAATTGAATATTTCATGGGGGAAAAGAATTATGGAACTTAATATTATTATTATCCTTTTCCAAATCAATTAAAATCACTAAAAGGAAGATTAATAATGGTATCAATACAACATACCCAATTTGAAATAAAAAAAGTATGTTGTCATTAATGAATGGAAATATTATAAAAATATGTTAAAAACATTCTGTCTGGAAGATATTCTTTTTATTAAAACTTTTATACTTGAAAACCATTTTTGAGGACCTTTTATTTTAATATTATAATATTAATCATGAAATGATAACTAAAATTAATTAATGGAAGGTAAATACATATAGGAGCTATGAGGAATGAATAAAATTCTTTTTCTTATTTTTAAAGTTTACAATGATTCCATGTTAAGAAAAGTAAAAGAAAATTCCATTAAAAATATTACTAAGAGAAAAAAGGGTAAATATTTCATTACAAAATATTTTTATTGAAATTATTGAATTTTTTTAATAAAACAATGCATTTAGAGTGAAATACGTTTTTATACTAAAGAGAGATATAAAACTGGGTTTTATAAAAATAATTTTATAAAACATTTGAAATACAAAAAATTCGAATAATGGTACTTATAATTTAAAATTGTCCTGAATAACTAGATGAATGAAAATTAATTTTGGTGGGTGGAAGTTTTCATATAAATAACTAGGAAGTAATTACCATTGATTTATCATTAATGTTATTGTTTATGAAAATAATCTTTAAGAATTCCAAAGTCTACAATACCACTTTAAAACTCTTTAAATCATATGCATCATGAAGGAATAACAATAAATGAAAGTTATAATTTAATGAGAATATGTTAATTAATGATATATCTTGTAAAATGGAAGTACCTTCACTTTATAAAAGAGACAAGGTTAGTAAAAAAATAAGTCTCAATTGAATGTAAATTCCGACGAATTCCATTATTATAGCAGTAACATATGCATTCCAAAATAAAAAAGTACTAACAGTCAAATAAAGAATTTAAATACATTGAAGATAATATAATTCATGAAATTACATGTCAGTGTGGTATTACATACAATATATATATATGAAATTAGGTACCCACCAATAATGTATTCCTCATTAAAAAAAATTGAGTCAACAATCCCTTACATAGAGTTTCATTTTTTATGAACATCCTCTAAAATCCAATATAATGATATTATTCTAATTATCTAACTGATTTATATAATTTTTCATGATAACCATTTCATTTATTTCAGTTATTAACATGTTATATACAACTATTTGGTCAATTTCATTTATGTTTAGTTTTTCACGAAATTCATTTTATGTAACAATAACTACATTTTTAGGTCCACTATAGTCAATGTGGTCATTATTGAAAATCTGTTGAATATTATACAAGACATAATAATCATATTAATACATTAATTATATTATTAAAAACAACCATTAACTATTTTAATGATAAATGAACAAACATTACAATCATGGAGATGGTAGGTTGTATGTACGCATGAGTAAGGTTCTCAATTTTCATTGATCGTTATGAAAAAAAGAATGTTACACTATATCATTAAATAATGATATTTTTTTAATAAAAAAAATATTATCTATTCATATATACTCATTTATATAATTCTTGTGATGGAAAATTAATGTAATCATGTTGAAGTGGATGTATTCCACACGTCCATGAACGACAATATCAATTATTTAATTGTATGAAAATGTAATAAAAAATTATATATATATATATATATATATATATATCCAGAACATCAATTATGTTAAGAATATCATATATATTTTCTTAATCTATCTAATGTTTAATAAAAATTGTAATTTATATATTCTATGTATTCTATGAATTAATCACATCGCTTTGAGGGGAGATAGTCCACTCTTCCTTAAACAATGTTATCATATTAACAAAAAAAATGGAATGTATTAAAGGTATATATTATTAATGTATTAAATAAGTATAAATATATACTAAATATCATATATAGCCTATATAAATATATTGTCTGTAATAGTCGATACCATGATGTGTGGTAATTGAAAAATGAACAATAAACGTTTTGGGAGGAAGTAGTTCACGAAAAACAGAAATAGTACATTCCTTAACCATAATATAAAGGTGTGTTAATGTGTAGCTCGAAAAAAATACATAAAAATTCTATTAAATTTATTATAATGGTTCTATTAAATAATAATAAAATAAAACTATTTTATATGGTGGATAATTCAAATGAAACTAGAGATATTGAGAGAAATAATGGTTTAGCTTAGTGGTAAGAACCCCATAATCCTACATGAAAAATGTGGGTTCGAAACCCATTGGGAACAGTGTACTTTAGCAAACACTAGCAGCGGCGGACTGTAGCAACGGTGGGCACTGCAGTGGCTGCATGTCACTATAGCGGCAGCATGGCACTATAACAGCGATAAGACACTATGGAAGCGGTGGGTACTATGTGGTACTTCAGCAGGAGGGGTACTCTAGCAATACCATTCAAACAATTGGCCTTGGGCCAAATATTTGGGCCTATGGGCCATGTAATGGGATACATTCCCACAAGGCCTTTGGGACATGTAATGGGTCTCCCACTACCTAATTAAAAATAGGTCTTTGTTTCTCTTTTATAATAAATGTGGCTTCAGCCCCATCCTTAAAAAATTATAGAACATGTTACCTCTTAATCAGATAACATCATTTGGTTAGTATCAAAAGGATTATTTTGGTGGATTTCTACCCAAAAGTAGGCATCAAGCTAAAGGGTAGGTATGTTGGGAAGCTATATGGTCAGATTTTGGATGATTATATGTTGTTTTATAGGATTGAGTAATGGGAATTAGTGGTGTCAAATATTGAGGTAGTAAGTGACTCACTTTTTATTTTTCAAAGGAATCTAATTATACCAACATTTTTACCTAAAATATTTCTTAAAATAAACCATACAACATAATAAAAAGTTAATGTGTGAATTATTTCCATTAATGGGTTTTTTATAAGTGGAATGGGAATTTGGTTACCTATTTTAATGGGATAGTCCATTATAAAGCTTAATTTTACCTTAATAATAGTAATTAATTTTAACAACATTACTAACATTTTGGTCAAAAAATTAGATATTATTTTAAATTATAATTTAATCTAATTCCAAATATGGAATCAATTTTAATCAATTCAAATCATATATATGACAGAAATTGATTTATATTTCATCCCATAAGAAGGATGACAATACGAGTTTTTAAATTTCTAACTTCGGGATGATTGTTATGTTTTTATAAAAAATTTCAATGTGAAATTGACTTAATTGAGATACATTATATTAAAAGATAAAAATATTCTCTAAATAATAATAATACTAAATTAAAAATATAATTTATCCTTATACATTATTATGATTAAAAAATTTTGAACGAAAATATAGTATATTTAACATTTCTTTAAAAATTGAAATTTTTCAAAAATATATGAAAAAATAACCATAAATTAATTCCTATGTTTTAAATTAAATTATTAGTTTTATTTTGAAATATCAAATCAATTAATGTATCAATATTCATTATTAAAATGGGTTCATCATTAATGTTTTGAAAAAGTGCCTTTATAAAAACATAGATTTTTATATACGAAATATTGTTTGTTTTTATCTTATTCATGTCAATAATAATGAATGAATAGGAAATGTATTGGATTGAATATATTAAGTATATATTTCAATTAATATATTAACTAATTATAATTAATTTTTTTTTTATTAATATAAAAATCCTTTTGAAGCATTAAAAATATATTTTGTTTTATATTCAAGTGGTTTATTTTCATTTCTTCTTAATGGGTAACCATGATTTCATTTTATTTTTTCATAAATATTATATTATAAGAAGTTTGTTTGTACTATTAATAGTTAGTAGTTTATACCTTGTTATAATAAATAATAATATTTTAATAATACATTGTTATTTGGTCAAACTCGATCATTCATGTAACACAAGCTATTACAGAGGGTCACTATTACGTGTAACACAAGATATTATGTATGTTTTATCTTCTGTGTAACACAAGATAACTCAATGTTTCATGAATTAAATTTTATGGATTTTATTTTATTTAATTATGATAGAAAATATATTTTAATATTTTGGGTTAATATATTATTTTTTAAGATGGTGTTTCATGTCAAAGATATTATTTAATACAATATTGTACTTTATGATTTGATGGAGTTACAACTGCTCCTCATGTCATCCCAATAGGAAAATGAATAAAAAACTAAATAATGAAGGGTTCCATCTAATAATCATCAACATTTATATATATATTGTATTTTTTTAAAATTCATCCTATCATTAGATGGTCACTAAAAAAATATTTGGGCATTACGACATCATTGTTCAGTTGGAATTAACGATGAAAACTAAAATTATATAACTAAATATCAAGGTTAATTCAAATTTGATTGTCAAGATGAATAATAGTTAATATAATAATAATAAAGAGGAGTTTATTTCCCTATTTGATTTTGTGTGAGGGTTTATGGGTGAATTTTCTTCTGATCTAGCTTTGTCAAATCTTCTACATCAGGAAAACAACTAGTAATATGTGTTGGAAAATGAATCCACAAGTATGAAGTCGAAGATGATAAAATAATCTTTTTACATGGCATAATTTAGTATCATAGTTAACTAGAAATTATTGTAAAGAGATCATTCAGATACACAGTACCTTTGAATAATGTTATTTCGTAACCTCACCATCTCATACCTCTAATGGATGGATGCCACCATTAAATTAATCCTCTAATGAAGTATTATTCCACGGAAATTTGAAATTAAGGAAAATAAAAATATTTCGAATATAGAATTTTAATTTTTCTTAAATAAAACTCCCAAAAAAATCTATTATAACTATGGATTCTATGGTTACCTCTTAATATTTTCTGAAGGGAGAAAGATTCTCATAATAATACAAGAAGTAAATGTTGTACTTGTGGTTATAAAAAGTCAGGGACTATGATCGTTCATCAAATCAAGAGGTTAGAATATTTGTGGGAATATATGAGAAGATGTTTCATAGTATTCTTTAATAAATGTCATTCATATAATATATATTCCAACATTATACAGCAACCCTTAAAATTGTTATATACAAAATAAAATTGATATTTCCATAATGGGGGAATAAATGTTATTGGTCCCTATTCCCCAACTACAGTCAACTTATGCAAGTATATCATACCAAATATTGATCTCACCCATATGTGGGATGATTGTTTTCAATAAGTATTTTTTTAAGTAACGATATAATTATTTTTAGAAAGAAAATTGTCATTAAAATATTTTGTGTCCCTTATATGATATTATTGAACAATAACACCAATTTATTGTCCTTCGAGTATAATATAATATATCGCTATTAAGTAATTTAGTATAAAAACTCATACCACAAGCATGTTATATTAAATTGATATATTGAGGCTATAAAATATAATCTACCCAATATACTCATGGATATGGAAGGAAAAAATATATAGTCCTTTCATGATTATATTTTTCATGTATTTTCATTCTGTCACACCATGATCAATACCTCCTTGAATGTGACATCATATTCATTTGTATAAGGGACAAATGATATAATTACTTTGTAGGATTAGATTCCCTTAGTTTTTTTTCCATATACAACTATCCAATAGATGTTATATAGTAAACGAACTGGCATGATTATTTGGAAAGACTATATTATATCAGATTTCAGAAATTTAATAATAAGGAAATTGATTAGAAGTGAGTTGAACAATATTTAAATTAAATTATTTACATTAATTAATTAATATATGGATAATTGGTTTTATGAAACAAAACAATGAATATACAATTAAATATGGCTTTGAAGCTCGAACCAAAAAAGTAGTTACCCTATATCATGCCAAAGGTCTACTTTAATCAGGATTATGACTTGTCAACTGTGATATAATAAAAATTACATGTACTACCACTACTAGAAATAATGGTTATACCAATGGTTCTAAACCATTTGTGTAGGCTGGAAACCCATTGGTATAGCCTATATGTATGGTTTTCTAAACCGTAGGGCAGTAATCCATTAGGAAAGCCCTATACCAACGGTTTGTTCTAAACCGTTCATATAGGCCACTATATGTATTGATTTTCCAAAAATTGTAGGCAAGCCATTGGTATATGTTTTTATAGAATTTTTACCAGTGGTTTCATATATTAGAGACTATACACTATACCAACAGATTTAAACTGTTGGGATAGTTTTTAAATTTTTCTCAAAGTATACAAATAGTTTAAAAACGTTGGCATTATGTATTTCTAGAACTATTTCATAGAATACCCACCAGTAGCCCCTCCAGTATACACCTAAATAAAAATTAGTTCAAAAAACACATAAAAAAAATGATAAAACAGCATAAAAAACCTAAAATAGCCTAAAAATTCACATCAAATCATCAAAATCTTCCAACCATTTCATGTACTAAAATTCACTATTTCAATATTCATATGACAATAATAATCTAGTATAGTTGAATAATAGTTTCAAGAATTCAAACATTATTTACACACATTTCAATCTTCATATGATAACTACTCTTCCAGTAGTAATTCACCTCACCCCGACACAACCCCCCCAACCAACACAACCCCCCACCTCCCCATCAAATTCTAATAGTAAGAATAGTATAAGAAATAAATATTAGTGTTTAATAGGAGTTTGAAATTGGCTCAAATCCCATTTTTTTATCCTAGATTTGGGTATGTAGTAATTTGTGATGCATTTTTCATTGAACTTGTATTTTTTATAATATATTGTGAAAAGGTATTTTCATATGAGTCTCCTCAGTAATGACCCCATGAGTGAGACTAAGCAACTCATTAAAAAGAGTTTGTGACTATCAAAGATGAGTAAAAATTTTAGAGACACCACCTCTTTGATTAGATACATGTTATATATGCAAACTGAATGGCATAGTAATATAATTGATTCTAATGTGAAATAAATTGTTTTCATATGTGTTGGATAAAATACATGTAGTCATTCAAATTTGAAATGAAATACGATCTTTGGAATGGAAATGTATGTTTTGATGTACTAAAATAAAAAGATGAAGGAGGTTGGGATGTTAATGTCAGGTATTGGGTGAATAGTAATGTCTTTGTCAGTAGACTCTATAGTGGTAATAACATAATATACTTGGGTATTGGTTTTTATATGCATAGTGATCATGTCCAAATTGGTTTAATAAGTTGATATTGAACATGTGTCTGATACAGAGTGTGTCATGATGCATTTGAGGTTGACAAAAAACATTCCCCTTCAAGGATGGTTTATAGTCATACATAGTGTACTACTGGTTAATTTAATGGTCACACTTATTTATTCCGTGATAAAAATATTTGATGAGACCCCCTCAGGATTAATAGTGTGAATAAAAATGATGACACAAAATATCCTCAAAAAAATTGGATCCAACTGAATCATGCCCAAAATACCCTCATTAACCCAACCAGCCTACTATAGGACTTTCACATGTAGAAGCATATTCCCTCAACACACTTTCTCGATGTAGTGAAATTAAACCCCTCAAATTTTTAAATTGTTAGGTATTTTAGGATCATACTAATATCTTTTGACAATGAAAGAACACCAAAATATTATATATCCCAAAACAAAAGAAACATTTATAGAAAATGAAAAATGTCTGAAAATGGATTTTACCTAGGAGTGGTTTTCTTCTTCCCAAATCTAATGAAAAAATTTGATGATGCATCCTATGAAAATAAATTTGAAAATGGGGTATAGATACTGACCCATGGTTTCATGGTGGTTAAAAAAGTTGTAATGTATGGAACTATTTGCATGATTTAAAATTCAGGCAGAACTGAAATGATCAGAAGGTGAACATCTGATGATCTAGAAGAAAAGAACTGTATGTTTATTAACATTAGTGAGGATAATATTACTGTTCTTAAGGATGTGAACAATAAATGGTACAAGTATGGTTTGATCTATTTATCAGAGTACGATTCCACCACATCGTGACTCATATTGAGTTGGGGATGACTCGTACATGTTAAAAATGACCAATGTATCATTTTCCTAAAGAATCAACTCTATCCAAATACGTTTTGTCAGTTTTTCGTATGTTAGTTATTTTTTTCACTTAAAATGATGTTCATTTTAAAAAAGGTGAGACACTTTGATTGATAGTGGCCACACCGTGCATCTGATGGAGGCAGGATTGACTCGTACCCGTCACAAATGACACGTGTATCATTTTCCTAAATTAATAATACAATTTGAAAGTATTTTGTCAGTTTTCTTGTATGAAAGTTGTTGTTTTCAATTAAAATGATATCCATTTCATATAAAATAGAGACACTTTGAGTGATACTCGCGACACAGTGCCCTAGATTGTGGTGGGGTAGACTCGTACATGTCACAGATGACTCATGAATCGTTTTCATAAAGTATCAATAGAATCTGAATGCGTTTGGTCAGTTTTCCTTATGCTAGTTTTTGTGTTCAATTAAAATGTTTTCCATTTCAAATAAAGGTGATTAACTTTTAGTGGTGTCGATCACACCATGCCTCGGATTGAGGCGGGGTTGACTCGTACACGTCACATACGACCCATTGATCATTTTTCTAATGTATTAACATAATCCTAATACGTTTTTTTGGTTTTCCATATGCAATTTGTTTTTACATAAAATGATGTTCAATTTAAACAATAAATAGACTATTTGAGTGATACCAACCCCAACATGCCACTGATCAAGTTCTAGTTGACTCATAAACATCACAAATGACCCATGAATTTTTTTCCTAAAGTTTCAACCGATCCTGGATGCATTTGGTTGGTTTTCTGTATGTCTGTTGTTGTTTTCACATAAAATGATGTCCATTTAAAAAAAAAGAGAGACACTTTGAGTGGTTTTAGCCACACCGTGCCTCGAATGGAGGTGGGGTTGACTCATACATGTCACATATGACTCATTTATCACTGTCCTAAATTTTCAACATAATCCAAATGCATTTGGTCAGTTATTCATATGTCAATTGTTGTTTTCACTTAAAATGATGTTCATTTTAAACAAAAGAGAGACACTTTCAGTGGTGTCGGCCACACCACATTTTGGATTGAAGTGGGGATGACTTTTACATGTCAAATATGACGCTTGTATCATTTTCCTAACGTTTCAATAGAATCAGAATGTGTTTGGTTGGTTTTCCATATGTCAGTTGTTGTTTTCACTTAAAATGATGTCCATTTTAAACAAAAGACAGACATTTTGAGTGGTGTCAGCCACACTACACCACATATTGATAAACGTTTGACTCTTACACATCAAAAATGACCCATGCATAATTTTCCTAAAGTATCAACACATTCTGAATGTGTTTGTTCGGTTTTCCATATGCAAGTTGTTTTCACAAAAAATCTTGTCCATTTCAAATTAAAGTAAGAGTGTTTGTCTGGTGTCAGCCACACCAGCCCCTGTATTAAGGCACGGATGACTCGTACACGTCACATATGATCCATGGATCGTTTTCCTAATGATTCAATGGAATTTTAATTCCTTTTGGTGGTTTTCCTTATGTTAGTTGTTGTATTCACTTAAAATGATGTCCCTTGGAAACCAAATGGAGACACATTGAGTATGCTGGCCACACCACACCTTTTATAGAGGAGGGGTTGACTCGTACCCATAAAAAATGACCCATAGATCGTTTTCCTAAAGTATCAACACAATCCAAATGTGTTTGGTTGGTTTTCTGTATGCCAGTTGATTTTACATAAAAGTGTCTCCATTTTAAACAAAAGATAGACATTTTGAGCGGTGTCGGCCACACCGTGACTCAGATAGAGGCGGGGTTGGCGCATAAACATCAAAAAGGATCCATTGATCCTTTTATTATATTATGAATATAATCTGAATGTGTTTGGTTGGTTTTTCATATGTCAGTTGTTGTTTTCACTTAAAATGTTGTCCCTTTCAAAGAAAAGTGAGACACTTTCAGTGGTATCGGCCACACCGCGCCTCGTATTGAGAAATGGTTGACTCGTACAGGTCAAAATGACTCATGGATCGTTGTATTGAATTATAAACACAATCTGAATGCGATTGGATAGTTTTCCATATGCCAGTGGTTGTTTTCACATAAAATGTTATCCATTTCAAATAAAAGTGAGACTCTTTGAGTGGTACCGGCCAAACCGTGCCTTGAATTGAGGCGCAGTTGACTCGTATATATCCAAAATAATCCATGGATCGTTGTTTTGAAGTATCAACACAATCCAAATGCGTTTTGTCAATTTTCCGTATGCTAGTTTTTGTGTTCAATTAAAATGTTGTCAATTTCAAATAAAAGTGATACACTTCGAGTGATACCGGCCACACCATGCCTCAGATTGAGGTGGGGTTTACTCGTACACATCACAAATGACTCGTGGATCATTTTCCTAATGTTTCAACAGAATATGATTCCGTTTGGTCAGTTTTCTGTATACCATTTGTTGTTTTCACTTAAAATGTGTCCATTTGAAATAATTTGAAACAATTTGAGTGGTATCGGCCATACCATGCTTTAGATTGAGGCAGGGTTGAATCGTACAAGTCAAAAATGACTCATGTATCGTTGTGCTAATATATCATGACAATCTGAATCCATTTGTTGGTTTTCAGTATGTCAGTTGTTGTTTTGATTTAAAATTTTGTCCATTTCAAATGAATGTGAGACACTTTGAGTGGTACCGGCCACGTCGTGCCTCGGTTTGAGGTGGGGTTGAATCATACATGTGACATGGGAATTTGGAGTTTTGTCAAGTTTATATTGAAGATTCGGTGAGTCCAATCCTATCCATGATTCCTCTTTTCGATTAGGGTTTCCACTCTTCTCTCATTTTCTTCTAAAGCTCTAACACCCTCTTTTCTGTTGGGATTTAGTGTGAATCATGAAGAGTGATTAGATTGGGATTCGGGGTCCATGGAGGAGGTTTGGGGGGGGGGGCAGTCCAGGGGGGTTGTTCGAGGTCTAGGGAGGAGGGTGGGGCGGCTATCCGGGGTCCAGGGAGGAGGGTGGGGTGCTGTCTGGTGTCCAGGATGGAGGGAGGGTAATGTATCTAAATCTATATCTAGGTATCATACATCGAATTCTGACAAAACTGTGAACCGCCATGGGGTTTCATCCTAGATAAGGGACAAATAAAGGCATTATCGTCGCGCGATCGTGGCATGACAGTGGTGTGACCACGACTTGACCGCGACGTGAGCACGACATGACTACGGCATGTTGGCCCGGTCCAGCGACATTCGTGGGGATGCATCATCCGGCCAGGAGCGAAGGGAGCGCGGGTAGGCGGGGCAACATTAATGTCATCGCCTCCCTCCTCATTAACTATCAGTGGGTAATGTATCTAAAAATATATCTAGGTATCAGAAATTGAATTCTGAAAGGACTGCGAACCGCCGGGGGGTGTCAACCTGGAGCCAGGCCAAATCAAGGTATTAACATGGTGTGATAGCGGCGTGACAGTGGCGTTACCACGGAGTGACCATTCTGTGACCGCGGTGTGACCTTAGCGTGACCGCGTTGTGACTGCGGCGTGACCGCGGTGTGACCGCGACTTGACTGCGATGTGACCACGGCATGTTGGCCCGATCTAGTGACATTCATAGGGCAGCATCTTCCGGCCTAGAGAGAATGGAGCAGGAGGAGGTGGGGCAACATTCAGGTCATCACATCCCTCCCCATTAACTATGGGTGGGTAATCTATCTAAAACTATATCTATGTATCATACATTGAATTCTAATAGGACAACAAACCGGTGCTGGGTGTCGTCCTGGAGTAGGGCCAAATCATGGCATGACTGCGGCATGACCGCGGCGTGACCGCGGCGTTACCGCGGTGGGGCCGTGGCATGACCGCGGTGTGTTGACCTAGTCCAGTAACATTCGTGGGGAAGTATCTTCTAGCCAAGATCGAAGGGAGCGGGAGGAATAAGGGCATCATTCCGACCCTCGCCTCCATCCCCATTAACTATTGATGGGTAATGTAAGTAAAACTCTATCTAGGTATCATACATAGAATTCCGATAGGAATACGTACTATCACGGCATATCGTCCTGGAGCAGGGCCAAATCAAGACATTACTACGGTGTTACCACAGCGTGCCCGTGGCGTGACTACCACGTGACCGCGGCGTGATCATGGCATGACTGCAACGTGTTGGCCCGGTCCAGAGACATCTATGGGGAAGCATCTTCGGGCCATGATTCCAAATAAATCATATGTAGTTGTCCTTCACATTATAGAAATGGATCTTATGTATTAAAAACAGACTCTTGATTTGGGATTTTGGTATGATAAAGATATTTAGTTTATATTGGATTTTTTTAAAAGAGGTACTAGGTAGTTGAAAATACTGATTGAGTGTCAAATTATACAGGTGTATTACATATCAATGGTATATGCATTTCATATATCTCTACTAATAAAACATCAGTCACCTTGAGAACAATAGACTTTGACTATGTTTTAACTTCTCAGGATGCAACACAAATCTTATGGGAGAATTCATATATGTAAAAAATTAGATGTTCATCGAGGCCAAGAAAATTCCCCAAATAGTGTTAAGATGAATCTTATGGTGGGGAGCACCAAAAGACTGACAGGTGTTAAAAAATGTCACCATCAGTGTTTTTAGATATATAGGCTCAGTTAAACAGCATAACGGGTGGTGAAGAGGCCAGACAGACACCGAAATGGGTTTCACCATAAGATAAGGGCACAAAAGACATGATAGAACAAATCATCAATATAATATGTTATAACAATGGATTATCATAAGGTTGTAGTGAGAGGCACAATGACGCAGCGTCTAAATGGAAACAAAATGATGGAAAGGAATCCTAGACCCAAAACTATCACTGTGAGTTTTCAAGACAGTGCACCTCTATTGAGGGGTTTTTATTTTAAAAACATAACTTTATTTATCAAATGAAACAATTATATTAAAGGACACATACTCAAGATATTCAATTCAATATAATTAATTATAATTAAGAATGAAGCTAAATTCAATTTGATGCATTCATAAATTATAGATGCTATGAGAAAGACTCTACCTCAAGGTGGAACCAAGCTATCCACTTCGGCTCTTGGAGCATTCTAACGAAAATCTACTGCTCCTCCACTGGCTATACGCACCATCACACACAAGAAAGGGAACCTATCCCCTATGTACACACCTGCGTGGCCGTGGGCATGTAAAAGGGGATCCTTGAACATATTCTTATATGCATATATCAGTCTCCACTCACCTGCGTATGCATTTATATATATATATATATATATGGGCACACCTATCCCTATACATGCATAATCACTGCCATGGGTGACTATACACGTATCGGGGGATCCCACATACATATACTTACTTACATATAAACATGCTGGCGAGTCACCCTTGACTTGGGGACTCAAAACGAATGAGTCGGTATCAAGACACTACACAAAGGATATTACGAACTTTAAAACACATGAAGGATGCTACATAACTAGTGAGAAACCAACCATTGTCATTAAAGCCTTACCTAGATTGGCAGCAGAGAACCAAATCCACCTAAACCAACATGAAACAATACAAAGCCCTACCGAAAACATAATATGGTGTAAAAAACACTAAATCTCCAAATACATGAGGTACGAGACTAGTAGTAACCATATAATATTACCTCGGATCAATGACAGTGGACTAAATCAATATAAACTCCTTCAGGAACCCTTCGTAGAATATAACTACCCTATGTCCATAGAAAGAAGTCAAAGATCTATGTGACCAATGCGATAAAGAAAATAAAATAAAAACTAAACTAAAATATACATGTCTCCAATTACTATACCAGTCACCACCCAACATATAAGTACCACAATGCCCCATGGGTCTAATCATGTTCTTGAAAGCAAAGGTGAAACAGATCATTGATTCAAAATGATACTATCAAAGAGTACATTCCTATTAATTGACAATTAATCTTCCTATTATTGGTATATAATCAATTTGGCCGGAGATTCAACATAGTTTTGTTTTGTTCGATACAAGGTATGATGTATTATTATTATTGGTTTTTATGTTTACACTAAAGATATTTAATTAAAAATGATTCATATATTATGCATTATTAGTTATGGTTTTAGTTCTTTACATGTTTAAATGGGGCATTTCCACATGATTAGTTCATGTAATGTAGGGTTCAGTTGATATTTATGCGCTTTAATGTGATTGATGTCACTAACGATAAGGATTTAGATCATGTCAAATAGTCCTAAGAGGATTGGGCCTTGTAGTGATAGGTGTGGCAATTGTACATCTAGCGTTTAGTGAAGAAATAATTACAGGGATGGATTGGAATCATGGTAGGTTCATAGAGTGGTATGGTCCCTCTGAGTATATAAAATTTATTTGGAAAGGTTTTATAATATTTAATGAATCTAGAGTTCAACTAAAGAGATAAAGGATGAGATGCAAGTGTGGGTATTGATTATTGTCGAATAGATTGGAATTATAATGCCTAGAGGATCGGTTTGATTTAACTTAGGATGGAACCTGGTTAGTGGGGTTGGGTTGTAATACATTATTTTGATGAGGTTCTTGACCAAATTATTGACCATATAATGTATATGGGTTCGTCATGGTGTGATTTTGTGACTAGGACAATCATAAGGTGAATAATCCTATTTGTCTAGTTGGATGATGATATGTGAATCGAGCCATGGGATAATCCTCGAGAGATGTTTAAAGACCCAAAAAATTCAAGGAATGTTTTTTCTTAATTTTCTTGAGAATTTTACAAGAACGTAGTTTCTGACGGCACCTGATTCTGAGGCCCGGTATGCCCGGAATCATTTTCCAAAGTTTAGCTCGGGTATGATCAGTGAACGAACGAGTGGGTTTTTCTAACTTTTGAACCGATGCTCGGAATCGAATTCCGAGGGCACCAATGGAATTTCAGCGCCAGTAATTGCTTAGAAACACATTTTCTGGAGTTGCGTTTTCTCGGGTGTGGTTTTTAATTTTTGGGGTTAAGTTAAGAAATAAAATAAAAGTGGTGCGACAATTTATTTTTATTTTACTTAAAGCGGCTTAACCTAAGTTAAGCGAATAAGGTGGGACCCACAATATCCTACCCACTTGGTAGGATATTTGTGAGGTGGGGCCTGCATGAGCCCCACCATTTCTTTCCTTCTATGTAATGCACCCGCACCCCCCCTTTTTAATAAAGTCAAACCGTGCGTTTATTCTGGTTAAGAAACCCCCCAATTAATTGTGCGGTTTTAAACTCCTCAATTCATTATTCGTTTTTTTTCTTTTGAAATTTAAATGTTGGAATGTGCGTTAATAATATAAGACAAATCTTATTTTATTTCTGTTGGAACTTGTTGCATGGAGAGGATTGGGATAAAAGCCTTCTTCTTCGACGAAGAACGCGTAGAACGCGCCGACCTCTGACGAAGAAGACCAAACCATGGGAGATTGAATTCCGCGACACTTATTCCGTGACGCTCCTTCCATGACGCTTCTTCTACGACACGACGATCCTCTCTCCACGACGCCTTCTTATGTGAAAGTTATTTCCGTGACTAATCCTCGCTCATCGAATTCGACGAGGTAAGGGTTTATTTTATTGGTTTGTCCGTGATTTCTTCCGTCACCATCTTCCTTTCTTTTTGAGCCGCCTGATATCACAATAATGGGAGGAGGTCAGACCGCACGAACACGGTCGACCCTCCTTCCCCTTGTTGGTTTGATTTTGATTGCGACACGAGAAAGGCAACGCCGTGCTGAAGCACCGCGCGGAAAATATTAAAGAAAGGGAAGAAGCACCACACCATTGAAAACGAACCAATGATGCGGCACCGTCGCGCCGCACAGGAGAACTACGAAAGCACCGCAGCTGGAGTTGGGCCGCGGTGGAGGGGTGCGACGCCGTCGTTCCGCGCCGGACGGTTCAAGGCCTTGGCTTGGGCCGTGGCAGAGCAGGGAGCCTGGCGGCCGGTTTTGGGCCGCTGGCGTCGGGGTAAGGGGACCGGCCCTTGCCGGTCCTGTGGCGGCAGCAGCCGGCCGACTGGTCAGGGGGAATCCGGGGGTCCGTAACCCCCGGTTGGCCAGCAAAGCGGCTATAGAGAACCAAAGATTGATGGACATGGACATTACATTACTTTTGCAGAATACTTAATACATAACAAAAACAGACACACAAGGACCATAATAGTTTAGTCTCTTTGGAAAATTGGAACGTAATCTTCTAATCGTGGTGAAAGATCTTCGACATCTCCCATAAAGATCTTCCACTTTTTGTTTCCTTACCTAAAACCTTTGTTTTGATCCTGAGGGAAAATAAAACATAAAAAGGGTGAGCTCAAATGATCAGTAAGGGTATGCATGGATAAAATAAAACATACCATATCTATTTGAACTTAAAAACATGAACATAATGTTTAAACATCAAAATCTTGAGCAACGACATAAAACATGGAAGTACATAAGGCATAGATCATATTGGAACATAAACCATTATAAAATAGAATGGGAATAAAACAGGTAATTGTGGAATCCATTAAGAACATGTAATTATTTCCATAGTAGCCAAGGCATTGCTGCCAAGACAATCTTAGTGGACAAAGTCCCATTCTGAATCGAGTTCACTCCTCGTTTCAGTCCTGTAACACTGAACCCATTTAACCTGCCATTATAGCCATGTCTATCTCGTGAGATATAAAATCATTAACTAATGCATTGGAGGGAGATATAGGTCCCACCCATCTCATAATGAAATCATTCTTACTTGTGCCACAAAATAAACTTAAAACATTCATCATAACCCAAAGAATAAAATGGGTTTCATAAACATAATACCAACATCACATAACCCATATAAAATAAATGGATATAATTTCATCATAAGAGAATTGAAACCATTTAAATCATAGATACATTATACATGAAACATACACATATGAAATAGTATCATTGTAGATGGAAAATAGTTTTGATAAAACACTTGAAAAGAATTATTGAGGAAATCATCCTTTCTTATTTAAAATCATTTTATTTTCACAAAATGCCATGGATTTTAAAAGAAAATGATTTTTCTGAAAATATTCATGAAATATTTTGGAGGAAGCTTCAAGAAAATAAGGCTTTATAAAACCTTAAAAATCCTATCATGCCGTATACGTTAAAAAACATTCTTCTCATACTTTTGTCGGAATAGTCAAAAAAGTACCTTGTAGGGTAAATAAAAGAAAGATTCCTTCCATACCTAGGGGTACAATTAAAAATTGGTAAAATTGACTTTAAACATACATGAATACACTTTTATAAAAAATGGACATGGATGATAGAAATAACCCTAGTAAATACTTATGAATAAGAAATCTCGGATAAAAATGAGATTTGAAAATTTATCCCTTACCTAAGGTCTGATATGCTTCGTACGTATCCAAACCTCCTGTATAATGATTTAAATAATGTCATTGACTTATTACAGAATCATATTCATTGTTATGATATCATTTTTGTTTCACTTATGACTTTATATTACCAGTTCTTTTGTGAAATCCATGTTAAAGAAGTGTTTTGGGTAAAATCATTTTATTTATTGTATGTGTTTCGACTTGTCGTTCTTGATATTATTACTAATATCCTGATTTACATAATTCCAGAATGTAAAACATGATATATATATATATATATAATATATTAATCATATACATATATATTATAGATCGATAAAAGGAATGAAATACAACGTTCATGGAGACGGTAGGCCGTACGTATGCATGAACGCTGTTTTCATTGCCCTTTTGAATTGAATGGAATTAAGTAAATGACATACATATATATATATATATACATAAATCCAATATCAATATTATGTCATATATTTCATTATTATTCATTATATATACTTTATAATCATTTATGAATAGTTAACATAGAGAGTGAATCTCATCACGTCGTGGAGACGGTAGTCCAAACGTACGCATGAGCGATGATATAATTCCCAAGATCGTGGAATTGTATTAAAGTGTATGTATAATATTACAAAATCAATATCACTATAAAATAATAATATATATTCATTACTTTCACCATTATACCCATCCATGTAAGGTGGTGGTGGAAAATAGATTACACCACGGCGTGTGTAGAGACTCGAAGCCTGACGTACATGGACATTACATTACATTTTCAGAATACATAGTACATAACAAAAAACACACACACAAGTATCGTAATAGTTTATTGTCTTTGGAAACTCAGAACGTATTCTTCTAATCGTGGTGAAAGTTCTTCAATATCTTCCATAAAGATCTTCCCTTTTTTTTACCGAAAACCTTTCTTTATATCCTGGGGAAAAGAAAACATAAAAGGGTGAGCTAAAATGCTCAGTAAGGGTAAACAAAAGAAATATCAATCACATCATATACATAAGAACATATATTTTGGAAATCTTAACCTGCAAAAGAGCTCATAATATCATAACATGGGATAAATCATAGAAGTGAAATGTAATCCCTATAATCACAACATAAAACATGAAACTTTGTGGCATAAACACATAATCATCATTTCTTGTTAGTCAAGACTCATTGCCAAGACTATCTTAGTGGACAAAGTCCCTTTCTGAACTGAGTCACCCTTGTTTCAGTCATGTTTCACTGAACCGGTATAACCTACCATTCCAGCCATGTCTATCTCATGATATATAAAATCTTTACCCAATGCATTAGAGGGAGATATAGGTCCCACCCATCTCTTAATGATACCATTATTATGTGTGCAACAAAATCATAAACCATACATCATAGCATAACCCATGTAATAAAAATGGGATTCTTAAACAACATGACATCATAAAACAATTAATATAATATAAGAAATTCATAAAAATATTTCCATCACAACATAATCAAATCCATGTAATAATAGGGATAAAAACAGAATCCTTTATTATCTTAGACGGAAAATAATTTTGATAAAACTCTTGAACTCCATTCTTGAGGAAAATATCATTTTTTCTTCAAAAACATTTTTCCATTCTTAAAATGTCATACAACTTTAAACTAAAATAAGTTGATTAAAAATAAACATGAAAACTTGTAGAGGATTCTTCATGGAAATAATGTTTTAAAAATCCATTCTTTTCGTATAAGTTAAAAAAACATTCTTCTCGTCCTTTTGTCGGAAAAGGCAAAAATTACCTCGTATGAAAAACAACAAAAGATTCCTTTCATATCTTTTACAAAAAACTCACCGAAGGGTAAAATTGGATATAAACTATTATAGAAGGATATAAATATTTCATATTTAGGAAACATGGATGTGGATGATAAATATTACCCAGTAAATTCTGAATTATAAACAATCTCGGATAAAAATTGAGATTGCGAGATTTTCCCTTACCTTAGGTCCGACTTGCTTTGTAAGTGTCGGAACCTCCTGTATAATGATTTAAATCATGTTATTGACTTATTCCAGAATCATATTCATTGTTATTATATCATATATAGTCCACTTATGACTTTATATTACCCGTTCTTTTGTAAATTCATGTTAAAGTAGCGTTTTGGGTAAAATTGTCTCATTTGTCGTTCGCGTTTTTAACTTGTAATTATTAATATGATTACTTGGATCATGATTACTTATATCCAGAATGTTAAAAATGATTTATATATAATATATATTCAGAATATATATATATATATATAATATATCGATAAATGGAATGAAATACACCGTTCATGGAGACTGTAGTCCGTACGTACGCATGAACGCTGTTTTCGTTTCCTTATTGAATTGAATGGAATTAAGTAGATGACATAAATATTAATATACATAAATCCAGTATCATTATTATTTCATATATTTCATTAGTACTTATTATATATACTTTATAATCATTCATGAATGGTTAATCATTGAGAATGAATCTCATCGCGTCGTGGAGACGGTAGTCCGTATATATGCACGAGCGATGATATCGTTCCCATGGTCGTGGAATAGTGTTGAAGTGTATGTATACTATTTTAATATCAATATCACTTTATTATATTCATATATAGTTACTCATTACACCATTATACCCATCCAATTATGGTGGTGACGGATAATAGATTACACCACGGCGTGGAGACGGTATTCCGTACATACGCACGCGCGGTGATTTCCTTTCTCCGTAGGATGGATAGAAAGTTAATTAGAGTTGTTTCATATTTATAATAACATATCAGTATATAATAAATACTGATGTTATTACTTTATCATGAAACAACTAAAGAATAAGAAGTTGAAGAAGAAAGAAATTGAAAAAGATCGGTAATGGATATTACCTCTTTTTGACGTGCCTTCACTTAACCTCCACTTAAAGAACTAAGGATGGTCTTTGAAAAAGACCAGGACCTCTAGGATGATACTAGGGAAGTGGAGAAGAGATTTAGTCAGGTTTTGGCCGAGCTTGAATGCTGAAATTGGTGTGAGGAGGAAAGGGATGAGATGCCCTTTTATAAGGGAGGAGAGGGGCATCTTAGGAAAATCTCAAAATATTATTTTATATTAATGTCAAATTCGGTTTATAATGGTTCCAAATGGTTTTATTTTGAAGATAAAGTGGGGATGGGTCGAAATCCTTTCATACAATAGTATTTAGACATGTTTAGGTTATTATTTTAACCTTATCAATTAGATTTAACTCTAAGTTAAATAATTTAACTTTTACCGTGTCTTTTTGTTTTCTTACACTATATGGTTAATAAACATACTATATGAAGCCAAACTAACCCCAAGTTGTTTATTATTAATATATCTATCCTTATCTAAGTCATTTGGCCGAATCTTAGATTTTTAGGAATTAAATAACAATTACTAATATAATATTTGTTTTAAAAACTAATTCATGACAATTTTGACACTATTTGGTACATGATTTTTATGAAATTTCTAACAGAATGATAAGTTTGAACCAAGTTACTTAAATCAACAATAACATGTCATATTAACCTAGAAAATTAGTTCAAGTCATAAAAAGTCTCCAATTACATTTATTTGGGAATTTATAACATCAATTATGTTAATATTTTCTTAAAAAGGTAATTACTGCATTATCGTTGTGTCATAAATAAATTAAATATTTAATGTATAAAAATTACAAATAAAATACCATTATGTAGGAAATATTTTTATCTTTCTAATGAATATTTATAGTCGAAATTATATTATATATAACCCTATATTAAAAATGTTTTAATAAATACACTTTGATTTTAACTCTTTTAACTCTTCTTTGAATTAAATAATAATAAATGTCCTAATCTAATCCAAGTGGGCCTAAATGATAATATTTTACACTTAAGGTTGTTTTTGGTCGAGATAAACTTGTCCAATAGGATTAGGACATGTTTTAGGGTAATATTACTATCATTTTTACCCTTAATTACCCTATTTACTTTTAACCGTGGTAAATAAAAGTAAAAAGTTACTATTCACCAAAAATTATTTTCATCTCATTGAACCACATTTTACTTACTGGCATCTACATTGTCTCTCGGATTTTTGAAATTCCATTCACAGAAGCGGTAAAATTAAGATTTATGAAAAAATAAATTTTTTAACTACCAGTTAGTAGTTTCACTATTCATCAAAAATTGAAGTTTTTTAGGGAAATGCCAAAATTTCACCCTAAGCTATAATTGATATTTTGAATTCAAAAATGATTTCTATTTTATGAAATTCACAACATAAAAGTTGCATTAATTAATTTTATAATTAATTTCCGCTGTTACAAAAATTAGCATGTTTTTAAGAGATAATAACTATCCAAAGATTAACACTTGTTTATGTCTGGTGTAAATGTGAAATTACATCCAATGACCAACATTGTATTGAATTGTAAAAATATCTTCTAAATATACTTTAAAACCAATCAAATTAATAATTTATCACTGTTAATTATTTCGATTAAAAAAGTTTTTTTAATTAAAATTTAGTAATTTTCACTATTCATCAGAATATGAAAGTTATCCGAAAAGTACCAAAATTTCACCTTAGGCTAAATTCAATACTCCGAATCCAAAAATGAAGTCCATTTTTAAGAGCTAAAATTTCTAAAATTTTAAAATGTGGTTATTACTATTCATAACGGCTAGTTATAATAATATTTTAATAGCATATCGTTGTTTAGTGAAACTCGGTATTGCGTACTACACACGCTATCGAGGAAGGTTGCGATTGCTTGCAAGGAAAGTCAAGGATGTGTGTTGTGAGAACTCCTTTTGGTGTAGCGTACAACACAAGGCATTAATAAAATTAAAAAGAATATTTTTCATAAAATCTCAGGCTGTTACATTCTACCCCCCTTAAAATGAATTTCGCCCTCGAAATTCGACGGGGTTATAAATGGTTTACTATTTGAAATTTTCTTTAATAGAAACCCACATAGTAAAAAGGAATACAAAAACTTGTCTTTAAAAACTAAAGTATGAAATGTAACGATTACCCAAATAAACTAATCACTGGGTTTCCACATAGGTGAAAATATGGATATGGAAGAGAAATCTAACCATCATGTTCTGATGGAGAGTGGTAGAGAACATGGCTATGGAAAAGCCAGTAATAAAAAATCCATAGATTTGTAATGATATAAGGTACCATATCATTCATTAGGTATAATATCAGTAGGACTACATTTTTGGTTTTCAAGATCATTTCCCTAATGATGAAAATTTGAATTAGAATAAATACTTACTTTATTTTGGTACAATCTCAGTGATGTTCATGCCTTGAACAATTTCCACTTCATCTCTTAAATAAATGAAGTTGAATTTTTTATTCGTGAAGTGTTAGCAGATCATGTGATAGAATGACGGGTCATTCCATCTGTCTTAAACAAAAGGATAGAAAAAATTATATACATAAGTCGATCTATAGTGAGATTAATCATATATGGTTCCTAAAATGGACTTATACTTCATATATCATACTGCTTAATATAATAAAACTAGTTTCTACTAAACAGGGACTTCCTGTAGGCCAGTGGTAGGCGATAAAGGCCAGTCGCACTTCGATTGTGAGTTCGATTTCCACAGCCTTGTCCGACGCGATGGGCTGTCGCCCGTCCTGCATGTTGTCCTTTTTCTAAAACTATATTACTATAACATCCCATCAATAATATCGAAAAAACTTCTATCCTTAAACAATACTAACTTATGTCCAACATAATCTATTCCAATCTTTAGGCTTATCCATAATACTTCAGTCCACTCTCATAACATAGTGAAAACGATTACCAGAGATTTAACACCATCATCGATCCCTATATATCATAAGATATGTTTTTTTGGCCACATTCCAAACATTCAAAGTCCTTAATCATGTATTCTCTTGAACACCTTAGTGAAAACATGAATGCAGTTAAAAGTTAACACTTTCCACATACCAAAATCCTCAAAATTCTATATACTCAAACCATGATATCACATAGTCCTTATATCAATCATAAGCTCATGAATACTGTTAAACATTTCATTTTCTCGTATTCCCTTCATTATTCGCATATCATCTTATTTCCAAAAATATCTCAATCACTTTGAATACCAAATTAGACAAACACATAAATATTCCAATACTTTATGATACCACATTATTTTGGAATCCCATTACATAAACAATTAATCATTCCACCACATCATTGTCATATTCAACATCGCAAATAGTGATCGCATGTGACTTCCCTTTGTCTTTTGCCTTCAGTGGTTTCTCATGTTGATCATCACTAACCCTTGGATTAGGGCATTTATTAGCATAATGCCCCATTTCCATGCACTTGAAGCATTGAAGTGTTGGTGGTGCATTCTCTGTAGTGTTTTCTTTATTCACATCATTAGAAACCCTTTTTCCATTACTTCGACACTCAGCTTCTTGATGACCTTCTTTTCCACACTTAAAAACATTTTCTAGTCCCTTTAATACAATCTCCACCATGCTTCATTCCACACATTGTGCATAAGGAAACATTCATCTTCTTTTCACCATTATTCTGAGATTTCTCCTTAAACTCCATCTTTCGTTTCTTGTCAAAACCATGAGATGGATATGTAACACTAACTTCCATTTCTACCTTGATAGCACAACGCACAGTTTCTTCATAGCTACTGAAGTCTCTTATAGCTAATGCCCTTCGAAGACTTGGTTTTAAGCCATTGAAAAAACGATCCACTTTACTTTCAGGTTGGATGATAATGCCAGATGCATACCTTGCAAGTCTTTTAAAATTTTCTTCGTATATACCAACAGATTCAGCATCCTTCTGCTTTCACTCAAGAAACTCCTTTTCCATCTTTGTTCGAAGAATACTAGGGAAGTACTTACTGAAAAACAAGTTCTTGAACTCGTCCCATTCCATGGACTCAATTTCATCTCTTGGCCTCGTATTCTTGATAAGATTCCACCATTGATCAGCTTCACCTTCCAAATGATATACTGCTAAGATGACTTTATCATGTTCAGAACATTGAAGAACTGAAAATATCTTTTCAGAAGTACTGATCCATTGTTCAGTAACAAGTGGATCAGAAGACCCATTGAAAGAAGGTGGACGTTGCCTCATGAAGGACTCAATAGAATATTGTTCCCTTCTCTGATCATTTGGAAGTCCAGAATGATTCGTCGCTTGTGTAAGTATAACAATAAGATTTTGCACTCCATCTCCCAAATCATTTGTTTGTTCAGGAGGACAATCATTGCATTTTCCATTGCATTGATCAACAAGGTTCCTTCGGGTTCCAGCCATCGTCTAAAACCCAAAAAGAATAGTGTGAGAGGCAAAAATCATGCTAGGTAAAACAACATAATAAAGGAGGGTACCTTCAATATCTAACATCTTAGGTTTAATTCGATGATCATTAGCGTAATTCTAGTACTATAACCTATACGTATACTTAACCTTAGGGACATCCCAAGACATACCTTAGAAATATCTCTAGGAATCTCACTAATGTTTTCGCATCCTAGTTTCCAAAGGTTGACTAAACCTTTCCTCTGATACCAACTGTAGAGACCTGAAGCCTGATGTACATGGACATTACATTACATTTGCGGAATACTTAGTACATAACAAAAAAACACACACACTAGGTTCGTAATGGTTTAGTGTCTTTGGAAACTCGGAACGTATTCTTCTAATCGTGGGGAAAGATCTTCAATATCTCCCATAAAGATCTTCCCTTTTTTTTTACCGAAAACCTTTCTTTATATCCTGGGGAAAAGAAAACATAAAAGGGTGAGCTCAAATGCTCAGTAAGGGTAAACAAAAGAAATATCAATCACATCATATACATAAGAACATAGCTTTTGGAAATCTTAACCTGTAAAAGAGCTCATAATATCATAACATGGGATAAATCATAGAAGTGAAATGTAATCCCAATAATCACAACATAAAACATGAAACATTGTGGCATACACACATAATAATCATTTCTTTTTAGTCATGACTCATTGCCAAGACTATCTTAGTGGACAAAGTCCCTTTCTGAACCGAGTCACCAGTGTTTCAATCCTGTTTCACTGAACCGATATAACCTACCATTCCAACCATGTCTATCTCATGAGATATAAAATATTTACCCAATGAATTGGAAGGAGATATAGTTCCCACCCATCTCTTAATGATACCATTCTTATGTGTGCCACAAAATCATGTACCATACATCATAGCATAACCCATGTAATAAAAATGCGATTCTTAAACAACATGACATCATAAAACAATTCATATAAGATAAAGGAATTCATAAAAATATTTCCATCACAACATAATCATATCCATGTAATAATAGGGATAAAAACGGAACCCTTTATTATCTTAGATGGAAAATAATTTTGATAAAACACTTGAACTCCATTCTTGAGGAAAATATCCTTTCTTCTTCAAAAACATTTTTCCTTTCATAAAATTTCATACAACTTTAAACTAAAAGAAGTTGATTAAAAATAAACTTGAAAACATGTAAAGGATTCTTCTTGGAAATAATCTTTTAAAAATCTATTCATGTCGTATAAGTTAAAAAAAACATTCTTCTCGTACTTTTGTCGGAAAAGGCAAAAAGTACCTCGTATGAAAAACAACAAAAGATTCCTTTCATATATTTTATTAAAAACTCACCGATGGGTAAAATTGGATATAAACTATTGTATAAGGATATAAATATTTCATATTTAGGAAACATGGATGTGGATGATAAATATTCCCCAGTAAATTCTGAAGTATAAACAATCTCGGATAAAAATTGAGATTGCGAGATTTTCCCTTGCCTTAGGTCCGACTTGCTTTGCAAGTGTCCGAACCTCATGTATAATGATTTAAATCATGTTATTGACTTATTAAAGAATAATATTCATTGTTATTATATCATATATGGTCAACTTATGACTTTATATTACCTGTTCCTTTGTAAATTCATGTTAAAGTAGCGTTTTGGGTAAAATCATCTCATTTGTCACTCGTGTTTTTAACTTGTAATTATTAATATGATTACTTGGATCATGATTACTTATATCCAGAATGTAAAACATGATTTATATATAATATATATTCATAATATATATATATATATATATAATATATCGATAAATGGAATGAAATACACCGTTCATGGAGACGGTAGTCCGTATGTACACATGAACGCTGTTTTCTTTTCCTTATTGAATTGAATGGAATTAAGTAGATGGCATACATATAAATATACATAAATCCAGTATCATTATTATTTCATATATTTCATTAGTACTTATTATATATACTTTATAATCATTCATGAATGGTTAATCATTGAGAATGAATCTCATCGCGTCGTGGAGACGGTAGTCCGTACGTACGCACGTGCGATGATATCGTTCACATGGTCGTGGAATTGTGTTGAAGTGTATGTATACTCTTTCAATATCAATATCACTTTATAATAATCATATATAGTTACTCATTACACCATTATACCAATCCAATTAAGGTGGTGACGGAAAATAGATTACACCACGGCGTGGAGACGGTATTCCGTACGTACGCACGCGCGGTGATTTCCTTTCTCCGTAGGATGGATAGAAGGTTAATTAGAGTTGTTTCATATTTATAATAACATATAAGTATATAAGAAATACTGATATGATTACTTTATCATTAAAAAACTAAATAAGAAGAAGTTGGAGAAGAAAGAAATTGAAAAATATCGGTAATGGATATTACCTCTTTTTGACGCGCCTTCACTTAACCTCTACATAAAGAACTAAGGATGGTCTTTGAAGAAGACCAGGACCTCTAGTATGATACTAGGGAAGTGGAGAAGAGATTTTGGCAGGGTTTGGCCGAGCTTTAATGCTCAAATTGGTGTGGGGAGGAAAGGCAGGAGGTGCCCTTTTATAAGGGAGGAGAGGGGCATCTTAGGAAAATCTCAAAATATTATTTTATATTAAGGTAAAATTAGGTTTATAATGGTTACAAATGGTCTTATTTTGAAGATAAAGTGGAAATGGGTATAAATAATCTCATCCAATAGGATTTAGACAAGTTTAGTTTATTATTTTAACCTTATCAATTATATTTAACTCTAAGTTAAATAATTTAACTTTTACCGTGTCTTTTTGTTTTCTTACACTATATGGTTAATAAACATACTATATGAAGCCAAACGAACCCCAAGTTGTTTATTATTAATATATATATCCTTATATATGTTATTTGGCCGAACCTTAGATTTTTAGGAATTAAATAACAATTAATAATATAATATTTGTTTTAAAATCTAATTCATGTAAATTTTGACACTATTTGGTACGTGATTTTTATGAAATTTCTAACAAAATGATAATTTCGAAACAAGTTACTTAAATCAACAATAACATGTCATATTAACCTATAAAATTACTTCAAGTCATAAAAAGTCTCCAATTACATTTATTTGGGCATTTATAACATCAATTATGTTGATATTTTCTTAAAAAGGTAATTACTGCATTATCGTTGTGTCTTAAATAAATTATATTATTTAAAGTATAAAAATTACAAATAAAATACCATTATGTAGGAAATATTTTTATATTTTTAATGAATATTTATAGTCGAAATTATATTATGTATAACCCTATATTAAAAATATTTTAGTAAATAAACTTTGATTTTAACTCTTTTAACTCTTCTTTGAATTAAATAATAATAAATGTCATAATCTAATCCAAGTGGGCCTAAATGATAATATTTTACACTTAAGTTTGTTTTTGGTCGAGGTACACTTGCCCAAAAGGATTAGGACATGTGTTAGGGTAATATTAATATCATTTTTACCCTCAATTACCCTATTTACTTTTAACCGTGGTAAATAAAAGTAAAAAGTTACTATTCACCAAAAATTATTTTCTTCTCATTGAACCACATTTTACTTACTGACATCAACTGTGTCTCTCAGATTTTTGAAATTCCAATCACAGAAGCGGTAAAGTTATGATTTATGAAAAAATAATTTTTTTAACTACCAGTTAGTAGTTTCACTATTCATCAAAAATTGAAGTTTTTCAGAAAAATGCCAAAACATCACCATAAGCTATAATTGATATTCTGAATTAAAAAATGATTTCTATTTTACAAAATTCCCAACATATAAATTGCATTAATTAATTTTATAATTAATTTCCGCTGTCACAACAAGTAGCGTATTTTTAAAAGATAATAACTATCAAAAGATTAACACTTGTTTATGTCTGGTGTAAATGTGAAATTACTTCCAATGACCAACATTGTATTGAATTGTAAAAATATATTCTAAATATACTTTAAAACCACTGAAATTAATAATTTATTAGTATTAATTTTTTCGATTAAAAAAGTTGTTTCTAATTAAAATTTAGTAATTTTCACTATTCATCAGAATATGAAAGTTATCCGAAAAGTACCAAAATTTTACCTTAGGCTAAATTCGATACTCTGAATCCAAAAAAGAAGTCCATTTTGAGAGTTAAAATTTCTAAAATTTTAAAACGTGGTTATTACTATTCATAACGACTAGTTATAATAATATTTTAATAGCATATCGTTGTTTAGTGAAACTCGGTATTGCGTACTACACACGCTATCGAAGAAGGTCGTGATTGCATACAAGGAAAGTCAAGGATGTGTGTTGTGCAAACTCTATTTGGTGTAGCGTACAACACAAGGCATTAAAAAAATAAAAAATAATATTTTTCATAAAATCTCGGGCTGTTACAGCGTGGAGATAGTATTCTGTACGTACGCGCGCGCGGTGATTTTGTTTTCCGTTGGATGGATAGATGGTGAAATAAGGTTGTTTAATACTTAAAATAACATATCAGTATATTATTGATACTTATGTTATTACCTCATAATGAAACAACTAAAAAAAGAAGAAGTGGAAGGAGAAATAATGTTGAAATAATCGGTAATGGACCTTACCTCTTCTTTGAAGCGCCTCATTGAGACCTCCTCATAAGGCACCAAAATTGGTCATTGAAGAATACCAGGACCTATATGATGTTTATAGGGAAGTGGAGAAGAGAATTTGGCAGGGGTTGGATGAGATTGATGGCTCAAAGTGGTGTGAGGAAGAGAGGAAGGAGGTTCCCTTTTATAAGGGAGGAGAGGGGCACCTTTGGAATAACTAAATATATTATTTTATTATAAAGTCAAATTCGGTTTTTAATAGCTCCAAATTGATATATTTAGAATCTAAGTTAGGTATGGGTCGAATTCCGCTCATAAAATAGAATTTAGACATGTTTAGATCATTATATTAACCTTATCTTTTAGTTGCAATTATTAGTTAATTAGATTGACATTTATCATGTCACTTTGTATTTTTATATTATATAGTTAATAAACATACCATATATATCCAAAAGACAACCAAGTGGTCCATAAATTATACACCTATCATGATATAAGTATCTTGGCAGAACCTTATATTTTTATGAAGATATTAACAATTAATAATATAATATTTGTTTTAGAAACTATTTTATGTCAATTTTGACACTATTTAGTAATTGATTTTTCGGAAAATCATAATAGAATTATTAGTTCGAAAAAAGTTAATTAAATCAATACTAACATGTCATAGTAATTTAGTAAATTAGTGTAATTCATAAAAAGTTTAAAATTACATTTATTTGGGTATTTATAACATCAATTTTGTCAATATTTCATTAATAAAATAATAACTGCATCATCATTTTGTCATTTATAAATTACATTATTTAATGTATAAAAATTAAAAATTAAATATCATTATGTATTAAATCTTTTTAGCTTTCTAATGAATATTTATAGACGAATTTATCTTATGTATAACTCTATATTAAAAATGATTTACTTATTAAACATTGATTTTACCTATTTTAACACTTCTTTGAATAAATTAATAATAAATGTCCTAATCTAATCCAAGTGGGACTAAATGGTCATATTTTATTCCTAAGGTTGTTTTTGGTCAAATTACACTTATTAAATAGAATTAGGCCATGTGTTAGGGTAATAATAATATCATTTTTACCCTTAATTACCCTATTTACTTTTAACCGTGGTAAAACAATGTAAAAAAGTTACTATTCACCAAAAATTATTTTCATCTCATTGAACAACATTCTACTTACTGACATCAACCGTGTCTCTCGTATTTTTTAAATTCCATTCACAGAAGAGGTAAAATTTAGTTTTATGAAAAAATCAGTTTTTTTTAACTACCACTTAGTGGTTTCACTATTCATCAAAAATTGATGTTTTTCTGAATAATGCCAAAATATTACCCTAAGATATAATTGATATTCTGAATTCAAAAATTATATCTATTTTACAAAATTCCAAACATATAAGTTGCATTAATTAATTTTATAATTAATTCTCGCTGTTACAACAAATAGCGTGTTTTTGAGAAATAATATATATCAAAAGATTGACAATTGTTTATGTCCAATTTCAAAGTGAAATTTTATACAATCACAAAAATTGTATTAAATGGTAAAAATATATTCTAAATATAGCTTAAAACCACTAAAATTCATAATTTATCAATATAAATTATTTTGATTAAAAAAGTTGTTTTTAATTAAAATTTATTAATTTTCACTATTCATCAAAATATAAATGTTATCCTAAAAGTTCCAAAATTTCACCCTAAGATAATATCGATATTCAAAATCCAAAAATGAATTCCATTTTAAAAGATAAAATTTATAAAATTTCAAAAAGTGGATATTACTATTCATAACGGCTAGTTCATAACAATATTATAATAATATCTCGTTTAGTGAAACTCGGTATTGAGTACTACAGATGCTATCGAGGAAGGTCACGATTGCGTGTAATTCAAGTCAAGTCAATGATGAATGTTGTGAAATATCCTTTTGGTGTAGCGTACAACACAAGACATCAATAAAATTAAAAAGAATATTTTTCATAAAATCTCGGGGTGTTACATTCTACCCCCCGTAAAGGAATTTCTCCCTCGAAATTCGTTGGGGTTATAAATGGTTTACTACTTGAAAGTTTCTTTAATAGAAACCCACATCATAAAAAGGAATACCAAAACTTGGTTTTAAAAACTAATATATGAAACGTAAAGGTTACCCAAATTAACTAATCACTGGGTTTCTACATAGGAGAACATAGGTGAAAATATGGATATGGAAGAGAAATCTAACCGTCATTTTCTGATAGAGAGTGGTAGAGAACATGGGTATGAAAGATAAAACAATCACAAAGCCATAAATTTGTGATGATCTAGGGTAACATTTGATTCATCGGATATAAGGGCACTAGGAAAACATTTTTGGTTTTCAAGATCATTTCCCTAAAGTTGATGAAATTGGAATTAGAAGAAATACCAGTGTGATTTTGGTACAGTATCACCATTGGTCGTTCATTAGAAAATTTCCACTTCATCTCTTAATGAAATGAAGTTGAATTTGTCATTCGTGATGTGTTAGTAGATCATGTGATAGAATGATGGGTCATTCCATCTATCTCAAACAAAATGATAGAAAAGTTATCATAAATTACATAAGTCCATCTATAGTGAGATTAATCATATATGTTTCATAAAATGGACTTATACTTCATATATCATACTTATTAATATAATAAAAATAGCTTTTAATAAACAAGGACTTCCTGTAGGCCAGTGGTAGGCGATAAAGGCCAGTCACACTTCGGTTGTGGGTTCGATTCCCACAGCCTTGTCCGACACGATGGGTTATCGCCCATCCTGCAGGTTGTCCTTTTTCTAAAACTACATTACTATAAAAACCCATCAATAATATCGAAAAAAGTTCTATCCTTAAAGAATACTAACTTACGTCCAATATAATCCATTCCAATCATTAGGCTTATCTAAAATACTTCGATCCAAGATCATAGTATAATGAAAATGATTACGTGAAATGTCACATAACAATCACGTGAATTCCATCATTTATGCCCCATATATCATAAGATATATCTTGTTGGTCAAATTACAGACATGTGAATACTTTAATCATGTATTCTCTTGAAGAATGAATACCCATTGAACATTAGTGAAAACATGAATGTAGTTAAAAGATAACACTTTCCACATACCAAAATCCTCAAAATTCTATATACTCAAACCATGATATAACTTAGTCCTTATATCAATCATGAGATCATGAATACAATCAAACATCTCGTTATCTTCTTATTCCTTCATTATACACATATCATCAACTTTACAAAAATATCCGAATAACCTTCCATGGTTACTGGTACCATTCAACATATACTTTCAAATACATTTAGGAAATCCAATAGTGTAACAATCCTAAGATGATTCTTTATTCCATAATACCATTAACTATACAACATTACTCTCGATAAACATATAATCATTCCACTGCCTTCTAAAACAACTGAATGAGCTTCAACACTTCTTTCAGCTCATATATCATTTGTAGTCTCCTCATCATCATCCACATAAATACTACCCATATAATAATGCTGATTCTCTTGAAGAGATTTTCCATTAGGGCATTGGTTATAATAATTCCCATACATTCCACATTTAAAACATCTAATCATCATTGATGTCATAGCAATACCATTATCATTGTCCATGGTGTCAACTGAACCTTTTCCTTTTCACTTACTGGCTTTGTGTGCTTCTTTTCCACACCCAAAGCATCTCCCAGTTCCATTGAAACAATATCCCTGATGCCTCTTCCCACATGATTTACATGAGGGAAATTGAACTTTATTTCCTCTATTATCATCATGAAACTCCATCTTTCTCTTATTATTTGTGTCAGGAAACTTACCAAAGTTGAGATTATTTATCATATTATGTGATTACTGATTAGGCATAATAACAATGTTTGGACTTAAAAATACAGTTTCATTTGGTTTCTCATGAAGAATATCATTCCATTTTCTGTTATATCCTCCATTATCGTGAATCATCCTGTTTCCAGCCATTTTCTAAAACCCAAAAAGAATAGTGTGAGAGGAAAAAATCATGCTAGGGAAAACAACATAGTAAAGGGGGAGTTCCCTCAATATCTAACATCTTAGATTAAATTCTAAGATCTTTAACATAGTTCTAGGACTATATCATATATGAATACTTATCCATACGGACATCCCTAGACATACCTTACAAATATCTCTAGGGATCACACTAACGTTTTCGAATCCTAGTTTCCAAAGTTTGAATAAAACATTCCTCTGATAACAACTATAACGGTCTAGAATTACATCTAGTGGACTATAGTTGATACCTATCAGGGAACTCCATGGGCAGCTACACCCCCTGGGTGGGACACACCACCTTCCCCAGTGGTAGCCATTTCCTCATGAAGCCCTTGGGCGGAGATCCATGCTTCGTCCAACGCTCACATGTGAGAGTTCCCAAGGATCAGATACATTCCTACCTCATTTACCTCTGATACCAACTTTAGAGACCCAAAGCTTGACATACATGGACATTACATTACTTTTGCAGAATACTTAATACATAACAAAAACAGACACACACGGACCGTAATAGTTTAGTGTCTTTGGAAACTTGGAACGTAATCTTTTAATCGTGGTGAAAGATCTTCAACATCTCCCAAAAAGATCTTCCACTTTTTGTTTCCCTACCTAAAAACATTCTTTTGATCCTGAGGGAAAATAAAAAATTAAAAGGGTGAGCTCAAATTCTCAGTAAGGGTAAGAATTGATAAGATAAAACATACCATATACATTTGAACTTAAAAACATGAACATAATGTTTAAACATCAAAATCTTGAGCAACGACATAAAACATGGAAGTACATAAGGCATAGATCATAATGGAACATAAACCATGATAAAATAGCTTGGGAATAAAACATGTAATTGTGGCATCCATTAAGAACATGTAATTATTTCCATAGTAGCCAAGGCATTGCTTCCATGACCATCTTAGTGGACAAAGTCCCATTCTGAATAGAGTTCACTCCTCGTTTCAGTCCTGTAACACTAAACCGGTTTAACCTGCCATTCCAGCCATGACTATCTCATGAGATATAAAATATTTACCCAATGAATTGGAGGGAGATATAGTTCCCACCCATCTCATGATGAATTCTTTCTTACTTTTGCAACAGAATAAACATAAAACAATCATCATAACCCAAAGAATAAAATGGGTTTCATAAACATCATCCCAACATCACTTAACTCATATAAAATAAATTGATATAATTTCATCTTAAGAGAAGTGAAACCATTTAAATCATAGATACATTATACATGAAACATACACATATGAAATAATATCATCTTAGATGTAAAATGGTTTTGATAAAACACTTGAATATAATTCTTGAGGAAATCATCCTTTCTTATTAAAAATCATTTTCTTTTCACAAAATGCCCTGAAATTTTAAAGGAAAAGTATTTTTTTTGAAATTATTCATGAAATATTTAGGAGGAAGCTTCATTAAAAATAAGGCTTTATAAAACCGTAAAAATCTTTTAATTCTGTATACGTTAAAAAACATTCTTCTCATACTTTTGTCGGAAAAGTCAAAAAAGTACCTTGTAGAATAAATAAAAGAAAGATTCCTTCCATACCAAGGGGTACAAGTCAAAATGGGTAAAAATGAATTTAAAAATACATGAATACACTTTTATAAATCATGGACATGGATGATAGAAATAACCCCAGTAAATACTTACGAATAAGCAATCTTGGATAAAAATGAGATTTGAAAATTTATCCCTTACCTTAGGGCCGATATGCTTCGTACGTATCCAAACCTCCTATATAATGTTTTAAATAATGTCATTGAATTATTACAGAATCATATTCATTTTTATGATATCATATATGTTTCACTTATGACTTTAT
Organism: Viscum album; assembly: GCA_963277665.1. Classification (NCBI taxonomy): domain Eukaryota; kingdom Viridiplantae; phylum Streptophyta; class Magnoliopsida; order Santalales; family Viscaceae; genus Viscum; species Viscum album. Next base: position 33,001,132 of record OY728143.1, read on the forward strand.
ATTACCCGTTATTTTGTAAATTCCATGTTAAAGCAGTGTTTTGGGTAAAATCATTTTATTTATCGTATGTGTTTCGACTTGTCGTTCTTCATATTATTACTTATATCCTGATTTACATAATTCCAAAATGTAAAACATGATTTATATATAATATATATTCATAATATACATATATATTATACAACGATAAAAGGAATGAAATACATCATTCATGGAGACGGTAGGTCGTACGTACGCATGAACGCTGTTTTCGTTTCCCTTTGGAATTGAATGGAATTAAGTAAATGACATACATACTTATATATATATACATAAATCCAGTATCATTTTTATGTCATATATTTCATTACTATTCATTATATATACTTTAAAATCATTTATGTATGGTTAACATGGAGAGTGAATCTCATCGCGTCGTGGAGAGAGTAGTCCGTACGTATGCACGAGCGATGATATCATTCCCAAGATCGTGGAATTTTATTAAAGTGTATGTATAATATTATATAATCAATATAACTTTACAATAATAATATATATTCATTACTTTCACCATTATACCCATCCATGTAAGGTGGTGGTGGGAAATAGATTACACCACGGCGTGGACACGATATTCCGTACGTACCCACGCGCTGTGATTTCGTTTTCAGTTGGATGGATAGATGGTGAAATATGGTTGTTTAATACTTATAATAACATATAAGTATATTAGTGATACTGATTTTATTACCTCATAATGTATCAACTAAAAAAAAGAAAAAGTGGAAGGAGAAATAAAGTTGGAAGAATCGGTAATGGTTATTACCTCTTCTTTGAAGCGCCTCATTAAGACCTCCACTTAGGGCACTAAAATTGGTCTTTGAAGAAGACCAGTACCTCTAGGATGTTTCTAGGGAAGTGGAGAAGATAATTTGATAGGGGTTTTCCGAGCATGAAGGCTCAAAGTGGTGTGAGTAATAGAGGGAGGAGGTGCCCTTTTATAAGGGAGGAGAGGGGCACCTTTGGAATAACTAAATATATTATTTTATTATAAAGCCAAATTCGGTTTCTTATAGCTCCAAATTGATATATTTAGAATCTAAGGTGGGGATGGGTCTAAATCCTCTCTTCTTATATAATTTAGACACGTTTAGGTCATTATATTAACCTTATCTTTTAGTTTTAATTCTTAGTTAATTAGATTGACATTTACCACGTCACTTTGTATTTTTATATTATATAGTTAATAAACGTACCATATACATCAAAACGACCCCCAAGTGGTCCATAAATGATACACCTATCATGATATAAGTATCTTGGCCGATCCATATATTTTGAAGAATATAATAACAATTAATAATATAATATTTGTTTTAAAAACTATTTTATGTCAATTTTGACACTATTTAGTAATTGATTTTTGTGAAAATCATAACATAATGATTAGTTCGAAAAATGTTTATTAAACCAATACTAACATGTCATATTAACCTATAAAATTAGTGTAATTCATAAAAAGTCTCAAATTACATTTATTTGGGTATTTATAACATCAATTATGTCAATATTTCATTAATAAAATAATTACTGCATCATCATTGTGTCATAAATAATTTAAATTATTTAATGTCTAAAAATTACAAATTAAAAATAATTATGTAGGAAATTATTTTATCATTCTATGAAATATTTATAGACGAATTTATCTTATGTGTAACTCTATATTAAAAATTATGTACTTATTAAACTTTGATTTTAACTATTTTAACCCTTCTTTGAATAAGTTAATAATAAATGTCCTAATCTAATCCATGTGGGCCCAAATGGTCATATTTTATTCCTAAGGTTGTTTTCGGTCAAATTACATTTATCCAATAGAATTAGTACATGTGTTAGGATAATAATAATATCATTTTTATCCTTAATTACCCTATTTACTTTTAACTGTTGTAAAAAAAGTTTAAAGTTACTATTCACCAAAAATTATTATCATCTCATTGAACCACATTTTACTTACTGACATCAATCGTGTCTCTCGGATTTTTGAAATTCCATTAATAGAAGCGGTAGAATTTAGTTTTACGAAAAATTCAGTTTTTTTAACTACCACTTAGTGGTTTCACTATTCATAAAAAATAGATGTTTTTCTGAATAATGCCAAAATTTCACCCTAAGCTATAATTGATATTCCGAATTCAAAAATGATGTCTATTTTTCAAAATTCCAAACATATTATTTGCATTAATTAATTTTATAATTAATTCCCGTTGTTACAACAAATAGCGTCTTGGTATTAAATAATATATATCAAAAGATTGACAATTGTTTATGTTCAATTTCAAAGTGAAATTATGTAGAATGACCAACATTGTATTAAATGGTAAAAATATATTTTAAATATACCATAAAACCACTCAAATTCTTAATTTATCAATATAAATTATTTTTATTAAAAAAAGTTGTTTTTAATTAAAATTTAGTAATTTTCACTATTCATCAAAATATAAATGTTATCCGAAAAGTTCCAACATTTCATCCTAAGCTAATTTCGATATTCCAAATCCAAAAATGAATTCAATTTTAAAAGATAAAATTTATAAAATTTAAAAAAGTGGGTATTACTATTCATAAAGGCTAGTTCATAATAATATTATAATAATATCTCGTTTAGTGAAACTCGGTATTGCGTACTACACACGCTATCGAGGAAGGTCGCGATTGCGTGTAATGCAAGGCACGTAATGGATGAGTGTTGTGAAATCATCTTTTGGTGTAGCGTACAACATAGGAAATCAATAAAATTAAAAAGAATATTTTTCATAAAATCTCGGGGTGTTACAGCGACCCCCACGTGGGGCTGCGGTTACAATGGAAAGCGGGGGGGCAGCCCCTCCCCCCCCCCATCGTTTCGCTCGGCCGAAACGGCCGAGACAACCACTTGCCGCTGGCCATGCCAGCGCGCCCAAGCCGGGCCGGCCCGCGCCAGCGGGGCCGGACCAAGACCGGGCCGGAACTCCCTAATACCGAACCTCTTTTGGTCTATTGCCTATAACTTGAGCTACGGGCCTCCGATCAACACACCGTCAGTTGCGTAGCGATCCTTGAATCGAGACAGTCGTTTCAGTAATTACAGTCATGGTTTAGGAGAACTTGGGTTCGGCCGGGTTGGTTCGTACAAGAAACCAACTGGGCCCTCGGAGCGGAAACACTTATAACTTGAGCTTCGGACGTCCGATTGATGTGCCATAGCCTTTGATGGATTCCTCTTAGTGAGACCGACCCATCGGCTTACTCTGCTCAAGGTTTGGACGCAGGTGAAGTACAGTTGGGTTGGTTTTGACTTAAAACCCAATTGGGCCCCTGGGACGAAATGGCCAATAACTCTCAGACCGGGCGTCTGATTGATGCGCTGTCTCTGACGTTGAGTTCCTGTTGATGATATAGAAATTTTTGATACATCAACTCCAGACTATGTGTTAGTTGATGTATTAGCCCTTCAGCTCATGTAGCAGACCCTCCTAAACGAGCTTGTTGTGTGCGGGAACCCTAGAGCTGGTTGCGATTACGACGACGATGATGACTGTGCAGAAATCCTCCGTGGATTCGACGACGATGACTACAACACTCAGCGATCCTTTGTGGATCAGTGCCACCAATCCTGTGTGGGTCAGATCCTGTGTGGGTCAGTGCTCAGCGGTCCTGTGTGGGCCAGCGCCTACAGATCCTGTGTGGGTCATTGCGGGGGTTAGTTACCTATCGATCCTGTGTGGGTCAGATCCTTTGTGGGTCATTGCGGGAGTTAGTACCTATCAATCCATTGTGGGTCTTATGGTTTATATGAATCAGTTGCAATATCTGATCATCTCTATCATCATATGAAGAATTATACCTGTGTGAGCTGAATCATGTTTTGCTTTTCTATCTGGATTGTGTTGTGCTATCCTGTGTGGATTACGTTTTTCTTTCCTATGTGGTCTAGGTTGTGATTTCCTGTGTGGACTGGGTTGTACTTGAGCTCGGATGTTGGAGACGAACGGGAATTTATGACGTAGGTATATGTATGGGAATATACCTATGTAGTGTCGGATGTTACTTCGTGATTGTATCTTTCCTTTGTGGATTATCCTTTGTGGATTCTGGGAGACCTTCAGGGGTCTTGGGGTCCCCACTGAGTACCTTATACTCACCCCTACACGGGCTATGCCCGCACTACTCTGTGTTGGTTGCAGATGACGGACAAGGCTGATCGTGGTTGTGGCTTGTGGAGCAGGTCGGTACCTGGAGGTGGACCATTGGGCGGGACATACTCGAAGCGAACGGCTGGACCCGAGGAGTTGTGGTGGCTATCTGTACTCACCCTTCAGGTGGGACTACCAGTCGACGGCTCGAGGCTGCGGCTTTACATTCAATTATTGTTTTTCCCTTTCCAGATGTACATAACATTCAGTTTGGGTTTGTATACTTGCCCACTTACTTTTCCGCATTTACTTTTGTATCAGTTTTTACATAGTGTTTACTTCAACTTCTTGCTTACTCTATGGTGTTTGTTTAATTTACAAAGGCAATTCCTTCCCTTTTTATCGAGAATTACACCTTGGTGATAGTCTCCAGCCCCTGGCCTATAAAAGGTGGGCTTAGGGTAGTCACGGCACGGGCCCCAAGGATGGGTCGAGAAAAATTGGTATCAGAGGAGTTCGGTTCTACCACAGAACTCCGGGCTCTGATCTTTTTCTATGTGATGAAATAGTGTTAAGATTACTGGGTGTGGTTATTAGTCCAGGGAGTCCAGTGTTGGTGCAGCGGCCGACGTATCCGTACACCAGGACCCTGAATTCTGATTTCTGACTTAACGCACATAAACATTGATTGCATGTGTGTTTCATGTTTTCATTGTGATTACTTTTTGTCAGCTCACCAGGTATACAGTTTGACCGTGGCGCACCTGTTTCTTTTCAGGATGGCCCCACGATGGCAGCCAACTAGGGTTCCGAGAGTTGTGTGTGATGACAACCCACTGAGTGACAAGGCCTCGGTAGAGGGCCCTTTGACAGTAGAGGCACAGGCAGTACCTCTACCCGCCGAGCCACCGATGCTACCAGTCCCAGCCGCTGACGATGCACGTCACCTTAGTGCACTTCATGAGTTTCAGCGCCAGTGACCGCCCAGGATCCGCGGGGAGACGGACCCTCAGGCAGCCGAGGATTGGATGGAGGTAGTTGTATGAGTTTTCAGGTTAGTGAGGACACCAGTAGACCTCATGGTGATCCTCGCAGCGATCCTACTACACGCGGAAGTAGGCAGATGGTGGAGGTTGATGCTCCAGGTGCATGATGAGGCATCTCTCCTCTGGATGGACTTTGAGAGCCTCTTCCGCTCGGAGTTCTTCCCAGCCACCCTTCGTGCGGTGCGCATCCAGGAGCTTCTATAGCTGCGACAGGGCAGCATGATTATCGCCTAGCACTCGGCGAGATTTACCGATCTCTTGTGCTACACGACAGACATGGTACGAGACACATTCTTCCAGGCCCGGACCTTTGAGAAGGTATTGAGGCAGGAGATCAGGGCATCGCTGATCTCCCTTAGCATTTCGACACAGGCAGGAGTACTGGAGCGAGCCCTTCTGATCGAGAGCATCCTTGCAGAGCCTGCATCAACAGCAAGACATACCGCATGGCGGCACGTAGCAGTGTCCTCTGTAGTAGGCAGTCGACGGATGACTCATGGGTCCAGGCAGACCAGACCCTCAGATAGATGACCTCAGGACACTGGTTCAGCAGTGCGGGGCACACAGCGCAGAGCCAGTCTTTCGAGAGGCAGACAATGCTATGCATGCGGCGGGCAGGGCCACATGGCTCATGACTGCCCGACCCGCCATGCCGAGGAGTTGCAGACGGTTGAGGGGCCACCCAGGAAGAGGTAGAGGATCGACCGTGGTGGTCCGTAGGGAGCTAGAAGACGAGGCAGAGGAGCTGGCCAAGTAGCAGGTGGTGAGCGACACTTTGAGTCTCTATCAACACCATCAGGAGGTCCACCCCGACCACAGGGAGCTGGCGGGAAGAGACGGGCACAGCTCCAGGCAGCGGAGGCCTACGACCACGGCGCGCCTGAGATGATTTGAGGTACTATCTGCATCTATTCCACCCTTTTTGTAGTTATTATAGACTCAGGAGTGAGTCATTATTTCATAGCCGCTTCCCTTGTTCGGAGCTCGGAGATTCCGACAGAGCCGTTGGCTCGATCCTTACGGCTAGAGTCTACTACGGGAGAAGACTCAGCGTTTACACACTGGTGCCAATAGTATGAGCTTACTCTATGAGGCAAGAGCTTCGGATGGGATCATCTTGTAGTGGCATCGAGGCATTACGACGTCATCTTGGTCATGGATTGGTTATCTACAGTCAATACTCATATTGACTATATTAGGCGCAAGGTGCGATGTGTACGAACTGACGAGAGCAGGTTCTCCTTCACAGGTGAGAAGGGATACTTCACAGCACAGGATGGACTCCCATAGAGGAGATCACAGCCCATCACTCATCAATTGGCTAGCTATATCCTATGAGCCATTGACATGTGGAGTCATAGTTTTCCTGTAGTGGTGGATCAGTATGTGGATGTTTTCCCCGACGACGTTCCAGGACTACATCCTCGTAGATAGGTAGACTTTTATATTGACCTGTACCCCAGGATAGCTCCGATATCCACTCCAGCATATCGGATGGCCCTAGATGAGCTTCGAGAGCTATGAGTATAGTTGGAGGATTTGCAGGCAAGGGATTCATCCGACCCATTGTTTCACCCTGGGCTTCCCTGATACGGTTCGCTAAGAAGGTGGACGAGAGCTTGCGACTTTGTGTCGACTATCATCACCCGAACTAGGTGACAGTGAGGAACAAGTATCTGCTACGGAGGATTGATGACCTATTCGATTAGCTCAAGGGAGCACGGTGGTTCTCAAAGATAGACCTCAGGTCAGGCTATCATTAGCTCAGTGTTCGGGACGAGGACGTGAAGAACACGACCTTCAGATGTTGGTATGGCCATTATGAGTTCATGGTTATGCCATTCGGTGTAACCAATGCTCCAGCAGTGTTCATGGGTCTCATGAACATGATCTTTCAGCCAAACCTCAATCGATTTGTCGTGGTCTTCATCGACGACATTTTGATATACTCGACCACTGAGGAGGAGCATGCCTACCACTTGCGGGTTGTATTGGACACACTCCGAGAGCACCAGCTTTATGGAAAGCTCTCGAAGTGACAGTTCTGGATATGTGAGGTCTACTTCTTGGGATGCGTCATCTCTGAGGCGATTATTGCAGTGGATCCTACGAAGGTCGAGGCATTGCTAGCTTGGAAGCCACCCAGGAGCGTAACAGAGGTGCAGAGTTTCTTGGGACTAGATAGATACTACCAGAGATTTGTGCCAGACTTCTACAGAGTTGCAGCACCACACTCAGCATTGAAGAATAAGGGGAAACCCTTTGTGTGGTTAGACAGATGTCAGTAGAGCATCCAGGAGCTGAGACAGAGATTGGCCAGCACACCTATCTTGAGGTTGCCAGAGGAGAGAGTAGGATACGTAATCTACTGCGATGCATCAGGGACCGGACTCGGATGTGTCCTGATGCAAGAGCTGGCAGTGATCGCTTATGGATCACGTCAGTTGAGGCCGTATGAGTAGAACTACACTACCCATGACCTGGAGTTAGCAGCAGTGGTCTTCGCTCTGAAGATGTGGTGACACTATCTGATGGGCGAGCGCTTTACAGTCTATTCTGACCATCAGAGTCTCAGGTACATCTTCTCTATGAAGGACCTAAACCTGGGCCAACGGCGATGGCTCGAGTTCTTCCAGGACTATGTCTTTGAGATAGTCTATACTATTGGGAAGGGGAATGTAGTAGCCGATTCTCTCAGTAGGACGACGGACATTCAGCTACTTGGGGAGGCGACATAGCAGTAAGCCACTTTGCAGATATCTTTCACGGATAGAGATGGATCAACCTTCCTTCAGTAACTCATAGTCACTCCTCCACTACTGTAGTGGGTCAGAGAGGCACACTGTGGGGATGCTGACTGTGAGACGCGATGTGCGCAGATATCCTCAGGACAGGCACCTGATGGTTTCTCTATAGGAGGAGAGCACAACGTCCTTTTCATAGGACGTACCTTGGTACCAGTTGCTTTATGGGAGGAGGTGCTGAGAGAGTTTCACACTTCCCCTTTGGCGGTACATCCTAGCGTAGAGAAGATGCAATAGGATCTCTGATGACAGCACTGGTGGCCGGGCATGAAGAAGGTTGTGGCAGAGTTCGTTTCTCAATGCCTCACCTGCCGGTAGGTGAAGGTAGAGCACCAGGTACCAGCAGGCTTGGTACAACCCTTGGAGGTCCTGGAGTGGAAGTGGGACGACATATCTATGGGCTTCGTGACTGGACATCCACACACATCTATAGGTCATGACTCCATTTGGGTGATTGTCAACCGACTCACCAAATCGACTCACTTCTTACCAATCAGAGAGCAGGGCTCAGTAGAGAGCTTGGGATGTCTCTACATTCATGATATTTTATGGCTTTAGGGTGTGCCATTATCTATCATCTCCGATCGAGATGCTGGCTTTACTTCATGACTTTGGGAGGGGTTACAGGAGGAGTTCGGGACGTAGCTACGTCTGAGCACCGCCTTTCACCCTCAGACGGATGGTCAGACAGAGAGGACCATTCAGACTCTCGAGGACATGCTCTTTGCATGTGTCCTCGACTTTGGTCGCAACATGGAGGACCACTTACCCTTGGTGGAGTTCAAGTACAGCAACAACTACCACTCCACCATCAGGATGGCACCATACGAGGTGTTGTACGGACGACATTGCAGATCTCCTCTGTGATGGATAGACCCTGGGGAGTCCGCACTTGTGGGACCAGAGATGGTCCAAGCCATGACAAAGAAGGTTCAGGTCATCCAGGAGGGGATGAGGACATCTCAGAGCCGGAAGAAGTCTTATGCTGACAGGAGAAGGAGGCCACTAGAGTTCAAGGATGGCGACCATGTCTTCTTGTGGGTCTCACCTCGATGTTGATTACGGAGATTTGGCCGAGGTGGAAAGTTATCTATGCGCTTCATCGGACCATTACAAGTCCTCAGCAGGATTGGAGAGGTGGCTTATTTCATGGCTCTACCACCTCAATTGCATCGTGTGCACGACATCTTCCACGTATCCCAGCTGAGGAGATACGTGCACGACCCGACACATATCATTGACCATGGGGAGCTGGACGTTGATGATGGGGCGACATTTGCGGAGGACCAGGTGAAGATTTAGGATCAACATGATTGTGTCCTACATGGACGGATGATTCCTCTATTGAGCATCATATGGAAGAACGAGAACCTCCAGGAGAGAACTTGGGAGCAGGAGGCTCAGATGCGTTCTCAGTACCCATATTTGTTTCTCTAGTTTCTGATATATCTTTATGGGGATGTAGAGCCCTGAGGTGGGAGTGATGTAAAGACCCGAAATATTAGAAGAATTTTTTTTCTTAATTTTCTAGGGATTTTACAAGAACGAAGTTTCTAACTGCACCTGATTCCGAGGCCCGGTGTGCCCGGAATCATTTTCTGATGTTTAGTTCGGGAACGTTCAGTGAACCAACAAGCGGGTTTTTCTAACTTTTGAACTGGTGCTCGGAATCGAATTCCGAGGGCACCAATGGAATCACAGAACTGGTAATTGCTAAGAAACACCTTATCTAATGTTGCGTTTTCTCGGGTGTGGTTTTTAATTTTTGGGGTTATGTTAAGGTATAAAATAAAAGCGGTGCGACAATTTATTTTAATTTTACTTAAATAGGATTAACCTATGTTAAGAGAATAAGGTGGGACCCAAAATATCCTACCCACTTGGTAGGATATTTGTGATGTGGGGTCCGCATGAGCCCCACAATTTCATTCCTTCTATGTAACGCACCCGCAGCCCCCCTTTTAATAATGTCAAACCGTGCGTTTATTCTGGTTAAGAAACGCCCCAATTAATTGGGTGGTTTTAAACTCCTCAATTAATTATTCGTTTCGTTTATTTTGAAATTCAAACGTTGGAATGTGTGTTAATAAAATAAGAAAACACTTATTTTATTTCTGTTAGAACTTGTTGCGTGGAGAGGATTGGGAGAAAAGACTTCTTCTTCGACAAAGAACGCATAGAACGCACAGACCTCTGGCAAAGAACACCAAACTGTGGGAAATTGACATCCGCGGCGCTTCTTCTGTGACTCTCCATCCGTGATGCTTCTTCGGCGACGCTTCTCCGCGACGTGACGATCCTCCCTCCACGATGCCTTCTTCCGTGACAGTTATTTCTACGACGAATCCTCCCTCATCGAATTCGACGAGGTTGGGGTTTATTTGATTGGTTTGTTCGTGATTACTTCTGTCACCATATTCCTTTATTTTTGAGCCGCCTGATATCCCAATAAAGGGAGGAGGTCGGACCACACGAACATGGCCGACCCTCCTCCCCCTTGTTGGTTTGATTTTGATTGCGGCACAAGAAAGGCAACGCAGTGCCGAAGCACCATGCGGAAAATATTAAAGAAAGGGAAGAAGCGCAGCGCCGTCGCGTCGTGCCATTGAAAACGAACCAAAGATGCGGCGCCGTCGTGCTGCACCGGAGATCTAAGAAGGCACCGCGGCTGGAGTTGGGCCGCGTCGGAGGGGCGTGACCCTGTCGCACCGTGCCGGAGGGACCAAAGCCACAGCTTGGGTCGTGGTGGAGCGGGGAGACCGGCGGCCGATTTCGGGCCTCCGGCGTCAGAGCAAGGGGACAGGCCCTTGCCACTCCCATGGTGGCAGCAGCTGGCCGGTAGGAGCTGGCCGGAAGGTCAGGGGGAATTCGGGGGTCAGTAACCCACTGTTTCCCAGCAAAGCGGCCCCCACGTGGGGCCGCGGTTACAAAGGAAAGCGGGGGGAACCGCCCCCCCCCCCCCCCGCGTCGCTTCGCTCGGCAGAAATGGCAGAGCCACCCGATGGCCGCTGGCCCCGCCAGCGCACCCAGGCCGGGCTGGGCCATGCCAACCAGGCCAGACCTGGACCCGGTTTGGGTCGACACGGTTCGGGCCAACCCTGGGGGTATCGGGCCGGGTCGGACTGGGCCCGAACCACATAATACCGAACATCTTTCGGTCTGTTACCTATAACCTGAGCTACGAGCCTCTGATCGACGCACCGTCAGTTGCGTAGCGATCCTTGGATCGAGATGGTCGTTTCAGTATATTATACCCAGGGTTTCGGAGAAATTTGGGTTCGGACGGGTTGGTTCGTACACATATCAAACCGGCCCCTCGGAGCGGAAACGCTTATAACTTGAGCTTCGGACATCTGATTGACGTACCGTCAACTTTTTTGGATTCCTCATAGTGAGATGGACCTTTTGGCTTACTCTTCTCAAGTTTTGGAAATAGGTGAAGTATGTTCGGGTTGGTTTTGACTAAAAAATCAACCTGGACCCTAGGACGAAAAAGCCAATAACTCTCAAACCGGGCGTCTGATTGACGCACCGTCTGTGACTTTGAGTTCTTGTTGACGATACAGAACTTTTGGATACATCATCTCCAGACTATGTGTTAGTTGATTTATCACCCCTTCAGATCATGTAGCGGACCCTATGAAACGATCTTGTTGTGTGCGGGAACCCTAGAGCTTGCTGCGATTGCGATGGCGATGATGATTGTGCCGAAATCCTCCGTGGATTCGACGAAAACGACTACAGCACTCAGCGATCCTACATGGATCAGTGCCACCGATCCTGTGTGGGTCAGCGCTCAGCGATCCTGTGTGGGCCAACGCCTACAGATCCTGTGTGGGTCATTGCGGGGGTTAGTTACCTATCGATCCTATGTGGGTCAGATCCTTTGTGGGTCATTGTGGGGGTTAATACCTATCGATCCTTTGTGGGTCCGACGACTTAGATAAATTAGTGGAAATATCTTAACATCTCTATCGTCATATGAAGAAGTATACCTGTGTGATCTGAATCTTGTTTTGCTTTCCTATGTGGATTGTGTTGTGCTATCTTGTGTGGAATACTTTTTGCTTTCCTATGTGGACTGGGTTGTGATTTACTGTGTGGAATGGGTTGTACTTGAGCTCGGATGTTGGAGCCGAACATGAATGATGACTTAGGTATATGTATGGGCATATACCTAAGTAGTGTCGGATGTTATTTTGTGATTGTATCTTTCCTTTGTGGATTATCCTTTGTGGATTCTGGGAGACCTTCAGGGGTCTCAAGGTCACTAATGAGTAGCTTATACTCACCCCTACACGGGCTATGCCTGCACTACATTATGTTGGTTACAGATTATGGACAACTCTAATCGTGGTTGAGGCTTGTGGAGCAAGTCGGTACCTGGAGGTGGACCACTGGGCGGGACGTACTCGGAGCAGACAACTGGACTCGAAGAGCTGTAGTGGCTATCTGTAATCACCCTTCAAGTGGGACTACCAGTGGACGGCACGAGGCTGGAGCTTTACTTTTCATTGTTGTTTTTCCCTTTCCAGTTGTACTTTACTTTCAGTTTGGGTTTGTATACTAGCCCACTTACATTTAGGCACTTACTTTTGTATCAGTTTTTACTTAGTGTTTACTTCTACTGCTTGCTTGATCAGTTGTGTTTGTTTACTTTACAAAGGCAATGCCTTCCCTTTTAATCGGGAATTACGCCTTGGTGCTAGTCGCCATCCCCTTGCCTATCGAAGGCGGGCTTGGGGTAGTCAGGGCACGGGCCCCAAGGACGGGTCGTGACAGATGAGTCTAGAGTATGTGACTGAGAGAATAGACTAGGATTGGTTTGATAGGATTGGGTGAGTGGCCAACCCAATTGAGGATGATATTATGTATGGAGACACATGGAGAAAATTGGGGTTATTTTCTGACTCCAACCTACTCCTGAAATGTTCCCACAATTTTTTTTAGAAAAACAATTCCATCTCATGGAAGAACCCAAGGCTCCTCTATCATTCAATGTTTCCTCACACTCACACCCCATAATATTAAAATATACAAGAGATCTATGTCAACTAGTCAGGATAGCATCACTACCCTCTATCCAAATAATGAATTAAAATACCTTATTGTCCAATGCAATAAAGAAAATAAAATAAAAACTATATAAAAACGTACATGTATCCTGAGACTATACATGTCGTCGCTCAATATATAAGAACAACCCCACCCCATGGGTCAAATCATCTTCCTGCAAGCATGAAGAAAGCAGTTCCATTTAATAATCTCTTCATTTTTCATTATGTTCATTATATAGCACGTTGTAGGAAACAGTATACTAGTATACAAAGCCATTGAATATGAACCTATGATACAATAGTTGAGTTGAATATTGTGCACATAACCATATTCACTATGCAAGGATCCTCAAAGAATCCACAATCTATGTATAGTAGTTGATCCTACTCTAGAACCTCATTGGACACCAGTCCATGAACCAGATGGTCTACATGGTCATGAGGGTGTAACCCATTTCATTATGCTATACTATGAATAAAGGTGTTGGGATCTTTTCTACCGAAAATGGGAATTTCTCAAGGCTTTAGTTCCAATTGACTTCAGTTCCTAAGTTAATGGCCCCTTGACTATCTGTAGATGTCAAGGGGTGTCTCCCATGGGTTTTTCTGTGGGGTGTAGTGTCTATCTATGATTTCTGTTGTGATTCCATATTGTGGGAAATGTGTATTCTGTTGTCAGTTTAATAAATAAATTATTCAATTAGAAAACATACCCATAGTCAATTGAGATATACCCACTTTTGATAGATAATACCATCCAAATATCCAACTCCTAAATCCGAGACAATCATTATACTTTACCAATTCAAATTACATAATATATGAAGCACAAATTTATGTTTTATGAACCAATCAATTAAAGGAAATTAAATTCCTCACAATAACCCATAAAATCTCATATAGCATCACTCAACTCCAATTAACCCACATCATTGAACTTCTTAATGATGATACAACCTAATCACATATATATATTGATTAACAAACAATATCCAACACAGTATAAAGTCGAATTGGAGTCTATAGAGGAAAATATGAGGTTTTTAAAATATCATGAACTTTTTATTGAGTGCACTATTCGAATGAATTGAATACAACCTGTGAATCTAACCCTACATTTCTGGAAGACACTATTTTGAAAAAATTTAAAATTTACGATATAATTCACCACACCTTTAGTTGGTCACTACCCAATACTATATAAAATGGACGATTTATATGAATGGTTATCCTATCTATAAACCTAACAATGAATTCCTTGTTGCCTCATTTTTTAAAAAAGTAGACAAATTCTTCCCTGGAAGTACCCTTCAAAAACCCTGGCGGGTGGAGAAGGAGCTGAGAGAGGTTTACATCCTATATGGTGTTCGGGAAAGGGGGGTCTCGCGCATGACTAAAGAGGTGGTTGGGGGACATCATGGGAGGATATTAATCCAAGAAGGGGGGGATGTCACCAAATGAGGGAGATGAGAGGGGAGGGGGAATGTCGATGGGATCCGAGAGGGGAGGGGGGCATCATCGTTAGAGAAGGAGCCCAGAGGAGAAGGGGAGCATCATCAGAGGAGAGGGAGGGAGCCAGGAGGTGGAGGTGGAGGCCCATAATAGGTCGAGGTCAGGGAGGGGAGGAGTGTGAAGGGATGAAATGTCACAAGGGAGCCCTAAATTGGGTATAATATTTCTGAGTGGTCAATAAAACTGTGGGTAATAGTTTTCTTTCCCAACAGTTTTCATAAACCATTGGGAAAACCCAACATATAACATCATATGCCAACAGTTTACTAGAACTGTTGGTATAGGTTCTTTTTACAAACTGGTTTTCTAAACTTTTGTAATCAAATTGCTGGTGTGGGATTGATTTTTAGTAGTGTACAAGTGAAATTATCATCAATAAATACATTGGATATATTTTAAAGTTGTCCATTCACATTCCCAAAATATGATGTTAACCTATGGGGAATGGGTCCTTTTTGTAAAAAAATAATGAACATGGAAATTTCATCTAATATTTACGAAGTTAAAATACATGATACATATCCATACTATATGGTGTTAAAACTATATAACCAATAGATTGATCCATTTTGAATGAAATTAAACTCTATACAATAGTCATCCTCTCCATGTGAAAATATTATATTGAGAAAAATTACTATTCAAATATCCTTCAAAAATATGGAATATCATCGTTACATATGAAATTAAACTAAATGTTCTACATCCTATTCTCATGATGTAAAAGAACATGACTGTATGTTCACCTTGGGATGTTAAACTACATAGTAAATATTCTCACCATAATAGTTATAACTAAAAACTAAACATCCTATCTTGATGAAATTAAATTATATGATATTTTTTAAATCAGAGATTCTGAATCCTTTGATAAATATATAAATTCATGTTGTGTTCACTAATATGGTGTAGGTATTTCTATAGTTTCACCTATTTTATCACATTGGTCCTAACCCATGTGTGCATATAAGGATTGGGAGATCTGAAAATTTAGAAGAACTATGACAACCATGACCAAATATGGTATGAAAAATAGTATCCCATACATTTGAAAAAACTACTCATAATAGAATAATGTACCCCAAAAAAATTCCCTACAAAACATCCAGATCTATGTATAAATTATTGGAACTCGATTTTCCTATTGTCAAAGACATCCATTCCTATATCCCTATGTGTGATCTAGATCTATGGAAGGATATTACATCATATGAACTATGTGTGGCTTGATTCCTATATTTATTATAAACATATGGATGATGGTAACCCATATATTAGGCCCAAATAATTGATAATTGATAAACAAACACACCCCTAAATAAGAACTTTATCTTCATTTCAAATAAGAAAAGAATAATTTTATGTGGATTGATTATTTTTCTGAAAAGGTGTTTAATGATTTCAAGGGTTACTAATTAGGGTCCATCCATAATAAAAAAATGTATTAATAAGTCTTGATAAATGGCCAGAACTCTCATCAATCATGATTGGCATATTCTTATTTCTGAATACTAAGACATATTACTTTAAGTTTAAACTTGAATCAAAACAATGAAAATTCAAATACATTAAAATAACATCAAATACATATGATATATATCTCCATTGGAATCTTCAGCATGGGTTCTTTCACTAATGAACCTATAAATAGGCCATTCTGTTACCCGAAAAGTGATTCAGATCCATACAGGGGATTGTTTCTTCCCTTGGTTTTCAGGAACAATTACATTAGATTTAATAGTAAACATACACTTGACTCTCTATATTATAGAACTAGTATGGATTTATATAATTTCATCTATGATAACCTATCAAATGGAATCATCATCATCCTATTGAAGGTATTCCTATAACCCATTCAACATGATTATAGTACAGTGGATCCCATCATTCATATTTGTTATGCATTTATCCTCTACATAATTTTCTTATGACATCAATCTTAATCAGACACAATTTTTTTATGAAATATATAATTTATGATAAAATTATTCATGTTGATTTGATCACATTATTGTTATACACTTATTCATAAATAAATGTTTACAAGGGATACTATAGACTTCATAGAGTTATAATTTTATTTTCTCTACTTCGTGTGAAATTAAAATAAATGACACAATTTTCTAAGCTTCGACACCTATGATGAATACCCCTTCTCTAATATGGTATACTTCAGCATTGGGATCTCCATCAGTTCATTTTTTTCATTCCCATACAAAGGGAACTATCCAACAACATACGATCAAAACTAAACACCCTTAAACTATAGCAGTCTATGGTCAAATATTTATTGCTATACAATGTCAAAATGTATATTTAAGACTAAATTAACATAAAATAAATAAGTATATAATCAATTATACATGTACATATTCCATATCAACCTATATTAAAGACTATATGACTATATAAATAATCAATAAGTGGTAAAACTAATTTGGCCCAAAATACCATCAAAAGTTTTCCAACTAGTGTGAACTACAACTACCAGTGGAAGGAGATTGAAAACCATCCTAGTTGAAATAATATAAATTGTTCTCTGATAGTATATTCATGTGTAAACTTTTTGGACATTCACTATTCATGATTAATGAAAAATCAAGAACTTATATCACAAAAGTTAAAAAAAATATTATGATTAAAAAAATAATGGGAATATAAATAAATTCCTTACCAGATAATCCTCATTCATTATAAGAATATATAAAAATATAAGGTAATAAAATAGATTAAAATATTATGGGGATCATACCATGATTCCATCTAATGGTAGGATACTATTAATATTTTATATAGTATGGGAAATATTTAGGGCATTCACTAATCATTTCATCCCCAGCATATCAATTAAAAAGCACATTGTAAAATATGTGAAGACATAACATCATGTTCCACAAAAAATTAACAATATAATCCATATTCTAAATTTCAACATTATGGTAGTTAATTCATCCATGCTTCCCAAATTGAGTGCTTCAATGATGGAATATTTTCCATTTTATATCCATAAGACAAATCTAAGAGAAAATCATATAGACTCAAACATATTAAATTAATTCTTTTCAATAAAAATTAAATATATTTAATATTATTTACCTCAAAATATATTGAATTCATTTGAAATTGTTAAATAGTTCCTAAAAAATATTGATCAGGGTAATTAAATAATTTTAAACAATCAACCATTTTATATTGATTGGGTAATTGTTCCCATTAATAAAAATGGAAGAAGAAGAGATTTTATAAGATAGAATATATAATTATTGAGATTATTTATTATAAAATTATTCCAATATACATATGGACATTCAAGATTGATTCATTAAACTCATAATCCATATGTCCACTCTTGGATATCACTATAGATTTAGCCTCCCCGATAAGATAATGGTTTCCCATCATAGGAATGACATAATCATTTCTAGAGATTTGGATTTATTTATTTGTCTAATGGAGATTTACTTACTCATATTTTGTAACATCTAACTCTAGTTATAGGAAACTAACTTGGATAGATTTCCCATATACTCAAAATTGATATTCTACTATATAACTTTCTTGTTTATCTTCTACATGTGTTACTGCATCTTAGAGATCAACATATTATTATTGTAATTTCACCTATATAATTTTTTTAGAGTCATGATCAGCTTACTATCATTGAATGACTTTATTCCTGAAATAATTAATACATATATTGTCTAACCCATTATTACCCAATGTGGGAAACCTAATATTGAGCAGTTTAAGTTCTTATTGAGTTCTTATAAGGGTGTCGCTAAAACATTCCTCCATATGTCATGAAAGATAAATCCTCAGGAGACAAGAAATGAATTAAATAAAACCATTTATTCCTCGCAACAACTCATATATGGTGAAACATACCCATAAATTGATTAAATCATGGAAATACTATTTTAAAACCATCATATTTATAGGATTATGTGGAGGTTTTCTCCGTAGCTTGTACTGACTATCGAATCATTTCATAGACATCTTATGCATGCGTGAACATTAAAGTTGATTAAAAATAATTTGATGAAACAATTAGAGTATATGATGATTGGATAAATGAAAATTAGGACAATGACGTTGAGGTGTTATAGATACATACCCTAATACTGATTATCCTTAGGTTATTTCTTCGCTAGAAATTTCAATCATAATCTAGCTGTGAATTGGTAATTTCTTGATGGAAAATGATTTGATGAGTAAATTCAGGGATGACATCTGATAACCCATGGAAGGATACATATACAGATTTTGGGATAAGAACCCCTATATTGTAGGTGTATGAGGAACCTCAACATCATGAAGATGGATTAACAAGTTAAAATTATATACAAAAAAAACAACTATAAAATGAGGTGTTATTATCAGTGCACAATGAAGATGGATAATTACTTTTTAGAGATAATGATAAATTAATTCGTCCAAATATTTATAGATATTCCTGAACTATTCAAGAGAACTATGTATATCAATGATTGTGGCCATATACTTCATTGTTAGTGGGTAAATAAGAAGATTATCACATAAAACGCATGATCAAATAATGGGAAATGAAAATGAGATTATTGGATTTGGATCGAAATTCATATTTTTTAAACTCCACCTTCAATGAACCAAATAGAAATACATTTAGGATTACTATGATAATTTAATCCTAGAGAGTTGTATGTATTAAGGTTCATGTGGTCTTAGCTTCAGCGTACTTCATTCATGTTCAATATTGAATAAGGATAACTATTATCCCTTATTGTTGTTTGACCATAAAATGGGCCTCTATCTCCATATGTAATGGAACCACTTGTCAATATATTGGGAAGGGGTATTCAAATAGGAAATATCATCAAAAAGATGTTTGTGACTCATATTCTGTGACATTGATTCTTAATAGTGTCCATTTAAAATATTATGTGGGTCATGACCATCTATTTATTTTGGGAGTCCATCTAAGATATATGAAAATTAATGTAATGTAATAGATAATTTTATTGATAGAGAATCGATTTTTTACATAACATTGAAATTTAATATTTTTGTCAGTCCATTTATTTCTTTTCCCCCACTGTTAAAAATATTTTTGTGGTTTTTTATATTAATATATTTTCTACTAGATATTTTTTTATTATCGACGGAGATATTCTTTTATTAATGAAATCATCCTTAGTATACAAAGGACTAGATTTAGACAATTTAAGGGAAGAGATATAGAAATATTCATCAATTAATGATCATGGTTATATATATGTTGAATACTGAGGGGATAAAATTTATTAATTAACTATTATGAAAGACATAATTAGAAAAAAAACATTTATCTCTATCAATATTTTATTTTATTGGGTAGATGACTAGTTTGTGTCTTGTCATATACTAGTATCAGAGTATGTAGGTGAGAATGGCTGCCTTCATATCTTCCTACACATGCATTTAGGCTAGGGATAACATTCCTACAACTAGAAAAGATGAATTCTCCAACCCAATGGAGATTCTTAATGAACCATACCTTTGTGATGTCATTCGAAATGATTCTTTCTTCAACATATTAAAATTTAATTACATTTATTAGTAATAATTTCCCACATAATAAATATAATTATTAGTATTATGTTTTGAGTCGAACATCATCATGATCGAAAAATTAATTCCATTCCACAGTATATTGATTGACTTCACCATTAGTAGCCTCTATATTCTTCAATTTAGTATCTTATTTTTGGATGATATGTGGAATGTACTATAATTGATGAGAACATGTGGGTATCATTTTCACATTGCCACCATCATAAAAATTGTATCATAATTTCAATATTGGTATTCATATATATCTGGAGTTGTGGGATACACAATAAACATTTACAAGAACCAAATTATTACAAACATCAAAGTGACGATTTTTCTCAAATTGGGATGCCTCAGGTCATACATAGATATGTTAATCCACTAGTGGTTACAACATGATTTTTCATCCTATAAAATCATTTTTTGTACAAGGATTTCAACCATAGTTGAAGACTAAAATCTTAAGAAATGGGTCTCTTCTCAGTAATGATGAGGTTATTGTATTAATATAACTATATATTGAGTAGGATATTTAGATATGGTTAATAATTTATCTCATAATTCGGGTCATGTTTGTATTTTGTGGATTTTTTTCATTATGCAACATTGGTCGATCCCTTTTTCTTCAATTTTCCCCCATCATAGAGTGGTAATGAAATCATAAAATGGGATACAAAAATAAAATATCCATTGAGGATAAAAATAAATTCATGTTTTAGGATATCTATTTATTGACCTGATAGGTGCTCCCAATAAAGGAAACATGATCTTTCTCTAAGAGGCATGTTAACCCATTGTTACCCATTATTTCTATGTGACCACATAATTCCATTCTAATTGGAGGTATATTTCTCATGACACAATTATCTATTAGAGGAAGATAAATTTTAAGCAAAACCTATAATTGAATTAAGACTCATAGTTGACATCGTTATCTTTATATGATTCCAAAAAATAGTCTTAACCTCATAATAAATGATAAATGGATCATAGTCACCTTGACCATTCTCAATAAATATCTTTGTAGGGGGACAAATATATAGATAGTCGTTGAACACTATAGATAAGATTAAACTATTTTCTGATAACATATATTTTAATGATAGTGGTATGATGCTTGAAGTTGATTAAATATTTTTTTGGAACCAACATCTTGGGGTACCAAAAACACTACATAAATATATGAATTAAAATGCACTGTTATATATTAGAATATATTGAGAATTTCCCCAAATGTTCGAAGGTGAATTTACAATATAAACATGCATATAATAGTAGTTTATTTTTGAAAAAATATATTACTAAAATTCCACATTCTCTCCCTAATATATCTTGGTTTCTATAAAATATTAATTATGCCTCACACTACCATGTGAATTAAGAAATATAAGTAGATAATTGACCAGCCATGATTCTAGGAATATTTACAGTAAGGTACTCAATAAAATGTTTATATCAATGGTGTATTCATGGTCTTCAAATTCACATAATTATATCATAATATTATACATTATTACAATTCACCACATTACCATTTTGTGGATCCAATTATATGATTACAACTTTATCATCTCATGTGGGGTTTCAACAGTGTATCAATCAATACATCTACATGATGTCAACCCATTAGAGACGGTCGATCCCCTAAATATCAGGGTGAGTCTAAATTATTTCATGAAAAATGATGGAATCTTATCTCCATTTGAAATTGAATTTAGATGGATCAATTAATTATAAATTTTCCAAAGGATGTGAATCCTTGAATCATTTCTAAAATCCTGTAATGGGACACCAACCTCGCCATTAATCATATTGAAACTCTTAGTTTGGGGACTTCATAAGATCAAAAACCATTAAACAATGTGACTGTGTTTGTATTCATATGTTGGGGAAAAATTATTTCTCCCAAAATAGATATTGTATTAAGATCATCTTTAAATACAACCCACATATCAGAAACATAACAACCAAAATTCTATTTTTTTTCTTGACTCCCAATCTTACATGAATTTCATAATGTTTATTTTTTTTCTTTTTACTGGTTATTGGAAGAAAGATTAAGAGTAGATGAGATATAGTGTGCCATTGGGTAAAAAATATACGGTTTCAAGTCCGGATCAGTAAAACTATGGGTAATCATGCACATTCTGTATTATTTCCCTTCATTAATGTAGGTATGCTTTATATGAATATTATATATATTAATGTATGTGTACTAACTATACCAATATCACGACCTATACTCCTAAAATCATGGAATGCTCATGATAATTTGAATCCCAATCAAACGTAGGGTAAAAATTTCACATTGAGGATATTTTTGAAAATGCTTCTTCATATATCTTGTTTGAAAAAATTGGTAAATTCCAAATTATTTATAGTAACATGGTCCAATAAATTTAATAATATATTTTGTGATAGAAGAATCCTCAAAGCAAAAAAAGAGAACAATATTTTCATCCATCATATTTTTGCAAAATAATAAGAAAATCTCTTTAAATAATATTTTTCTAATATATGGAAAAATGTACTCATGAGAACTAGAGAATTTGAAAGGAATGTAGGTGAAAATTTGGAAATGAAGAAATTATCTCTCTAATATAGTTCAACAAAAATAGGGTGGATGTTTGGTTAACTATAATTTTATCTTAACCAATAAGGCCACCCATTTCGGGATATTCATCCATTTTTATCACTTATGTCCTTTCCGTTTGTCTGTCACCATGGTTTATCTCTATGTGAGGACCTATTATATGAGCTTCACCTTACCTCTACAACCAAGATATGTGTTCTAAAAGGCATCAAAAAAATTTATGGAATGAATAGTAATTTAGATATCACATATGAATGGATAAATTAAACACAAACTTGTTATCTCATTTATAAAAAAAATATAGAAAATGGGGGGGTGGTGGTGGTTTGGAACCAACTATTAAAAAACAACAGTCATACTATACTTTTGGTTACATCCCAAATTATTCTCATGATAAATATATCAGAATTGTATTCACATCCCACTACAAAGATACCTCTATAATTAAATCCCAAAATCCACTAATTTCATAATGTAATTAACTCCATTTCGTGGTTTACCTTATGAATAAGTCCTCATTCTTCTAATATGATCAATTCTAAGGATGTGAAAAATTTAGTGCTCTCCATACATTAAAAGGGAGAATATCATAAACATTGAAAGCTTCAAACACATTATTGAAAAGATATGTTTAAATTTTATAAATTCATCCTTAGAACAAATGATGTGTGACCAATATGACCCTATATGTTTCATTTGAATTTCCAAGAACCTCACATCGGTTTCTCATGAACTATTATGTAGAACGTGATAATAACTTTTCCCATTATCATAGATTTTCCAATAAATAACACTATTAGGAAACTAAAGTTCTCCTACATAAATTTGAAGTTATTAAATCATCGTCTAATTTCATTATCATCAATCTAATGTAATCAAAATTCCCTAGATTTCACATTTAAAAAGAAAATTGTTTGTATTCGATAAACAATAAGGGTATTATAGAATCCTATTGTTATAAAAAACAATGAAAATTTACAAATAATTGATTAACCCTAATAAAATTTCCTTAGGGTGATATAACCTTACCCAATTATAAACATTCACATCCAAATTATAAAGGAATTTGTGGATTTCCATAACCACTATAATGATTTTTTTTTACATTTCATATAACCTAGATAATCAATTCTCTATAGTATCACTAGGGTGATTCCTTCATCACATTACTATTGTATCTCATAGTATAATCCTTAATCACATCACCTTATAATCAAGAATGAAAATTCTTCATATCTCTCTTAAGAATCACTAGGGAAAACATTCTTTGATTCCTTATAGGATCACTTGGATGAATCATTCTTTACTTTCAGTTTCAAATAACTATTCCTTGTTCATTGTGTCACATTGCCAATTCCATTCAACTCACCATAGTATAATATTGTAGATGTATCTTTATATCCGTTTTTAATGGTATAAAATCCCATCCAGCTCTCATTCAAGAATATATATTAACACTATATATTCAATGGTTGGGTATTCCTTTATATGAATTTATACTTTTAACCTCAATTTATATAAGCCTCCTCTAAATCTATTAAATACACGAGATCTAGTTATATAAAAAAAATTATCCCCTTTATATCCAATATACCCTTCATAAAATTCATATCATGTGTTATTATGTTCTTTGAAGTGTCCCTATGAATTTTGGAATCCTTATTTCCATTGATAATATGTGTCCTGAAATTAATGATGCTGGTGAGAATTAACTGAGAAAATGAATCGACTCATGGAATATTAAGATATAGAACTAATCTTCCTAAGATTAAATTGTATATCTATGTCTAACTAAGGAGAGTGGTGACCATAATTAACTTATTCTCTATAACTACCCTACTAGTCCCTTGATTCGAAGTAGGAATTTTTTGTCTTTAATGAAACATGTGTTATCAATGCCTTGTTTCATCCAATCATGAATGTAAAATGGTTATGTAATCATTTAAAATAGACCTATTAATAGTAAGGACCATGTAACCTTTTATATTTTACCACTATATGGAAGAAACAAAATCCATTCAGGAGTATTCCCCTCTCCTTATTAATAGAGGATACCTCAATACTCTAACATGGTCAAGAAACATTAATGAAGATGAGAGTATAGTAACCCTTCCCAGAATAACCCCAATGCCTTCCTTTTAGGATTCTATGTCCATAAAGAATTCTATATCACTTCCTATAACAATCAATTGGTGATGACTACATTCAATCCATAGATATATTATTTCAGGTGTATGTCCCATCCAAATCGGGTTATGTGATTTTCTTGATATTCTTCCATATATTATTTTTCACATGAACTGAAAAAAACATGGGATACAATATATATTATGATTATGAAATTTTCATATTGAAAATTCTTTTATTTCGTCCTCTTTATTAGGTTTAAATCCTAGTCATTTTTTATCCTTCCTAAAGGGATATATTTTCCACAAGAAATTCGATATGAGTTTCGGATTTCCAATATATGACCTCAGTGAAGACTCATATTCATAACCATACTCTATCCTATATTATATATCATTTTGATACACAAACATACCTAACATTAGGTCCACATTGAATGATCATTCATATCACACAATGATAAACCGATGGATGCACATCCTTTCTAAATTATGAGAAAATTCATGGTATCATCCAATCACATGAACATATATTCTATAAGTCAAATAGGTTGATATTTTTTTCTTGTCTCAAAATAATATATAATATTCCATAATAAGGTAAAAACCAAATACCAATAAAATTAATTTTTAACATCATTATTTTATATTCCTATGGACATTTTTTTGGTCTTCCCTCAAATAGTTATTCTATTGTGAATCCAGATATCCCATCTATTTGGTCCACGTCACCTATAGAACATCCTTCGATTACAAAATATTCCCAAAAATATCATTCCCTCACTAAGAGGGATATATTATTTTGGAGAACTATTATATTATCCTCATTGGGCCATATTCTGGGTATGATCCATCTTTAGATGGACATATTCATTATATATCGCTATTTTTATAATAAATCTAAATTCCATTTAAAATTTAATGATAAAGGTGGTCTCATGGTTTAATCCCCCACACCAGTCATTTCTAGGTATCGGTTACCTATCCATGCATACACAAATATGATAAACCAATTGGATTGTTCTATATCATGGGAATATAAAATGCACAACAAACCCAATTAACTGGCGACAAACAATGTGGTTTCTGATTAATTGCACATGGATAGGTTGGAGTCCCCTTTGTGTGCCTAAGAGTATCACCACAAAATTCTTCCACCTTAAAAATGGAAATAGATTCTAGAATACCCAATGATATAGATTTAAACCATAGGGACCTCCAAAAAAGCATCGTTAAGTAATGATAATATAATTATAGAGACAAATAATACTTCTATATGGTTCTATTGAAAAATACAATTTGGTATCTAATGTTATTAAGATAAATGATATACCCTTAATACATAATGATGTTCAAATCAGCAGATACATACAAAGGGATACATGAACAAGGGAGACTATTCCAGTATTTGAATTTGATAATGATTCTCATACATGACATAATTATATAAGAGAGCCTTAGAATGTGAAATAATTAGCCAAATAATATTAAATCTTACCACAATCCCATCCTCTTGACAAACTGTGTTTATAATATTTATTATTAATAAAGAAAAAGTGTTACTTACCTTTAGACGGATGGTTCATACTATCTCATATATGTTTGGGCCATTAGGTTTTTTCTCTTCCACAAATATTCCTTTTCGGGAAACATCTAAAGATATTATAGTGACCAAATGTAATGATAACGTGTATTTGGGAACCTCTGCATTGGGTTCAAAAAAAGAATCCTAGAAATTATTTAATACATGTTTTGAGATAATATTTCATTAATGGAGTTTTATTTTGATAAAAAAATTGCATTAGTTGCTGTTTTTATTTTATTTTGACATTTCTTAATGATATGAATGGCTTTATCCCTATAAAACTAAAGAGATGTTATTACTGTTTGTGTTTGTTTTTTATTTGTTAACAAATTCATTTAACATATATATAAATCATTTCATGTATTGATAAATAGTGAGCATTGGTTACTTAATTGATGTTATATATAAATGAGGTTAATGTTATTAGATATATGGGATTATTTTAGCATAGTTAATTCACAACTTAATGATTTTAACTACTATATCATATTGACTTACACAGGTGTAACTATTATCTGACTAATATAAATCCCCTAAAAGAAAAAAAATTCAACCATTAAATAATTATTAATGTGATGATATTTACTTCATATAGTTTAACCTATTGAAATATCCTAAGGATTATCATTTTGAAAATATCATGTTTGAGGGCTTTGAAATTTAATTAGAATTGTTATAGGGAATGTTCGGTTGAATGAAATAGGAATGATGATTTTTTAAAATGTATTACAATTACTTTATATAATATTGTAATATTTCCATGAATGGATTTCGGTTGAGTTTGACTCGTGGATTTACTTTTGTAGTGTATAATCATAAATCACCATTGTTTCTTTTGATACAAATAATAAACCAATCATAGCAACACATATTGTGATTGACTCTTTGGGGTGGTTATTTGAGGTCTCCCATTTATAGCAAGAATAAAATTTCCCAATAATGTTTCATATTTTACTCATATTTTTTTTCAGGAAATGTTTTTGAAATTTTTAATTTTCACATGTTGGAAAATTTTTAAATTTGGGTTTTTATTTAATATTCATTTATTATTCCATTAAAACCATATACCCTTTTGATAAATTATATTTTTTTTAACTACAAATCATTAATAATCAATTCCACATCTCTTATGGAGAAATGATTTTTTTAAACATGATTCGATTTTTTAAATGTTCACTATAAAAGGATGTGATTGGGAGATCACAATATGACATCGATGAAATATCATAAAAACTACCTAGAAGTGTATGAAATGTTATGCAATGATGCTTCAATTTAGAAACATATGTCTATATAATATGGATTTATTTTTTTGGATATGAGAATTCATATCTTTATCTATAACTCTTTAGAAATAATTGAATTATATTTAGTCTATATAGTAACCCAAATGATGTAATTTTTCTACACAAAAATTACATTTTTCCAATAGTAAAAATATCTCCATTTAATGTTTAAACAAATTTTTATGCCTATTGGATATAAAAAATATTAATAAATAATATAATCAAAATAATTACACACCAGTTTTTAAAAATTCTTATTAATAAATATTACTTGTCAAATATATTACATAAATGGTAATTCAAAATACGTAAGAAAATATTACCACCTTCTATTTCCTATAAATTTGTACCTTGGGTTTCATGCTTGAATTTTTTTTGAGTGATACTGTACAAATTTAAAGAATCAAAGGAGTCCACTCATCATATAATACATTATAGAGCTCCCTATATTCATAGGTGGATGTGTAATAAATAATATAGTCCACTAAAACTATATCCCTAGATGCATTAATAGCTAAATTGTACCAGATTGTTATGAGGTGAAAATACACATGTTAGTGGATTCATTATAAAGGTATTAGATACGTTTCTAAAATATTTTAGTTTTGAAATCCATTAATTCATTTGTAATTAAATTTTTTCATATTGTAATTTCTTTTTTTATTTAATATATATATATTATCAATATTTACAACCAATCAGTGTTACATTTTTTGTGAATGTCTTAGGACTTTCTATTTTGATACTAAAATAATCCTTTTATCTATGACACTTCATAGGTAAAAATTTTCATTACCACATCTTACTAAATTTATATGTTTTGGAAATTTTATTAGGATTCTTATGTCAATGTTTATTTATGAAATCATCAGTACATCGTCTTGGAGGTTAATGTGTATTTGAATTAACCTAAACCAAAGTATTACTCAAAACACAAATGATCTTAAATTAATATGATCATGATATATTGTGTAATAAAATTCCAATTATCAATTATTTCAATTTCTTTACCACATAATTTTAAAAAATTTGCATGTTATTTTCATATTTTATTAATGTTAATCATTTTCAAAATTCCTAAAATTTATTTTTTCTATAAAAGGAAATAAAAAATAAAAAATTTATACCTTCTACAATATTTAATATATAACCTAGAATTAATCATATTAAATATATAATATAATACAACCTAAATAAAGAAAGCGAGACGGTAATGTTAAAGTTAAAACTATCTGGATCAAGGTAGATCCAATATTAAATCCAGCACCAAATTATTATAAATCAAACATAAAAAATATTTTAAAAGATAAATAAAAATAACAACATCCTTGTTGGGATGGGGAGATAGAGACAAGTCT
Source organism: Viscum album (assembly GCA_963277665.1). Lineage (NCBI taxonomy): Eukaryota > Viridiplantae > Streptophyta > Magnoliopsida > Santalales > Viscaceae > Viscum > Viscum album. The sequence continues at coordinate 33,030,230 of OY728143.1, forward strand.
CTTTATGTTCAAATATCTTAATAATAAAGATGATTCCATCCAAAAAAATTATTTATTTTCTTTTTGATCAATAAATAAAACCAACACATATATTGAAATTTTAATGGATACATACATGATGATCACATAAACTATTCACCCATCTGCCAAATGATAATGCACAACATTAAATACCTCTTCTTTATTAAATACATATTCTATGATATGGTTGAATTTTGGAAGGTGAATTTTGGGAAACCAACAGCAATTGTTTTTGTGTTTTTGAAACTACCCCATAAGAAGAAATATAGTTAATCAATATCCCAAATAGTTGTTCACATAAATTTTATCTTTTTATGAATAGGATAAAAGGATATTTAGAAAATTTATACTCTGGTATCAGCTGGACAATCTAGTAGTTTCACCAATTCTCACCCTGAATTCCTAATTTACTTATTTAATATCATATCTTAAATAGATACATGAAAATATTTTTTATAAAATAGGTAATATGAATAATTTACCGTTATACTAATTAATATAGTCTAAAATATTTAATAATATCATCTCTCAAAAATTGGAGTTTGATTAAGGCATCACCAAATGGAATTACCCTCAGATTTTGAGTCTCAAACTCGTTTTTGTTAATTTCATCCACATGATATTAACCTAAACTAATGAAAAAATATTTATATGAAACATATAAACCCTTCAACAACCAAGGGGATGTAAAAGTGGACAAGGTAGTTATGAATTATGATGTCATGGTATTTTATAAATTTATGAATCATTTCTGTTTAATCTGTATACACCTCCAAAACTATGAGATAAAATCTCCAATGAATTTAATAGAAGAAACAAAATATATTTGGAAAAACTATGGATCAGTTAAGTCTAATAATATTTGGGAATCAATTCATAAACAGGTTTCTACACAATCAATATTGAGGTTTTGGAATACCGAGTCAACCATACACATAAACAATAGAAATTACACCTTTATTTTGGTTGAGTAAATAAACTACTAGTGAATTTAACATTTTTCTCAAATAATTAGCGTTAGCAAAAAACACATTTTACAATGAATCACCCATTATATTAAAGTATATAATTTTAAATTATATAATTAATTTTCTTATGATTTCCATCTTATATTCCCAATACCTATCAATATACATATGGGATTCCATTATTTATGACCATTAATCCGTCAAGAATTTTTGGTTCAAAGGTTTTTAACAAAAACATATAGAATTATAATATTAACTAACAAAAACTATATGAAATATTTTTCATCAAATTAATATATATTTTATGTATCTATTGTTTTATGTATCTCCATGTTTTTCTTCCAAAACATGAAACAACAATATTGCACATGATGAGTAACAAATACCTTTAGGGAATAATGAAATAATATTATTTTAAATTAGTCCATTATAACATATCTATTAAATTATATGTTATGAATAATAATAAATAAATTATGAAATATATATATATATATAACTTTCCTAACCAATATAAATTTATTTTGAAATTATTATTAAATAACTAATTAAATTTTTGGTAATAAAAATTTATTCTTCAAGAATATGTCACCATAAAATATTTTATTAAAATTTTTCAGATAATATCATGAGATGTTTATAGAGATTTTATAATTTTTATTTGAAATATGAACTTTAATTTTGGAATAATCATATCAAAATTAACTTAGAGTTAAATTTTTTGGGTGTTAAAAAAAATATTTATTTGTCCCTTAATAGTGTAAAATATTATTTTTTGTAGAAATATCTTTTCATTTAAATGATTTCAGTTATTTAAATGGGATATTAGTTTTTAAAATAATATTATTATTATTTATTTTTATTTAATACCCATAAATACGTTTTTAATAAACATTATAATGGATTTATAATTAGTTTATTTTCAGGTCAAATAATGTTTTTTTCTAAAAATATTTTTACGGTACCTAATGTTTCTCCATTTAAATAAATTAAAATAATATAAAAATATGATTGTTTTAAAAATAATTTATATATTTTTTATAAATAAATTTTAAATAATATTTAATTAATATTAATAATAATAATGACACCTACATTTAATATAAAATTATATTGGACTTGAAAAATATATTAGTCATTTTGGTTTTGTTATAAATTTTATTTTTGATACATTTAAAAAATTAAATTTAAAAATTTGTTTTAATTTTTTAAATCATAACATAAAAATTATCTTGGATTTATTTTTTATAATTTATTGAAAATAATAAATGTTGTGATGAATACTTCAAAATACTAAATTTAAATTTAAAATTTAATTTTTTATAATTTAATTATAATTAAAAATCATATTTTAATTGTGTTTGATGTAAATTTGTATTATAATAAATCAATTATCACAATTAAGTCCATTTAAATAAATTTCATATATAATTATCATGTAAATTTTTTGTATTTTTTTAAACATTTCCTCTTTAAAAAATAGCTATCTCATCATGTCCACGAGATTAATTTTAAAATAACTCACAGAAATTCAAGGAATGGAATTTCAAAAAAAATGGATTTAATATTCTTAATGTGAATAATTTATATTATCTAATATTTTCAACTTAAACTCTAACGAAAATTAATAGTGAGATACTTCAAAATATTTTGTGTGGTTAGGGTAAAAATCGATTTAAACGGAGGTTAAACATAGATAATATGGGTTAAAAATATCGAAAAACATTTACAAAAAATAATTTATATACATTAAATTATATGCCTCTTTTAGTATCTAGAATGTTGATTTTGTATCATTTTATCATGAAAGAAAAATTGGTGGAATTCATTCATTTAAAAAATTACATGTGCGCCACTCCATTCACGTATAAAAGGGCAGACCTTATCCACTTCACATATCACCTCAAAACGCATTTGGCTTGGAACTTATATTATTAGTTTACATCAAAACATAAATAATACCATCTTATAATCATTATCATTGATATTAAATAAATTTATGATATCTTGTGGCGCAAATCAAATATGGGTACCAAAAGAAGAGGTAGCATTCCTCAATGTCTGTTTTTGTTTTTTTTTCATCCTCCACCTCCATAAATAATTTTATACCAAAATTATATAATAACATAAATAATAATCCATATAATGATATTTTTTATTTTAATTTTAGGACAAAACCATATCCACAACCATCAAACGGGTTATGAAATCACTATTTTGTGTACGGCGGAGTACAACTTTGTGAAATGATGTCGTTCATTTTTAAATTACCACTAATAAAACATAGTCACAATTCTAAATGTATTTTTTATATATATAATTGGAATATAATTGTTCATATATAATTTTTATATTGCACATACCTTCAATCTCTCCATTTGAAGGAATAAAATAGTGTCACACTTTTAAACTGTGGACTACCATCTTGCAAATCCATGTGATTAATTCTTGAATTTAATAGAAGATTATCATGAATGTATTAAGAAATATATGTGACATATATTAAATAATAATTATTCTAGATTGATAATAAATACTTTAAATTTATTTCTTTATATTTAATAAGAAAATTTAAATGTAATTTATATATACGTATGACCTACAATCTCCGTTGATATTGTATTTCATTTTATATTAGTATATTTTAGGGATAACTCTAAAAGAATATGTAGTAATTATATATGATATTTATATCATGGATAAAATTCTTTATAATATAAAATCCTGATCAAATTAAGATGATTAATAAAAAATTAAACAAAACATATATGAAACACAATGAGGTTAATACATGAGATATCACATTAATTTGGAATTATTAATAAATAGGAAATAAAATTAAATAAATAAATAATAAATGGTTTGATATATTAATGTGTGGTTCTGTAATTGAAGTCTAATAAAAATATTTTCATTATAAAATATGTTACAAAGTATCTTTGAAATGAAAATATAATATTTTAATTCGTACCTGCCATATCATTTTGGAATTATAACATCTCTCATGCATACAGTTAGACAATAACCTCCCTGAGGGGATGTGATTTATTTTTCTAGTATTTTTTAAAAAGATTAAAATGATTATGAATTTATAAAATATATTTTATATATTTGGTATAATAAATATATTTAAATTTTTTATAACTTCTCTTTATTTTATTCTATCATTAGAAAATTAATAACATTATTCATGCATATTAATGAACTACCATCCCCCGAAATAGTATATTTAATTTTTCAATCTATAGTGATATGAAGTATAATAAACATGTATTTAATGAATATATATGGTATTTATATAATAAATAACATCTAGAAGATTATGTAATTATGATCATCATACAAAGAAAATGACTACTAAATAAAAAACAATAAAAATGAAGCAAACATCTAGAGAAACCTAAATTAAAAGGATTATCCAATAACTGGTAGAATGTTATAAAAAATAATATATGGTAAACTATAAATTAGTATTATTTTTTAGTATAGTTATAATAAATATATATTTTCATATAACAGATTCTAATGATTATGAATGATTTTATACCTCAGGTAAGGGATTATAATTAAACATTTATTTCTGTGGGTCACATATAATACTCAATATATTTTTCTTTTGTGTTATATATATATTGGAAAATAATTTTCTTTCTCCTTCATATTACTATATTTATTATTATTTATAGATATATATAAGGTTTTTTTCATGTTCATAAAAATTAAAATGTTACCAAAAATAGAAAGGGTTTTATGATATAATCACATTATTTATCATGACTATTTATGGATCTGTTTCCAAGGAATAAATGTTATTAAATTTCTCTAATGAAAATTGTGAATTTTATTCTCATATTTTTTTTATTTATGATTCTTTTTTTTTGTTTTTCAGAACCTATAATACTCAAGGTACTAAAAATATTCTTTGATGTAAGATTTGAATTATTTTTACATGTTTTGAAAATTTTATTTTGTAACATATCCATGTTCTCTAAAAGTTGTATAACATATGTTTTTACTATCTCCTATTATTTTTAATATATTTTTGTCCGTGTATAAATTTTTAGGAAATTTTATAATAGTATTGTTCTTTTCACATTATGAATTATATGTTATTGTCCTTTTCCCAAAATTGTGGAGGGAATATTTTTATTAAACTTTATGGAATGATTAAAATTTCCTACCATAATAACCACTATATATTTTAAACATAACATTAAAAGTTTCAAAGGTTATTTTAAAATTATTTTTTATGAAATTGGGTAAATCATCATTTTTAAAAATTTATTTTTAAAATCGAAATATTATTTTTATCAAGAAATATTTCACATATCTATTAATGTAATTTTATTTCTAAATAATTTGCTTTGATATTAATTCTGTTTTAATGAGGATAATATCAATTTATTCCAATATTACTCTTTCTTGTGGTTTCTAATGTTTATAATAGTGATATGTTTATAAAACACTTTTATTTTCCATGGGTTATGATTTGAGTAATGGATGAATAATTTATAATGAAAATTTTCTTCCTATAAATTATATTGGAATTATATGGTGACTGTTTGATGACCATTCACAACACATGTTTTTTTTATAATTTTGTGCTGGTTGATAATTTGTGAACAGTTTTGGTGGATCTTTTATAACAAATTCAGTAGTTCAAAAAAACTTTTCTCCCTTCTAAGTAAACTTGGATTTTTGGTTTTACAATCATGAGATGTTCTCCACATATTATCGAGTATTCCCTTATAGACCATAAAAACTACAAATTTCCATTACAGATGCTATCCTAGAACAATCTTCTTGGGTCATTGTCTTTGAAGGCTTGATAGTTATTCATTTATTGGTGATAAAATAACACAATAAAAAATCTTACACTATACAGAACATACATTTACTATAATTGTTATTATATATTTAAACCATAATAATGACATTAAAAAATGTATTCAAATTCTCTATATGTTTGTCATTTCTCTTAGAGTATATCACAATATCATTTATAAAGCGAACCAATATTTTTTTTCAATGTAATGTCTAATGACTATATTTATCAACTCCCTGAATATTTATAGAACATTAGTGAGTCTAAAAGGAATCACTATAAACATATTGTGTCCATACATAATTTTAAACATATACCTATTAAAATCTTTCTTCCTAAACAATAATTGGTGAAACGCTGACCAAAGGTCTACATTAGATATTTACCTGGCCCCATGTAATAGATCAAACTAATCATTTATCCGTGGAAGGGGATATTTTATCTTTTTTGGAATTTTATAAGATCATGATAATAAATTTAGATTCACATTGATTTATCCTTCTTATTGATGAATACTTTTGGTGAACCTTAAGGTGATCAACTCAGGTGTGTAAAACCCATATACAGATTCCCTTGTAACTACTACTACAGTTCTTCAAACTCATTAGGGGACATTAATTAGGGTTTCTTGGATATATGAAGAGATATAAGAATAATATAAATTGAGATCTAAAACTCTCGGTCTGGAGGATTACCATACACTTTTAAGGTAACATGTAAGTTTATTCCCCCGCAATTGAAATTTCTTTAATATTGATTCTTCTTATTGTCTCAATCATCAGTGCTAGCTATTCCTTCTAATATGGTAATAATATCTACACATTATATGATGACTATAAAGGAGATTCATGCTCATCCTTACTCTAATATATAATTGTTGGATTTATAATTATTTGAATAATGAACACTCTTTTCCAAAATATGATGATTGATTTTATTAAGATAACCAAAACATGCCCAATATATCTTCTATCTTCAGCAAAATAAGTTGGAGAAGATTTTATAGGAGGTTTATTCAATAATCATTAACAATGGAGCATTTATAAATATAATTTGAAATAATGTTCCCATGAGATTTTCTCAATGATAAATCAACCACTATATTTTGATGGTGTGATTAAATAGTTCTATTAAAATTTCAAGATATTTTTAGAATGTTTAGAACTAGTTTCAAATATTACATTTACTATTCCAAAATTAATTTCAAGTATACATATCAACACAACATTGTTGGGGTCAACCTCGGTAGTAGTGATGGAATAAGATTCCCCTTTATCATTTCTCTTTGGTGGTAACTGGTGTTGAATTATATAATGGATATAAGGTTTAGAATACTAGATTTCATAGTTCTTTGTCTCTCTATTATTTAAACATTGTACCATGGGTGGTTATCACTTTTAATCCACCACATTTTCCAAATTCCTAATTTATATTCAGTATTCATGATATTTGTAGACCCCTCTCCCACAAATTAATAATTTCTCTATCCCATTGTAGTAGTTCCAATAATGTTTGATCCCATATTATTTCCATGTGAGTGGTAGAGTTTAAATTCCACTGTTTTCATTAGATGAAAAAGCTTGAAACACCATCATTTATTTATACTCTCCATATCCATGAAACCATTCTCCATACTCCAACTCCAAATTAAGTTCAAATCGAACAACATATTCCTAATTCAGAAAGACAATAATCTCTAGATTCTTACGAAGGTGTGGTTCTAAGACACTACAGAATGATACTATTTTTTCTATAAATATTGATAACAAAACCCCATGTGTTCATCGAATGACTTGAGAAATTTTCTTTATAGGGCCTAATATATTCCCATTCAGTTATATTTTGATCTATGAATTCTCGATCATTTTTATTAAGAATATTATAATGTAAATTCTAGTTGGGAAAGATTATCTTAATGTAATTCCCCTCCGACTCTTTTGTTTCATCCTTCATGTTTGTTATTTTAATCAATTAATATCATTGATAATTGTCTCTATCTAAAAGACAAATGGTATGATTCACATTCTTCTTATCTAAATAGTGGTGCATAGAAAATATTTTATTTATCATGCTTACCAACGTTTCAATGACTAGAAGATCATAAAATCTAAATGAAAGTTGTTATTTCTGCATAAAAAACATGATAGAGAAATTCTACCTCTTAGTTAAAAGTGTTTGTTCCACATTATTTTGATTATTGATCATATATCAAGAAATTTGGGTATGAATATCCATGAAATTTATACCTCCACATCCCAAGTCATCAAGGACCTCTTTAGAGAAAACAATACATTCTCACTTATACAGGTTGTTTTCCAAGTTTCACCTACTTCAAACCTCTTTCTAAAATATAAATGGTTTGATAAAAATATAAATCAATATATCAGGAATAAATAATTTATTAATTTGTTATATTTACTCTAAAATAATATCTTTTAGGATCCCTATGATTATCTTTTTTTCTTAAAAAATGTATCATGGGTGCTTAAATATATATAATTCTAGACTAAGGGTATTAACTATTGTCATTTAATGTAAATTTGGAAATTAACTAAATTGTCACATGATTCCAACTATAGTACCTTGATTTTTCTTACATGACTATTCCATCATTTTATTGATAAAAAAAAAACTATTATAAAAATCCACGATCCAATGGTTTTTTGTCTTGATAAAATTAATACTATACACAACTTCTATATAACAAAAAAAACATTATTTAATTACTAAGTATCTAGAATCTTACTTGCCCTTGTTTTTACATTTCTAAAAGGATTCAATTTATGATATACATAAAATAAATGGGTGATATAAAATCTGAGTACGGGGATGTTTAGGTGAAATGAAACATGGTTGAACATAATTACCAAAATAATATCATTATCTTAATCATGAGTGGAAGCATTATATGACCACTTAGATTGTGGAAATGTACAAAAATGAAACATCTCATCCTTGTTGTTAATTACCACACATAAATATGAACAAGACTGCAATCACAATCAAAAATATTTCAAATTATATGATGAGAGAAATCACATTACCAAATTAATTGTATCTATATATTATTTCAGGTTCACACATCACATCATATCATTTACATTATCATGCGAGCCATACAGAACATATATAAATATTGGACATAAAATAACCATTGGAATTAAATGGATTTGATTTCGCATTAAATAAATTCATTCATAAAAAATGGGGATACAAAAAAATATGTAATGTCATACTTGTTATATGAAACATAAATATTATGTGAAGATGAAAAAATCACACAACAAGTAAAATATGTATTTTTTAATGAATAGTACTTTTGGATAAAACATTGAATTTATATAAAAACAATATTAAGAACATGTATAACCAATAAAAGAAAAGATAAGAAAATGGAAATTATATTTAAGGAAAATTTAAATAAAAAACCATACTAAAAAACATTGAATGAGGGAAAATCCAAAGAAAGTTATCCAGGTTCGAGAATCCCCTTTCATTTTGTCAGAATAATTTCCTCACATTAATCGCATAGATTATAGAATAAAATTAATTAATATAGTTTTATAAAACTACTTAATTAATTATAGGTTTGTTACATTAATTTATGTTCTTTTCAATTAGTTATAGGGTTTAATTTCATTATTCATGAGTGTTCGTTTTCTGGGTTTTTAGTATCAGTTCACTTGTATATGAGTATGTATGTTCCTGAGAAATTATAATACATTTAATGAACTGAAATTATATTTCCTCAATGTGAATAAAAATAATTAAATTATCATATATATATTTTGGTTATATGGTTTGAATATGGATCATATAATAAATATCTAATGAAAATGATTTAATTTAATTAGTGGATATTATAACCATCACAAAATTATATCATTTTATTTAATATCATGTTTATATATTTATTCTAGAGAATTATATAAATAATAATATGTATATTGAAGTATAATTTAACTATAATTATGGTTTTATTACTATCTTTTAAGGTGGTAGGGAAAAATGAAAATGCATCATCCACGATGGTGGTAAATCGACACACCATAGACGTTATTTTATTTTTTAGAGTAAATGGAAAATGGATGATATTATAAGATGAATTACTCCATAACCATAATGTAATTATAGTACATAAATATTACTATAGTTTTACTTCTACTTGGATCTGTGGTTTTGTGGAGAGTATATGAAATGAAATAAAATTGAAAAGAAAATAATGAAAATGAAGGATGATTTTACCTATTGAATTTCTCATCCATGAGATCCTCCTTACAGAAAGGGTTTGGTATTTGGATGAGACCAAAGGCTCTCTGATGTGGGTTAGAGGATTATTAAGAGTATTTTAAATTACTTATACAATCATTAAGGATTTCATGTTTTGAGAAGAATAGGTGGTGAGGGGTGGTACTTCAAAAGGAGGAGAGAGGTGTTTTCTCATTTTTTTCATTCCTTAGTTTAATATTTTGGCCAAAGACTATAAATTTTTTGATCTATATCGGTATTTATTTTTAAATAGGTAATAATATCTTGAAATTATTTTCTTACATAAATCATGTATCATCTATGAATCAATAATTCATGAATTTAGCTTTTATCGTAAGTTACGATATTTTTTTTTCACCAAAAAGTCGAGTATTATATAAATATCCCATAATTTCACCATATATTTTTTAAAATTTATTGAATTTAAAAATGATATACGTTTTAGAAAAAAAATCTCATTATAAAATTTTTAATTTCTAATTAATAATTTTATTTTGTTAGAAAATATTATTTTAAAATTATTATTGATTTTATAAAACATTGTATAAATAATTAATTATATAATCATAAAAAAGAATATTTCATAATAATTTTTATAAAAATAAATTTTATTTAAAATAATTATAATATTTATAGAATAATAAATAAACAATTATGTTTTTAAAATAATAGAAAAACTTAATTATGAAATTTTAAAATAATTATTTACTTATACTATGATATAATTATATCATTTTTTTAATTTATAAGATGCCTAATTTTTCATTATATTTTCCTAATAGTGGTTAATATTATATTAGCGATATTTCTATTCTTAATGGTCTCATTAATATTTCAAAAATAATGTTACCATTCCAATGAGATAGGTTTATTACTTTCTAGAAATTTCCCTTTTTTTCATTTATTCACCATTTATAAGGATTGTATTGTGTTATCAATGTGATTTTATGTATTGTATGCTATATTAAATAATAATAATATAGAAAATTCCATTTATAAATTATTTATTCATTACATACTACCGCAAAAACATCAATGAAATGGTCTACAAAATCATCATCTGAGTGTTTGGAGGAATACCACCTCGTGTAATGACGTCATTCATTTTTCTTATTAACACCACTCACGGTGTGGTATAATAATGTATATAAAACATATATCTGACATTTATAACATAATTATATCTATTGAATAACTATAACACATATACCATTTTATTTTCCATAATATTGGGGACATGATAATGTCAGTTATGTGTACAGTGGAAAACCTCATTCTGAAGAGGTGTGATTTGATTTTCCCTAAGGTGTTAAATGAAATATAAGAATGATAAATATAATAAATATATGTTATATGAAAGAAATATTTATGAAATTAATTAAATAATAATAATAATATAAATAATATATATCATTATAATTTTACCTCTTGTATCCCTAAATGAATGATAATGTCATCAATGGACATGTCGACTACTGCCTCCTTGAATCATTTAGATTCATTATTTTCACCACCAGTTCAAAGTAATTTTATATGTTATTATATATAATCAAATAATATAATTTTTATCACATAATTATCAAGATATAAATATAAAATATTAGTCACCTTCTTTCAAGAATGATAATAGTAAATGGAAACGTTACATATGAGAATGTACTGCCTAACATTTTCATGTTTATAACATTAGTTAATTTTTCAGAACATTGATTAAATATTTGTTTTATTTTGAAATATATGTATAATTATTATAATTATATCATGATTATTATTCAATATTTTTGTAAATGATGACTTTCTTGTCCATAGTCATCTGACATAAGTCGTTTTACAAAGACATGATAAATATTGTCCAAACATTAGACATAAAATTAATTGATAGAGTATATTTATATAATATATAATATGTGAAATAAAAGTGATATATATGTTTTAAAATATTATAACTAAATTAAATAATAAACCTATGTTTAATATTCATGATGATAAAAATAAATGTGGCATGTCAGACTAATGATAAGGGTTTTCTCATTTATATTTTATTTACTTAGGATATATACCGAATTCAATCAATATTTTTGTTTAATGAAATATATAAATCACATGATTTTATATTATGATTATTTTACTTAAATTTATGGGGATTTCAATATCCATTTCATGATCTCTATTTCATGGGGTTTACTGTTTCATTGTTTCAATAGTGGAAAATGATTTTCATCCCAATTTTTCTTCCATGAGAGTTATGTCATGGTAGGAACCTCTATTCTATTGCGAGGAGTATATTTTATCACATACAAATGTAATATAATGAATTTGATGATTATAATGGTGTTTTAGGTTTCATTTATTGTAATTATTTCTTGGGTATTTTGATTCATTGATTCTGATGTAGTATGAGTTTTATGTTACAATCTCATTATATATTAAGATTATTTTTGGGTGTTCATGAAAAATATAGATTTTTCTAAAATATAAATTTAAATGAAACAATATAGAAAATTTAATAAGTGTGGATTTTGAAAGAAAAAATTTCTATTCTAAAGAATATTGTTTCTATTGATAAAATATTTAATAAACAATCTAGCTTTTTTATTAACAAAAAATTAATAAAAAAGATAAAAAAATAATAATATTTTTCACTGATTATCATGTTACTATCATTAGTTTGTTGACAAAACCACTCTTTTTACTTGCACATATACTATGAAAACTCATAATGGGGATTAAATTGATTGGATGAAAGAGTGTAAAGATTTTATCAATGAAAATAAAGCATGATTGCTGAATTAACTTATTTTAAATAATTCCTATATAAATGGCGAATTATTCCTATCTTCTATTTATTATTTTAAGGGAATTTTTTCTGTTCTAATGTAGAATTACCAGGTAATTTCTTAGGAATATCATAAAATGAAACCTCTCAAATTAAATAAGAAAAAACATGATATGAAATTATCTATTGATTCTTCATGTCTTAAAAATATATTGGTATAATTTAAATTGATTAAATCATTGAATATATACTGATCATAAATATTTGAAGTATATATTCACTAAGAAATAATTGAAAATGATAATGCTAAAATAGATAAAACTAATTATAAATTTTGAGTGCATGATTTTTTAAAATAATGGAAATGAAAAACAGTAGAAGATTCATTTGGATAAAATGTTAATTCACAATTTACTATTTTATATTTTTTTTAATATAATCCATTATTGATCTTTTTAAGGAATGATGAATAATAAATTTTTCATGTATTAATATAATTTATTTTATTTTTCATTTTATTATAGTTTATATTATCAAATAGTTTTATGTTTCCTTTGAAATGTATTTGTGATTATAAAGGAAAGGTGGATCATTTATTGAATGGATAGTTACCATGATTTAACAATGATAAGGATATTTTTTTATGATTTTTAATATTATTATGTATGGATTGGGCTTTCTGATTGAGGAAATAATTGATCAATGAAGCTTAAAGGTATACCTTATATGTTTATATTCAATATTTTATTAAAAATATACACCATCAATACTATAACATGGTTGGATGGAATAAATAATGATAATGAAGAGTTTAGCAAAAAAATTGACTTGTCTCCATGTTAATGTAAATAAAATAATTCGTACGGTGATCCTAATTCATATTCTAATAAAAAAATTATTTTGTAGAATATATACATATATTTCATAATGGTATTGGTAAAGAAATATTTTTTTAATTAGAATTATTTTATTTTTCATTGATTTACTAAATATGAACTTTTCCTCCCTATATGAGAAACTATGTATATAGATTATCATTAAAAACAATATCATACAGATATATTCTAGATACATATAGTTCCTCACTTTATTATATCGCAACATGTTCCATTTAACACTTTTAATTTTTAGAATGACCTTCATAATCCATTGGGAATGGATATAAATTTCAGTACAACTTTTCAATACAAATATGATTGAAATCATGAGAAAATGATTCTAAACAAACAATACATGCTTCATGGGTGTTTATTAAATTAATGGATAATTTTGGATCAATTTAATTCAAAAGATGTGTTTTTTATACAAACATTTTTCATTCTAGTGATTCAATTACACTTTTTGATGAATTATATGGAATGCAATGTCAGACTCTAGCTTCATAGAAAGAATTATAAGAATAATATTTTTGTGGAATAGAGTTACTATAGGTAATTGTTTAAAAAATTTATTATTATATAGTAACATATGATAATAGATAAGAGTAAGTAGAAAATTTACATTGTTAGTCAGAGGAAAGTTCATTCATTCCAAGAAGTTGATTATGATTTTCTTAATTTATCTTCCTTGAAAACTATTATGTGTTTTTGTAAAAATTGGAATGATAGTATAGTTTTTTTAACCCTATTATATTCTTGAGATTGGTTTATTTGTTTCATATTGAGTGAATTTGTCTCTAATTTTATCATAGGTACCTGTTATATTTTATGATACGTTTTTGAGAAAATATCTACCTGATGCAGCCCATATCATGATAACCAAAGTAGTTATGTTAGGAAAAAATTAAAGGAATGTCGAGTATAGATTCTTGTCCATATTAGGAATTTATTTTGGAATAAGGTAATTCATCAACATAAAATTTTGTCTAAAAATAAAATGTTTGAAGAAACACCATGAGAATCAGAACATGATATAATGGAAAAATACCACTTCTTTTTTATGTAATGAATAAAACAAAAGGTCATAATTACATAAAGGAAGAAATATTAAATTTTTTTTTGCTAATTTTATGTTAAATTATATTCATTTCTTATTACATTTAATTACATATATTTCGTAAATTTTATATTTATTAAAATAATATTATGCAATTTTTTAATAAAAAAATAAATAGTTTTATTGAACTCAATTTCATAGAAAAATATATTAAAATGATTAATTTTCTAAATATTATTAATTAATTTTTTTAATTATGTAATTATCATTGAAATAATAATATAAAAAAATTATTTGGTATAATTTTGGGAATATCACTAAAATGATTGATTTATATGTGAATAGTGAAAATAACGATTTTTTAATGTTGTCATTTATTTTTATAAAATAATGTAATTTGTAATCTATATGATCTAAAAGTCAATGTATAGTATTTTAATTAGATATAATCTATATAATTTATTGGTAATCCTCTTTCTAATTTCTTTTTCTACAGTTAATTTTTTATATTATAATATCATATATCTAATTCCCGTTTCTAGGGTGTTCTTTCTTTTAATATTAAACTAAATTTTACCACAACAGTAAATTTATTATGGTAAAATAGATACCATATTTGGAAATAAATAAATTATTAAATATTAATATGTTCAAAATAATTTTTCCCCATAATGAATAATAAAATCATTAAAAATATATATAGCCATAATTAATGTTAAAATAGGTTTGTCGAGGGTTGAAAAAAATATATAAGGGTTTCAATTCACCAAATATATAAAATTATAATTTTTTATGACATTTCTACTATTAATCAATTTAATGAGTTCAATAATATCATTTAAAACATTACATTTACTTTTTAAGCTTAATCATGTCTTTTAATAATATATGTTATCTTTTTTTTAAAAATTAAAAACATAATTTGTTTTAGTCTAATTAATGGAATTATTGGAATATGAACATTTGTAATGGTTTTTCTAAAATTATAAAACCATTAATTAGTTATTATTTAGTAAAAAAAATGAAGAGGCCAATATATTAATTTTTATCAAGTTAAAATTATTTATAGAAAAAAAATTGGTATTTTCCACGAAACTAAATTTATTTTTTTGTGTTATTAATTAAAAAGTCATTCCATCAAATTAAATAATATAAACCAAAAAACATTTTTTTGAAATTTGAAATCATCATGTTCATTTTTTTTAAATTCATCTTTTTCTTTTTGGACAAGTAATTAAGTTGACATTGATGAAATTTAATATATCACTGTTTTGTTTAAAACGAGTTCAATTTTTATTAACTAGATGATAAGGATTAAAATGTCAACAAAACATTTATAAATTTTATTTTTTTAGTTAATATCTACCATATCCTATATTTTCATTTAATTTTATTTTTATGGGTTCTACTTGACATGTATTGGATTTAAATTATTTAATCTATTATGTAATTTGAAGTTGATCCTCTCTTTGATTATAAAAGGATACATTCTATACATTCATTCTAACACCATTTTAGAAAAGTAAATCATATAATACAAACCAAAATTCATTCCAATAATCCCTCCACATATTATAATGTCTCTGGTATTATTATAAAACAATAATAGAATAGATCTAGGTGTAAAGCTAAAGAGGTTGTCAGAAGGGATGATATAGCTTCAAACTGATCATATTCATTATTTTCTATCATACCACATTGAAATATTTTTAAAAATTTATGAAATATTAATATAATTATATTTAATATAAATTTATTTTATAATTTTATTAGAATAATCTATAACTATATCCATATTCCATCAAATTGGAAATGAAACTACCATTGTTGACTATAGTGGACTACGACCTCACAAAACGATATAATTTGTCTTCCGTAACCACCACCCTAGGATAGTATTAATGATTTATTTAATTAAAATATAATATATTTATGATATATTTATAATTCTCGGATGATATTATGTAATTTAATTTCTTACTATTCAATTAATTGAAATTTTATAAGGTCATCTGTTCTTATGTGTAGACTACCACCTCCTCGTAGGGATGTGATTATTATTTCCACACAAAATCACTTGGATGATATATATATGTGTGTGTTTAAGAAAAAATTGAATATTATATTAATTATATATTTATCCTTATAAAATTTTAATATAATATACATCCTCTTTCCATCATGATTTTTCAAACGTAGAAATTTTTCTAATGTGTACATACAACATACCGTCTCGATGATTGTAATATATATAACTTTTCATAACTATCCATCATTGATAATTTTAAAAGTAAAAATCTTTTATAAAATTGATAGTTATTTCATGATTATAATTATTATTGATTGGATATAATAATTTTACTGAACCAGGAAAGGCAACATTTTGACATGACACCCAACCTAGTCTGTGGTAGGACACAAGAGATGATCGTGATCCTCCAAGGCCAGTGGCTACTGTTGGGCATCAATGATAACCCACATGGGAATGATTTTACCCTATAAAGAACCACATAAAATATCCAACAGGAGACATAGAATATCCCAATAATAATTGAACATCAATAAATACAAATGAATTAATATTAAATATAGGAGAAACAAAACTAAAAATAAAAAAATCATAAATATACTAGAATGACAATATATAAATACATGGAATTAAACATTAATTATTATTGAATTAAATGAATAATTCACAGAGAGTATCTTTTTAGTTTTAGAGTTTTAGAGAATTAGGATATAACTATTACATCTCAAAAGATTACAAAGTAGACACTTTTATTATGTTTCCATAAAATAAATACTCTTAAAAAGAAATTTGTCTAGTTCCATGTTTTAGATATCATGATGTTTCATTGTTACCATCCTTGACCCTATTCTACATTAAGTCCTGTGAAAAACATTTCAAAAAAAACATGGGGTGAGCATAAAAATCTCAGTAAGAGATACACAAAGAAGGGAAATTGTTAGTTTTTCAAAACAAGAAGTAAACCATGAGTACATTATCAAAGTAATACTTTTCACCTTTATGAAGTAGTATAAACTTTTCAATGAATAAAAGATCATTACTTACCATTTTTCAACCAAAATATTACCATAAAACCCATATACATAACATATAAATGTAACTTGGGACATAAACATACTTAAAATGAATAACCATATGGTGGACTTCCACACATATCACTTAATGGAATATCCATACGGCTGACATCCATAACTAATGCATTGGAGGTTATAATGTAACCACCCATCCTGGTATTCACGGCACCACCTGTCATATGGTTTATCACGTAATCACCCTCCAAATGTCCATGTACCATTATAAAATCATAAGACATAAAACAAATTCAATGGAAAGAAAACATTTCCAAACTTTGATCACAATATACCACTTAAATATATTGACATAAAAAATCCATTATAAAAACCATTTTCAATACCAAAATACATAATAGTGTATATGGTATTTACTTCATTTTAAAAACATTACGGCATGTTGAGAAATCCAAAGACCAAATAATAGTTACGGCGATGGAAAAGGTCATTGTCACTGCGTACGTTAAAAGAAACATTCATTTTTGCCATTTTGTAAAAATCTTCGTAGATAAAGATTAATTTTTTATAAAATTAAAAGTCAATGGGGATTATATACTGTATAAAAGAAAGTCTTGTGTTAGAACAATATATTCCTCAATGAATCGAGATTGAGACGAAGTCCCTTACAAAGACGGTATCCTTGGATTAAGGATAAATCAATTACCTAATTATGTGTGATAAACGAATACACCAAATATAAGTGGATATTAAGATTAAAACAGTTATAGGTCATTCAAATATATTCATAGAATGACATATTCAAGGAGTACAAGTTTATCCAAATGAATCAAAGTTGGGTTAATAAGTTTCCTTGAAAAAAATTTGACAGCCTAACGGCGTCACTTCAAAATTCAGAAAATGAGTTGATGAGAGATAAAAATGGTATCTCATCACTTGGACATAAAATTTACATCAATAAGGATATATAAGAACATACCCCAACATTACAATATGTAAATTAAAAGACCCAACAAAAGAAGTCTTTTAAAAAGAGGAGGGTGAAAGGTTCCCTTACCGACATGGGTATCTTTCGAAACATACACCCCATGAAAGAAGGACAATACAACATTGATGTAAATACTCATAAACTAAAATATATTACACAAAGAGTAGAATAATAGGCAGTACATAAACCACAAAAAGGAAATGGTGGAAAATGTAGCATTAATCTCACGGGAATAAAAGTGAGATGAAAAATCCCTTATGAAAACTCGGCAGCCTAACGACACCACTTAAAACATCCAAAAATGGATTGATGAGATCAAATAGGGTCTCTCGTCATATTAATATAAAATTTACAGAAAGAGGAATATAAAATAACATCCCCCAACATAACAAATAGGAGATTAAAATAAGTGACATAAATGAGAGTACTTAAAAATAAAGAGAGAGGTTCGATCTCTTACAAAAATTTGGAAGCCTAACGGCGCCACTCAAAACATACAAAATGGATTGATGAGAGAAAATATGGTCTCTCATAATATGAACATAAAAAATTACAGTAAGGGTAATATAAAATAACATCGGAATCATAATAAATATGAGCTTAAAATGAATGACATAAAAGAGTGTACTTAGAAAGAAAGAGAGGGGTAGGATCCCTTACCTCAAGTACGACTTGTCTTGTTCGTTTCTTTATATTCCTGAATAATAAACATTGTCCAATTTATAATTTTGTAAGGACCTCCTTTAAATATTATGATTCAGTTCATATCACATATTATAATGTTAAAAAAATTGTTTAATAATGTCGGTTCATATCAGACATTTTTGCCGATGTTTGTTACAAGAGTCAAAAATGAACTTGTTTGAAAATGATTTCCCATGTAGTTATAAGTAAATCATTTCCAGAATAGTATTAATGATTAAAATAACATATATATCCAGTACATATTCATTTTATACTATTCCATAACATTTGGAGATAAAAAATGAAAAGCACTGTTCATGGAGACGGTAGGCCGTACGTACGCATGAACACTACTTTAATTTTTCTGTCATATTAATGGAATTAAAAATAAATGATATATATATATATATATTATAATTCCTGTACAATATATATGTTATATAGGTCCAAAATGTTCATTAATTTCATTTCTTATACATTCCATGTATTGAATGAACGAGTCACATCACTTGAGGGGGCGGTAGTCCACACTTCCTCATATGAAATTATCGCATTTGCACAACATGCAAAGAATAAAGGTATTTTTTAAATATAATATACAGAAGCATATATTAAATATAAATACCATATATATCATATATCAAATATAGTGACATCATAGTGGACACCATTAAAGGTGTTAAAAGAATATTGAACAATCATCGTTTCATGAGACAGTAATTCACCATCCACAGAAACAGTATGTTCTTTAACCATTAGATGGATGTGTGTGTAAGTTTAGCTTGAATACTTCTTATAAAAACATCCAAGTATATTTAATATACTGTTGTTGTTACAAAATAAAGGAATAAAAAAATTTAGTGGGTTGGAGAAACAAAATAAATCAAAAGAACAATAGGGAAGACTTTACCTTTAAATTGGGTAACTCTCTTTGATTTGAGCTCAAAGGCTTCTGGGGAAAGACTTCTGCCAAAAGTGAGGCTTCTAGGAGTAAGATAGGGATGTGGAGAGATAAAATGGGCAGGTTTTGGCCGAGCCAAAGTCTTGAGAGGTGTGGGTAAGCTGGTAGAGGTGTGGGCCTTTTATTAGTGGAGAATAGGGGAACTCTTGGAATGTTATAAACTATTACTTTATTATAAATTGATTTTCGTATTTCAAAGGTCCCAAAAGGATATATTTCGAGTCTAAGGTGATATGGTTTTGAAATCCACCCATCCAATAGATTTTTGACAAGTGTAAGACTTATATTTCACCCTATCTTCTCATTTTATTTAAATCGTTCATTTATGAGGTAATGGTTACATCATCACGGTGTCATAAATAAATTAATTTATTTAATGTATAATAATTATAAAAAATCTATCATGATGTATGAAATAGTTTTATCTTTCTAATGAATATTTATAGTAAAAAATATTACTTTTATAACACCATTTAAAAATTGTTTTAGTAAAACAACACTTGTTTGTGACATTTCAACTTTAACTTTAAATAAAACGTTATTAATGTCATTTTCCTACCAAAGTGGCTCCATGGGGTCCACAAGTTTACCCATGGATTGTATTTGTCGGCCATGACTCATCCAATAAGTGTAGGACATGTTTCAAGGTCATTTCATATTATTAAAACATTATTTTTACCTGAAATTACACTAATTACCTCTAATTACGATTAAAAACATAAAAGTTACTATTCACCAAAAAATTATTTTAATCCCATTGAACCAAATTTTACTTCCTAATGAAAACCATGTATATCGGATTTTTGAAATTTAAAACACAGAGATGGTAAATTTTCATTTAAACGAAAAATCTGTTTATTTAAGTACCACTTAGTGGTTTCACTATTCATCAAAAATTGAAGTTCTTCAGAAAAATACCAAAAATTCACCCTAAGATATATTTAATATTACAAATTAAAAAATGATTTATATTTTAAAAAATTCAAAACATATAAGTTATATTAATTAATTTAATAATTAATTCACGTTGTCAGAACAAATACTGTGTTTTTATGAAACAATATATATCAAAAGATTGACACTAGTTTAAGTCCAATTTCAATGTGAAATTAATTCCAATGACCACTATTGGATTATCTGGTAAAAATATATTCTAATTTATCTTTATAACCAATTCAAAAGATAATCTAATCATATAAATAAATTAGATTAAAAAGAGGTTTTGAATTAAAATACAACATTTTCACTATTCATTAAAAAATGATCTTTATCAGAAAAATACCAAAAATTTACACAAAGTAAATTTTGATGTCCCGATTCTAAAAAAGAATTTTATTTTGTCAAATATAATAAATAAAATTTTCAAAAAGTGTATTTAAAAGTGGTTCACCATCAAAAGGCGGTTAATCGACCTTTTAAAGAATATTAGAATGTTTATGCTTAAAATTGGATTCATTTGAATTTTTAATCCTCTAACATTTATTGTAAAATGTAAAAATATTTGAAATATATATATAATCATTTTGTAGTTAGTTATGTTCATTCCCGTCATTACAATGGCTAGGTGTTAACTACCATTTAAAATAAAGTTATTTTATTATTATAGTGCAACATAAGATTTCAAAATAACTGATTGTTGCATGTTGGGTAAGCCATAGAGCATAGCATTCCCATTAAATTAATATTAACATTTTATTCACAAATATGGGTAAATATAAAAATTTCATATTCTTTATTTACGTGGGGTGTTACACAAGATCTCAGTATAACCACTTGGTATCCACTATCCATGTGAACTATTCCTCTCCCAAGGAAAAATAGAACCAAAAAATGAACCTAGAAAAACAAATCAGGTGTACTATTTTCAAGTAAAAAAGGTATTTATTGAACATATAATAGATTAGTATGTTATCACAAATGATTCAATACATTTCCTTTCATGAAATAGCTTATAAATTTTATTTTGAAATAAATATAAAAAATTGGATTATTTCATTTTTAAGAACAAAACATATCTTTCCATGAATTTCATTTTGAAAAAATATACTCCTTATTCCTCATTTAATAGAAATTTACATTTTAAAATTCTATTTCATAAACTGAACACCCAACGGAGAAACCAGTTGGATAATAAAATATCGATAGTGAAAACAGATGAAATAATTTATCCAAGAAAAACTAGTAGAAAAGGTAAATAAGGGCAGTAAAAATAAAATAGAAAATAATAAATAATAATAATTGGTGTGTCATAACCATGAATAGAAGAAATACCTAGACCTAATCTATTTATACTCACTTTCTGGGTTATGGTGTATCTCCAGAGTCAATTACCAACTACATTCTCTCATCTAGCCTCACCAATGGCACATCAATCCTAGCCTCTCATCAAATCCTGGGGCACCAACCCATCTAGTCATGTTTTATATGAAACCATCACCTAGCATCTAGATGATTCCCATGAATCCCATGATAGTAGTACACTGAGAGTAATGAGGTCCTCACATGTGTGGAATAAAAAAACAACTCATATATTCAACTATTCTTTCATAGCACAGAAGATGACACAACCTTTGTGATTTCCCTATAATCAAAGTGACCACTATATTTTTTCCCATCACCAATCAAGACATCAAAAAGATCCAACCAAGCCATCCCTTCACTTGAGTTTCAAAACGACAACCAGAAATAATACAAGGAACCAACTAGAACTTATCATTTAAACTCCAAATCATTCCGAACCCGTTTTAAAATCAAAATAGAAAAAAAACCATTTTAGTTGAGGAGGATCAAGAAAGTACTTTATTTCTTGTAGAAAGAAAAAATCCCTCCAAAGATCCACATTGGATAAGGATTATGAAATAAAATTTGAAAATACCTTTTCAGATAATTTCGATTCTAAAAACCCATTAAGAGAAACTAGGTTTTGAAAAAAAAACATCAAATACAAGGCTTGTGATGAGAATAATAAATCTGGTAGTAATGATTTAAAACTTAGAATTTTGAACAAACACCATATTAAAATGTTATTTTTATTTATATTCCCTTAAATATGTGTACCACACACACATAATTATCTTACCACAACCAATTACTCAAATATTGGAATCCATAAAATATGAAATGTTTTTATGTAGAAATCATAATTTCTTAACATTCCATTACAAGAGTCTACACATAGACACCAAGAAAAAATTTACCACCAAAATTAAAACACAATATTAAATTAATAGAAAAACTAATTTACCAAGAGAACACCATGCCCCAAAACATTCCAAAGAACCTATTTTTATCATTATAGGCCAGGTGTAATTTTATCATACACAATTCATACATATAACTATAGTCTTAAAAAGAAAAACACCTTTGAGAACCAATTTTCATCATAATTATAAAATTAAAACACCTAGATAACGACCCTAAAAAATAAAAATCATGAAGATAACATTGATTAATTATTTATTAAGGTCAAAGTCATCATGTACATGATTCAATGAGAAAATTAATTGAAATAACTCCATGAACAATGTGCGTAAGCAATGAAACTCCAATGAAAGGAAAACATAGCCTTTGAAAAGATCCACAAACCAAAAAATAAGTGGAAAATTGAAATATTATCTAACCCTCACCCTAGAGTTTTCAAAAGTGGAATCCAAGACAAGGAATAACCAAGATTAATTAGAGAATTATAAGAAGTGGTGGAAATTCATTAAAAAATCACTGAAACTGACTATAATAACCTTATAAAAGATTTTACGGTTGATGGATATGAAGTAAAGATTGTTTTTGGGATCCCCATTGTTTACCAAGGTCGGTCAAGAGAGAATAAACCAAAGAAAAATGAAATCATAATAGGGTTAAATACATAATTACATCTTTTTAATGACCCATTAATGATGTATGGTTCAACCCCATTATTTTCAAAACTGTGGTCCAATAGTTTTCATTACACCTTAGTGTAGGGACATGACAAACATGTTGGAATAAGGGTTTGGGAAGCCATTTTCCTATTATTAAAATATATTTTTGAAATTATAGATCATCTCTACATTATTTTCGTACTCTTTCCCATATCCATGTGAATGTTGTCTACCTTGTCCCTGAATCAAAGTAAGAGCCATATGGTTCCTCCATGAACATTAATGTTTTTTCTAAAATGTTCTCAAGAAACTAAAGGTAAATCAATAATGTAAAAATGAACTAAAATCACCATCATATTTTACATGTTTTACCGTTAACACCCAAACCATGCCCTCAGACCATGCAAATTGAAAAAACACCACCCAGAACCTCCAAAACACAAACGTTTTCAACCTAAACTCAACCCAAACATAAACTAAAAGTACAAAAATCAATATGAGGTTAAAATAAAATAACAATTGTTTTTTTGGGGAGAAAATAATGACCTACTTCAAATTAGTCAACATGCAACAGACATATTTGCCAAATGAGAAGAATATCATTAAAAAATTAGATGTTAACATAATGGTTTATATAATTCTATGAAACATAGTAATGAATAATAATAAAATTATATTCATTAAATTTATTATATAGAGTTTAAATAAATAACTGTTTTCTTGAAGATAAGATATATATGGGATGAGTTGGATTCTAGATAAGAATCACATTAACTAAAACATTTTTTTATTAAATAAATGATTTATTTTCTAAATATTTATTAAGAATATATCTTCTAGAAATTATATAGATATGAATGATTAGAAAATGAAATTATATATTTATTTTAATATTCTCTAAATTCATCTCAAAAGGAGTCTTATTGAATATTTTATATATAATTTTTTGACATTCTTTACAATTATTAAAATGAATTTTTTAATTGATGTATACGGAATCCACTATTTTTCAATCCACCATAAATTTTATTTCTTGTTTATGTTATTAAGAAATATTCATCATTAAATTTTAAAAACACTATATCCCTTTTTATAGATATTTTATATACAAAATGGGGTTGTAAATAGAAATTTTATTTCAATTTCATAAACTCGTTTTCATATAGCCTCCAACGTGTTTTTATTTTATTTTATGACTAATGGGTGAAATAATAATATGTTTTATTCATGATATGGTTCTTGAGCATTATAGACAATGTCATATGATCGAAACACATCTTATATAAATTGGTGTTCCTAACACATCTTATTTAATTGGGTGATCATTATACAACTAATAGGAATCTGTGAGCCTTTTAGAGATCTTTAATTAATTGGTTTATGATAATTTCAATCCAAAGAAATATAGATATTTTTAACAATAGGGGATTATCTTATACGTTTTACAGGGATCCAGTTATTTCTAAAAAGTGTGAACACAATTAATGAATATTATTCTCAATGTTTACTAAATGGAATATTATTTTTTCTTTTAGGATTTAATGTGTATATTTAAGAAATTTTTTTTTCCATGTGCATATGATTTATTTAATATGATACATGAATAATTTGTAAAAGTCATTAATTTTATGGGGAGTAATGATTTTCATTATAATAATACATTCATTAATTTTATATCCCTTATTGATTCTTTTGAGATTATCATGTGTTTTTTATTGTTTTTTATTGGGTTTAAGGATGTGTAAGAATAAAGAGAAAGACATTTTGAATTCCATTTATTCATTTTATGAAAATACAACAAGATTATTTTAAAATGTGTTATTTTGTGGGAACAAGGATACCGAGTAGAATTTTAAAATTTTCAAAATATGATTTAATTTTGTATGAGATATGAACTAATTCTCAAAAACATTAAAACTAAAAGTTATTTGGGCATACAAGAAAGTGAACTCATATATGATGATACTAGATTGTATATTTTTCGGGTTGGGTACTCATTTAACCGCAATAAGATAAGTAGTTAATGATGATGTAATAATATTTTTGCTTCTATACAGAAATATAGTTTTCCTTCAATATGATACTCCGCTAATATGGCCATTGTGAATTATGACCATTAGTTCAACAGAAGGTCTTCCATAGTTATTGATTTTTAACTAGATAAAATTATGTGGACATTGGGACTAATTTTTTATATAACAAAAATTGTGATATATTTATAGACACCAAGTATATTCTATCAAGAATAAGATTTATAAAAAATGAACCATTTTTAAATGAAATATATTTTCATTAAATAATAATTTATTTTGGAAATGATGAAGAAGATGTATGCCTTTTTAAATGGTCAGAATGTTTGTTAAGTTATAAAAATAGTCAATCTTAAATAAATAATGATACTTATTTATAATATTAAATTCTCATATTTATACATATGATTATTGTGATAAAATAGTAAAATTTGTACATATAAAATCAAAATTCTATTTGAGTAAATATTTTGCAATTGTTTGACAATTAGAATTTTTTTTCTGAAATAGTGAATATCAATATTTTCCAACCACCAAGATTTTAGGAAATTATTATTATTTGGGGATCACTAAATATAGTATAAAATATTTTATTAAAATTAAAATAATTTTTAAATATTAAATTAATTCAAAAATATTTAATTTATTTTAAACTCTTATACATAAAATTTTGTTGAGGAAAATTGTATTTTTGAGATATATTTTTTGGATTTTTTTCATTAAATTGGTTGGATGGAGGTGATTTTTGAATTGAGCATTATTTTATCATTATCTAGAGTAAAATAATTCATTGATAATGAATATTTTATTAACTCTTTTCACCATAAGTGGTTTGTTTATATAATAAAATATAATATATTTTAAACCGTTAGGCCACCCATCCACATATATACTTTTTCAATTTCTATCCTGATCCTATTCCCATAAAACCTTTTGAAAACGATTTTTCTACACATATTCAACTATAAATGCCTCCCACATTATACCTAGTATTTAATGAGTTACCATATCCTTTAGTAAGTATCTTCCTTTTAAGGTAAATTTCTTCAATTGACCTATTTACATTTCATGTACAATACTTTTTTATAATAAGCTTAATTTTTTTTCAAATAGAATCATTCCTTTATTGACATGGTATTATTATCAATTTAATATTCAATTAAGGGTATATCATTTATTACCTCCAATTAGAGCCTTTTCCAATTTTCTATACTATTCCAATAACCCCATCGATATAAAATCAACTTATGTTTTGGTAACTAATGCTTGTATGTTTTCCCAATAAAATTAATCTCTGTATAGATTTGTCATGTGGAAATAGTTTTATATTGGATCAGTCATGGGGTTATATCACTGAAATTAATTTCTCATTAATATCCAAAACATCATCCGGATATATAGTGAATGGGATTTTGTTTTCCATCTTTTTTATAGAGACATGTGAATGGATGATCTAATTATTTTATAAAAACCATAATATAATATTTAACTATCATGGTATTAGTTTCATTTCTTTTTTAAAACATATATCCAACTATATAGACACTACAAAACCTCAAACATTATGAATATCCAACAACTATACTATTGTTTCATTCACTTATTTGGGTTGTTTATTTGTAAATTATAAAATACTATTAAATTATTTTAGGTATTTAAAATTGATATACTTGATGATTATTAGATAGGGAACATATTTTTGTTCCATATAAATAATTGCTTAATATCAGAAAAACTTTTATCATATTCCTTATTGCATAATTGTGATGATATGTATTTGTATTGTAGAGTTACGTGTAATTATACCGTGTAATATTTTTTATGTGGTAAAATTTATTCTAACATTATGTGTTGGGTGAGAATCATAATTAAATTTCTCTTCAAATTATTAGTAGGCATCAGAATTCAACTATGATAGGGTAATGGGATAATCCATCACATTTATGTAAAATTTATTTGTAAAAGGCCTTTATGGTATACTTATGATTCCTAGAATTATGAATTCCCATATGTATATGATTAGATAAATTCTATAGGAAATGATTAATTCATTTTTTTCATTTATTTGATTATCCAATTAATTTCATTATTTATTTTAAATTTTTTACTATTTATTCATTCTATAATTTTTTATAAGATCTTATATTTAATGCTACCCCTTGTTGAGAATCTGATATCCCCCATTTAAATTGTTTTCCACAAATCTTGGAAGACAAGAAGATTATTAAATATGTAAAATGTTATACAAAGAGGGGAATATTTCTTTTAGTACATTACGGTGTTGTATTTTCTTCCAATGTAGTGTAAAACTCATTTATTTATTTGGTTTCCTAATATTACAAAACTATAGGATCCTATGTATTATTATCTATGTACCACTATAAAAATTATATATACTATGATGATCATAATGAAATTTTGGTTTTTTTGTTGGTGTAAAATGATAGTATAATATAACCCTTATGAACTAGTTTTTTATTACAAAACTAAAACCTTATTGAAAATTTATCATGGATTACATATATTAAAACATATTTATTCATTATTTAATGTATATATAAATTTATATGTGATTTAAAGGATAATGTTATGTTAAATTATTAGTTAATATATTTTAAATATTTTTTGGAATTCTCACAATAGTATTGGGATTGTTATTTACGGAATTGGGTGAAGAGTATGAGAGAACTCAGCATAAAGGAACCTAGATAGATATGAGAGTTATATAGGCTGATTTGAATGTATACATGTGTTCTTTTTTATCAGTGGACATTAATATGATTAATTCTTCCCAATTTTTTTTATTCACAATATATATTGCAATAAAGTGAGGGTTATCAATTTTAATTTTTCTTTAATACTCGAACAAATATTTCTAAATTTCTTAATAATAAAGTGTTAGGTTCTTCATTTCTTGTATTAATTTTATTTTATCCATAAAAAATTGTAATATTTTATAATAATTAAATGAATTAAACATAACATGGAACTTATACCTTTTTTAGATGTTTTAATTTTAATCTTAATTGATAAGTGTTGTTTGAGTGATCCTACCACCTTTTCTTAAATTCAAGTAAAATTATTGTTCCTTTATACAACATCAAACATTTAATTTGAATTTAAATATTGTTATGGGTCATCCAAAAATGTAACATATATATATATATATATTAAAATAAAATAAATAACATACTAATAAATCTAGGAACTATCACAAGGGACATTTTCAGTACAACTTAATGTCAAAAACTAAAAATGGTCCTATCAACCATTATAAACAATATAGGAGGGTGATATCTAGGTTTAATATATCTATATTATTTTTAGAAAATATTATGATATACATTTTTATATAAACAAACGTTTATTTAAACATTATTCTAGGATTATTATAAAATCCTAATTTTTAGAAAACAATACTATTTTTATGGCATACATGATACAGTACAAAATTCTTAAATTAAATAGTGATCATTATTAACTAAATTTACCTTTACAACCCAGTCTTTAGAATGAATGGAATAAATAATATTAACTGAATTATTAAAATATGGGTTACATGTGTATATATAATTTATTATTTACTGAAAAATTAAATATAAATAAAAATAAAACATTTTTGTTTAATGAATATATTTTAAAGAAAAATTATTTTAATGTTCACATGTCTTTTTTATACCAATAAAAAAGAAAATCAATATAGTTGGATTTTATTAATGAACATCATGTATATAATATATTCAATATATTTTTTATCATTCATATTACTAATTTTATAGAAATGAAAAAATATCAATTTTCATTTTACACATAAAATATGTATTTCATAAAAGGAAATTTTGACACATTTTTATGGAATACTTGTTCTAAATATAATTTTTAAAATATATATAAATTAAAAATTTTAAAATAAAAATATTATTTTAAATTGAAATATAATTATATATTTTTCGAATTTTTATTATTTTTATCTTATGCATTATGTAATGATGAATTGTGACCAATATTTAAATTTAAATAGAAACAACCTTTTCACCTAATATCATATAGTGTTAAATTGTAATTTTTAATTTTTTAATGAATAAATAATTTAAATTTATAACATTATTATAATTTATGTAATATTAGTTAACATCAAATTGAATTTCAATATAACAACATTTTAATACTTTGAATGGTTTCTCTTTATTAACACATTTTGTTAGCCCCTTTAACGAGATTATTTTTAAAATTATATCAACCAACAATGTGTTTTGAATTGTGAAAAATGGATTAATATTTTTATATATATGGGTTAATATTATGTAAATATGACACTTTTATTTACTTACATTATTAATAATAGAATTAGTAATTCTTATTAACACAATTAATGTTAAATTATTTAATAAAGGGTAAAATTAATATTATAAATCATTAAAATTTGACTAACCCATTTATTAACATTTATTTTATACATTATTTTTAAAAAACATCATTGAGCTGGGTCTTTTTCTGCTAGGATGTTTCAATCCATTTAGCGTGTTTTATTCAAATAAATTTTAATTTTTTCATGCTTTCACTATTTAAAATTTATATATTTTTAATATGGAGTTATAAAGGGGATACTTTTACCAATAAATATTATTTTGAACAATAAAATATTCATATTATTCCTTTATTTTTTTAGAGATATTAAATTAAATAAATAGACCACACAATGATTATACAATAACTATTTAATTAATGTAAATTTCATACAAATGATATTCAAAATATTAAAATAAATATAATTTGATATAATTAATATCATCCATAAATTTTTTTCATTAATTTGAAATTACAGTTATGAGTTGAAATAGTTATTTATAAGATATCAGGTTGTTATACTACTTTTGAAATGTAAAGAAATAAATAGTGTCAAAATTGATATTAATGATATTTCAAAATAAATAATATTTTTATAAATGATATAAAATTCATTAAAATAAAAAAAATAAAGCATATTATGATTATAATGTTTCAAATATCATAAATGATCCATTTATGGTTCTTTTTAAATTAATAGAAAAAATATTAACTCTTAATTAGTAAAAGTACATGATTTCATTATAAGAATTAAATATGTTATGTATGGGTTAAAAACGATAAGGATTTAAAAATAGTTAAAATTAAATTATTTGTATGACATGAATGAATTTAGAACCAAAATCATCCTTTATTCATAATAAATAATTTCGGATCCATTCGGAATAAAATTGTAATTTATATTATCTATTAAATTGATGAGTCCCAAGAGTGCCCCTACACTCCAATATACATGAGAACCCATTATTATCTTTAATTCAAATATAAAAACCTATTTTTTCATAAAATTTATTCAAAAACACCTTCCTATAATACCACCCCACATTCTTTATATTTTTGTTCTTGAAAAAGGCTAAAATTATTGGTCCTAACATGTTATGAAAATATGTTTTCTAAAAGAAAATGTATCGTTTTTAATTACGTGTTTATATATTATTTATCCATTCACATTAATGAAATATTATTGAAAAATATTTAAATAATTAATCCATTATTATAAATATACAAGGATTTAATTATTTTAATATCATCATCAAGATAAATATTAAATTCCATCAAATGGGAAAAGAATTGATTATTTGTGTGTATGGAAGACTACAACCTCACAGACGGATATAATACATTTTCGATCATCATCCCTTAATATAAGTTATAATTACGAAATAAGTGTTTATATATAATTGTAATTAAATATTTATCAGTCATAAATAATAGTATATAATATAAATTCTTATAATCCCATTTGCATAAAAAAATAATGTCATTCGTGTGCACATGTGTACAATCACCTCCACGAAGTGTGGTGACACATTTTTAACACTAGATGACTGGGATAATATATATTAGTAGATTTATATTATTAATATGAGATTAATTTTTTTATGTTAATTATTTAATGATAAATTAAAAATTAGCTTTTTTCTCTAATGATCATTGCATAATTCTTAGGTTATTTAGATGTATGTATGGATTACTGTCTCCATGATTGCATCATACTCCATTTCTCACATATATATATTTATAATATAAGTATTTAAAATTATAATTAATATAAAACATTTATTATTATTTCATGAATATTGTTATGTATATTATATACTATAGACCACCTTTACTATCTACATCATACCAAATTCATTTTTGTCTCATGTACCAAATAGATACAAAATAACTCTCAATAACATAAGTAACAAAATTATTGTTATAATATGATAAAAAGTGAAATAAAACGAATAATAATAATTTCAATGTTTTCAAAAATTTAAATAATTATACTATGTTTATCATTCATGATTATAATTATTTTATATATAGAGTCAAACTAAAGTTAAGGGACTTTTTAACTAAATAAACCTTCTTTAAAATGTATTAAAGATTTATTTTCGAATTCATTATCATTCAAATTATTTTTACAAAAATTAACGTTTTAATAGTTTTCATACTGCAATTAATGTTTTAATATTTTAATTCTATAATTCATCCCATTGTATTTCATAAATGAATATTTCTATGGTTTTATGTAAGGGTGATTCATTACAAACTCCTATATTAGAGTAATATTTTAAACTTTTTTTAAAAAAGAGATATGGAATTTTATAAATTATACAACATGATTGGATACTCATGATTCAGGATAATTTACTAATTTAATTTTTCCTTTCCATATTTTCAGAATACAGTTTGAGTGTTGGGTTCCATTATTATGTAGACCGTTTTAATATTTTAAAATTTATTTACATGAAAAATAGTTTTTTGATTACTGGAAGTATTTTATTCATGTATTTTAAATAGCTTTTAGGGTTTTATTCATGTAATGTTTATTAGAAATTTTTTATTATTATTTTATCCAATTATAGATCTTGTTATGAGGGTTTGATCCCCATAATTACTCATGATATTACGTCTTGAGCCACACTATAACTCAAAATTTGACCGATGAGACCCATTATAGATCTCTACTGCATTGGGTACTCCATAGATAGAAGTAAACCATAAGGTTAATTCATTTCTAAAGGTAAATTTAATAGTGATATATTAATTATGTAACTTGTAACTTATATTATTTCTCAATACATGAATGTGAATTCTTTATAAAATGACTTAGTAGGTTTTCAGGTTATCGATACACTACTGATTTTCATTCATTGTACCAATTTCTGGTCTTTATTCTAATATTTTGTTTTATAATGTATTTCATATGGTCTAAGGATGTTTTGGGGACTAAAATTAGATCAAGGGAATTTTTATGATATATATGCCTAGGAAATAATTTTTAATGATTTTTAACTTTATGGATAACGACATATAATATTAAAGTGACCACATGTAATTTAAGGGTTCCTATATAAGATTTTATTCAATTTATATAAAACACCAAACCATAAATATATTTTTGAACTGGATGTCATTGATTATTTTAAAAAAAAACCATAATAATTAATTTTAATGGTTATGTCCTTAAAGTTGTAATTAGAGTAGGGTTTAAAAAATATTAAAGATTAAGCTGTTTTCTTAAGAGTTTGGTATATCATAATTATTTTAAAATTTTTTTGTTGATTAGAACATTAAGGTCTTATAAACCATATTAATATTTTATTTTATGATATTTTTAGAGATTATTATTAAATTTGGAGAAATTTATTTCACGAGGTCATTATGGGTTATAACATTTTGGGTTGAAATTTGAATTGTACGAGAAAAACATTGATGTTAAAACATATAATGGTCATTTTTAAGGACATTATCATATTTTTTTCTTCTAAAATAATTATAAGTTTTCATAAAATTGACATCTTATAGGATGGGTCCAAAAATGTTGCATCCGAAAAGGATAGTCATTTTGATCCCATAGTAGATAAACGATAATGGTGCATCACCTACCACAATCCTACGTGAATCCACATATAATATGAATTTTTAATTATTTTGATATGATTTATGGGATGGAAAATATGTTAAATTTTTTGGTCGATATATATTATTAAATTTATATCTTAGGGATTGGTAAATGATTTTGGGATGAATTGATTAATGTTTTTTCAGAAGACCATTCCTATTTTAAAAACACTGTATATTCAATATAAATAGAATGATGAGGGATTTTATTTGAGAATTAAATGTTTTATTATATTTTAGAATAATATTTTTTTTATTTCTTGATTATGTTGATTGGGGTTAATTATGGATATAATAAGAATATCAAGGAAAAAATATGATTAATGAAATTACATTTTATTAACTAAACATTAGTAGTGATTGATATTATTTAGAGACAAATATTAAAACATTTCTCAAAAAACTATGTTGTAAAATTCTTATTAATTTTGACTTTCAGTCAGAGATTGGAATACATTGATTTTTTTCATGGATAAATTAATTTTTCATCCAATAATGTATTATAATTTTTAGAGAATTATCGTCTCATAGTTTTTCTATATTTTTGTTTTTTGATAATTATTCATGTTTGTAGAAATATATAGTTAATCCTTTTGGTATTTATTTATTATATATAATTTGTTTATAGTACTTCATGTGTGAATAATAAATTTATCTTGAGTACTCTGGTTTTTGATAAAAATATGTGTTTGTGGTGTCAAATTGATTAAAGGATGAAATTACACTTTTCATGTAAGTATATTTCCTTATGTTCTTACTCTAGGAAGTAAAATAATTCAAAAAACCTATGAAATGAGTCTTTCATAAAAAATGATATCAATTTAGTTTTCATACTACGAAATAAATATTCTTTGATCATATCATATAGTTTTGGTATTTTGATTATTTTATTTCTAGTCAACATGTCCTATATCACTCTCACTCAAAACAATCTACAATTTTTTCCATTCCAAGTCCAATTTTTCTACATGGAGAGATAACATGTGTTATCTCAGGTGAACTTCTTACTTCCCATTATTATAATATGGATGACTTATTAATCAATTTTATTATGTGGTATTTCAATAAAGGTAATGTGAAATTATGAATCATGGTTACCATTTAAATTAAAACATTTCTATGCAAAATGTTCAAGGTGTAGAATTTAAAATCTTTATTATTTTTATTTAATAAAATAATATGTTCGATTGTGCACATGATATGCCAAATCGCGCAGAACTGATGAACTAAATATTACTATTTTTTAATTAATTCTATTATCTACAAATTTGAATCATGATAATGAATAGTTTTAAGTTAATTATGAAAATATAATTTACACATTTATATAATTAATTTTTTGGTGATAATTTATTTATAATTGAAAATAAAACCACTTTTTTACAAATAAATGATTTTATGAAAAACTATTGAAATGTGCTCAATTTTTTTTATTATAATAAAAAAATAATAATATTTTAAAGCTATATTAATGAAATATATACATTTAATATATTCCATATAGGTTTTAATAGTCATTTTATGTGTTTTCTATACATGTTAAACGTAATGCCCCAACCTGAGAAGCCCGTGTCCGGTGCATTGTTTTAAAACATTGGCATGATTACCCGGAATCATGTCCTAAAGGATTGATCTATTTAGTAGTGTTTGAAAATAGATTATATATATATGAATGTTACATTGTAATTTATAAAATAAAACACAACATAAATAAGCCTTTGATAATGCCATTATTCCCACAGATTATCCCAACCAGACAATCATAATATACTTCTTCACATCCAGGGAAAAATAAATCATAATAAACGGGTGAGCTCGGATTATCATTAAAGATATAAATATAGTGGAAACTATCATAAATAAGCATAGACACTTAAGTAAATATATAAGACTAAAAAAAAATCCTTTTTAAACATAAACATCAGCATAATGAAGAAATATACATTTAATAATTCCATTTAAATTTTCACATGGATATTCTAATTGTTGAATAATTTCATGTAATATCAACAACTAATTTCATAATGATTGAATGAATAATGTTGTACATCATAAACACATATTCAAGGCCTCGTTCCTAGAATACAAATAATATTTTTTCAAGGCCTTGTGTCAAGACCCTTGTTTGTCTTATAAGAACTACTGATGCATTGAGGAGCTATAGTGGGCTTCACTCATCACTTACTATGTCCAATTAATATCTTATATGAAAATGATGAAACCTAACATAAACAATCGTATTAAAACTAGCATACGAAATGTCGGTACATTAAATATAAACCACGAATTGTATAAAAATAGAGAATCCACAATCAAACATATCTTAACTCATTCAATACAATATTGGAGATTTTATTATAATAAATAAACCTCAATCAAGAATAATTTCTAGTAAGGGATGTTAACATAGTTGAAAATGACCAGTAAAACTCTTTGAGAGAAATTTCACTTTTTGTGAAATTATTTAAATGCCATTAATTTTAAAGGAATCCATTTATTAATGATTTTTTGAATTAATGTGTCCAATTCCACATTGGATATTTTTAAAAGAATATACATTTTAAGATAATCATGTCCAAATAAATAAATCATTCAAATCATTTTAAAACATGGAAATTAATTAATGAAATTTGGAAAAATTAATCATTTAAAAATTTAAAAGGATTCTCATGATAAATATTCCTTTCCATAAAACTATAAATAATTTGTTATGAATACATTTTTATGAAACATGGACATGTATTATAAAAATTTCCCAATAATACTTACACATAAACAATCTCATATAATAATGAGACTGAAAATAAACCCTTACCTTGTACTTTCCTTTGGTCGAGGGTATGTTTAACCTCCTGAATAATGACCATAGTATTTTATTAAATTATAATAGAACAATATTCATATTTATGATATCATAATTGACTCATTTTGGAAATTATACTACGCATTTAAAAATAATTTCTAGGTCAAAATTACATTTTGGGTATTAATCACTTTCTTTATCATACGTGTTTTAACATGTTATTTTTCATTGTATCACATATATCATGATTTAATTTCTTACACAATATAAAACATTATTTATGTATAATATGTATTTATAATATAAACATGTATAATATATAGATATATGAAATGGAAAACACAGTTTATGGAGGCGGTAGGTCGTATGTATGTATAAATGTTGTTTTTTGATTTCATATCGAATTGAATGGAAATTAGTGAATTATATATATGTAAAACATATAAATATTTACATAATGATGAATTATTATGTCCTATATTAAATTTTTATTAATAAAATATATTTTTGTAATAAACGTTGAATGTTGAACATGGAAATAAATCTCATCGCGTTGTGGAGTCGGTAAGCTGTAGGTACGCACGAGTGAGGATATCATTCTATTGATGGTGAAATAATATGTAATTGGATGGTATATTATATATAAATAATCATTAAAATGGTATATTGTTTATTTATATCAATTATACTCATTATTATACCCATCCAAATATTGATGTTTTGGATAACAAACTACACCATGATGTGGAGATGGTAGGTTGTACGTTTACAAGTATGGTGACTTTATAATTCATAGGATGGATAGAATAATTAATATGGTTTTACAATTTTGTTAATAAAATCTCTCTATTTCTAAGTTACTGGATTTATTATTTTAGTATGGAAAAAGTCATATATAGAGGAAGTGGAAGATGAAAAGAACTCCAAAAGGGCTGATGAAGTAATTATCTCTTCTTCGAGTTCTTCCTTTTGAATTGATCCAATGGGAACCTTAGGTTAGATATTGATCAGAGTAAGGCCTACAGATTTAAGTGAGGCTATTTGGGAGGATATTGTAGGAAGTCTTTTCTACGCCAAATGGATTAGGAGGTGTGTTTTTGAGTGAATGGGTAGCACTATTTTGTAAGGGAGGTGAATGGAACATTAGGAAAAGCTTGAAATATGAATTTATTCTAAAACTTTTTTCGGTTTATAACAGCACAAAATTGATTTATTTCGAGGTTAAGGTGATTATGGGTCTGAATACTCTCAACCAATAGGTTTATAACAAGTTTATGTCACCATATTAACCTTTTCTTTTAGATTTAACCTTTTGTTAAATAGTTTAACGTTTACCATGTCTTCTAGTATTATTATAATACATAGTGAATAAACATACTATGAAATGAAATGCTAACCTCAAATGGATAAATAATGACATATCTATAATTATATAAGTGCTTTGGATGATCCTTATATTTTTAGGAATATTAAATCATTAAATAATATAGTATTTTGTTTAAAATACACATTTATAGCAATTTTGAAACCATTTAATATTTGGTTTTTTTAAAAGTCATAAAAAGTTTATTAAATCGAAAAAATATATTAAATAAACCGTAATATGTCATTTTCACCTAGAAAATTCGTGGATCACATAAAAAGACTCAATTTACATTTCTTTTGATATTTAAAATATCAATTATTTTAATCATTTATAAAAATGGTAATTACTGCATCATCATTGTGTCCTAAAGAAATTTAATTATATAATTTATAAAAATTAAAAATAAAATAACACGATTTAGTAAATCATATCATCTTTCTAATTTATATTCATATAATAATTTTTCTTATTATAAATGATATATTAAAAATGGTTTAGTTATTAAATAATGAATTTAGCACTTTTAACTCTTCTTTAAATAAAATAATATAAAATATCTTTATCTAATACATGTGGACCAAAAGGATGATATTTTATTCCAAAGATTGATTTTGGTCGAAATACACTTATCCCATAGAATTATAACATGTTTTAGATTAATTATAATATCTTTTTTACCATTTATTACCCTATTTACTTTTAAATGTGGTGAATTAAATTCAACAGTTACTATTCACCATAAATTTATTTTCATCCTATTGAACCAAATTTTACGTACTTATGTCAACCATGTCTCTTGGATTTTTGAAATTCAATTCAAAGAAATGTTAAGATTATATTTTATGTAAATTTACAAATTTTCCTAGAGCGTACGTAAAGGACGTTAAATAGTTCAAAAAAAATTATATGTATAATCTTATTATTAAATGACTATAATGAATTAAATTATACTAATATATGTATTATGTATGTAGTATTACATTAAAATTAATTTAGGTAAAATTAATAATTATTTAAATAATTGTCGGTTTAAAACAATTATGTTGTGTTTTTTAGTATTCATAAAAAATTAAATGTTTTCAAAAAAATACCAAAAACTCACCCAAAGATAATATTGATATTAAAAATTTAAAAATTATGTCTATTTTACAATATTAAATACATTTGAGTATTCTTAATTATTTTAAAATTATTTCTCATTGTCAATATTCAAAAGCAGGTTTTTACGATGTTAAAACTATAAAAAGATTGACATGTGTTATTGTACAATTTAAATGTGAAATTACATCCAATGGCCTAAATTACATTAAATGATAAAAATATAGACTAATTATACATTAAAACCACTCAAACTTATAATTTCACACTCTAAATTATTTCGATTAAAAAAGTTATTTTCAATTAAAATATAGTATTTTTCGTTATTCATCAAAATTTTAAAGTTTTCAAAAAAGTACCTAAAATGTATCCAGAGTACATTTTTATACCTAATTTCTAAATAATAATTTAATTTCATTAAATATAATATATAAAAGGGTCAAATTTTGGATTTAAAAATGGTTCTACATTAAAAGGAGGTAAATTTTCATTTTCTAAATATTAATTCTTTTATCTGAAAAAAATAGTTTGTTCATATATTATATATAATAAACACATAATATGGATTCTAATATTATATGGTTTATTTAAAATTAAATATTAGGTTAGGACTATTAATAACCACTTTTTTAATGGCTAGCTTTGTTAGTCATGGTGCGCTCGAACTCGGTGTTCTGTATAGCGTAAGCTATTGAATTTTAATTGATAATTTTCAATGAAATATTGTGGTGTTACATTCTCCACTCAAATAAATTGCATTCTCAAAATTTCAAATTATTCATTGAAAATAAAATGTTTAAAATAATAAATACCTTTGTGGAAAACAAACATCGGAAACAGGGTAATAAAATTTAGTATTAATTACAGGGAAAGAGATATGAAAAAGTCACCACCAAATTCGGGTTTCGAATAAGAGAACAATGGTGGAAATTATAGAAAAATAATTAGAGGAAAAACATAAATATTTATATAGAGGGATTGATGACATAAATAAAAAACAATTGAACAATAAAGGAAACAATTGAGGGCCTCAAAGCCAGAAATCAATGAGGATTTAAAATATCATTAGTTCAACAAAACATAATGTATTTGGATAAAAAAATTAGATACATTATTTTTTTGGATAGGAGGGATTAATTTACTATCAAGATATAAAATAAATAAATAATATTTGATTTCATTACCTATCATAATCATAATATCATTATTTGGTTGTGCTTAGATCTATTTTCACTTCATCCCTTATACTTGGAAATGAATGTTCAAAAAAAAATTATACCTATTGTGCATTTGATAAATCATATGGTCTACAAGTATTTCCGTAATCATCAATATGTTTACTAAAATCCAAAATGTTTAGTCAGAGTATCTAATAAATTAAACTTTCACTACATACGAAATATGAAGTGCTCAACATACTTCATTTCATTCTTTACACTTATCTATAAATACTTATATCCAAACTCACAGTAAAAAATATATATGGGTGGTAAACATTATGAATATCTTTTTTGTACATAATAACATCAGAATACCTTAATCATGAATTTTCTAAAAACATTGTAACACCATTAATTACCTTAAAATCTTTTTGAATATGTTTATGATCTCTTATTACTTCTAGAATACAGAATATACTCCTTAAATATAAAAATCTTGTAATCTATAAAAATGAAGGAATAAAAAACAATTAATTAGTTCCAAGGTAGTCAATAATATCCAATATTCTTTCTCTAACTCAATTATATCTTATTCTGAAAACATTATCTCCGCATCATAAACATATTTAGGGTTATATTTCCCCTAACAATATATTTTCTAAAATGTTTAACATTAAACTAGGTTACATTAATTGGTACCATAAAATCTAAAATCGTTAATGAAAATGTACTGCAGTACAATCATTATATACTTTTTAATTTTTATAACTTGTTCTCAGATGACACAATTATTTTATAAAGACATAGGTACACTAATAATTATTCTTCATAAATGGTAGTTTAATAACTTGATTATTATACAATGAAATCATTTGGGATATACTCTGATGATTGGGACATTGATTTTCATAGTGTCCCAACTCTTTTTCGATAATGAATTATAAATTTTAAACCTTTTTCTTACCCTTAAAATAAATAACATGTTGTCCATTTTCACCACACTTATAAAAATCTCACATTTATTTCAAGAACTTACCAGGGTGAATTTTTCCATAATTATCACATATGGGAAAATCCTTCTTTCCCTTATTCCATGTTTCCATTATATTCTCTACTATTGTATTCTTCTTTGCCTTCCCTTCAAATCCATACAACTAATATAATTTATTACTCAAATTAATTACACCTGATATTATCTCTTCATATGATGAGAATACGTGGGAGATAATTTCATTTCTAAATGTTGTCTTAGGACCATGAAAGATATGGTCTTTATAACTGTTTTAATAATACATATTGTTTGAGTTCTCATTCCTTCTACTGGGTGCCATTTCTAAATGAATAAATACACTAGGTTATATCATATCATAATTTATAATCACAAAACTAGAAAGATTCTCAACATTAATTGAATATTTTCACTCATCTAGTCACATATTCATAATATTGTTTATTTGCTGACATATTTTCTCATAAATCATTTTAAATGGTTTGTAATGAAAATGTAAATTATTCTAAGAATATCCCCTAGGAGTGTCATAACCAAGAGTTCCGCAAGGCCCGTTTTCATGCACTAGTTTTCATTCGAGTCCACCTCAAAGCAGTGTTTTTAGGTAATACACCTAGATACATTTGTTCCAGATCTACCTCTATCTTTCTGTATCCAGATATGGATGTAGATCATGAAAAAAACATAATATCTAAATTACCAAAACTCTTGGATGTTATTATATGCTAATCCTCAAAGTCTATCTTAGGGTATTTTTATCTAATTAGAGTTTTTCTAATTATTGTTTCCATGGTTATTGCTAAACATCATCTGATACCACCAGAAACGCCCCAACCACTTAATCCTGAAGTTGGTGCATTATTTTAATACATTTTCATGATTATAAGGAATCATGTTTCAAAGGGCCAATTAGTTTAGCAGTCTTGGAAAATATATTTCATATATGAATGTTAAATTATAATTTATAAAATAAAACCCAACAAAAATAATCCTTTGAAGATGTCATTATTCCCCTAAATTAACTATACATGTCAATCCTAATATACATTTCACATCATAGGAGAAGGAAAAAATAATAAAGGGTT
Organism: Viscum album; assembly: GCA_963277665.1. Lineage (NCBI taxonomy): Eukaryota > Viridiplantae > Streptophyta > Magnoliopsida > Santalales > Viscaceae > Viscum > Viscum album. The sequence continues at coordinate 33,073,084 of OY728143.1, forward strand.
GAGATCAAATGCTAAATAAGGATAAAAATATACTAAAAACTATCAAAAATAGGCATAAATATTTAAGGCAATGTATATGACTTAAGGAAAATCATTTTTAAACTTAATAAATCATCATAATATAGAAAAGATAAATCTAATAATTCCATTTACTAGTTCACATGAATATTCTACTTGTTGAATAATAACATTTAATATAAATAGTTAATTTCATAATGATGGAATCTATAATACCGGAAATCATAACAACATATTCAATGCCTGGTGCCAAGACTACAAATTATATTTTGTCAAGGCCTTGTGCCAAGACACTAGTTTGTCTCATGAGACCTATCAATGCATCGAGGAGCTATAGTGGGCCCCACCCATCACTTAATATGTCTAATGCATTCCTCGTATGAAAATTTTGAGACATAACATAAACATTCATATTAAAACATGCATACAAAATGTCAATACATTAACCAAAAACCATGAATGGTATTAAAATAGATCATCCATAGTCAAACATATCATAACTCATTCAATACAATATTCAAAATTGTGTTATAATAAATCAACCTCAATCAACAATAATATCCACTTAATGATTCTAACATCATTGGAAATTATTAGTAAAACTCTTCGGGAGAAATATCCATTTTTGTGAAATTATATATATGTCATGCACTTATAAAGGAATTAATTTAAAAGAGTTTTTTGAATCAAAGTGTCACATTCCAAATTGAACCATTGTAATGTAATTAAAAATTTAAAACAATCATGTCCATATAAATAAATCTATAAAATCATTTTTTAAACAGGTATATTAGTTAAAAATATTTAGAAAAATAAAAAATAAAATCATTTATAATGATGATCTTGATAAATAGTCCCGTCCAAAAAACCTTAAAATATTAATTTGTAAATAATTTTATGAATCATGGACAATGATGATAATAATGTCCTAATAATACTTACATATAAATAATCATAGATAATAATGAGATTGAGGAATTAACCCTTACATTGAACTTTCCTTTGGTCAAGGGAACTTTTAACCCTTATATAATGATCATAGTTTGTTATTAAATTACACCAGAACTATATTTATATTTATGAAATCATAAATTATTCCTTAGAGACATTATACTACCCATTTAATAATAATTTCTATGTTAAAATAACATTTCTATTATTAATCACTTTCTTTATCATATAGGTTTTAACATGATATTCGTGATCGTATATCTTATATCATGATTTAATTGCATCCAGAATATAAAACATTATTTATGTGTCACATATATTCAGAATATAAATATGTACTATATATATATATATATATATATGAAATGGAAAACACCATTTATGGAGATGGTAGGTCATACGTACGCATAAACAATGTTTCCGTTTTATTATCGTAATGAACAGAAGTAAGTGGATGAGATATATGTAAATATATACCTATATAGATATATGTATATAGTAGCACTATTATTTAATATATTAAATAATTATTAACTATATATATGTTTATTATCATCTTTTAATGGTGAACATGAAAATGAATCTCATCACATCATGGAGATGGTAAGACGTACGTATGCAGGAGTGATGATATCACTATATTTATGATGAAATGCGATGTAATTGGATGGTATATTATATAATAATAATCATTAAAATGTTATACTATTTATTTACCTAAATTATACACATTATTATACCCATCAAATAATGAAGTGTTGAATAACATACAACACAACAATATGGTGACGGTAAGCCATATGCACACACGTATGGTGACTTTGACATTTATAGGTTGGATAAAAATATAAATATGTTTATACCATATTTAAATAATATAATAGTATGTATAAGTTACTATAGTTATTATTATATTAAGTAAAAAATTAAATAAATACGAAGTGTAAGGAGAAAATAACATTGAAAGAGGTGATGAAGTAATTACCACTTCTTTGGTACTTCCTTTAAATTTGATCAGAAGGTCTCCTTAAGTTGGATTATTATTAATGTGAGTCTTCTTGGATGAATTATGGGTATTTGGGAGGGTTATTGGGGTGTTCTTTGTAATATCCAAGTGGCATTGGAGGTGTGATTTTGATATAAGGGAAACCACCCTTTTTAAGAGAGTTGAGGGGAACTTTAGGGAAAGCATGAAATATTAATTTATTAAAAAATTATTTTTGGTTTATAGTAGTTCCAAATGTATTTATTTCAATACTAAGGTGGTTATTGGTAACAATACTCACAATAAATAAGTTTTAGACAAGTTTAGGTCACTATATTAACCATATCATTTAGACTAAACTCTTAGATAAATAGTTTAACTTTTTTCAATGTATTCTTGTATTATTATAATAATTTGATAATATAGATACTAAAAAATACCAAGAGAACCTAAATTGGTTCATTAATGATATATATATAATTATAAAAGTCCTTTTTTCCAAACCTTAGGTTTTTTGTAATATTATATCATTTAATAATATAGTATTTGTTTTTAAAACACATTTATGTCCATTTAGGCACTATTTAGTAATAAGTTTTTTTGAAAGTCATAAAAAGTTTATTACATAGAATAAAATACATTAAATCATCCATAACAAGTCATATAAACCTATATAATTATTTTATGTCCTCAAAAGTCTCAATTTATATTTATTTTGATATTTATAATATCAATTATTTTATCTTTTATGGAAATTTACAAATCTGCCTAGAAGGTGGGTAAAAGAACATAAAAAGTTCAATAAAATTTTATATTTTTAAAATTATAATAAAATGAATATAATAAATTTTATTTGAATAATATTGGTATTATGTAACTATTTTTAATTTAAAATATATTTATATAAAAATATTAATAATTTAAATAAAATTCAGTTTTAAACAATATCTTAGTGTTTTTTCTATTCATAAAAAATTGAATGTTTTTTTGAAAAATACCAAAGAATCAACCAAAGATAATTTTGACATTCCAAATAAAAAAAATGATGTATATGTTACCAAATTCAAAACGTATGCTTTTAATTAATTAATTTAAAATTAATTACCATTGTCAAAAGAAAAAATGGGTTTTTAAAATTTAAAAACAATAAAAATATTGACATGTGTTTATGTACAATTTAAATATGAAGTTATATACAATGACCTAAATTTTATTAAATGATAAAAATATAATATAATTATACTTTAAAATCAAACAAATTTATAATTTATCACTATAAATTATTTCATTTAAAAATTTAATTTTCAATAAAAATGTAGTATTTTTCATTATTCATCGAAATATGAAAGTTATCATAAATATACCAAAAATTTATCCAAACAAAATTTTTATGCCCCAATTCTAAAGAAGAATTTAATTTAATTAAATTGAATATATAATACTATAAAATATTGGATTTAAAAATGGTTTTCTATTAAAAGGCGGTAAATTTTAATTTTATGAGGAATACATATTTTATCTGTAAAAATGAATATGTTCTTATATTATGTCAAACAAACACATTTTATGGATTCTAAAATTTAATGGAGTGTATAAAATTCTAAATGTTGGTAATATTATTCATAACCACTTTTTGAATGGCTAGTTTGGTAAGTCATGGCGTGCTCGAACTCAGTGTTGGGTGTAGCACATGCTATTGAATTACTTTAAAAGGATAATTTACTCTGAAATCATGGGTTATTACAATATTACATCACATTTAATTTTATAAATATAAAAATTATTTTTTAAAAAGTATTTTTTTTCACATTTTTATGGTGCACCTATTTTAGATTTAGTTGTTAAAACTGTTAAATAATTAATATAAATATATAAACATCTAGTTTAAAATATTAATATCATAATTTTCATTGGATTAATATTTGTTTTTTGTGATAATATTCATTATTTGATGAATAGTAAAAAATAGTGACATTTAATTTCAATCAACATTTTATGTAAATAATTTTTACTTTAAAATTATGTTATTTGTTTTTTTATGTTTAATAAGATAAATTTTATATCATTTAATCAAATTTTGGCCATTTTAATCAACTTAAAATTGAATTTAGGTAAAAAAATAATCCAATCTTTCGAACAATTTTACTTTAATAACACATTTATCACCACATCAACATGATTAATTTTAAATTAATTTTATGAAATAATGTGTTTTATACCTCAAGAAATGTATTTAATATTTATAATTTTTAATTTTTAATTTTTAAAATCAGTCACTTTTATTTTTGACCCTTACAAATAATAACATTATTTAATTTTATAACCAATGTTAAGGGTAAATCAGGTAGTTAAAGGTAAAAATAATATTATAAATATTCCTGAATTACACTAAAACATGTCCAATGTTTACTAGACGAGTTATTGTAGACTAAAAACAATATTTGGTGGATTGCTTGAGCTATTGGATCCACCAGGAAGACTTTAAGACATTTAAAGAAACTTATTTAAAGAAAAGTCATTTTTTCATACTTTATTTTTAATAATTGAAATATATTTTATATTATTTTATATTCAAGATAAATCATACTATAAATATAATTTTGAAATATGAATTGTTTATTGTAATTATTGTAATTTGTTTTAAAATTTCAGGAGTGATGTAAATAAATTAAATGCTTTTACAATGATGATGCATTAATTTTTAAATTAAATCATGTACCAATAAATTTTTTTAATATTAAAAAAAATGTAAATTTAATATAATTAATGTGATGGCTGAATTTTCTATGTTCCTTTGACATATTATTGATGGGTTAAAAGGTTTTTTTCCAATGATATGAATTTTTTATGAAATTTTTAAAAATTAAAATATTGAATACTTGAAATGTTTACATTAATGATATTTTAAGATAAAAAATATTTTATTAAATGAGATAATCTTCTAGGAAATATAAGAATCATCTTTCTTGGATAAGGATTAAAATTTCATTAAATTTCCCTTTATTTTTTGTTTTTCATTTTAGAGTATGAATATCAACACTTAAGTAATACAAACACCTCTTTTCATATAATGAATAAAATAGGTAAAATAAGGGTTAACACTAAATGATAAAGATTAAAAAATAGTGAAAACTTGAATGATTTTATTTTTATGATTTTATTTTGACCAAAAAACATTATATCTTAGAAATAAATCTTCATGTAACCATTTGGAATAGAAAATTAATTTATATTAATTAAATAAATTATAAAATTTCAAGAGTAACACACCCCTCTCATATTAAATGGACACCACTCTTATACTTTTTTAACTCCACAAAACCTATTTTTCAGCCACTGTATGACATAATACATTCTTAGTATCCACTTAAACATTCTATAACTGTTAGTTAAGGCATAACACCATCTTAGCGGTCTTATGGTGTTAATAAATGGATATAGTCCAAAGAAAATGTTTTGTTTTTAATTAATTGATTCTGATTTATTTTATTGTTCAATTTATTTAAATATTATTCAAAAATGATGAAATAATAAGTCTATTATACTCAATATAATTACAATTTATAATTTTAATATCATCACTAACATCCATCTCCACTTTTATCAAATGGAAAAAGAATTAATAGTTTTGTGTACGATGGACTACCACATCGCTAGTTGACATAAATAATTTTCCATAACCATCTACCAATACTGGTTATAATGATTGAATAAATTTTTATATATTATATTTATGAAAAAATTTCTTTATTAAATAATAATATATCATTTTTTTCTTTCAATTCGATTCACAAAAAATGATAAATTTCGATCATTCATACGTGTGCACTGTCACCACCACAAGGAAATGTGATATGTTTTTATCATCGTATACTATGTATTATATATAAAAATATATTTAAATGATTAATAATATATTAATTTAATTAAGATAATTATGGAATGATAAAAACATACAATCATCTTTCTATTATGATAGTTCAAAAATGGAATTGTTACTTGAGCATATATTTGTCTAACCGTCTCCTTGATGGTAATATAGTTAATTTTTCACATGAATATGTAATGAATGGATTGAAAAGAATAATTTATGTAACAATTTTATTTTTATTTCATTAATATTATTATATATATTACGTACTAATGACCATATTGACCATAGACATCATACCAATGTCAATTTTGACTCAAATACTAATTATCACCAAAACAGCCGATATTAACTTAAATAATTATTTAATTTATATAACATGTTAATAAGTTATATTAATAGAATAAGCATTGGAATGTTCAAAAAATTTAATTAAATACAAATTTTTTATTAATGAAGATCATGATTAATGTGTTGAGTCGGAATAAATGTAAGGGATGTTTTAACATAATAATCCTTATTATAATTGTTTTAATGATTTATTTTTTAATAATTATATTTCATTTCAATGTTTTAAAATTATTTTTATGAAATTATTTGTATGGTAATGAACGTTTTAAAATTTTAATTATTTAATTTATCTAGAAACATTACAAATGAATCTTTTTATGGTTTTATACAGGGGGATTTCTTTCCAAAACCAAATATTTAAAGTTAAATTTTAAAATCATTTTACAAAAGTGAAACATAATATTTTTTAACATATATGGCATGATTGGTTTCTGCCTCTTTTATTACACATTATCAATGTAATTTTTCAATTATATATATTTATATAACTTTTATTATAAAATTATTTAATCGTTATATGAACTAATTAAATATTTTAAAATGAATTTACAAGAAAATTGTATTTTGATATTTGAATGTGTTTTTATCCTATGATTAAAATTTTATTTAGGGGTCTTATTCATAAAATGTTCCATGGAAAATGTATAAGATTGCTTGATTCCATGATATCTCATGATGAGATGGTTTGATCCCCATTATAGAATATGGTGTGACTAGTTCAGCTCCATTATAGATTAGTATATAACGGTTGAGCCCCAGTATTGCTATTCAATATACAGTGTACTCTGGATAACGAATTAGAACATAATGTTATTCCATTTTTATTTTCAATGTAATATTTATATGCTATTGATGTCCCAATGTACCTACATTATGTTTCTACAAAAATTAAATAGTTTTTAAGAAATGTTCTCTAATGGGTTTACATGTTATCATTGAACTAACTATTTTCATTATTTATGTCTCTTATTGAGATTTTTTTCTCAACCATTGTTTAAAATTATTTTCATAGATATTATTGAGGTTTTCTAAAAATTTTAAGATAAAAAAAATTTTGATGATATATCAACATAAAAAATCATATTTTATTTTAATTATGTTTCATTACGGAAACAATGGATACTGATTTTAAATGTCCACTTATAATGTATGAGTTTACTATGTCTGAATTTTCCATAATTCAATAAAAAATATCATTGTTAAATGATATTTATTTCTATTTATTAAATTAAATATAATATGTAATGTTTATTGTTAAGTCCTAACAAAAGTATCCAATGTTTTTATATAGGGAACGTCGATAATTACATTTAAAAACAATAAAATGAAAATCTACAAGTACATATTTTTTTCAATTATCAGATACATTTCAATATAATTGACCACTCATTTATTGTACATAATAATTTAGAGAATTAAATAAACCATATGATTCACTTTGTCCAATCATGGATACGATGTGATGAACTATGTGATCAATAATAGAATTAGAGTACTAGGTGATCAACATATTAAAATTGTATTTACCTTTGAATACTAACAATATATGGAATCATATTAGGTATAAATTGGTGAGAATACAATTTTATAACTTGGATATGGAATAGGAATATAGTCTTCTCTTCCATAAGACAACAATATTTTTATCATTCAAGAAACGTTATAATGATTCATAATTACCATTTATATACAAATTTGAATTTATGTTAGTATTTAATAATTAAAATTACTTGAATTTTATTTTATTAAGGTGGTATAATTTACATCCAAAATATCACATGGTCTATTTTCTAAATAATAATTCAGAAATATAAAAATAAATTGAAAATAAATTTCATTCTTTTAATAATCCAATGAATTTTCATGACAGATATTCTTTTATTTTTTTTAATAATAATGGAAATATTATTTAATAAAACATTTTTCTGAAAAAGGGTAGATCAAAAGACAATTGACAACATATCATGTAAATTTTTTCCATTAGGTCTAAACCCATAATAGAAGGATTAAAATGGTTAATGGACTTCTGCTAGACTATGAGATTCCCTAAATCCAGATTATATCTTATATAAGTATAACTCTTTAATTTTATAATTAGTAATGTTTAATTTATATTTTTAGTTTATAACCCCATTAAATTTAATAATAGATTAATAATAACATCCTCTTCATAATTAATTCATTCTAATTAAATGGTTGGAAAATTATGATTCACGTTTTAAAAATACTAAAATTATAACATATAATAATTAGAGGTACTTTCATAAAATATTTAATGTGGATCATGATATATTTATTTGATAAATGAAAATAATATATTATTCCTCATTTCTTTTTTCCATTGTAAATTAAGTAATTTCATTATGTATTTATTTTATATTAATCATTTTATAAGTTTTATTACATTAAAACAATACTTTTAAATGTTTATGTAACACATTTCATAATAAAAAATTATTAACGAAATATTTTATTAATTGATAAGAATACAATGGGAAAATGACCATATCATATAAAATACCCACTATTAAAATTTGTAGTCAAACAAGAAGACTATTACATTTCAAAAGATCATTAAACAAAAAGTGGTGATATATACTATTACATATAAAAATATTAATAAGATAGAAACATTTAATGACATTAAATTTACTAAAATTATCTCCATATGATTCAATTCTCCAATAATAATTTTTCATTCTATTAGAAATTTAAAAACAAACAAAATCATTAGGAAATAAAATTAAATTTTGAAAGGATGTATAAGGTCCTTTATAAGAAATGGGCTGAGTGATGAAGTGAAATTGATTATTTATTTATATATAAATATTTTAATTTTTTATTATAAATTCAACCAATATAGTCAATGGATATTATGATCTTTGGTTAATATGACTACATGTAATTATTATTTATGGTCATGCATTTGAAATTATGTAACCAGAGGGGTAATTTTATTATATAAACAAAATTATACTATTTTTAGTGTCTATTAATATATTTGATACAATAATATGTATTAATATAAAAGTGGAATTTCAAAAAAATATATAATCTGATAATATTCTTATAAAACATATTATATAATATAATGATGTCATAACTAATTTTTATAATTGTTAAATGATTATTATGCCCAATATTTTTTTTAATTTTTAATAATTAATTGTATTTATTTAAAAGTTAAAATTTTTAAATTTATAAAATTATTATTAATATATAAATCTCAATTATTTACTTACCACATAGAATTATCTTTAGGATAATTTAAAATAATTTTTTAACAATGAATAATTTTATTGATATTGTTAAAAATACTATTTTTCATGAACCATGTTTTTTGGTTCAATTATTATGTCAGCCTGATAGAAAAAAATCAATATAATTTAATAATAATGAAATTAATATTAATAGTTATTAAAATGATTTTTAATATATTAATTTTATTTTAGAAATTCTTACTTTACATTTGTTAATCACGAATATGATTATTGATTTAATGTTTTCAACTTTTGTAAATTAAAAGTGTGTTTGGAAGGTAATTTTATAATTTATCATGTTTTTAAACTCAAATAAATCCTTATATAAATTAATATGATATTAAAATTTTTATAATTCGTTTAAACATTCTGTTGATGTCTTATATAAAAATCCCAATATTTTAACAACTAAATCCACCACCACAAGTAAAAAAGACCCCTTTTATCCCTTTACACACCACTCAAAACCATATAAGGTTTAATTTATTATCTCTTTACCTCGTCAATAAAATTTTAATGTGTAATGATTATTTTATGGAGTCTCTCTATATTTATAAAGAATACATGAAATTTATTGGTCCCCCATCAAATTCATTCCTTTTCATGTACTATAAATTTGTCCTAATGTCCATCTAAATTACATTCCAAATACCACAATAGATTTATCTATAGGTTATTATTTTAAATAGATATATTGATATTGATATTTTATTTATGCCCTCCCATTATAGATTTTCCTCATCCATTATAATGCTCTAATTTTCCTTGTCAATAATACCATATTAATTTTTTCATGTATTTTCTGTCATGTTTTTACTAATATATAATTCATATATATACACTAAAATTTTATATCATTTTGAAATATATGTTTCATGATTATATAACCTTTATACGGGTCTGTAAGGTGAATCCCATTCAGCATTTTGGTGGATAGTGAAAAGTCACTTAATAAGCATCTAGTTTAACAAACCCATGTTATATTCTTATATGATCAAAAGGGTTTAAAAAAACAATCAACGATATATAAATAATTTTATTAGTCTCCAACCATTAATCAAATATGTATTTGGATTCCCATTCACATTGAATCCTTATTCATTTTGAATACCCAATGAATACAATATTTTTTCTATCATATGTTATGTGTTTTAATTTTCACATTGTGATATATCTTTTTATTTTTTAAGGGATTTTGAGTTGTATATTTTTGGATTATTTTAATGGGATAAATATTTTCATACCATATATTCTTTAGTTTATATTTAAATATGTTATAATATATTCTTTATTGAGAAATTATGCTCTGTATTTTTGTTATTAATTAATTGAATATTATACCATGTGATGGTTTTGTTATATGAAAGAATGAATTGGACTATTATATGATGAGTTAAGCTCAAAATTATATAGACTCGCAGTTCACTAGATGGTCTGAGGAGATAACAAATACTATCTAATGGGATTATACATACTTTTAATGTAATATTTCTTCGCCCCGGCCCTTGATGCCATATTTAATATTTTTAAAATTATGAATCTGTATCACTATGTGATCTGTTATGATTATGAAACTGTTTATAAAATAGTTTATGTTACATGGTTTTATTTTCAATCTCATATTTAGTGATTATAAAATAACATCATTAATTTATTTATTTCACTATAATATATTTTGTAATTTCATCTATTATACAAAATCTATTACTATGTATGTATGCTCAACCCAAAATTTTCTTTTCCTTCTCCCTAATGCATCATGAATAGTACTACATTTAAAAAACGACTTTTAAGAGAAAAATATATTTTCATTTATTTAGAAGACTTATTCTTTGTTTCAAGGTAATATAAAACCCAATTATTTACACAGTTCCCTTAAAATACTAATATGTTGGATCCCTTATGTTGTGATCAATATAAAAATGTAAAAAAATATCCACTAGACCTAGGGTAATGGTGTTTGGATTTTTTTAACATTAATAATAAATCATTTGTTTCATTAATAAGTATAATTATTTCAGTTATTATATTTATTAATAATTTTTTGTATCCCCATTTTCCATTACACATGGTCGTAGATATGAATATATGATGACATGAAAACATAAATAGTTAATATTATTACATATATCATAATAATAATAAATCATAGAGATCAAATTATAATTTTTTTTGAGATAAAGTGTTGTCCTCTTATGGGTATCCACACCAACAAGTCGATAAATTGTGTTCCATTTCACAGTTTGAAATTATAACCATAGGAAAAATATATAAGTGATTTCATCATAGTATATATTCATTTTCATCATATAGAAAATTTTTTATGACGATTTCAGATGTACAAGTTGACCTAGATCATTATCACATAATATTTATATGGAATAATTATAAATATTTGATATGAAATGTATAATATTCATTTATTTGAATATTCGTAATACTAGAGTACTAATATTTTGGATTTAGGAAAATAATTCCAATAAACTCTAAATTATTCTTAATACAACTCTTCCTCACATACAGTCATTAGATATCACATCATGATCATGTTTCCTCTGAGATAGATGTTTTTAATTGCAACATAGTTTTTTTTTGTAAAAATATTGCTCACTAAAACATAATATCTCTATCAAAAATACCTCAAGGGATGATACATCCATATTATATATATCATCCATTAATGTAACTATAGTTGAGTTGCGAGAGCCACTACTATTGTATTAGAATTTTGAGTTGTGATATTGTCTTTATAAGTTGGAACCATATCTAAATAATTTATGATATTTAATATCCAGGGTGCTTTTTTAGTTAAAAAATATATAATATTTTTTGAATCCATCGAATAATCTAAAACAATTGGATTTGATAAGAAATTCCAACTCATGGATCTTCTGTTTCTATTTATGATAACTACCAATTGTGACTTCAGATTATATAGATATTTTTTTGAAAACATGATTCATTATATCCCCGTATTTCTAGCTCATAGTATATTTAATATTTGAGGAATATATTTTTAGTTTAATTAAAATATTTATAGATATTTTTTAAAATCATCCATTCGAGGTAACTTAGATCTTCCTCATATGCATAGAGTACTTAAATAATATGAAATATATTTCCCACAATAACACATATCATACACGGCATACCCTATTTCTAAAACATACATAATCATTTCCAATATTCATATATCCTTATTTGTGTGATGAAACTTTTTCTTATAAAGATGAATACCATGTTACACAGGGAAAAATACCATATGATATGGTTCAAAAATGCATCTCCATTGAAATTTGTACATATATGTACCCTCAATTATATTTTGAAGTCCTGTAGATCTATCACAATAGATATCTGTATTTGATGTTGATCCATTTATTTATCAAGTTCATAATGGACCGTACTTCTATAATCTCACTCTTGGTGAGTAAAATATTGTTGAAATATATTATTCTAAAAATTCCTAAACTCCAAAAAACCCTTTTTTATACATATGGATCACATTAATTTATTTTGATTCCAAATATTTTTATTTTCAAATCATAATGAATCATTCATGTGATGTATTCTTTATATAATATATTAATACATCTTTGAAACTTTTATAGTTTTCACCATTAGTCATAGTAAAATACTCTTCTAGTTGTGTGAAATATACATCTCTATTAATTTTACCATTAATTAATGCGTTTTTTGTCTCAATGTGACAAATATAATAGTCAACCTAAACAAATGTTGAATGTGGAATTACAATTGATATAAACATGGATACTAGTGAAAATGATTCATAATAGTATTTTACTTTATGTTGATTGTACCATTTTGCATGCATCCTTGAATTATATGTCCTAAATTGACCATCATTGTCCAATTTCATCAAGATTACCGATTATCAACTCTATATATTTACATCAATTTGCCGATCCACCATAATCCAATCGTTGTTCTATTAAATGGAAACCATTTATGAATTCATTAATTTCAAGTTTTTTGAAGTATCAGTGACATTTACTAATTCTCACTAGTAATGAAGAACGTTATTATAAACTAAATGATATGTTATTAAAAATCATATCTTATTGATTTAATATCGTCTCTTGTACCCCTACATAGTAGTTGGTTCTCTAGAACATTTTATTCCATGATGATTTTCATAACTTATTCTTATATGAAGTCATGTGTATCACTATTATATACTTAATCATATTCAATCATGATCCCAATATCTATATTAGATATGTATTCGCCCCCAAGGAACAAGACCAATTATCCCACAATTACATTGTTTTTTTAGTTTTCATATAGTTAATATCACATTGATTCCTTCGGGAATGATATATATATATATACTAGTTTCGAACCAGGATATATGATTCTCATTGAAGTTCCCTTAAAATGATAAAAAATATGTTGTATCCCAAATTTTCCCTTGTTACATGGTTCAAGTGGTTTCAGGTATAATATCATCAGTTATCTAATCCTCATAATCATAAGAAGAACCCTATAGAAGAATACATTTTATTATTGTGGTTTTACTATGTTGTGGAAAATATTTTATGAGTCATGTAGATAACAAGATATTTTGAAGCAATTTATTGAATTCAATTCAATAAAACGAGTTTATCATAGGTTATCTCTTGGGGTGTAATGGATTAGATTATTTTTAAATTATTTCATTTGTATTAACACTAGAAGAATTCATTCATTGAAATCAAAATAATCTCATCACATACCGGTTTAATACCATCACACACACCACATTATCACTTATACATATGGTGTATCATTATCCAGATAAGTAAAGGGTAATTGACCTTATTTGAACACGAATTTTGTGTCAATAGAATTCAATAATGAATAAGAAGAATGAAAAATGTTGAATTAAAATATCAAAAAAAAATTATTAATAATTATTATATTAGGAAATAACATATAATACATCTCATTTATACTCCCTTGGATCATCCCATATGATTCTAATACCTCCATTGATTCAATTTCATCAATGGAAGTGGAAAGTGGACTCATATGGGAGGAATAGAAGAAAACAATAGTGAAATAATGATCACTCCACCATTGTGCCAAAAATATCCATGTAGATGATGTTATTAGATTTACTCCCTAAGGAAAAAATATCATTGTGATAGGAATAAGATCAAAATAAGAAAATATGAAAAAAGAAATTAGAAATTAATTGTGATTCGAACAACATTATTGTTAAAAAAATGCGTGAATACAAAATAGAAATGTAACCATATAATATAATGAAAACATGAATGCACCAATTACTTCACCACAACCACATTATATTGTAATATGAAGATTCTTGGGTTGATACCCCATTAATAAATTACTTCCCCCTTTATTAGGATAGTTAATAGGTTGCTGAGAAATCAATAAACATTTGACATTTAGAAGTTGAGGAGAAATTTTTTAATAGATTCATCCTAATTTTTGTGTACTAATATGTAAATGAAGATTTCAAAATATTTGATGGTTTTATAATAGAAATATAATTTTATATATTTACACCATTATAATTAATAATTTCAGACTAATTGTTTTCTCCATTAATATTTTATGATCTAAATGATAGGATGATTTTATGGGACCTATAATATTGACCATACTTTATTCTTCAAATTGGGATCCCAGGATCTCCTTGAAAAAATAATAATTAGATATTTCCAAATTTAAACAAAATCATCATATATTGTTATTTACCTATATATAAAATTTGATCTATGTTTGTCTTGAAATGTGGGATTTTATTTTATTTTATGGGACTAAATCCAACTAGGATTTTTATAGAAACTTATGTATGAATGGAAAATAATGTCCATATTCCCTTATGATTAAACCATCAATCTTAAAATAATTTTTATCCAAACATGATGTTAAATCATATCCTAAAATATCAAATTAAAATAATAAAAATTATTACTTCCAAATGATGATGATTAATTTGGCCCAAATTAACAGAATTGAGAAAAAAACTATACAATGACTTGAAATAATGTCCAATTTATAAAATTAACTAAACTAAAAGCCAATGTACACTAAAACACTAGAATATTAAAATATATTAAATGATAATTATACACTTCATGTGGCTAATAACACCCCAATGAGTAATTTTTCTACCCCGATAAAAAATATCTCAAAAATATGAAATTTAATTCCCTTTTAAAAAAAATTACATAAAATAATCAGTAAAAGATATAAATTCCAAAAATAACGAATAACTTAAAAATCTTTTATCACAATATAGGTTAACAAAAAAATTCCAAGCCCAATTCCATTCTTTTTTTTCAAATTTATCTTCACATTTAATGAACATTTATGTCAGATGATGATGTGATGTGAATCATAAAATTCATTGTGATGATTTTATTTTTATGGGGAAATTAAAGAGAAGTTAAATGTTGGAATAAAATTACACATTATGTTCATTATCAAAATGTTTTTTCCATTTTTTTTATTTTTTACCACAATAGATATGAAAATACTAACTCATTTAATGATAACTACAGAGTTATGACCCCCAAGTGTAATATAGGGCACATTTTTTCAATTCCAAAATCCTAAATAGAAATATAAATCC
The DNA here is from genome assembly GCA_963277665.1 of Viscum album. Classification (NCBI taxonomy): domain Eukaryota; kingdom Viridiplantae; phylum Streptophyta; class Magnoliopsida; order Santalales; family Viscaceae; genus Viscum; species Viscum album. The sequence goes on from OY728143.1 coordinate 33,089,127, forward strand.
AATATCTATGAAATAAAACTATAGAAACTTGATCCCAATGTTCCAAACTGCTCATATTGGGATATAAATTTAATCAATGTGGTCAAATGTTTTTGACATTTTGTTGATACTCAAATTAAAGGAAAAGTGTCCCCAAACATGATGTTGCGATGAAAAAGGCCCAATAAATCAATCATAAAACAAAAATCCAATTGAAATTAATTGAATAATTTTCATTAAGATGTTCAAAATGTATATATAGAAAAACAACATCAATAGTAACACTTTACCAAAACTATGAATATGAACATAAACATGAAATAATATCATTTTCATGGAACTAAACATCATTTAATGTAAATTTATCACGTTATAAAAATTAAATTAAAGCATCAAAGGATAATTATTTTTAAAATTTCCAATGAATAACCAATTTTGATATAATAAAATCTGTGATTTCCACTCCCTCGGGCATTGAATGAAACTACCATCAATATTGTATGAGAAGAGAACAGAGAGTCCATAATTTTGAATAAATAGAAGTACATTTTTTAAATGAAATTAGTGAACAAATAAACCTTGTTTGATGTTAAAGAACTATCTATAACAAATTAATCACCTATATTCCATTTCATGGGATGACTCCTTCTGTGTTATTCATGGATGGATTCGTAATCTCTAATGAATTTGATTCATTTTAAAATAATAAACTTTTTCATAAATTAAATCTCATATAACAGATGAATTGTATCACTTTGTATACTACAAGGGGTTCCGTGACAAGAAAAACAAAAAATAAAAAAAATCTAAAATATAAAAGTCATGTTGGATCCTTGAAATTGCGTAGTTTAAAGTCATTTAATCTACCTGCACCCCCCACCATACCCAATAACATCTTTCAATTTTTTGGAATTTTAATTTTCACCACCTATACTACAAAGATATTGAATATTTGGGGTTTTCTTGGGAGTTTTATAATCTTATTGAATAATAATCCTCTATATCCCATGGAATGGATCACTCCTATAAATAATGAGAATAGTCAATCAAAATTCATTATTATTCACATTGATGATATGAAGGAAATATTTCTCACCATTATATTTATGAGAGGTTGAAATAAAAAATTTACAGTTTTTAGCATACCTAATGTAGTTACACATGAATAGGATGGATGGACCTTGATTTCGAGCAAAATTATTCCAACGCTTTTACCCACGGTCCAAGAGACAAAATTTTAATCAATTTAATATTTTAAATTTTAAAATATTATATGTACATTTTGAATATATTTTTCAACAATAATATTAGAAATATTATTTTCATAAATTGATTTGGACTAGATTTTATTGACGTTTTCAATGGTTTAATTGAGTGGGGATCCTGAAAATTCACTATTATAGCCATCTAAAATAGAATCATGTAATAGATACTGGTTTCCCTCATGTGAATATAGTAAATTAATGTATATGTATAAAGGCAAAAATTTTATTTTTTTGAACATTTTTATGAAAATTTTCAATAGTACATATTGAATTACCCTCACGAACATCCCCAATATTAGTATCATGAGAGATAATGTTATATATTTTCAGATCACCACTAATGTTTCCAAAGATTACTATCATGTTCCAATTCCAAACATGGATGAATGAGTTTATTATTTATGTAAAGGGATAAGAAATCACGATGGGGGTTCTAACCCTAGAACTATTCTTAGGTGGTTTTTGGGCCAATGAAGTCAGCCGAGTATATGAATTTTACACCAATAACTAAGACATCCTTTAGTGTACCCATTGGAACTCAAATAATGTAGTCTGCAATTTGGATTATAATATAAAATTGTTAGATATCTTCATATACTTCTTTAAAATACAAGTCATATTAATAGCGGTTCATAGTAGCTCCTCGAGCACAAAGGGTTTTGAAATGATTTATCATTTTGAACTTAACATTAATGCTAGGTTAGCCAGAGTCGCTTCACATTAATGGAATGGTTCCATTGTTTGTGGTACTCTTAATAGGTCCCAATATTACTTGGAATTTATTTTAAAATAAGTTATTTTTTGTAAACATATACTTCATGTTCTAGTAGTATGAATGTACAGATTTTATTTCATCATAATTTTTATGTTCATCTTTACATGACAAAAAATTTCAGTAATCATTTTATTTAGTTCATGTTTGGATTTTCTTCTCAAGCATTCAAGGAATGGATCAGGTTGCCTAATTAATTTGGTAGATGGTGGTTACTCAATATTAATATCATAATTTTCATATTCAATTAGTTGTTCTTAATTATCTTCATATGATATTGATTAATTATATGTGTTAGGAATTATTGGTTCTTTTTTTAATTATTATCTCACTCTTTAAAATAGACACACCATTGATTAATTAATGAGTGGAATGTGTGTAATTGGATTATACCTTCATTTTTAGGGGAGTAATAACATGAGTTTGAATTGTTAGATTACTGTTTTTATTATTTTTACTTCATTTTCTGGTGATATGAATTGTGAGATGTTTTTTCCATTTTATTGCACAATTTTTCCATGATTGGGTGAGGGATATATAAGGTAGGGTATTTTGATTCTTAGATTAACCTAAAGGGATACATTTTCTATTATATGGAATATTTATTTGGTTGTTGAAATTGTAATGGAGTATTATGGTATTTGAAATGAATTTTTTGAAATTGGATATGTGTTTGAAAATTTTGTTGAGGGTTGGCGTTGAGACATTATTGTTCCATTAGTTGTTGTTTTTCAATATATTGGAATCTTTGATTGTCATTATACCATGTATGTAAAGTTTTTTATTAATGTGTAATTTTTTAGTTTGATTCATTTATATATATTATTTTTTCTCATAAAAGAACATCCTTGATATAATTTGTGTTTGGGATATTATCAATCATGTAGTCGAGTATTTTACTAATAGTGCGAACATAGTCAATAATTAGAATTTCACAGATCTTATGAAGATCTATCTCCTCCACCTTCCTAGTGAGTAAAATAAGTTTTTCCATAAAACATTATTATTTTCTACTATTTTTAACTCTAGATGAAATGGGTTCCACCTCATAGTATTTTAGACTTCATGTTGATTTGTTGGTTCAAAATGATTTTCTATGTACTTATAAGTATTGTTTGGGGATTAGTTTTTTAATTTTCCATTACACATCATGTAAATTAACTATTTTTACAAGGTTCCAACAAATCAAAAAATATTGAAACATGTTATGTGATATAAAATACATGGTGACGTACCATATCAAGGGTGTCATGGATCCTTTCCACTACTTCAATTGATTGTTTCTCTTTCTATTATCAAAAAGTTTTGGAAGACATTTTTATGTGAAACTGTTTTGAGATGGGCGATGTATTTTATAGATGACTATATTTGAAATTTGTTCCTAAGAGTTAACATATTATAGTGTTAAAATATTTAACAAATTATTTTATCAAACTTTTAATCTGATATGTAATAGTAATATTTTATCAAATTAAATTTGATTTTTTGGGAACAATGGTTCAACAATGGAATTGACTTTTTTAACATACAGGTAAGGTATATCAATCTCCATCCCATGAAATTATGGTATATGTTTCATGGCATTGAGTTTGAAAACATATTGGGCATATCCAATAGTATGATGTATAACCCATAAAGGTTCTTTGGACTAGGTAGGTGTGAGGTAGTTATTGATGGTTTATTTTGTAATAATTAACAAGTCAGGGTCATACTCATTTTTTTTCAATTTGGGTTCACTCACTAGTTTTTTACTTGGTTTTGTATAATGTTATCCATTATATTGAATACAACGTTCTGAAACATTTTATTTAATAATTCTATGATCTATGTGAAGTATTCCCCCAGATTCACTATACATGACACCTCTTATGCTTCCCAACATAATAAGATGGTTTCAGTTGGATTGTGTATTGAAGTACATGCATTGAAAAGAAGGGGCAAAGCTAATAGAAATAAGTGAGATATAAGATCAATGGAGGATAAATGAATTATTTTCTATGATTATAGAGTAGGGTCCCGGAAAAATAATGCCAAAATTTGGTGAATCCCAAAATTATCTACATTATAACGTTTTTGTGGAAGCTTGTAGAATAGATTTGGTTATCAAATCCTCATGGTCATATTAATTGATATAAAGAATCATTAATTCCGTGTTGGTGATTTGGTGATGATGTGTCCATCAAGGGATTGAATTGACTGGATAACTGGAGAGTTTTAAAATTTTCATTGAATTCAATATAAGAGAATGAGTTTACCAATGTTATCACATGGGGTTTATTGGATGAATTTCTTTTTAAATTATTTCACTTTTAAATATCATAGATGAATTAATTCTATGAAATAAATAAAAACTCATCACGTACTAGTTTATAACTTTCACATACACATGATAATAAATTATACACTTAGTCTATAATCTTCAAGACCATTATAAGGTAAAGGATGTTATTATCACATGAAATTTATGGTGATAAAATTATATATGGAAGAGGAAGAAAGAACATCAATTAATGAAAAAATCATAAAATAATTGATTAAGAATTAGACCAATTAGAAATAAAATGAAATCAATCCACTTGATACTCCCGTGGATTATCCCAAAAAAGGTTTTCCCTATTTAAATTATATTTTTCAAAGGATGTGTGAAGTAGATTCATGAGGGTAGAATTGAAGAAGAAAAATAGTGAAATAACGGTCACTCCACCATAGTGTGAAGAATTTCACAAAATATAACATGAATAGATCCATTACCTAAGGAGATATTATCAATGTGATATGTATATGATCTAAATAAGTGAAGTGGAATAAATTTTTTAAGAATTAAATGCTGATTCAAATAACATACAAGTTAAAAACAAGTGTGTGAAAAAAAACGGAAGCAGTGTAATACAATTGAAAGAAAACATGTATCCCCATATTATATAATAGACACCACCTTATATAGGTATATTTTTATCATAGGATCCCTTCACATTCAATAAATTCATTTATTTTTAATTATGACGGCAAAAATATGGGTTATAAATAATTGAAAATTATACTTTTCATGGTGATGATAATTTTCAAACCAGATTAATCCTCCTTATCAGTGTGAGAATTTTCTAATGAATAAGGAATAATATTTGATGGTCATAAAATAAAAATATATTCTCCCAAGAATAATATAATAGTTTTTCAATTTTCATTCCAATTGGATTATCCATTAATATTTTTTCATTGAAATTGTGGGGATATTTTATGGGCCTAGAGATCTAGTGCATGATTTTAGTCTAAAATGGGCTCCCGTGATCACCATGAAAACATAAGAATTAGCTAAGAATATAGTTTTATTAAATTATCACCGTTATTTTATTTATATAGATTTAATAATTTTTTTACTTGGGATAAATTATGGTGTAAGATTTTATTTTAGGGTCCTAAGGCCCATAAGACTTGATCACAAATTTCCACATCAATAGAAAAAATGTCCACAATCCCTAATGATTTATCAATTTGCCCTAAAAGAAAACAAATTCACACAATGTGAAAAATAAAATTAAAAATATTAGATTCAAATATTTTAAATAATTAATTCCATGATATATTGATTAATATGTCCAAATTTGATATACTTCACACGTGAATTTCACAATAATGTGAAAATACTTCCAATTTATGAAATGATTTAAAACCAATTTTTATATATAATGAAACACTAAAATATTAAAATATATGTAATTAATATTAGCCTCTTCTTGTTCCTAATCAGGTCCCCACAAATTTATCTTCAACAACATGATATTCATTCCACTCCATAATTGGTATGGTATACCATATTCAAAATTAATTACTATTTAGTTTCATATGTTCAATATTATCTGTAATTAATATATCCAAAATAGTAGTTGAATTTTGTCATGACTCTACATTAACATTAGTATATCGAAAAAGTTATGCTTCTTTATTTCACGTACACCATTCCATTTTGGATTATATGTAGTAGTGAATTGGGATAAATTCATATACTCCTATAAGTAATCACTGATATATTGAATATGATATTCAACTCCATAGTCTTTGTAAATATTATTTTTCTTCTTACTAAAAGGATTCTCAAGACCATTATTTAATTCCTTGAATTTCTTATGGGATCCATTATTCTACCTTGATAATTATATATATGTATAAACATACTAATGCCATTATTAAATGATATGATGTTTGAATAACCACCCATTGCATAATTTGGGAATGGTTTAACCATATTATTTTAAACCAACTCAAGAAGAGAAACCACCATCTCATTATTTGTATTGAATTGAGTTTTCATCACTATATAATGTACGTACTATTGCCCAATCCTATGTGTTTTTAGACTGAATTAATCTGAATAACCATCTTGATATATCATAGTAAGTCTTATATCATTTATATGACCTATGTATTGATTCCATATATGGGTGTGTTATGAGTTCTGTGATCTAGATTTGTTTTCAATTTATAAAACTTGTTTCTCATAACCTAATACATAAACTACCATATATTTAAGTTATTAATAAAAACATGAGATTTATTTAGAAAATAAGAAAAAATAGTTCTTAAACATGAATATGAATCCTTCCATATATAATATAGATATGGAAATAATGGTCTGTAGTTATTTATAGAAGGTAACAATTATGAATAACTAGGATCATTCCCCTTGATATTGTTAGGTGGATGTCCCCAATAGATAATTATACCAGCATAGGTATATTTATAGCCTAAAAAATTACCTCACCAAATGAAACCTATGAAAATATATAAAAAATTTAATTTGAATACCTATGGGATAGAACATGAAGTATGTGATACAAATTTTTTAAAATTAATTGGCTAAATTGTTAGTGGACATACCTAGTTCTTCAACTTGATTCCTTCATGTTGTGTATTTTATTTACCAATGTACATTCCTAGCACATAATAAACTAACAAAATGGTTCCTTATTACATCACATTTGGCCTTCCTCACTATTATAGGGAGATTTATAATAGTATTAGATATTTATTCATCATTGTTTCCCTTTTCTGTTTCATTCCTCTTATTCAGCATAAGGATATAAGAATTTATTTGTATTTATTTATTTATAATTATGGTAAATTAATGTCAAGGCATGTAGGATTCCATCCTATATATCATTAATGTTTAAATCGAAAAAATTATGGGGATGAACATACGATGTTAGTTGATAATGTGATCAGTGGACAATTAATTATATATATTAAACCCTATAATTTATTGAGAAACGATGAACCCTGGAAATTGGACTATAATAGGAATGCTATTGATACATATCAAATATTTCATGGTAATGGATCCCTTCAATATCAGAACCTATTAATATCATTATCTCACCTAATAATGGTTATAGAGATGATTTAGCATTAAATTTACATCCATATTATCAGGAATTTTATTTCATTAATGCAAATCAAATATACAATAAAAAATATACATCACAAAAATTGTCCAATTTTTTATTATAGAAAAGTATGTTATCCTCAATTTCCTCCTCTTTTGGTTGATCATGAATTTGGAACATCAATAAATATAACTTTTATTCGTGGTGTAGTATTACACCCAACATGCTATGAAATTCATATATGTGTTTGATGAGATTTTTATTGTATTTGTAATTGTTTTTCTTCAAGGATAGGGTTGTGGTTGTTAAAAATTACATTTTAATATATAATCATTCATTGCTTATTATTAATAATTTATCAAATTAAAAAAATATAAAATAAAATCAAATTTATTTCCACTGTGATTTTATCATGTCACAAAATAAAACAATACTAGACCAGGAATATCTAGTACCCTGTATTTTCGAGTGCAAATGTTCCTTATTTACCATATCATATATGAAGAAAAAGTTTAGACAATTGTATTAAGGTGTTTATATAAGGCCCCAGCCTTAAAACTTACTTAATATTGAATTAAATGAGTAATTCACATTGAGGATCTTTTTAGGTTTAGAGTTTTAGAGAATTAGGACATAACTATTACATCTCAAAAGATTACAAAGTAGTCCCTTCTACTAAAATTTCCATAAAATAAAAACTCTTAAAAAGAAACATGTCTAGTTCAATGTTTTAGGTAGCATGAATTTCCCTTGAACCCATCGTTGACCCAATTCCACGCTAAGTCCTGTGAAAAACATTTCAAAAACATGGGATGAGCATAAAAAGCTCAGTAAGGGATACACAAAGAATGAAAACTATTAGTTTTTCAAAACAACAAGTAAACCATGAATACTTTATCAAAGTAATACTTTTCACCTTTTTGAAGTAGTAAAAACTCTTCGCTGAATAAAAGTTCATTACTTACCCTTATGTAACCAAAAGATTACCATAAAACCCATATAAAGATCACATAACATATAAAGGTTACTTGGGACATAAACATACTTAATTGGAATAACAATAAGGTCGACTTCCACACATATCACTTAATGGAATAGCCATTCAGCCAAATTCCATACATACTTAATGGAATATCCATACGTCCGACTTCCATACCCAATGCATTGGAGGTTATAACGTAATCACCCGTTCAGGTATTCACGGCACCACCGGTCATATGGTTTATCACGTAACCACCCGTAAAATGTCCAAGTACCATTATAAAATCATAACACATAAAACCAACATTATGTAATGATAACATATCCACATTTCAATCACAATATATCATTTAAATATAATTACATAATATAATCCTTTATCAAACCATTTTCAATACCAAAATAGAAAAAAAAGTATAAGGTATTTATTTTATTTTAAAAACATTACGGCTTGTTGAGGAAGCCAAAGATCAAATAATACTCGCGGCGGCGGAAAAGGTCATTGTCACCGCGTGCGTAAAAGAAATATTACTTTTTTCATTTAGTAAAACGCTTCGTAGAAAAAAGATTCCTTTTGAATAATCGTAAAAGTCAAAGGGGTTTATACACAGTATAAAAGAAGGTTGTGTATAAAACAAAATATGCCTCAATGAATGGAGATTGAGACGAAGAACATTACAAAGACGGTATCCTTGGTTTAAGGATAATCCAATTGCATAATTATGTGTGACAAACGAATACACCAAATATAAGTGGATATTAAGTGTAAAAAAATCAGAGGTTATTCACACATATTCATAGAACGACATATTCAAGGAGTACAAGTTTATCCCAATGAATCAAATTTGGGTTAAAAAGTTCCCTTGCAAAAATTTGACAGCCTAACGGTGTCACTTTAAAATTCAGATGAAGAGTTGATGAGAAATATAAAAAAGTATCTCATCACTTAAAATTTACATCAATAAGGATATATGAGAACATATCCCAACATAACAATATGTGAATTAAAAGACCCAACAAAAGAAGTCTTTTAAAAAGAGGGGGGTGAAAGGTTCCCTTACCGACTTGGGTATCTTTTGAAACATACACCCCATGAAAGAAGGTCAATACATCATTGATATAAATACTTGTAAAATAAATTATATTACACAAATAGTAGAATAATGGGAAGTACATACACCACTGAAAGGAAATTGTGGGAAATGTAGCATAAATCTCATGGCAATAAAAGTGAGATGAAAAATCCCTTACGAAAACTCGGCAGCCTAACGGCGCCACGTAAAACTTCCAAAATGGATTGATGAGAGAGAATAGGGTCTCTCATCATATGAACAATAAAAATTACATTAAGATTAATATAAAATAACATCCCAATAACAAGAAATATGAGCTTTAAAAGGAATGACATAAAGAGCGTACTTAAAAAGAAAGAGAGGAGTAGGATCCCATACCTCGGGTCCGACTTGACTCGATCATTATTTAACGTCCTGAATAATAAAGATGAGTTAATTTATATTTTCTTAAGAACCTTTTCAATTTAATTTTTCCTTTTATATCACTTATTTATATTTTATAAACATTATGTAATCATTTAAGTAAATAATGTTTGTTTTGTCGATATTTGGTTTTTAAGTCGAAAGTGAACTTCTTACAGTTACATGTTGTTCGTGTGGCCAATGGATCATTATATCCAGAATGATATTCATGATTTTTATATCATATATATCATATATATCCAGCATATACATGTATTTATAATATTACATAATCATTTAGAGGTAAGAAATGAAATGCACCGTTCATGGAGATGGTAAGCCGTACGTACGCATGAACGCTACTTTCATTTCTTTGTCATATTAATGGAATTAAAACTAAATGAGAGGTATGTATATTTTAATATATTATATATATATATATCCATTATAAATATGTACTTATAATAGTACATTATATTTGGCGATAAGAAATGAAATGCACCGTTCATGGAGACGGTAAGTCGTGCGTACGCATGAACGTTACTTTAATTTTATTGTCATATTAATGGAAAGAAATAATAATGATATAGAGGTATATATAATTCCAGCATAACATCATATATAATAACTTTAAATCCATCCTTTATACGTCCCACATATGGAATTAACAAATCACATCAGTTTGAGGGGGCGGTAGTCCGCACTTCCTAAAATGAAATTATCATGTCTACCCACAATGGAAACCATAAAGTTATGCCACAAATGAAAAATACATAAGATTAAGTAAAACATAAACATATTATATATCATATATAAATATAGTGTCATCTTAATGGACACCTTTGAAGGTGTTATATGAGTGTTGAACAATCATCATTTCGTGAGGCAGAAATTCGCAATCCACGGAAACAGTATGTTCTTTAACCAGTAGATGTAGGTGTGTGTAATTGTAGCTCGAATAATTATTATAAAAACATCCTAGTATATTGAAGATACTGGATTTGTTACAAAAGAAATGAATAAAAAGATTTTAGGGGGATGGAGAGGCAAAATAAAACAAAAGGACTCAAGTGAAGACATTACCTTTAAATCGGGTAACTCCCTTTGGTTTGAGCTAAAAGGCTTCCTTAGGACGACTTCTGCCCAAAGTGAGGCTTCAAGGAGTTAGAGAGGGATGTGGAGATAAAAATGGGCAGGGGTTGGCCAAGTAAAAGGCTTTGGAAGTGTGGGTAAAGAGGTAGAGGTGGGGGCCTTTTATAAGAGTAGAGGAGGGGCACTCTTGTAATGTTACAAAATGATACTTTATTTTCAAAAGATTTTCGGATTTTAAAGGTCCCACATTGATTTATTTCTAGGATAAGGTGATAAGGGTTCTAAATCCACTTATCCAAAAGGTTTTGGACATGTTTAGGCCTTATATATGACATTATCTTTCCATTTTATTTAAATCGTTAAATAATGAGGTCATCACTGCATCATCATGATGTCATAAATAATTTAATTTATTTAATGTCTAAAAATTATAAAAAAATACTATGATGTAGGAAATATTTTTAGATTTCCAATGAATATTAATAGTCAAAAATATTACTTGTATAACCCCATTTAAAAATTGTTTTAGTAAAACATTTCATGTTTGTGTCATTTTTACTTTAACATTAATTAAAAAGGTATTTATGTCTTTTTTCAACCAATGTGGATCCATGGGGTCCCCAAGTTGACCCATGGATTGTCTTGGTCGGCCATTACACATCCAATGAGGGTAGGACATGTGTCTAGGTCATTTAATTTTATTAAAACATTATTCTTACCTTAAACTACACTACTTACCTCTAATCACGATTAAAAACACAATAAGTTACTATTCACGAAAAAATTATTTTTATCCCATTGAACCATATTTTACTTCTTAATGTCAACCATGTATGTCATATTTTTGAAATTCAAAACACAAAGACGACAAAATTTCATTTAAACGGAAAAATCAGTTTTGTAAGTACCATTTAGTGGTTTCACTATTCATCAAAATTTGAGGTTTTTCAGAAAATTACCAAAAATTCCCCCTAAGCTATATATGCTATTCCGAATTTAAAAATGGTTTCTATTTTACAAAATTTAAAACACATAAGTTTCATTAATTAATTTAATAATTAATTCCTGCTGTCAAAACAAATAGCGTGTTATTATGAAACAAATTGTATCAAAAGATTGACACTAGTTTAAGTCTGATTTGAAAGTGAAATTAATTCCAAAAACCACAATTGGATTAGATGGTAAAAAAATATTCTAATTTAACTTTAAATCCAATTCAAAAGATAATCTAATCATATAAATAAATTAGAATAAAAAGAGGTTTTGAATTAAAATACAACATTTTTCACTATTCATTAAAAATTGAACTTTTATGGAAAAATACCAAAAATTTATACAAAGTAAATTTTGATTTCCCGATTCTAAAGAAGAATTTTATTTTGTCAAATATAACACATACCATTGTCAGAATGTTGATTTAAAAGTGGTTTGCCATCAAAAGGCGGTTAATCGACCTTTTAAAGACTATTAGAATGTTTACGCTTAAAATTGGATTAATTAGCATTTTTAATCCTCTAAAATTTATTGTAAAAAGTAAAACTATTTGACAATCATATATAATAATTTTTTAGTTAGTTCTATTCATTCCCGCCATCACAACAACTAGGCGTTAACTACCATTTAAAATAATATTATTTTATTTTTAGAGTGCAACGTAAGATTCCCAAGAAACTCGTTGTTGCGTGTTGAGTATGCCATCAAGCATAGCATCCCCTTTAAAGTCATATTAATATTTTATTAAAAAATATGGATAAATATGAAATTTTCATATTCTTTTTTAACCAGGGGTGTTATATCCTTCCCCCCTTTTGGGAATTGCATCCTCGCAATTTTAAAATTGATCTTGGAAACATCCTTGAAAGTCCCACATCGGAACAAGAGTCGGTAAAACAATAACTTTAAAATAAAGAATGATAAGTACAGAGGTCATCCGAGTTAACCCATAATAGGAATCCGTGTTGGAAAACATGGACATGGAAGAAAAAGAAAAGGGTCATGTTCTTGAGGGAGAGTGATAGTAAACATGTCTAGGAGGAAGTTAACCATAAAAAAATCACAAACATGTGATGGGTTAAACAGTATTTGATTCCCCAGTAGGAAAAGTTAATAGACAAATTTTTTTAAGTTACTTTTTATTATGGAATTTATTCATAAGGAAACATAATCACTTATCATGTTGACTTTCAATTTTTATTAGATTCCTTACACAAACTCATTTTTTCTCCAAAAGACAAGTATTTAGGAAGACTTGTTCATATTAAGAGTACTATAATCAACTTCTAGAGTATCACGTAATCCACCAAAGAGAACTATATACTTCCTGTGTCTTTAGGCTTTAACCAAAACCAAAACCAAAAAGGTTAGTACAAGATCAGATAATCCAGAAGAAGTTAACCCTTTAAAAATAATATATGCTTAATCTCCAAAATTTGTCCAACAAAACCCAAAGTTCAACGAGGACCATCCGGTAAAAAATTTTTCCATAAAACTCTTCAAAGTAAACCAATCTAAGATTGTAACCGAAAAATTTGAAAGATTTAGTCACATAGTCTTACAAGTTAAATCGTAACATTTATCTCCAAACAACATAAGTTGCTCCTAAAGTCTCGTATTGAAAAGTAATTAACCTATTCACATATCCTCCATGATAGGTTAATCATTTTCATAAATAACCCAAAATCAACTTACTCTTAATTCATAAAATCATATAACTAAAAATAATCAGTCAAACTAACCAGGGACTTCACGTAGTCCAGTGGTAGGCGATAAATACCAGTCACACTTTGGTTGTGGGTTCGATTCCCGCAGCTTTGTCCGACCCGATGGGTAGTCACACGGTCTGCGTGTTGTCCTTTTTCCAAAACAATATAATTCTAAAATCATTCCCAAAATAAAGGATAAAGTCATCAAAAATAACCATAACATAAGTTAACCTCAATTTTATCTCATTCCTTTCACTTGAATCATAACATATAGTAACCCATAATTATCTCAAAAGTAAGGATCATATAAAACCAAATTGTTCTTTATAACTATGTCCACAAAAGAAAAGATAACTATTCCTTGAATAAAATTTTCATATATTAAACATCAGGGTTACACATAATATAAAAAGTCTTCTAATGTAACCCCATCATCAAAAGAGACTTAATACTCTTAAGAATTTCACCATAACTCTTGAAGCCCATATATGTTGACATCTTACTTATTCAATATTCTTCATGATCCATTAACCATTCTTTTTCAACTTATTCCTAAATACCTCTTTCCTACAAAAAAATCATGAATCATATCCTAATATTCTAAAATATGAACACAATAGTCATGAAATAATACATACCTTTGATTGGTCATTGTTAGTTTCTTCATCCTCATTCGGAATGGCATTAGGTATTGGTAAATGAATATTTGTAAGATCTTGGTGATCTCATTCCCGAAACTTCTTCATACGACATGTGTTTGCATAATGACCATGCACACCATATTTAAAACATTCAATTGTTCCCTCAGAAATAACTTTGTTCCCTTTCCTCGAGTCAACTAGATGCTTCCTTTTTCCGTGATAGGTTCTTGCTTTATGACCTTCATTTCCACATCTATAGAATATTTCTATCCCTTTGAAACATTTTCCTAGGTGTTTCTTTCCTCATCATTGACACATAGGTTTTTTTACACACTTAACTTTATTATTATTACCTATAGTTCCGTAGGGATTTGTTTCTCGCATATATGATGCCTTGTAGAAATAACCAAGGTTTAGGTGGTCAATCATTACTCCAGATAGTTGGTTGAGGATAAACACAAGAGTTCTCATTGCAGCTCCAATATCATTCAGCTGCTCACTCAGAAAACTGTCACATTTTCCTTCACATCCACTGTTACTTTGGTGCATACTAGATCCAACCATTTACTAAACCCAAAAAGGGTCAATGTGAGTATATCAACAAAACCATCATGTACTAATGAGGAAGATATACTTACTAATTCACTTTATCTAAAAACTATGACTCTTTCTGAAATCCTAACCATTATGGTAATGTCACTTATGCTTAAAGAATACCCTGACCTCTAAAGTTATCTAAACCGACCATTGATACCAACTATAAGGCCAGAGCCTTAAACCTTACGTAATATTGAATTAAATGAGTAATTAACATTTAGGATCTTTTCAGGTTTAGAATTTTAGAGAATTAGGACATAACTATTACATCTCAAATGATTACAAAGTATTCGCTTCTACTAAAATTTCCATAAAATAAAAACTCTTAAAGAGAAACATTTCTAGTTCCATGTTTTAGGTAGCATGACTTTCCCTTGAACCCATCCTTGACCCTATTACATGCTAAGTCCTGTGAAAAACATTTCAAAAACCTGGGATGAGCATAAAAAGCTCATTAAGGGATACACAAAGAATGAAAACTGTTAGTTTTTAAAAACAACAAGTAAACCATGTATACTTTATCAATGTAATACTTTTCACCTTTTCTAAGTAGTAAAAACTCTTCGCTGAATAAAGTTCATTACTTACCCTTCTGTAACCAAAAGATTACAATAAAACCCATATAAAGATCACATAACATATAAAGGTAACATGGGACATAAACTTACTTAATTGGAATAACAATAAGGTCGACTTCCACACATATCACTTAATGGAATAGCCATTCGGCCAACTTCCATACATTCTTAATGGAATAGCCATACGACCGACTTCCATACCCAATGCATTGGAGGATATAACGTAACCACCCGTCATGGTATTCACGGCACCACCCGTCATATGGTTTATCATGTAACCACCCATAAAATGTCCAAGTACCATTATAAAATCATAACACATAAAACAAACATAAAGGAATGATAAAATTTCCACATTTCAATCATAATATATCATTTAAATATATTTACATAATATAATCCTTTATCAAAATCATTTTCAATACCAAAATACAAATAAAAGTATATGGTATTTATTTTATTTTAAAAACATTACGACTTGTTGAGGAAGCCAAAGATCAAATAATACTCGCGGCGGTGGAAAAGGTCGTTGTCACCGCGTACATAAAAGAAACATTCCTTTTTGTCATTTAGTAAAGCGCTTCGTAGAAAAAATATTCCTTTTGAATAATCGTGAATGTCAAAGGGGTTTATGCACCGTATAAAAGAAGGTTGTGTATAAAACAAAATATGCCTCAATGAATGGAGATTGAGATGAAGAACCTTAAAAAGACGGTATCCTTGGTTTAAGGATAAACCAATTGCATAATTATGTGTGTCAAACTAATACACCAAATATAAGTTGATATTATGTGTAAAACACACAGATTTTATTCACACATATTCATAGAACGACATATTCAAGGAGTACAAGTTTATCCCAATGAATCAAATTTGGGTTAAAAAGTTCCCTTGCAAAAATTTGACAGCATAATGGCGTCACATCAAAATTCAGAAAAAGAGTTGATGTGAGATAAAAAAAAGTATCTCATCACTCAAAATTTAAATCAATAAGGATATATGAGAACATATCCCAACATAACAACATTTGAATTAAAAGACCCAACAAAAGAAGTCTTTTAAAAAGAGGAGGGTGAAAGGTTCCCTTACCGACTTGGGTATCTTTCAAAACACACACCCCATGAAAGAAGTTCAATACATTATTGATGTAAAAACTCATAAACAAAAGTATATTACACAAAGAGTAGAATAATGGAAAGTACATACACCACTAAAAGGAAATTGTGGGAAATGTATCATAAATCTCATGGGAATAAAAGTGAGATAAAAAATCCCTTATGAAAACTGGGCAGCCTAACGTCGCCACTTAAAACATCCAAAATGGATTTATGAGAGAGAATAGGGTCTCTAATCATATGAACAATAAAAATTACTGTAAGAGTAATATAAAAGAACATCCCAATAACAAGAAAGATGATCTTTAAAAGGAATGACATAAAGAGCGTACTTAAAAAGAAAGAGAGGAGTAGGATCCATTTCCTTGGGTCCGACTTGACTCAATCATTCTTTAACTTCCTGAATAATAAACTTGAGTTAATTTATATTTTCTTAAGAACCTTTTCAATTTCATTATTCCTTTTATCACTTATTTACATTTTATAAACATTATGTAGTCATTTAAGTAAATAAAGTGTGTTTTGTCGATATTTGGTTCTTAAGTCGAAAGTGAATTTCTTACAATTACATGTTGTTCGTGTGGTCAATGGTTCATTATATACAGAATTATATTCATGATTTTTATATCATATATATCATATATATCCAACATATACATGTATTTATAATATTACATAATCATTTAGAGGTAATTAATGAAATGCACCGTTCATGGAGATGGTAAGCCGTACGTACGCATGAACGCTACTTTCATTTCTTTGTCATATTAATGGAATTAAAAGTAAATTAGAGGTATGTATATTTTAATATATTATATATATATCCATTATAAATATGTACTTATAATAGTACAATATATTTGGGGATAAGAAAGGAAATGCACCGTTCATGGAGAAGGTAAGTTGTTCGTACGCAAGAACGCTACTTTCGTTTCATTGTCATATTAATAGAAATAAATAATAATGATATAGAGGTATATTATAATTCAAGTATAACATCATATATAATAACTTTGAATCCATTCTTTATACATCCCACATATGTCATTAACGAATCACATCACTTTGAGGGGGCGGTAGTCCGCACTTCCTAAAATGAAATTATCGTGTTTACCCACAATGGAGACCATAAAGGTATGCCAAAAAAGAAAAATACAGAAGATTAAGTAAAACAAAAACATATTATATATCATATATAAATATATTTTCATCTTAATGGCCTCCTATTAAGGTGTTATATGAGTGTTGAACAAACATCGTTTCGTGAGGCAGAAATTCGCCATCCACAGAAACAGTATGTTCATAAACCATTAGATGTTGGTGTGTGTAAGTGTAGCTCGAATACTTCTTATAAGAAAATACTAGTATATTTAAGATACTGGAGTTGTTACAAAAGTAATGAATAAAAATATTTTAGGGTGTTGGAGAGGCAAAATAAAACAAAAGGACTCAAGTGAAGACATTGCCTTTAAATCGGGTAACTCCCTTTGGTTTGAGCTAAAAGGATTACTTGGGAAGACTTCTGCCCAAAGTGAGGCTTCAAAAAGTTAGAGAGGGATGTGGAGATACAAAATTGTCTGGGGTTGGCTGATCTAAAGGCTTTGGAAGTGTGGGTAAAGAGGTAGAGGTGGGGGCCTTTTATAAGAGGAGAGGAGGGGCACTCTTGTAATGTTACAAAATGTTACTTTATTTTCAAAAGAGTTTCGGATTTTAAAGGTCCCACATTGATTTATTTCGAGGATAAGGTGATAAGGGTTCTAAATACACTAATAGAATAGGTTTTGGACATGTATAGGTCTTAGATATTATATTATCTTTCCATTTTATTTAAATCATTAAATAATGAGGTCATCGCTGCATCATCATGATGTCATAAATAATTTAATTTATATAATGTATAAAAATTATAAAACAAATACTATGATGTAGGAAATATTTTTAGCTTTCCAATGACTATTAATAGTCAAAAATATTACTTGTATAACCCCATTTAAAAATTGTTTTAGTAAAATATTTCATGTTTGTGTCATTTTTACTTTAACATTAAATAAAAAGGTATTTATGTCTTTTTTCCATCCAAAGTGGATCCATGGGGTCCCCAAGTTGACCCATGGATTGTCTTGGTCGGCCATGACACATCCAATGAGGGTAAGACATGTGTCTAGGTCATTTCATTTTATTAAAACATTATTCTTACCTTAAACTACACTAATTATCTCTAATCGCGATTAAAAACTTAATAAGTTACTATTCACCAAAAAATTATTTTTATCCCATTGAACCACATTTTACTTCTTAATGACAACCATGTATGTCGGATTTTTTAAATTCAAAACACAATGATGACAAAATTTCATTTAAACAGAAAAATCATTTTTTATAAGTACCACTTAGTTGTTTCACTATTCATCAAAAATTGAGGTTTTTCAGAAAATTACCAAAAATTCACCCTAAGCTATATTTGATATTCCAAATTCAAAAATGATGTCTATTTTACAGAATTCAAAACACATAAGTTGAATTAATTAATTTAATAATTAATTCCCGCTGTCAAAACAAATAGCCTGTTTTTATGAAACAAATTGTATCAAAAGATTGACACTAGTTTACGTCCGATTTCAAAGTGAAATTAATTCCAAAGACCACAATTGGAATAGATGGTAAAAATATATTCTAATTTAACTTTAAATCCAATTCGAAATATAATCTAATCATATAAATAAATTAGATTGAAAAGTGGTTTTGAATTAAAATACAACATTTTTCACTATTCATTAAAAATTGAACTTTTTTGGAAAAATACCAAAAATTTACACAAAGTAAATTTTGATGTCCCGATTCTAAAGAAGAATTTTATTTTGTCAAATATAACACATACCATTGTTAAAATGTTGATTTAAAAGTGGTTTTCCATCAAAAGGTGGTTAATCGACCTTTTAAAGAATATTAGAATGTTTACGCTTAAAATTGGATTAATTCGCATTTTTAATCCTCTAACATTTATTGTAAAAAGTAAAAATATTTGACAAACATATATAATAATTTTTTAGTTAGTTCTATTCATTCCCACCATAACAACAGCTAGGTTTTAACTACCATTTAAAATAATATTATTTTATTATTAGAGTGCAACGTAAGATTCCCAAGAAACTCGTTGTTGTGTGTTGGGTACGCCATCGAGCATAGCATCCCCTTTAAAGTCATATTAATATTTTATTCACAAATATGGATAAATATGAAATTTTCATATTATTTATTTACCTGGGGGGTTACATCCTTCCCCCCTTTTGGAAATTGCATCCTCGCAATTTTAAAATTGAGCTTGGAAAAATCCTTGAAAGTCCTACATCGGAACAAGAGTTGGTAAAAAATCACGTTAAAATAAAGAAAGATAAGTATAGAGGTCACCCGAGTTAACCCATAATAGGATTCTGTGTAGGAAAACATGGATTTGGAAGAAAAAGAAAACGGTCATGTTCTTGAGGGAGAGTGATAGTAAACATGTCTAGGAGAAAGTTAACCATAAGAAAATCACAAACTTGTGATGGGTTAAACGGTATTTGATTCCCCAGTAGGAAAAGTTAATAGACAACATTTTGTTTTAAGTTACTTTTTACTGTGGAATTTATTCATAAGGAAATATAATCACTTATCACGATGACTTTCAACTTTTATTAGATTCCTTACACAAACTCATATTTTCTCTAAAAGATGAGTATTTAGGAAGACTTGTTCATATTAAGAGTTCTATAATCAACTTCTAGAGAATCACCTAAT
Organism: Viscum album; assembly: GCA_963277665.1. Taxonomy (NCBI): domain Eukaryota; kingdom Viridiplantae; phylum Streptophyta; class Magnoliopsida; order Santalales; family Viscaceae; genus Viscum; species Viscum album. The sequence continues at coordinate 33,109,482 of OY728143.1, forward strand.
CCACCAAAGAGAACTATATATTTCCCGTGTCTTTAGGCTTTAACCAAAACCAAAACCAAAAAGGTTAGTACAAGATCAGATAATCCAGAAAAGGATTACACATTAAAACAATCTATGCTTAATCTCCAAAATTTGTCCAACAAAACCCAAAGTTCAACGAGGACCATCCGATAAACAATTTTTCCAAAATATTCTTCATTGTAAACCAATATAAGAATGAAATCCAAATATTTGAAAGATTTAGCCACATAGTCTTCCAAGTTAAATCGTAACATTTATCTCCAAACAACATCAGTTGCTCCTAAAGTCTCGTATTGAAATGTAATTAACCTAATCACATATCCTCCATGATAGGTTAATCATTTTCATAAATAACCCAAAATCAACTTACTCTTAATTAATAAAATCATATAACTAAAACGAATCAGTCAAACTAACCAGGGACTTGACGTATTCTAGTGGTAGGCGATAAATACCAGTCGCCCATTGGTTGTGGGTTCGATTCCCGCAGCATTGTCCGACGTGATGGGTAGTCACACGGTCTGCATGTTGTCCTTTTTCCAAAACTATATAACTCTCAAATCATTCCCAAAAAAAGGATAAAATCATCAAAAACAACCATAACATAATTTAACCTCAATTTCATCTCATGCCTTTCACTTGAATCATAACATATAGTAACCCATAATTACCTCAAAAGTAAGGATCATATAAACCCAAATGGTTCTTTATAACTATGTCCACAAAAGAAATGATAACTATTCCTTGAATAAAATTTTCATATATTAAACATCAGGGTTACACAAAATATAAAAAGTCTTCTAATGTAACCCCATCATCAAAACAGACTTAATACTCTTATGAATTTCAACATAACTCTTGAATCCCTTATATGATGACATCATACTCATTCAATATTCTTCATGATCCATTAACCATTCTTTTCCAACTCCTTCCTAAATACCTCTTTCCTACAAACAAAATCATGTGTCATATCCTAATATTCCAAAATAGGAACACAATAGTCATGAAATAATACATACCTTTGATTGGTCATTGTCAGTTTCTTCATCCTCAATCGGAATGGCATTAGGTATTGGTAAATGAATATTTGTACGATCTTGGTGATCCCATTCCCGAAACTTCTTCATAGGACATGTGTTTTCATAATGACCATGCACACCACATTTAAAACATTCAATTGATCCCTCAGAAATAACTTCTTTCCCATTCCTCGAGTCAACTAGATGATTCCTTTTTCCATGACAGGTTCTTGCTTTATGAACTTCATTTCCACATCTATAGCATATTTCTGTCCCTTTGAAACATTTTCCTTGGTGTTTCGTTCAACATCATTGACACATAGGTTTTTTTACACACTTAACTTTATGATTGTTACCTGTAGTTCTGTATGGATTTTTTTCTCGCATATATGATGCCTTATAGAAATAACCAAGGTTTAGGTGGTCAATCATGACTCCAGATAGTTGGTTGAGGATAAACACAAGAGTTCTCATTGCAGATCCAATATCATTAACTGCTCACTCAGAAAACTGTCACAGTATCCTTCACATCCACTGTTAATTTTTTGCCTGCTAGATCCAACCATTTACTAAAACCAAAAAGGGTCATTGTGAGAATATCAACAAAACCATCATGTACTAATGAGGAAGATATACTTAATCATTCTCTTTATCTAAAAACTATGACTCTTTCTGAAATCCTAACCATTATGGTAATGTCACTTATGCTTAAAGAATACCCTAACCTCTAAAGTTATCTAAACTGACCTTTGATACCAACTATAAGGCCCCAGCCTTAAACATTACTTAATATTGAATTAAATGAGTAATTCACATTGAAGATATTTTTAGTTTTAGAGTTTTAGAGAATTAGGACATAACTATTAGATCTCAAAAGAATAAAAAGTAGTCGCTTCTACTAAAATTTCCATAAAATAGATACTCTTAAAAAGAAACATTTATAGTTCCATGTTTTAGGTAGCATGACTTTCCCTTGAACCCATCCATGAACCTATTCCATGATATGTCCTGTGAAAAACATTTCAAAAACTTGGGATGAGCATAAAAATCTCAGTAAGGGATACACAAAGAATGAAAACTGTTAGTTATTCAAAACAACAAATAAACCATGTATACTCTATCAAAGTAATACTTTTCACCTTTTCGAAGTAGTAAAAACTCTTCACTGAATAAAAGTTCATTACTTACCCTTCTGTAACCAAACGATTACCATAAAAACCATATAAAGATCACATAACATATAAAGGTAACTTGGGACATAAACATACTTAAGTGGAATAACCATAAGGTCGACTTCCACACATATCACTTAATGGAATAGCCATTCGGACAACTTCCATACATACTTAATGGAATAGCCATACGACCGACTTCCATACCCAATGCATTGGAGGTTATAACTTCACCACCCATCCTGGTATTCACGGCACCACCCGTCATATGGTTTATCACGTAACCACCCGTAAAATTTCCAAGTACCATTATAAAATTATAACACATAAAACCAACATAAAGGAATGATAACATTTCCACATTTCAATAACAATATAACATTTAAATATATTGACATAATATAATCTTTTATCAAACCCATTTTCAATACCAAAATACAAAAAAAATGTATATGGTATTTATTTTATTTTAAAAACATTACGGCTTGTTGGGGAAGCCAAAGATCAAATAATACTCGTGGTAGCGGAAAAGGTCGTTGTCACCGTGTATGTAAAAGAAACATTCCTTTTAGTCGTTTAGTAAAATGCTTTGTAGAAAAAAGATTCCATTTCAATAAACGTAAAAGTTAAAGGGGTTTATACACCATATAAAAGAAGGTTTTGTATAAAACAAAATATGCCTCAATGAATGGAGATTGAGACGAAGACCCTTACAAAGACGGTATATTTGGTTTAAGGATAAACCAATTGCATAATTATGTGTGACAAACGAATACACAAAATATATGTGGATATTAAGTGTAAAACAATCAGAGGGTATTCACAAATATTCATAGAACGACATATTCAAGGAGTACAAGTTTATCCCAAAGAATGAAATTTGGGTTAAAAAGTTCCCTTGCAAAAATTTGACAGCCTAACGACATCACATCAAAATATAGAAAAAGTGTTGATGAGAGATAAAAAAAGTATCTCGTCACTTAAAATTTACATCAATAAAGATATATGAGAACATATTCCAACATAACAATATGTGAATTAAAATACCCAAGAAAATAAGTCTTTTAAAAAGAGGTGGGTGAAAGGTTCCCTTACCGACATGGGTATCTTTCAAAACATACACCCCATGAAAGATGGTCAATACATCATTGATGTAAATACTCATAAACGAAATTATATTACACAAAGAGTAGAATAATTGGAAGTACACACACCAATCAAAGGAAATTGTGGAAAATGTAGCATAAATCTCACAGGAATAAAAGTGAGATGAAAAATCCCTTACGAAAACTCGGTAGCCTAACGGTGCCACTTGAAACATACAAAATGGATTGATGAGAGAAAATAGGGTCTCTCATCATATGAAAAATAAAAATTAAAGTAATATTAATATAAAATAACATTCCAATAAAAATAAATATGAGCTTTAAAAGGAATGACATAATGAGCATACTTAAAATGAAAGAGAGGAGTAGGATCCCTTACCTCGTGTCCGACTTGACTCGATCGTACTTTAACATCCTGAATAATAAACGTGAGTTAATTACTATTTTATTGAGAACCTTTTCAATTTCATTATTCCTTCTATATAACTTATTTACATTTTATAAACATTATGTAATCATTTAAGTAAATAATGTTTGTTTTGTCGATATTTGGTTCTTAAGTCGAAAGTGAACTTCTTACAATTACATGTTGTTCGTGTGGTCAATGTTTCATTATGTCCAGAATGATATTTATGATTTTTATATCTTATATATCATATATATCCAGCATACACATGTATTTATAATATTACATAATCATTTAGAGGTAAGAAATGAAATGCACCGTTCATGGAGACGGTAAGCCGTACGTATGCATGAACGCTACCTTCATTTCTTTGTCATATTAATGAAATTAAAACTAAATGAGAGGTATGTATATTTTAATATATTACATATATATCCATTATAAATATGTACTTATAATATTACATTACATTTGGGGAGAAGAAATGAAATGCACCGTTCATGGAGACGGTAAGTCGTGCGTACGCATGAACACTACTTTCATTTCTTTGTCATATTAATGGAAAGAAATAATAATTATATAGAGGTATATTTTAATTCCAGTATCACATCATATATAATAACTTTATATCCATCCTTTATACGTCCCACATATGGAATTAACGAATCACATCACTTTGTGGGGGCGGTAGTCCACACTTCCTAAAATGAAATTATCGTGTTTACCCACAATGGAGACCATAAAGGTAGGACACAAAAGAAAAATACAGAATATTAAGTAAAATATAAACATATTATATATCATATATAAATATAATGACATCTTAATGGCCACCTTTGAAGTTGTTATACGAGTGTTGAACAATCATCGTTTTCTGAGGCAGAAATTCGCCATCCACGGAAACAGTATGTTCTTTAACCATTAGATGTAGGTGTGTGTAAATGTAGCTTGAATCATTCTTATAAAAACATCCTAGTATATTGAAGACACTGTAGTTGTTACAAAGGAAATGAATAAAAATATTTTAGGGGGTTGGAGAGGCAAAATAAAACAAAAGGACTCAAGTGAAGACATTACCTTAAAATCGGGTAACTCCCTTTGGATTGAGCTAAAAGGCTTTCTTGGGAAGACTTCTGCCCAATGTGAGGCTTCAAGGAGTTAAAGATAGATGTGGAGATACAAAATGGGCAGGGTTTGGCCGAGCCAAAGGCTTTGGAATTGTGGGTAAAGAGGTAGAGGTGGGGGCCTTTTATAAGAGGAGAGGAGGGGCACTCTTGTAAAGTTACAAAAGGTTACTTTAGTTTTAAAAGATTTTAGGATTTTAAAGGTCCCAAATTGATTTATTTCGAGGATAAGGTGATAAGGGTTCTAAATCCACTCATCCAATAGGTTTTGGACATGTTTAGGTCTTAGATATTACATTATCTTTCCATTTATTTAAATCGTTAAATAATGAGTTCATCGGTGCATCATCATGATGTCATAAATAATTTAATTTATTTAATGTCGAAAAATTATAAAAAAAATAATATGATGTAGGAAATATTTTTATATTTCCAATCACTATTTATAGTCAAAAATATTACTTGTATAACCCCATGTAAATTTTTTTTTAGTAAAACATCTCATGTTTGTGTCATTTTTACTTTAACATTAAATAAAAACGTATTTATGTCTTTTTCCAACCAAAGTGGATCCATGGGGTCCCAAAGATGACCCATGGATTTTCATGGTCGGCCATGACACATCCAATGAGGGTAGGACATGTGTCTAGGTTATTTCATTTTATTAAAACATTATTCTAACCTTAAACTACACTAATTACCTCTAATCACGATTAAAAACTTAATAAGTTACTATTCACCAAAAAATCATTTTTATCCCATTGAACTACATTTTACTTCTTAATGAAAACAATGTATGTTGGATTTTTGAAATTCAAAACACAAAGATGACAAAATTTCATTTAAACAAAAAATTCAGTTTTTTTAAGTACCACTTAGAGGTTTCACTATTAATCAAAAATTGAGGTTTTTCAGAAAATTACCAAAAATTCACCCTAAGATATATTTGATATTCCGAATTCAAAAATGATGTCTATTTTAAAAAATTCAAAACAAATAAGTTGCATTAATTAATTTAATATTTAATTCCCGCTGTCAAAACAAATAGTGTGTTTTTATGAAACAAAATATATCAAAAGAATGACACTAGTTTAAGTCCGATTTCAAAGTGAAAAAAATTCCAAAGACCACAATTGGATTAGATGGTAAAAATATATTATAATTTAACTTTAAAACCAATTCAAAATATAATCTAATCATACAAATAAATTAGATTAAAAATAATTTTTGAATTAAAATACAACATTTTTCACTATTCATTAAAAGTTGAACTTTTTTGGAAAAATACCAAAAATTTACAGAAAGTATATTTTGATGTCCCGATTATAACGAAGAATTTTATTTTGTCAAATATAATACATACCATTGTCAAAATGTTGATTTAAAATAGGTTCACCATCAAAAGGCGGTTAATCGACCTTTTAAAGAATATTAGATTCTTTAAGCTTAAAATTGGATTCATTCACATTTTTAATTCTCTAATATTTATTGTAAAAAGTATATATATTTGATAAACATATATAATAATTTTTTAGTTAGTTCTATTCATTCCTGCCATCACAACAGCTAGGCGTTAACTACCATTTAAAATTATATTATTTTATTATTAGAGTGAAACGTAAGATTCCCATGAAACTCGTTGTTGCGTGTTGGGTACACCATCGAGCATAGCATCCCCTTTAAAGTCATATTAATATTTTATTCACAAATATGGATAAATATGAAATTGTCATATTCTTTATTTACCTTGGGTGTTACAGTTTAGGTTTTAATATATTTTCTATCCATGGGATTGTAGCTCTGTGATTTGTTGATTAATCACGTTGATCATGAAATCATAGCATGTTTGTCCACAACATATTCATCCATGTATACTCAAGTCTAGCAAGGGATTAAAATCATGAAATAAACTGGTTATGTTGATCCAATACATTCATAATTACTCCATGAAAATTGTAATTTTCTAAATAATGGTTTGATAAAAATTTATTTTTATAGTTTCAGTCCTAATCATGTCGTGAATGTATTGGCCAAAAATACTATTTTTTAGACTGATTCAATTTATTATATTTATTTTTTCAAAATTTTATTCTATAAATGAGTTATTAATAATGATATTTCTGATAATGTAATAACAATTTTATAGTAAAACATCTATGCCTAATCCATTCATTTAATTCCTTCTATATATAGTCATTTATTTATTTTTTTTACCAGAATCAGGTATCTATAAAATAGACCATGTAATATACCAAAATAAAATAATTAATAAAATAAAATGATCATGATATTTATCTAGTAATTGGTTTATTTGGTGGATAAAAACTCATCCTTTGATCCTAGGGTAATACTACCTGTTCCAATAATTTCATTAGTTTTAGTATCCATTATATTTACATTTTCATTTGTAGGTTGTTTCACCTTGGATCAGTCATGAAAGGTTATCATGACACACCATCACCAAGATGAGGAAGGGAAAGAAAATAGCCAGACACTTCATTCTTCATGTTGAATATGAGATATTTACCCTCTGATTCCGACCTCCAATTGCCCCCAGAGTAGAGAGTATCCCCAAAGGTATAAAATCTCACAGAAAAATGAAGTCATTACACATTTTATTGAATATGATTGGGAGATAAGATGGTAAATCTATAACAACTCCAAAATAAGAAAGTAAAATTAAATCCAAAACCCTTTTCCCACATACTTGTTCAATACAACATTATACAAAGTATAAGAAAACTACATGGGTAAGTACCAAAAGAAATAAAAGTAGCAATGATGATTATCCCAATGCCAAAGCTATTATTGTCTGGTTTAGTCTTCAAGGTACATTAGTAAACCTGAATGTAGTTTTATATATGTAGGTTGAGTATAAAAGTATACTATGTAGGGAAATACAAATTCACTAGTTCATAAGTGGAAAGTCATTCTAATTCCCCATGAGAAATAGAGATAAACATTACACCTAGAAATAAAACTATCCACCTAGCCTCACCAAGGAAAACTCCAAAAATATCACAAGTGAGGTAATTTAATTGTGATATCACACCGATATTTGGGTACCCTACCACACTATCCCACTTGTTATTTTGGACATCTTATATGTAAAACCTCACCCACAAGTCTCACTACTGTCCCATTTCTACCCCAACGACAACCTTATGGGCCATCACTATGAATCCCACCCCCATACACCTGGGCTTCCTCAACCACACATAACCACTCTTGAAAACACCTAGGCCCCCAAAAACAGTGCCATGCCTAAAGACACCTGGGCACAAATTACCATTTTCACGATCGAAGACACTTGAGCCCCCTCCCAAAGACTCATGGGAAACAAACCTTCCCACACAAACTGAGGCCAACCACGACAACACACCCTGGTTGAAGAGTCTAGTGCCATAATATATCTTAGATGACCACAAACTCTCTAAAGAGTTTTGGGATACCCGGGAGCAGGAGTGGAAAATATCTAATAACTTTTCACTCATAAGAATGTTGGGAAAAACTCCCTCACCCATGAAATGGAGTTGTTTGAAATAAATTGCTCAACATGGGTGGGGTGATAATAATAAAAACACTAAATATATACATATGATTAAACAAAAACTCATCCCAACCTGAGGGTTCAAAAACTAACTACAAGTCCACACACAACCACCCTTGTTATTATCCCAACATGCATGAACACACAACAACCACAACCAGAGAACAACCCATTTCTAGAAATAAATCCCCTAGTGTTCCCATTCATGTTATCATTTCTAGTGATTCTATTTATATATTAATTCACTATAGGTAACTAACACACATAACCATAATCAAAATAAAAAAGGAAAACAACCAAGAAGAAATTCGAAAATTCTCACATGTTTCTCTTGTATTGTAACAACAACAAAATGGACTAGTGATATTACTAGAAGTACTAGAACTAATCCAAGATCCATCACATTTCACCCACACAGCCTCAAATCCATTACTATCAATTGAACAACATGAGATCCCATTCCCATCCACATCACCCCACAAGAAAAAAAAAATCAACCATGTGTATTAGCAGAACAGATCAAGAGTGTTTTTAGATTTAACCACACCATTTATCATGTTCGTTCATTATGTTTTTTAACAGGGGTGATCACAGAAGAATTATTATTCATTGGACATCCATTTTATTGACTAAATTTACTTGATTAACCAGTTTCTATGTTACAACCATTCAATCACAAGATTATCCAAGAAAACAGTGGTTCATTATTTCCCAAGAAGGACAACCAATGACTATTATTATCAATGAGAAAAATCCAATATAATTCAAAAATTAAAAAAAAAGATAAAAATAACTACAAAAACATCAACAACAAACATATCCCTTAATTATTTATAGTCAGTTTGTTATCTTTTTTGTTGTTTGGTTTCATCTACATTCTAAGGGAAGAATTATCATACCCGCCCAACATGATACACAATAAAGAGAGACGAAAGAGGAACCTTTCTTAGATGATCAAGGATCAATACTTTAATACCATGTTAATAACTATGGTTATACGACTTAAAGGAAAGGGGAAAAAGTGGGATTCAAGGTCGAGCGGTAAGGGATCCTGTACAGGGATATTATTTTTCTATGGAGTTTGTGTGTAAGGAGTACCTTGATAATAGAAAGGAATTACGAAGGGAGGGTCTCTTATTAAAAACAAATTCTAGATCTCAAAACCAAGGAGGATATTTCTAAGAACATGAATTTAGATTTTTGAATGGCCACGTGGTTGGGTGGTTTAATTCATTTGGATTAATAATTATTTAATAATTATCCTCTTAAATTTGGGAGATAACAACTGTGAGTTAAAAGATATATTCTAAATAGAGAAAAACCACAAAATAGGGGAGAAGCTGAAATGTATGGGGAATGGTGTCACACAGAGGAAAAAGGACCCACTTATTGGTAACTGAATGGTTTCCCAAAACTTGGGGGTTCAAAAAAATTACTAGATTTAAATGAATTTGAAAATGGTATTGATACACTTTTATGTCAAAAGATACATTACTATGCAGAACTGGAAAAACTCCGAGAACTAGGAAAACTTTGATAAATATTGGGACCCCATTTGGTGAGACATCATAATGGTGCCACCCTTTTAGGGGAACTGTTTGGTGGGAACACATTTTCAGAAATCCTATTTAATGTGTCACTGATGAGCCCCATGATACCCCAAACTCTAGATATTTGGCAGAGTAAGTGAATAGGATGGTCCGTGCCACTACATCAGATAACTCCCAAACCCATTTCGTCCTCAAGAATCCAAGAGTAAACCTAATGAGAAAAGAGGTTTCCAAACAAACACCATGTAAGATACCTATCAAGGAAAAACCACCACATAGTCATTCAAAATCCATAACAAACTAGATATCTAGGGAACCCTCTCCCTCATCTATCTCATGAACAACTATGGGTACGCTACCTCCCTTCTCCACTATGAAACCACACAACTATATAAAGGTCACTTTGCTCAGACCTATGGGTTAGGGAGTCTCTTCATCCATGTCAAGATACAATCTAGTTTTGGAAGCATTGAATCACCCATACAAGTTTAATTGCATCCACCTTAACACGTCTTCATTAGGGATCATATCAACCCCAACCTAAAGAATGCACTTTTCATATAAATTCACAGAAAGTAAAGAAGCATATTTCATTATTGGCATAGTCAACCATTACATCAGTGTAAGGCTTGAGGAAAACACTAGGTCAAAAACAAAAACTTGATCTGGGTACTAGGAATGAATTTGTGCCTCGCATTTCTATGTACTCTCTTTTAGACCACGAGACCTCCACAACACACGAATGAACAGAATGGTTCAGCCATGAAGCACCTTCTCCTCGGGGTCCTCGATCCTCACTGGTCACCCCATGAACTTCGCCTCATCCCCAATATCTAGATCTACCTAGTTAAGGGCATGTGAATCATCATGTAGATATCGACAGAGCTGAGACACATTTAAGATGTTGTCGACACTTCGTTGCGGAGGTGGTAGTGCTAGCTTATAATCCACTTCATTGACCCATCACAACACCGTGAAGGCTCTGATGAACCTGGGATAAAGCTTACTCCCCCTACCAAACCTCCATTTCCCATGACGTGTGGAGCCTATTATGAACACGTGGTCCATATCATAGAACTCCTAGAGTCCCCTCCTATGATCGACATACGGCTTCTTCTAGTCCCTAGATGCCTTCATCCTCTCATGATCAAGCTAAACCTTCTCTATCTTGCTCTACACTACCTCTGGGTCAACAAAACCTACTTCCCCAACCTCAGTCTAACACAAGGGTGAATGACACAACCATTAATATAAGGCTTCGAACGAAGCCATTCCAATGGTAGAGTGGTAGCTATTGTGATTTCAAAACTTTACCAGATGTATGTGTCATGCCTACGATAACCATATATCCAAAATAAATGCATGTAACATGCCTTCCAATGTCATGATGGTCTTATCTACCTACCCATTTGTCTGGGGGTGTAAAAAAGTGTTAAGGCATAGTTGGGTGACAAAATCACATTTCTATCCCTTCCTGGGTTGTGAGGTAAACTATGAATCCTAATTCGAGACTATGGACCTTGGAACTCCTTAAAATCACACCTCTTCATCCATATACCTCTGTGAAAAAGCATCCACTACACTCAACTCCATGATTTCTAGGAAGTGAGATAATTTTATCAGTCAGTCTCCCACCACCAAGATAGCATTGCAACCTCATTGAACCCTAGGCAGTCCCATTAGAAAATCTATTGGGATTTTGTCCCACTTCTAATCCAGGACATCTAAAGACTATAATAGACATCCTAGAACATGGTGGTCATCTGACAACTTCATGTACAAGAAGCACTTTTCCACAAACTCTGCCACTACCTATTACACCAAAGGCCGCCAAAAATGACCCCTCAAGCCCTAGTAAATCATGGAAACTCGTGGGTGTTCCTCTAGGGGTGATTTATGGAACTTATGGATAACTCCCTCGAACATTATCTCTGGGAAAAACATCTTCTTGCGAAAAACCATCTGATTATGGCCATCTTCTAAACATCCTTCTAGATCATTTCCCTCGCTAACTCGATCTCACATCATTTTACCCTAAAAGTACCCCCCTGAGACTCCTCCACCTACTATACCATGGAATACTGCATCATCATCTGGAATAAACATCCTCTACCATACTCTACATTGGAAACTAGGTGTAATGATGTTAACTACTCTATTACACTCCACACATCTGCTGATTCCACAACCACTCATTCTGTGACTTCTTGCCCAAGGAATTGACCACCGCATTTCCATTTCCTGAGGTGTAGGATATCTCAATTTCCTAGTCCTAAAGAAACACTATCAAACTCCACTACTGCATGTTCAAGACTCTCTGGGAGAAGGCATGCCTCAAGGTCCTAGGATTTTTTAAGACCATGAAGCGTTCTGTGGTAAGTGTCTGCAGCCAGAAATTCATTGCGATCACAACCGCTACAAGATCCAGATCATGGGTGTAATAATTACACTCTTGAGGATGTAACTCCCAAGACCCATAAGAGATCAATCCCCAATGATAAATCATATCACATCCCAATCCTAGCCTGGAATCATCACAAAACACTTCAAATATTAACTCTTAATCTAGAAACCTTAGCATTGGGTCACTAACCAGCTTCCCATTTAGATAACTGAAAATTGTATTGCATTGCTAAATCAAAATAAAAACATAGTATTTCATGGTCAAGGAATTAAAAGGGTCTGATAAAAGTGGTAATTCATGAACAAACCTACTGTAGTAACCTGCAAAACACATAAAACTACCATCCTCTGCAATGTTCATTTGTGTTGTTGGAGAAACAATCAGTTCGACCTTTGATGGGTGCACTGCTACCCCCTTTTGGGACACCACATTTTTTAGGATATGCAACTCTTTGGTCTAGGAATTTAACTTGGACAACATCTCTTAGATATGGTGGTGTTCATGGACTTCCAAAACAATCCTCAAAATACTCAGCATGATCTTCTTCTGATCTTCAGTAGATCGGGATGTTGTCCATAAACACGACTACAAACCATTCCATATATTCTCAAAAACTGGAGTTCATGAGGCCCATGAACATGGTTGGTGCCTTTATAATGCCGAATGGAATAACCACAAACTCAAATTTCCCATATCTTCACCTGAAAGCAGCCTTATAGATGTCACCCACTTTCACCTTCATGTGGTGATATCCCAACTGCATTTCAATATTGGAGAACTATTTGTTCCCTTCAACGAGTCACAAAGGTCTTCGATCCTTGGGAGGGGTAATGATTCTTGACTATTACCAAATTCAGTCTTCTGTAGTCTACACACAACCTGAGACCACCATATTCCTTCTCTGCGAAAAAGAATGGAGAGCCCCAGAGCGATGTACTCAGTGGGATAACAACCTTATTCATTAGGTTATCAACCTGGATATGCAACTCACATAACTCATAAGGTTCCATCCGATAAGGATCCATTGAAATTAGAGGGGCACCTTGTTGAAAGTCTATCCCAAACTCAAAATCATATCAGGGTGTTAGATTCAACACCTCTCTAGGTATGGTGTCCATTAACTCACTGATGATCAATGGTACTTCCACCATTTATGTTTCTTCCAACTCCAAGGGTAGCTGTGATAACAATGGAAGGAGTTTCTCCACTTGCCGACTACTCTCCCGAAAATCCTTCTTGCCAATAAAAGTTACACACTGGCCACCCATATCATAAAACAAGAACATCCTCTGAAGGTAGGCGATAACTGCGTGTTTATAGAACCACCATTCGATGACTGGATGATAATGCATAGTTGCATTTGCAGTAGAAAAATATCCCCACTGGACTGATGTGGCCTTATAATCTCTCGGCATCCTTGATATACATTAGATAGTCTAGTCCGATAACCAACTGGTGTAATCAAAACCAAGGGTATGGAGAGACTCTCTACATATTGGACCAAGGTATGGGCTAGACTGGGTGCAACAAAGGAGTGAGAAGCTCTTGAATCTGACAAGGCATTGTCAAGGGTACTAAACAAGCTGATCGTACCTCAAATGACCTTGGAGCCAGCTGGAATGGTTGCATCTGTGGTGTGTATCTTTCCATACCAATCACCTATACCTCTAGCACTACTACAAATATAGCCTTTTATCAGTGCTAGAAAAGTGCATTTATAGTGCTAAAAATAGATGTTAATCGAGACGAAGATAAAGGGGGGTCCCTTTTATCGGTGCTCATAAAAGCGCTAATAATGGCCCCATTTATAAATGCTAAAAAAAGCACTGATAAAAGAACCCCTTATCAATGATTTTTTGGCACTGATAAAAGAGGTATATTATTATCAATTTTAAAAAGCACTGATAAAATTAAAAAAATAAACAAAATTAATTATATAATGTCGGGGGAGATTTTAACAGTGCTTGACCCCCTATCACCGCTAGGCGAACCCCCAAAATCTTTTTCATTTTTCCCTTCTCGCACACCACCACACGCACGCACCTCCTTGCTTCCACCAGAGCTGGAACCCATGACCTCCCCCATTTCACGACTGCACCTTTACCACTACGCCATTTTGTATTTTTCTCTATTTAATGATATATCTCTTTATATATATATATATATTCGTATATTAATATAGATTCATATTAATATAAATATATTTTGTTATATTAATACAAATATATGTATTCATATATTAATTTATATATATATATATATATATATATATTTATAGTAATATATATTAATATTTATATATATAATGATATCTATTTTTTATTAATATAGATTCATATTAATATAAATATATTTAGTTTTATTAATACATATACGTTTTTTCATATATTACTATATATATTCATTCGTATATTAATAAATATTTATATTTATTTATTTATATATATTTAGTTATAATTTTTTATCCATATATTTATTTGTATATTAATATATATTTATAAGAATAGTTTTAAATACATTTATAAAATATGTTTTTTATGTGTGTTTATAAATAAATAAATATATATACATACATACATATATACAACACACACACACACACAAACACATATATATTTATGAAAATATATATATATGTGTGTGTGTGTGTGTGTGTGTGTGTGTGTGTGTGTGTGTGTGTATTTGAAAAACCATATAGTGTTAAGACACCTATAAATTATAATCCAGAAGCATGTTTCAACTCCACAACCAGTCAAATCGAAGAAATTGAAATAATATATGATAAGATATGTGGTACAAGCCTAACAGACACTCAAATCAGAAGTTATAATTGTTTGAATGTTATCAAATTGGAGAATATCGACAAAAAACTCGGTTTTGGAGGCCTTCTAGTCCATTATGGCCTGGAAAATTGAGACTGAAGCATTGCTTCAGTCACAAACGCGTAGAGCTGGTCGCATGATTCGATTTGATATGTTGTAGAGCTCAAATGGACACCTGGATCAAAATTTATGACATTTTTATGTTTAAGTTACATTTTATACTTATTTTAGATCTTTTATTATTTTTTTTATTTTTTGTGTCTTTAAATTGTAATTAAATGATTTTTAATCGATAATAATTAACAAATTTTTAATTAATAATGTTTTCTATAATATTTTAAAGGAATTTTCAATAAATTTCTTAAATATTAAATGTAATATTCTATTTATACTTATAAAAAAATTAAAAAAAATATTTTATTTATATCAATATAAAGGTACTTATATAGAAATATTTTATTTTTCATGATTTTTTTGAAACAGAAAATATATCAGCGTTAGGAAAAAGCGCTTATAAATCCCCCCTTTATCAGCGCTACTAAAAGAAGCACTGATAAATGTATCCCCTTTATCAATGATAAAAAACTGCTGATAAATGGTCACTTTAACAATGCTTTTTTTAGTGCTGTTAAAAGTGCCCCTTTATCAGTGCTTTTTTTAGCACTGATAAAGGCCCCCTTTATCAGCACTTTTTTAGCACTAATAAATGTTATCCCTTCTGTTGCCCATTTTTTTTATTAGTGTAGGCTATTAGTATCCTCCCTGAACACTCTATGGCCATGCTTCATGAGGAGTAGTATGTGGTCGTCCTCCTTCAGCATGATCCACCCTCAGTAGAGTTGGATCTCATGACCCCTACTGATACTACCTAAAAGGTCTTGATATAAATGGATGTTGTTGAGGTGGTTGTTGAACCTGTGCACATCCAATATATTTCACTTGTTATGGGCACTAATTTTGAAGATTCCCAACACTCACACAGTTAAAGAACCTCGGTTTTATGCTCGTAGAGAATGGGAGAGGATCGAGAGATCGAAACTAGAACTGTTGTGGCGTTATTCGAATTTGCTGAAACATGGAAGGCCGTGATGTAGGAGGTGGTCTACTAAAGGACTTCCCCTTCGACAAGATCAACTGGCTCCCCTATCATGGAACTAATATAAGTGTGTGCTTCATCTTTACCTCTTCATGCATATTTCGAACTTCCATGTATGTCACTATAGTGAAGGGAGTTACAATATACTCAAGGGATGGATAGTGGGCCATCTCTAAGTGTCTTTCCCACAGCTTCTCATATATAAATAGGTATGGGAAAAATGAAGGAGATTCTTTAACATGATCTCCAACTCCCTAACCAACATACTCCCCTATTGTAGGTAAATTTTCTCATGCCTTTTCCCAGCATTCATTGTGTAATGGTGGAATTATACCTAGAACTCCCTCTCCATGTTGGTAGATGAAACCACAGCTACCTTCTTCCCACTTAGATAGAGCATCCACCACTAACATGCCGCACCTCACATCTAGATCATGCCAAGAGAAACCCATTACTTCGCTGGAGAATAAAACAAACTGAAATCTATCACCAACTCCTCGAGCTATCTATCTATCTCCTGGTCTAAGATTTTTCCCTCGTACTTCCTGATGGTCTACTGCTGAAAGTTAAAAAGCATCTTCTTCAACTGGTAATACCTTTCTTCTCTATAAGTCCCCTATATTTAATCCAAATCAGCCTCTAGAGACTCACTCTCCTGCACTACTCGTGGACATCGTTTAGGTTCCATAGCTGCAAGGTAAAAAATTAATTCCAAATCCTAAGTACTGTGAAGATCTGTTTTTATTTTTTATTAAACTTTTTATTAATTTTAAATCCATTAATCATCCAAAACTGACAAGAATACAAGTCATAAAGATGCATATACATTTTTAGGTCCCCAACCCTGCAATCAGTGTTGCCTCAAATGGTCGTTCTGTAGGCTAAGAGCCCTTGCATCGTATCATGGGGGGACCAAATAGCATCTTTCCATGTTGGTCTTCCATGGCCTATTTCACATAGAAAAATTTGATAACATTGTTTCCCTACCATCCAATGAAATTACAACTGTTCTTAACCATGAACTCTATGCTATCTATCAACTATCATTCTCTAATACCATTATTTCATGACCCTCCTTCTCCAGGATAACGAAAGGGATAGAAAACTACCAGAACCATCATTCGTTATGCTGATAGAGTGATAATGAAACCCCACTGAGTCCCGCCTTCAATAGGCCCTTGAGTAAATACTAGAACCAATGTATATAATGTCATGTGAAAATGATGGAATTACACTTTTTATTTAATAGGGTCATGAGATAAGATGGTAAATCTCAAAAAACTCCAAATACTGATTCTAAAAGTATATCCAAAAACCATTTTTTCACATGCATGTTCAAAACAATATTCTACAAAGTACAGGAACTAAATTTATTCATATAATTAAACAGACACTCATCCCAACCAATGGGTTACAAAACTGACTACCAACCCATACACAACCACCCACGTTACAATCCATACATGCACGAACACTGAACAACCACAACCCAAGCATAACCCATTTCTGGAAACTAATCTCCTAGTGTACCCATTCTGGTTATAATGCTCATGTTATTCCATTTAAATACCCCTTCACTATAGGAAACTAACAGGCATAGCCACATGCCAATACAACAACTGAAGGAAAATATCCAAGCAACAATTCAAGCATTCACACCCAATCCTCATGTAAAGTAACAACAAAAAATGGATATGTATGATCCCTCGATGTACTAGAACCAAAAAATTCCCTAACATACGGCCCCATAGGACCGCAAAACCCCAACCAATAGCTGAAAAAAGGACATCCTGTCCCAATCCACATCATCCCACAAGCATCACGCAGAGCAACCATGTGTTTTAGCAGAACAGAACAAAGGAGTATTCAGATTTAACCACATCATTTATCAAGTTCCATATTTCTGTTTGATTAGCCTAGGTGATCACACAAGGATTCTGTGGTAGCGGAGGAACTGTAACAATGGTGGACTATAGCAGCAGATGCACTATTGTTGGGAATATTGTGGTGGATGTAATTTAGTAGTTATTTTAGCAGCATGTGTACTATAGTAGTATTATTAACCTAAGGTACATTTGGGCCAAAAAAATGGTCATTTAGGCCTTGTATTCATACCACATGGTCTTGGAACTTAGGGCTATCAAATGGATCTCCCTCCACCCAGTTTGTAAGAGGTCATTGTTTTAGATAACAAATGAGGATTCATCCCCAACCATTAATAAAATTCAAAACATAAAAATGACGATAAAATAAATACAACGACATCATCATCAAAAACACACCTTCATTATTTAAAGTCTATTTATTATCATCGTTATGGATAGGTTTCATCCACATCCCAAGGGAAGTAATATCATACCCTCTCCTCAAGATACACAATACATAGAGATAATGGAATAACCCTACATCGATAATCAAGGATCAATGTTTTATCCATGTGTCAAGAACTGATTATGTGTGGCTTGTAGGAAAGGAAAACAACAGGAAATCAAGGCTAAGCATGAAGGGATCTCGCATGGGTGAACAATTCATCTCTGGAGTATGTTTCTAGTGTGTAAATAGAGAATGAAAATAAATTATTATGAAAGTGTTTTGGCTTAAAAAGTATAGATTATAAATTCCAAGAGGTGATTTCAAAGTACCTGAAGTTGGATCATGGAATGACCACGCGGTTGGGTGGTTTCACACATCGGGATTAATTTTTTACAAAATAATAATCCTAAAATATTGTGTTGATAACAACTAGTATTTAAAATATATCTTCAAAATAGTGGAAAACCAAAAAAAAGTGATAAGCTAGAAATTATAGGGAAGGGTGTGACAATGAGGAAAAATGACTGTCGTTTTAGTAACTGAAGGGTATCCCATCTCTTGGGGATTTAAAACATCATTTTCTAAAATTAAATTGATTTTAAAAGGGTATTAAAAAAATACGTCAAAAGATATGTAACCAGGATGGGACTAAAAAATCATGGGAAACTAGGAAAAATTGACAAATGGTGGGACATAGTTCGGTAAGACACCGTAAGCGGTGCCAATGTTTCGGTGAACGACCGTGATGGTGAGACCATGATGGTTCCACTATCACTGTGATTCCATGAACTATGCCACCATTTCAGGGGAACCATTTTGAGGCACCGAGTTATTGGCATAACTCTTTAATGGGTCACTGATGGGCCCCAACATTCCTCAAACACCAGAAATTTGGTAGAGTAATAGACAAAGAGATTCTTAGACATTACAAATGGAATCCACCTTTTCTATAAATTGATAAGACTCTATATCCCATTATATATACATTTTTAATTTTTTTTGTTTTATAAATCAGACAGATGTGAGGGGAGCCAATGTATTGGTTAAGGTAAATTACATATATAGACAATGGAAAAAGAGGCCCAACATAATAATGGTGTGTGGGATAAAAATTCACCCAATATTATTTAAATAATAATAAATAAATGGAAACCCATGTAATGAAATTTAATAAAATATTTGCAACAAAAATATTAGTCATGTCAAAGGACATGATCGGACATTAACATATATTTACTATGAATATATATCAACCATCAGTCACATTTTTAATTCATTATTTGATAATAATAATGTTTAAAATTAATAATAATAATTATCAAATTAGTAAATTAATTCATTTAATCATATTCCAACAAATTTTACGATATATTCCTATCAACTGTGATTTTAAATATGAATATTTATTTTATTTAAATTTTATAAAATAGTGTTGATGTTTTTAAAAGCAAGAGATGTGGAAATAACTTATCTAATCTACTTATTATTGTATTTAGTGTATCAAATTAACTAACATGAAATATTTTATACATAATTTTTTTGTAAATTCAGGGTTTTTTTGTAGCAATATTAATGACCCATAGAACACTTGAAAATAATGATTCCTAATCGATATAACAAACACTATGTCTTTATTAAGAATCGATCATACACAATTTATAATATTTACTACCATAGAGAATTAATTAATAATATCATATAATATTAATCATAATAACAAGAGTAAAATATGAATTTAATGACTAAAAAATATCATATTGAAGTGGTTTAATTAAGAAATAAATTAAATTTATGTTATTTATGTAACTAGGTAAAATATATACCGTGTGAATGTTAGTTGGACATTGTAAATTTAGTTTTAGTAGATGTTTATAGTACATCACAAAAAATTTTGTGTGAACTTCCCATAAATAGCTATTATTTAAATGTCAAGTGGGAATGATATAAGAGTGCACTTTATGTTTTATTCCATGAAAATATGTGAACCACACATCATGTAGGAACTCTTCTTGATGTGTTGTATGTAATTAAAATGTTCCACCATGATATTTCTACGCATTGATCATTTTACACGTATAGAATTTATTCATTATGTGATGAACATAATTCCATGCATTATTTCCAATTGAAATTAATAAGGAAATAATGTTGGTGACATGGGAGTAAATTCCTTGTGTTTCTGTGTTAAACAGAAAGAGTTTATGGAACCACCAATTGGTTCGGTAATGTACCGAACCTCTATAGTCCATTCCATTGCGAAAATCTGGTGTCTTAGCTATTCTGGGAGGTCATGGTGACTTATCCCCAACACTTTTCCTATTTTACAATTCTCTAAATAGTTCCTTCGGTGAGACCAATATGAACAGTTCCATTTGTTAGACTACTAAGAAGAGTTTCATTGGTGAGACCGATGTGAATAGTTCCATCTATGAGACCAATGTGAACAGTTCTATTGGTGAGACCGATGTGTATTGTTCCATCTGTGAGACTCATGTGAAATGTTCCTTCTAGGAGACTGATGTGAATTGTTCCATCGGTGTGACCAATATCAACACTTCCATCAGATCAGTTTGTCATTCATTGAATATTACCATCAGATCGATGAGTCGTTCAGTGAACAGTACAATCAGATCGGTGAGTCGTTCTATGAATTATTTCATTGGATTTGTGAGTCGTTATGTGAATAGTACCATTGGATCAGTCTATCCTTTGGGGAACAGTACCATCAGATCTGTTTGTCATTTGGTGAACAATACCATCTGATCAGCATATAGTTCCGTGAATAGTGTTTCTAGGATTGGTGAGTCCATGATCGGTGAGTCATTTTGTGAACATTGTTTCCAGGATCTGTCAGTTCATGATCGGTGAGTCATTCTATGAACAGTGTTTCCCGGATTAGTGAGTCATTTTTGAACAATGTTTCTAGGATCAGTGTGTCTAAGATCGATAAGATTATAGTGTTTCTAGAATCATGTACATTTCTTCCAAAATCGGTATGAGTACATTGTTTCTAGGATCATGAACAATGTTTCCATCTTCCTACAGTTTCTCCCCTTTGATGTTTTTTTTGACGTAAAATGCATTCAATGCCTTTTTTAAGGGATTTATGGATAAATAAAATCTAATAACTCCAATATTAATTTTAATATATCATGTGATTCATTTACTTATCCAAACCGTGGGTTTTAATACCATCCTTTTTAATGGAAAATTTCGTGTATCTTATACTATTATTCCATTAAATCTCATAAAGGATGAGATATCCTCCTCCCTTGTTTTACCTCATTACTCTATAGTACGAGATTCTCTATCCTTTCCATGATCCCAAAGGAGTGGTGTGATCGAACCATAATCCTTGGATCGTTTCTCCATGAAGTGTCTTACTATTGAATGTGTACCCCATGTTTTGGTGCAAGCAGCAAGTGTCGATCCTTCATGGATATAAATTATGTTTTATCAAAGTTCATTTTCATTAATCTCTTTCTGTTTCTCCTTCACCTATTATGGTATGTGATCTCCATACTTATAATGGTGTTTTCTTTGGTTTTTATTGGTGCGGTCATGCCATGACATCCTTAGGTGGATATAGTTGTCCCAGGAGGAGGAGACCGTAAGAAAATGTGAAAATCATTCTCATACAACGAATTTCAAGATCCATTTGAGGTAAGGGATTCATTACTTCTATTTTTTTATGTCCAATTTTATAGTTAGCATGTTATGTCTCACTTGGTCACAATGGAATGGACTTAGTAAATATTTTAATCAGATAATTAAATTGATATCAATGGTATATTTTTTCCTCTTGTTTTGCAAGATAGTGTGATATCTATGATTTCTAGTATTACTTTCATTCAAGATGAAAACTGGTAAATAATGTAAATCCATAATTAATTGATTGTTTTTTGGGTAAATATAAAGAGGAATGTAAATATTTCGGGTTCTTCTAGTTGTAATTTTATGTAAATCAAATGGGTACAGTTGGCATGTATAATACTTTGTAGTAACTTATTGGTTAGGTTTCCCAAATAAGGAACCTGTGAAAAATATATTGGTTAATCCATGATGGATTAAAGAAATGGTTGTTGGATAAAAGAAAATTCCTTGTAGGGTTCATATTTACCCTTTTTCTGGTTTAAGGGATAAGATCTCAATTGATATGTTGTTCTTTTAATACATCTTGTGTTGTGATGTGAGCCTGGATGTTTTTTCTGATATGTGGTGGCAAGTAGGCCTTCTTTTTTATGGTAGCAGTTGGCACCTAGAGTGGAGAGATGCATCGTTTTAAGCATGTGGGTGTCAGGGAGGACACTGGGGATGATGAAATGGGTTATATGTAAATGATTGGATTCTTACTTATTCTTGTTGGTTGATTATCAAAATTAATTCTCCCACCACTCAAGGCAAGTAGTCTTTTATACACTTCTTCCAAAAGGGGAGAATACGTGCAGGGTATGCCCCGTGCTTTCTGAGTTTAGCTTCTAAAGGGAGGATGTGTCTATGCTCTTTCTATAGGAGGCAAAGACTCGACTGATAGATCATATACTCACCAGGGTAAGCCCCTTGTGTTTAGTAGCATATAATGTTCTTTATAGAGTTCTTGGGATATGGGAATGTAATGTTGTAAATAAATAATTGAATAAATGATTTTAACCAATGGGGTGGGAGATTGATGGCATGAAAATATGAGAACATTGGACTTCAGGTGTGATGTTAATGATGTATAATGTGGAATGGTTATTGGTTAGTTAATTTTTAAAGAATTAATAAAATTGAAGTGCAACTAATAAAAAGGGAATGAATTAATGTATTAAATCTATTTAAATGTTTGGGTGCTTATAAGATACCACGACATAGAAGTGGCAGTCAGGAGTCCAAGAGACGTTAGTTGTAGTTGAGTCATTAGATTAGGTTATTCCCATAGTGTGGTTGTGAGATATATAATATTCAGTACTTTTGGGTTTCTATAAGCTACACCACCCTATTAGTTAGGGAAAATCCCAATCCAAGGATTTTGAGACCTATGGGCGGGAGGTTTTTCGCCATCATCCTAGTGGGAGGATGGACGGCTGACTACCCCATTTGGCCCGAACCTCTTCTCTTGTTAGTTTCTTGTGTTGGTAGGCACAGTGGTTAGTTTTACCCATATATATGTGTAGAGGGATGTAATGGATTTTTCTTATTAATACGCATATATTCTGGTTATATTATCATATAAAATATTATAGGTGTACCATGTATAGGATTTGATGGCATGAGTATTCTTACATTGTGTGTGGGCTGTATTGGCTAGAGGTATAATACCTGATGTATGATACACATTAGGTGAGTTGTGGTGGGTCCCATAAATTACATGGTTTTTTCTTGTGTGGACATGGTGGTTTTGTTGCATGATGTGCAAGTTGTAGTGCTTCACACTGGGGTCTACAAGAAAACCTTTTTAGAGAGTGGTTCTTAGGATGTGCGATGTTGGGGAAAAGTAACAAACCAGTGGGGATGTAGAATAGGTGTACCCTTAATATTCATTATTATATTATATACTCTTGTATATGTTACTTGTTGAGAGTAGCCATGGTGAGGCTGGGAACATAGTATGCATGTTTTGGTTACGAGTTAGTTTCACTTTTTGTTCATTATGCTTTTGCATGATTTCCTTACATTCTCATGAGAGGCTTCAGGGAGGATCCTACAGTGTATACTGTTATACTCACCCTATGTATATATATATATATATATTTATTTTCAAGTCACTTTGAGTAGGTTGGAGACCATTATGGTTTCTACTATCATGGGGTTGTAAAAGTTATTCAAGCATGTGGTGGCTATTATTTTTTACTTTCCTTTGGTACTTGTAGTATTCCCAATTCTGTTGTAGTTGTTTTTCATGAAATTATATATGTGTAATTGGGGTTTATTTTATATTTCCTTATGAGTTGTAGTTGGATGGTTTTTATCTTATCTCTCTCTTCTAAATGTGTCCTCTTAGAGGGTAATGCCTCCCAATTGTGTGTTTACTAAACCATCAGTGCAAGCCGCCAACCTAGGGCCTACTGGAGGCAAGACACATGGGTTATTATCTCCCTTCTCACATTGTCGGCACAGGAGGGGTACACTTTGCGGGGAGGGGGTCATGACAAAGTGGTATCAGAGGAGGTCGTGGATAGCTCCATACATTAGTGTTATCAGCACCAAGAAGGACAAACATCATTCGAGGTACCCTTTTCTTGTTTTCTACCCTGATGTATTCCCGGTTTGATTCAGGAGTGACACATTCATTCATATAACCTACCCTATTCACGCTTTGGGACTTGAGGTAAAGAGTCTTCTAGTGACCTTGGCATTAAAAATGCCAGTTGGAGGCCGAGCTGACATGTTTGAAGCATGTATAGATTGGGATATTGTGTTGGGAAAACAATACTCTTAGGGAGATTTCCTTTTATTAAGAATACAACCATATGATCTCATCCTTGGGATGGATTGGTTGTATTAGGTTCAGGTTGTCATGGATTGCATCATGAGGTAGGTTGTGTTCTTTGAAGCAGATGGACAGCCAGTGGTGTTCATTGGCGAGCGATACCCTTGGATGATCCAGAGGCATGTCTCTTCCTTAACATCCTTGATGGCTGAGTTGATGGTGTGTTCTTCATAGGTTCAGAAGTTGGTGTTTCTGAGGTTTGATGGAGAGTACCCTAATGTCTTTCTAGAAGATGATGTAGCATTACCCCCATGATGAGAGATCGTGGTTGGGATCGAGATACAACCAGGAGTGTATCATATCTCTATGTATCTATAATGGATATCCCCTTATGAGTTACAAGTTCTACGTATACAGTATGATGGTTTGTTATGGTGTAGATTTGTTCGGCCGACTGTGTCACTGTGGGGTGCACCATTTTGGTTTGTAAAGATGGATGATGGAAGTTTGTGGTTCTGTGTAAATTATCGTAACATAAACAAAGTGAAAGTGAATAATATCTATCCTCTTCCATAGATTGATGATTTATTTGATCAACTGAAGAGTGAATGTTGGTTCTTAAAGATCCTCTTGTGGTCTGAATATTATTACATGCATGTGAAGGATGATGATACAATGAATATTGCATTACATTTTCATTATGTGCTTTACGAGTTCGTTGTAATGCCCTTCAGTGTGATAAATTCTCTAGTTCTGTTGATTATATTTATCAACGTTGAGTTCTTGGACTTCCTGGATATGTTTGTGGTGGTTTTCATCGACTATATCCTTATGTACCCCACGTCTGAGAAGGAGCATGTAGAGCATCTACATGTCATTTTGTGAGTTCTTCATCAACATCAGTTGTTTGGGAAGTTGTAGAAGTGTGAGTATTGGGCATAAGAAGTACGTTAATTGGGAATGGTTGTGTCCTAGTAGGGAGTGGTTTTGGATCCATCGAAAATAGAAGCAGTTGTGTCTTAAGATTCCCAAAAGATAGTGTTAGAGGTGCGATGTTTTCTTGGTCTCGTAGGCTACTACAGGAGGTTCATAGCCTATTTCTCTCATGTTGTGACACCTTTGACAGTTTTGACCAATAAAGATAAGGAATTCATATGGACTGATCAGTGTCAAGAAGCTTTTGAGTATATAATAGGGAAGTTAGTAAGTTCTCATGTTCATTGTCCTCCAGCTGAGAGAGTCCAGTTTGATGTTTCATGCAATGCTTCACATCTGGGGTGAGGTTGTGTTCTGATGCAACAAAGATCCGTTGTTTCATATGGGTCTCGGATGTTAAATCCCGATGAACATAACTATTCCATAGATGATCACGAGTTGGAAGTCATGGTGTCATATCTAATGTTGGGGAGACATTACTTCATTGGTGAGCGCATTGTTGTTTTCACCAATCATAAGAGCCTGAGGTATGCTTTCTTCCAGCGTGACTTAGATTTATGACATCATCAGTGGATGGAGTTCTTATAAGAATACGACTTTGAAATATCGTATACACCAGGAATGGGGAATGTTGTAGTTGATGCACTGAATCATAAGTCACCTAGTGATGGAGTGTGTGAATCTGGTGACTCCTGGAGAGTAATGGAATAATTTTTTAAATTACATCTTGATATGGGAGAAGATTGGGGAAGCAGTTTTCTTTTTAAGATGATGGTGAAGTCATCTTTGGAGCAAAAGGAGGATGATTCCCAACTAGGGGATCTTGAGGTGGAGGTCTGGAGATATCCAGTTGTTTGTGGCGAGACCCTGGATGGTTGGACGGATGATGAACAACACCGAGTGTTGTATCATGAATGATTTTTTGTTCATTTGGAGATGCATGAGATGGTTCATAGAGATATCGATATATCAACTTTTTAGTTTCATACTGGCGTGAAAAATATGTACCGAGCATTGAGGAGTTAGTTTTGGTGGCCTAAGCTACAACATGCAGTTGAAGAGTTCGTGTCTCGATGTTTATTCTGCCAGAAGGTAAAGGTCAAACACCATGTTCCTGGTGGTCTACTCTAGCCATTAGAAGTTCCTCAGTGGAATTCATAGGAAATGTCAACGGAATTTGTTACTGGTTAACCTCATGCTTTGGAAGGACATGGAGCTATTTGAGAGGTGGTGGATCATCTAACAAAATCGATCCACCTCATAGTGATCAAGGAGTCAAGCTCAGTGGAAGTTTTATCAAGGTAGTATCTGGAGGAGGTGGTGAGAGTTTATGGAGTCCCAAAGATGATCCTTTCTGACTGAGAACCTCATTTCAGCCCCAGGGTGTGGAGAGGTCTCCATCATGCTTTTGGTTTTCGATTATTCCTTAACACTTCTTTTCATCCTTAGACGGACGGTCAGATAAAGAAAACTATCCAGACTCTTGAAGACATGTAACGCTCTTGTGACTTGGATTTTTAAGGTTCATGGATGAGTCACTAACCCTTGGTGGATTTCACTTACAACAATAATTTTCAGTACACCATCTGTATGGTGTCATTTGATGCCTTTAATGGCCAGCCCTGCCTTTCTCTGTTATGCTAGAGTAGGTTCGGAGAGTTAGTAATTCTCAAACCAGAATTAGTTTCGATGACAACAGAGATGGTTCAGGTGATTCTTAATGGATGAAGATAGTGCAGGATTGTCATTAATCATATTTATATCAAAGGGGGAGATCCTTATAGTTTCATGTTGGGGATCATGTGTTTCTGAAGGTGACTCCTTGTCATGTGTTTTGAAGGTTTGGTTGTGGGATTAAGCATTCTCCACTGTTTGTTTTTCATTTTGTGGTTTTGGATTGTGTGGGAGCTATGGCTAATCGAGTAGAACTTCACCCACAAATGAGATGGATACACGATGATTTTCTTGTATCATAGCTCCATCGTTAAAATCATGATGACTCTCACGTCATTGATTGGGGGGAGATCGATTTTGATGATGATGTGAACTTTGAGGAGAAACATATGGATATCCAAGACCACAAAGAGAAGGTGTTTTATGGGAATTATATTCCCTTGTTTCAAGTATTATGGTGAAATGGTGTCATGGAGGAGAGTACCTAGGTACGTGAGTCACAGATACATGCTCGGTACCCAGATTTGTTTGATGTTTAACTCTCTACATGTAACGATATTCCCTTTTTGGTTATAGACCTCTCATGTTTATGAGATGGATTTCTTTGGTTTCTTCTAGTGGATTTCATTTTTTCAGTGGTAACTCGATTGGTGGTTGTTCGGACAACTTTTTTAGTTTCCTTTTATCTGGGTTTTGAATTCTTGAGGATGAGAATGTTTTTGGAGGTATCTGATGTAATGGCCCAGACCAATATGGTCCATTCCTTTGTGAAAATCTGGTGTCTGAGTTGTTTCAGGAGGTAATGGTTACATATCCCCAACACATTTCCAATTCTACAATTCTGTGAATAGATCCATTAGTGAGACTGATGTGAACATTTCCATCCATGAAACTGATGTCAATAGTTCCATCAGTGAGAATAATGTGAAAAATTACATCAATGAGACCGATGTGAACAGTTCCAATGGTGAGACCTATGTGAAGAGTTCCACCGGGGTGACCGATGTGAACAGTTCCACCTGTGAGACCGTTGTGAACAGTTCTAGCAGTGAGACTGATAAGAACAGATCCATCGGTGAGACCAATGTAAATAGTTCCATCGGTGAGACCGATGTTAACAGTTCTATAGGATTGGTATGTCATTCTGTGAACAATACCATCAGACCAGGGAGTCATTTTGTGAACATTACCATCAGATCAGTGAGTCGTTTTTTGAAATGTACCATCATATCAGTCTGTCATTCTGTGAATATAACCTTCAAATCATGATGTCAATTTGTGAATAGTACCATCATATCATTTTGTCATTTTTTGAATAGTACCATCAGATCGAAAAGTCATTATGTGAAAAGTATTGTTGGATCAGTCTGTCGTTCTGTGAACAGTACCATCAAATCGGCCTATCGTTCTATGAACAGTGCCATCTGATCAGTCTATCGTTTTGTGAACAGTGTTTCTAGGATTGGTGAATCCAGGATTGGAGAGTCATTTTGTGAACAGTGTTTCCAGGACCAGAAATTCATTCAGTGAACAGTGTTTCCATGATCCGTGGGTACATGATCAGTGAGTCATTTGGTGAACTGTATTTCCCAGATCAGGGAGTCCAGGATCAGTGATTAATTTTGTGACAGTGTTTCCAGGATTAGTGATTCCAGGATTGGTAAGGGTATAGTGTTTCCAGAATCATGTATAGTGTTTCTTGGAACGGTAAGTGCAGAGTTTTTCTAGGATTTGGAACAATTTTTCCAACATCCTATAATTGCACCCCTTTGACGTTTTCTTTGACATTAAATGCATTCAATGCCTTTCTAAGGGATTTAAGGCCAAATAAATTCCCATAAATCCTATATTAATTTTCATTTGTCAGAGGGTTTCCATTATATGGTCAAATTGTGTAGTTTATTATGATCCTCTTTTAATAAAAAATCAAGTGTGTCTTAAACTGATTTTCCATTAAATCTTCTAAAGAATGATATCTCTTCCTCCTTTGTTTTACATTCATGTTCCCTAGTGTGAGACGCTCAATCCATTCCTTTTTCCCATAGGAATGGTCTGATCAAACCTTAATCCTTGAATCATTTCTCATTGATGTTTCTTACTGCTCCTTATGAACCCATGTTTTGGTGCAAGAAGAAAGTGTCGATCCTTAATTGATATAAGGTGTGTTTTATCATCGTTCAATTGTGTTCATCTCCATTTATTTCTCCTTGTACAATAATGGGATGTTATCTCCATACTTCTAATTGAGTTTTCTTATGTTTCGGTGTCTACTATCATACCACGGCATCCTCGGGTGGATACAGTAGTCACTAGAAGAGGATATTGTAACTCGGTGTTTAGCTCGTTCTCATATAAAGAACATCAAGAACCATTTGAGGTAGGGGATTTGATGCTTCTCTTTTCTTTTATGTGAAACTGTATAGTTAGCATGTTTTCTCCCACTGGATCACAATGGAATTGAAAAAATAAATATTTGAATAGGATAAATAAATTTATATCAATCATGTGTATTCCTCTTGTTTTCCTAGATAGTGTGATATCTATGCATGCTTGTTTAGATTTCATTCATGATAAAAATTGGTATAGTACATAAATCCAAAATTAATTGATAATTTTATGGATAAATATAAAGAGGCATGTAAATGAATCTGGTTCCACTTGTTGTAATTTTATGTTAATCCAATTGGTGTAGTAATCATGTTTTATTATTTGTGATAGATTACTAGTTATTTTTCCTGAAAATAGAACCTACAAATAATAAATTGGTTAATCAAACATGGATTAAAGAACAAGTTGTTTGGTAAAATATAATTCCTTGTAGGGTTCTGAGTTACCCTCTTGCTTGTTTAAGGGCCAAGAGCCAAATTGATATGATGTTTGTTTTCCTACTGCTTGTGTTCTGATGTGACCCTGGATGGGTGTAGTGATATTTGGGGGTAGTGAGGCCTATTGATTGTCGATGTAGTTGATGGTTAGAGTGGGGTGATACATTGGTTCATGCATGTGGGTGTCGGAGAGGACACCAGGGATGATGAAATGGGCTGGATGTAAATGTTGGGATTCATAATAATTCTTATTGGTTGTTTATCTACTTTATATTCCCCATTAATCACGGTAGCTAGTCTTTCATACCATTCTTCTTAAGGGATCCCAGACGCGTGGGGTATGCCATGTTCTTTTCGTGTCTAGCGTATCAAGGGAGGATGGGTATACACTCTAGTTATAGACGCCAAATACTCGACGGGTAGTTCATCTATTCACCGTGTTGATCACCTTGTGTTTAGTAGCATATAATTTTTTCTACAATTCCTTGGAATATGGGAAATTAATTTTGTCAAATAAATTGAGTAATTGATGTCAACCCATGGGGTGGTAGCTTTCTGGGATGCAATGCTCCGGACATCGAACTTTGGGTGTGATGCTAATGAAGTATAGTGTAGAATTTTAAATGGTTAATTAATGTTTAAAGACTTAATTAATGTAAACTGTAACTAATAAAAATGGAATGAAGTAATGTATTAAAGCTCTATAAATCATTGTTTACTTTTAGGATACCTGTTATTAGAAGTGGCGATAGGGAGTCTGGGGGTTGTTAGCTGTAGTTGAGTATATGACTAGGTTATACCCATAGTGTAGTTGTGAGATATATAATATTCTTTACATTTTTTGTTTCTATAAGATACTCCACCATGCCAGTTAGGGAAACTGACGCCCTGAGGATTGTGATCCCTGGGGGTGTTTTCCCCAACATCTCAGTGGGGGGATGTATGGCCGACTACCCAATTTGGCCCTACTCTGTTCTCTTGGTTGTTAGTTGTGCTGGTAGGCACATCAGTTAGTTTTACCCATAAATGTGTGTATAGGGCTGTAATGAATTGTGGTTATTCACACACATATATTCTAGATATAATATCCTATGGACTAATATAGGTGTAATTTATACATGTTTTGATGGATTGAGGATTCTTACTCGGTGTGTGGGGTGTAATGGATTGAGTTATAAAGCTCGACATGTGATACACGTTATGCGAGCTATGGGGGATCCTCGAAACTACCTGGTTAATTTCTTCTGTGGACGTGGTGTTGTTTTTTGTATGAGGTTCATGTTGAGCTGCTTCACCCAGGTGTCTATAAAAAATCCTTTTTGGATAGAGATGCTTATGACATGCGACATTGGGGGAAAGAGGAAAATAAGTGGGGAAGTAGTAGTGAGGTACCATTGATATTATTTATTATATTATATACTCTTGTATTGGTTACATGGTGATAGTATCCCTGGTGAGGCTATAAACATAGTATACCTATTTTGGGGATGATTTAGTTTCACTTGTTGTTCACTGTACTTTAGCATGCTTTTTTTACTTTTACACGAGAGGCTTCGGGGAGGATCCTACTGAGTATTATGTTATACTCATCATATTTATATATAAACTATTTTTCAGGTCAGTAGGAGAAGGTTGAAGATCATGTTGGATTATACTAGATTGGGGTCGCAATAACAGTTCGGGCTTGTGGTTGCTGCTGTTTTTACTTTCCTATGGTACGTGTAGTTTTCCCCTTTCAGTTGTAGAAGTTTTGCATGAAATTACATATGTGTACTAAGGATTTCTTTTATATTTCAGTCTATGTTGGAATTGGTTGGTGTCTATATTATCTCTGTCTTCTACATGTTTTCTCTTAGAGGGTAGTGCCTCCCTTTTGTGTGATTACTATACCATCGGTGCTAGTCTCTAATCTGGGGCCTACTAGAGGTGGGACTCGTGGGAGATTATCTCCCTTCTCACATTGCCGGCCCAGGAGCGGTACACTTTGTGGGGAGGAGTATTGATAGGTTCAATAGATGAATTATTAATTAAATATTATTTGATCGTGGTTATGTGATCATGAAAATAATATGAGGAATATGTTATGACAAATTAAAATTACAATCTCTTTAAAACAAGAAATGAAATATAATTTCTAAATTAATTATGATATAAAATCAAATAATTAATTATATATTTAAATGAAGATACTATTATACAACATAATGGTTCCAAGGGTAGTAAAATTTCTTTTAGGGTTGTAAATGACATAATTATTATCTGATTTGATGGATATTAAGTGAAGTACATTACATGAGTTTCATGACTAATGTAATTTTTCATAGAAAACAAGACAAATTTTCTACGCCCAATTTGATTTATCATGAAAAATTTATAATTTATTTAACAAGATTTTTTTGAATAATCCCCCATTCATGAGATATGTCTTCCATGATGATGTTGATTATATGAATCCAATTTTTTCTACCATCATTTTTTATGTTGTATCCATTTATTATATCCTTATAGAAGTGTTCCACATATGATTATTTGATTTATAAACATTAAAAATGTATTTTCTTGTGTTTTTGTCTCAGATTGACCACAGTGTATTTTATTTAATTTTTTAAGGATGATTTCGATAGTCTTGAATAATTCTTATATTACTCCCATTATAGAGAATCTATAGTGGGTAGGATAATATCCCCCAGATAATAGAATAAAACTAAAAGTGTTATTTTATACTGAGAGAGAGAAATATTGGTTTCGTTGTGTACAATTACTCTCTAGTTATAATTATTATAAAACATTATAAATAATAGTATACTTATAGAGATATTGGTTAAGGATATATATTAATTAATTAAATTTAAGAACACATTAATATATTAAATCCTTGATGACCCCCTTACAAGGAATAATATTATTATTTTTAGTATTATTTCTTAATGGATTTTGATAACTGGAAAAAATAGTAATATTAATCAACCCTCTTTAATATTAATATTTATCAATGAACCTCGTCCGAGATAACTATTCCTCATCTGAATATAATGTCCAAATTAATAAAAATTTACTAAAAATTTAATCATTTAATAAATAAGTACATAAATATTATATGTCCACAAAATTAATTAATTTCATTTAGAATAAATTTTCTATTACGAATATATAATCATGTAATCCTAAATGAAATTAATCCTTAGACATGATATTAATATTTATTCTAATAAAAAAATTCAAATATAATTTTCTAGAGATCATCCTAGACACTTACTATGTGACCCTCTTGGATTTTTCATTAAATCCATTTAGAGTCATTTCATAATAACTATGATTGTTGTATAGTAATGGGTTTAGAAACCCCAAATTTCTAAGATAATGTAACAAAATCAATAAACATATATTGTTTTTGGATGGAATATTAAAATCACTTTACCTTGGTACCTCATCAAACATGATTCAAACTTTTGTCAATAACATTAACGCTATATATATATTTAATTTAATTCCCAAGATGATATTTTCTACATCCTCATGAATTTGGAATTTATTTCTATGTTTTTATTACATCTATATGGATAGGATATTATCTTCAATAAATAAATGAAAAAAAACATTCTTTGACTTCTTTATTAATAACATACCAATCATCATTTGCCCAATAAATCTTATATAATATGAAGATATTGTGTTACAATTATCGTTAATAATAGAAAAAAATTAGCCTTCATATGTTAAAATAATAACTATAATCTATATGAACCATTGTACACTATAAAAAATATGAATATCTAATGATTGGAAAATATTTGTAAATCAAATTAGCCCTTTTATCCACATAATCTCACATATTGGATCTCAAAAATTTAAAACATCATGGGATGAAGCCTCATACTCTAATGAGAAAAGTCACCTACATATCAATAGACTATATAACCCATCATAGTATATTATAGAGACCATTATAAAAAATAATAATGTGATATTTCACTCTCATCTCAATGTTCAAACAATAGCAATGAATTGCTAGGATATATTTTACTATACGTATACCAAAAGAAATATCCCATTAAAATTCAAGGATAATAATTTTTGTTCAGAGTAGATGACTCAAGAGAGGGATGAATTATGTATATATAAAAATTTATGTTAAAAAGGGTTCTTTAAAAGAACACCCCTGATTAAAGTAAACGAAGTCACCTTGTAGTGAATTTATAGAAGTCCTGAATGTTCAAGTAGTTTCTCAGAAGATAGATAAGTTCTAATCCTTAACAATATAATGATTATTCAATCTATTGAAACTAATCTACTGATTCATAATAGATATAAACATGTGAAACTAACTACCCAAGTTCATTTTACCTTAATGTGAGAAATTCATATCAGATTAAAACACAAAACCAACAGCATACTAGATAAAACAAGAGGTTCAGTCTCATGCTGGGACATAGTCCTATTTACTTGGAGAACACTATCCATAAAAAGTTTTATATTAATAAACTTTTGATCAACACCCTAAATCGGGGTTCACAACAGAAAACAAGGTTGTCCATGTCACACTTGACCTCAACCATAGTTATTCATGGAAAAAAAATCAAACAGATCACATAGGATCTCTTCCATAATTCAATGTGGGATACAAGAGTAGAAAAATATTGAGTGAGGGGATATTATAGTATACATTAGTTATTCTCAAGAGATAGTTTTTATGACAAAAATATATACACACACTTCTCGAATAGTAAATAAAAGATCCCAATAGTGTTATTAAAGGAGAACAAGGATATAAATCCATGTGGGTTGTGTAATAAAGCTATGAACTCCATGGATGTAGAGAAAATGTTATTCAAGTCCTCTTCAAATATTTTGATCCAAAACATAGTACCGTAGTCTCTATAATCATTCTTTCATATGTGTAAAGGATCAACTCTTCTTTATGAGGATGTTTAGCGAGTATCAGAAGGTTGTTTCTTGTAAAGCTTCTTGTGAACTCATGCTTCGAGTTCCTCTATTTGCAAAATCTTGTCTATTCACATAGTCTATCCTTTGTGTTTATGCCTTGGTTTTTTAAGAGAGCATTATGGTTGAGAATTTAATCCATTTATACTTCATGGTCTACTAGGAAAGAAGATTTCCCAATGTGAATATACCTCGTACGATCTACGGATAGTCTTACAGACTACATTAAATAAGGTCAGAAATCATAATTTGTCTAAATATGACCGTTAGTAATAAATTTGAATTAATAAATTTTAAATAGTTACTTATGACTATCGATAATTCATTTTCAACGATCTGTCATATTCAGTCTGTTAGCATCGGAATGTTTTCATCGTTCTGTTATCTTTGCTCTTTTATCTTCGGTCTGTCATCTTCGGTCTGTTAGCATCGGTGTGTCTACATCGGTCTGTTATCTTCGGTCTGTCATCTTCGGTCTATCATCATCGGTCTGTTAGACATCGGTGTGTCGAACATCTGTGTGTTGAATATCAGTTTGTAAAACATCAGTGTTTCTAACATGAGTCTGTCCAACATCGGTGTGTCGAACATCGGTGTGTCGAACATCGGTGTGTCGAACAGTGGTGTGTCAAAAAAATTATCGGTTCCAGAGACTCTTAAAATATCATGAAGTTTTTGTCTTATACAAAACAACAGATGTAAAAAATACACATTTAAACATATTGATATATATATATATAGGTTATTGACTTATTGATGTATATAGTTCATTTATAAAATAATTGATTTAAATAGAGATATTAAATGGCATGACATAGTTGAATCTATTGATTGAAATTATTTGTGATTATGAAAACTACTATATCATAGAGGGTCCAACAATCTCACCCTATTTGATATTAAAAATTTATTGCATACATGAAAATATAAAGAATAAGAATTTTTGGACATTTCATACTGCACTGAATGAGATTATTCAATATTACTAAAGCATTCGCATGTTTGTGTTTTTAAAAACAAAGCACCCCCTTAATAAATTTATTATGATGAGTACATGTCATGTGACTTATACAAAAAATTCTCCCCAATAGATAAATAATGTAGGAATTTTTCATTTTCTCCCCCTTTTGGTATTAACAAAATAACAAAAGAAGAATGTAAGAAGAAAATTACTATAATAGAATGAAAGCATAATGATTTCCATTAAGAATCAAAAGTGTACATGCCAAACAAAAGAACAAATCTCTATCAAAGAGACAATCCATAACTAAGGGTTTGGATGTTGAGTGGATTTCCATTTATCTAAAGGATCAAGAGTATGGTGAGAGGGTTTGGTAGTGGTAGAGTAAATATATGTTCTTAAGATAGTACCAGGCATGGAAACACCTATTGGTACATTGGATGTATGGCTATTCCTTATTTCTGACAACACATGACAGTTAGATTTCTCTATAATGATCGGTTAAATCTGGGTATGATCTGGATAGACAGTCATTGGAGTAGGAGGCTGAGAGGTAGTACTAATGGAAGAAACAAGAGGAACCACAATTAATTCATCTTGAACATGTAGATATGGATTAAGGGGGTTGATGAAAGCATTGATGATTTCATCACCTTATTGCATGTTTTTTTGAAGTCATTCTTATTCTACATAAATTTATTCTACAAAGTGGTAAACTCCATTAATTGAGTAACTTGCTTCTTGAATGCTTCTTTTATTGGATGTATTCTGAGATTTTCTACTAGAAGTATGAAGTTATTGATGAGATCATGTGTGGTATAAATCTTAGTAATGTACTTATCCACATTCTCATTAATCACTTACGGAGCAGTGGAGGCATCATTTGAGCACTGCCTGACAATATTGTACACAAGGTCTGTATTTTGATTCAACATTTCAAGGGTTTCTTTGTATGAAATACTCTGATGATTTTTGAGATCCTCTCTCATCACAGCCTTGAGATATTCCAAATCAGAAACATCCCATTTTCCACTCCTAGAGCTGGATAGGCCAGTAATCATTTTTCCAAGATCCTGTTTCAATTTATTCTGATCTACACTTACTAGATGAGTCACCATGTTCATAAGAACTTCCATTACACCACTAAAGGAGGTTTCGAAATAAGAGGTTAGATAATTAAACTCATTTCTCATCTTCCTTACTTCTTATATCAGCAAGGTATTATGCCTAATAATGGTTTCTACAGTGTTGATGAGATTTCGTTGAATATACTGGATCTCAATCATTGAAATCATTGGTATATTTGATTATAAACTACATATTGAAGTGGATGATTCACATCTGGATCCATGAAAGGGTTTCACAGACTCACATATATCATCTTGGAATTTCTCCAAACTAGCCTTAGTGACATAGTCACTTGGCACTGTCTGTGCTACTGGCTCTACTGCTGGAGTTACAACTGGTGGAACAGGTTATGCTTCATCATGGGCTTGTGGAGTAGGAGGAGGAGGAACCCTCTCTTCATCTGAGTCATATTCCATCCCAAAAAGAATGTATCCTAGATCTTTATTCCATTCTGGAGTACAGTTCCTTTCTCTTTGCTCAATAGTATCAATCCAGACCCTTCATACATAAGGCACATGAACATCATCATCTTCATAAAATTATTTATCCTGTCATCTGGCTATAAAAACATTTTTGGGTATAGGAACCAACTGAACATTAGGTTCATCAGGTTCTCCATCCACATCATCTTCCCACGAACTTCCTCATTTTGAGGTACTTGGTGCTCAGCTTCTTACCCAGGTCCACCAGCTATATGATTATTTAATTCATGAAGGATTTCTTGGTTTTCAGTATTAAGATGGGGTGGTCTATCCTCATGACCAACATCTATATGATAAACATGTTCCTGTTCAATGGGCTTTGCACCATTACCAGCTCCAGGTATTGATTCCTCACTAGATCTGTCAACTATGCATTGTCCCACATTCAACAAATCACTTACATTCTCAAAATTTCCCCCTTTATCATCATTATCATCATCATCATCATCATCATCATCATCATCATCATCATCATCATTATCATCATCAAACTCCTCATCTAATTTATTTGCATATCCTTCAACTCCAATAATCTCAGTCTCTTCCACTTTTTCATCACCTAACAAAGATTCTATTGAGGGTTCGTCCAAAGGTGGACTAGCATGCCCATAATACATATCTTTGGGGATTTCAGCAATATCAAGATCTCTCATGTCATCAAAAGGAGATCCTTCTTCCATTGTCACTTCAGCCTTAGCTTCCTCATCAGAATAAACAGGTTCTTCTCCTAGTTAGAGACCTGGTTCAACATGATCATTCGGTCTTGTCAGAAGGTCAACTGGTTTGAAATCCTTATATAGCCTTTCATCATCACATAACTAGCATTTATTCCACATGTTGATGTAGATATTCATTCTTTTACAAATATCATCATAAAGATAGAAACCTCTACATGAACATATCATTTCATCTTCATCATCTACACAACCGATCATTTTTAACATGGCTGAAATCATCATCAATTAGTACAAAAAATATTTCCTTCTTTGAAGGATTTAGAAAATCAGAGACATGTACCATTATATACCTACATAGGTTCAATTGTATCCCATGTTTCAAAAGATAGATCAGGAAAACATCATGATACTTCACATTAGAGAAATATCCCTACCTTGGGAAGATTAGATGATTGATAAAATTATAATGTAATCATAGATCTCCCTCAAACTCACTTGAAATATTCCTCCTAGATTATCCATTTACAGTCATATCCTACATAGAATCTTCATAAAAGAATAAACTAGTGGAAGGTAGAATATTACAAAGATAATCAGCAAAGACCCCTTTATGAGGCATCTCCAAGTACTCAACCCATTACTTAAACGAAAAAAGATATTTCACTTCCCATTACCACAGACTTCATCTCTACTACCCCTTCCTAATCCAAAGAAATATTTTAATGTTTATAAAAGTCATGCAATATTTGGGGGTAATATGGACTTTCCATATTAGAGTACCATCATATCCTCCCTTAAGATTCTAGTACACTCAAAAAATGACATTCTTTATAGAATCCATTCTACAGATAGTTCCTTCTCAGATGTTACCACATTCCATTCCATGCTCAGTTTTTCAATCCCACTGGACTCACCTTTCAGACGCTTAGCATATAAAGAATTTTTTTGTCTCTTCCATGGTGCGCTTATTCTTTTCAATTTCGAGGTTTTGGATTCCAAATGAGATGAGAGGACGAAGGTCGAGAGATAAAATGAAAAAGAGTATAAGGACTTATGGAAATGGGGAGGTGAAAGGTCGGGATGGATTAGACTTAGTATATCATTTAGGGATTGTATATAATAATGCATGAAATTTAAACCTGGCAAAAAGAATACCAAAATTTGTCATTTTATTTAAAACATACAGAATTAAAAAAGTATCCTTAAATACCTTGATGTTATTGAATCGGCTTTACACGATCTGATTCAGATATCAGTTTCAAAATATTGGTTTTGAGGATTGGTTTCACAAGAATGGTTTTGAGGATCGGTTTCACACGATCAGTTTGAATAATTGGTTTCACAAGATCAGTTTCACAATATTGGTTTCAAGGTTCAATTTCACAAGATCAGTTTCAAGGATTGGTTTCACAAGAACTATTTCAATGATTGGTATCACAGGATTGGTTTCAAGGAATGGTTACACAAGATCAGTTTGAAGGATCAGTTTCACAAGATTAGTTTTAAGGATTAGTTTTACAAGATCTATTTCATGGACCAATTTCACAAGATCAGTTTCGAAGATCGGTTTGAAGGAGATCTTAGATATTTATCATTCCTAGTTCATTTCTTATGTTGTTAATTCTCTATGAGTCTAAGGGTTTAGTGAATATATTAGCAAGACAACGTTTAGTCCCAATAAACTCAAGAGTTATATATCCTTTTTGATAACGATCTCTCAAAATGTGATTTCTTACATCAATATTCATTGTTCTAGATTGAGAAATTGGATTCTTAGAAATGTTAATAGTGCATGGGTTGTCATAGTTTATAGGGATATGTCTGAATTGAAATCCATAATATAATAAGGTGTTTTTCATCCAAAATTTTTTCACAACAACTTCCAACAGCAATGTATTCTGCTTCAGTAGTTGTTAATGAAACTAAAATTTTCTTTTTACCACACCATGATTTTAAAAACATTCCCAAAAAGTGACATGTTTTAGAGGTACTCCTTCTATCAAACTTACATCCCCCAAAATTAGTGTCTGAATAGATAACTAAATCGAATGGTGGTCCTTTAGGATAGACCAATCCTAGATTAGTTGTATACATGAGGTATTTAAAAATTATTTTAACACCATTTAAATGTGACACTTTTAGGTTTTCTTAAAATCTCACACACATACACAAAATGAACATAATATCTGGCCTACTAGTATTAAAGTACATAAAACTCCCATTATTTCTGCTATAATTGGTTTGATCAACTGATTTTCCATTTTCATCAAGACCTCACTTACATGTGGATCCTATAGGGGTTTCACTACTCTTCATGCTATCAAATACATTTCTTTTCCCATGCTATTTAGCATAACATGATTGATTTAAAATAATACCTTATTTATTGGGAAATATTTAAATCCATTAAAATAATTAACTTCACCCATTAAACACTTTTCAAACTCAAATTGCAGTATGTTTGAAAAAATATTACATTATGAATTTATAGAAGATCCAGAGACACTATCATCTACATATATTTGGGTTATTAACACTTCTTTTCAAGTTATTTTTATAAATAAAGTAGGATCTTCATGTCTATTTGTAAATCCTTTAGAAATAAGATAATTAACCAACCTTTCATACCCATCTCTTAGATCTTGTTTCAAGCCATATAAAACTTTCGATAATTTGAACACATGATT
Organism: Viscum album; assembly: GCA_963277665.1. NCBI lineage: Eukaryota > Viridiplantae > Streptophyta > Magnoliopsida > Santalales > Viscaceae > Viscum > Viscum album. The sequence goes on from OY728143.1 coordinate 33,150,791, forward strand.
TGAGAAATATGGATTTCTAAATCGTGGGGTTTCTTCAACAAAAACATCCTCAATTATATGACTATTTAACAATTCACTTTTGATATCCGTTTGATAATTTTTATAATCTAAGTGTGCTGCATATACAAGTAAGATCGTAATTGCCTCAGGTCTAGGTACTAGTGAAAATGTCTCTTCATAATCAATTTTTTTTCTTGATTATATCCTAGTGAAACTAGTCTATTTTTATTTCTATCTATATTTCCAGTTCCATCTAATTTATTTCTAAACATCCATTTGGGTGTTTTGGTCAATGTATCCTTCGGTATATCTACATGTTTTCAAACATTATTTCTTTCGTATTGATTATGTTCTTATAGAATGTCCATTACCAAAAATTCATCTATGATCACATCATTGTTATTTTTAGGTTCAAGCTGTGACTAGAATGCTTGATGTTCAACCTAGTTTCTCAAGGAATCCTTCATTTGTGTTCCTCTATCTAGATCTCCAACAACAACTTTTAGGTGATGATTCTTAAGGGTCGTAGTTGGTCTAGAGAAGGTTGGACTTAATATTTCAGATTGGTGACGTTTTTCTACAGTTACGATCTATAGAATTTCAAGAAATGGATGTTTCCATAGTTTCCTTCACATCATGATTTGAGGTTTTATCATTAATTTATAAATTTGACATATCTTATTCAATATTGTCTAGTGAGGTCTTAGGCTCATGTGGTTCTGCTTCATCAAGCTTGATATGTAAAGATTCCTAAACAAATTTGGTTTTTTTATTAAAGTCTGTATCGTCTTGCTTAATGTAGAATATCCAAGAAATATTACTTCATTACGTTTGGAGGAAAATTTATTTAAATTAACTTTATTGTTTAGAATATATACTTTACATCCAAAAACATTAAAATAAACAACCTTGGGGTTCTTATTATTCCATAACTCCTAAGTAGTTTCTTGAGGATATGTCTGATTTAGACTCAGTTTATTATGTAACAAGCTTTATTAACAGCTTTATCCCATAAATAAATAGGTAGGAGATATTCATTGAGCATTGTTTGTGCAATTCCCTCTACAATTCTATTTCTTCTTTTAGCCATACGAATTTTTTGAGGTTACCTAGCAAATGGGAAATTGTGATTATAGCCTTTTAGTGAGAAAAATGATTCAAAAACGTTATTCTAAAACTCATGGACATGATCACTTCTTAATGATTTAATCATAAGTCCATTGAGAATTTCTACAGTCCTGGAATACTTAGTAAAGTGTGAACAAGCTTCACTTTTGTGAGTTAGGAAAAATTTCCAAGTGTACCAAGAGAAATTATCTATAAGAACATAAACATAGTGCTTCCCATTGAGACTCGAAACTCTATATGGTCCAATCAAGTCAATTTGAACCAACTCAAGAAGTTGATATGTAGTTACTTCATTATTTAGTTAGAAAGAGATTTTATGTTTCTTTCCTTTTTAAACAGGATGGCATACTTTATTATTTGTATACTATAATTTGGGTATGCCTTTAACTAAACCATTTCTATTTAATATCATAAGAGAGTGTATATTGAAATTTCCTTGTCTTCAATTCTAGATCCTAAATCCTATGTGAATGAAATTTAGACAAGAGACATTCTGTAAGGCTAGTGTGTCTTCATTTATAGCACATACATTATTATTTCTAAAAGTAGTAAATACAAATTTATTCTTGGCATAAAAACATGGAATGAATCATTTTTTAATTTAACATTAAATTTATCATCACACAATTGAGATATGCTGAGCAGGTTATTAATTCAATCCAACAACAAACATTACTTTCGAAATTTACATAGTGTTAGGGTTACAAATCTGGCCAAGGCCGATGATTTTTCATTTACCATTATCACAAAAAGTGACACATCCTACATCAATCTTGATAACACATTAAAATAATGAATAGTTCCCTATCATATGTCTTGAATAGCTACTGTCTATGTACCACCAGTTTTTATAGGATCTCTTTAGGCAGTTTACCTATAAACCAGTTCATCCATGAAATGACATTGGTACCCATATTTCTATAGGTCCACATACAATAGTGATATAATCATTAGAAACCCACAACAGTCTTTGGGGTTTCTTATATGAATAATATAAAGTGTTTGAAAAGTAAAATCTATTTTGTCTTGAAGATTTGGATGTAGTAACAGAATTCTTGGAACAAGAACTTACTATAAAATTATAGTTTTTGTAAAAGGTAGCCGATTTTTTAGATCTTCTTACAATATGTGATTTGGATAAATTCCTTTGACCTGGTAGATATCCTATTTTTGAAGTATACTTAGGATTTATTTCTTTACCGAGCATTAATGTAAGAGTAGTTTACCGATTTTTGATCTTTTAGAATTATTTCTTAAATTTCTCAATAGACATTTTTAACGCATTGTTCTGCTTGATCATTGGAGAATTATTATAATTTTCAGTTGTATGTTTAGAGCTAAAAGTCATAGTAAGAGAATGATGTTTCATCAAATATTTATACTTATCTTTCAAGTAATTACATGTTTCTTATATCATGTTGCAAAATTTGAATAATTCATCATTTTTCATGTACTAAAACTCACTTTTAGAAAAATAATATTTATGTAATGGAGAGGTTAAGGTTACCTCTATAGTGTTTGTCATAAAACACATATTAGGCACATCAACATTCTCATTCTGAGAAGAGCCAGATTCACTAGAGCTGTCCATAGAGGAACTCTAGGTGGCCTTCATTTCGTTCTTATACCTTTTATCCTTATTTTCATACTTTTTTGGTATTTCTTCTTTAGAAATTCAGCCTTCATATGTCCTTTCCTTTTACATTCATAGAAAATTATATCTTCTAGTTTATCATTTCTCTTCCAATACTTTTTCCAATTTCCCTAGTTATCATACTTTCTATTGTAATTGGGTTTTTTGAAAAACATATTTTTCATATAAAATTTCTTCAATCTTATAGCCAACTGGGCCATTTCTTCATAACTATCTGTACCTACTTCATCACTGCTTGATCTTCCAATAGAAGCTTAAACATTCTCTTTCTCTCTGCCTTTTGAATCAATTGTCTTGAAAGCTACAAAATTTTGTTTTGGTTTATCCACTTCTAGATTCACATTCAATTTCTCTTCATACATCATTAATTTTCCAATAAATTCCTTCACTAGAATCTTATCAATATAACATGATTCTCTGATTGATACAAACATTCCATGCCATATTTCTGGTAAGAATCATAGAATCCCCCTAATATTCTCTTTGACTGTTAATTATCTTCCTAATGAAATAATGGTATTAAATATTTCATTGAAAATGAGATAAATATCATAAATAGACTCATCAGGATTCATTATAAAGTTTTAATATTTAATAGTATAAATATTTAATCTTGTTTCTTTAACAATAGATTTTACCTCATGAGAAACGGACAGAGTGTACCAAATATCATGTGTAGTTTCACAAGAAAAGATATCATTAAAGTATTCATCCCCTTGTGCACAGTACAGAGAATTCATTGCTTTACAATTACTGTTATAGGTGGTTTTGGTATTATCATCCCAAGTGCTTCAATTAGTTTTAGGAAATGTTTATTTATATTCAATAGATGTTCATATTTCAAATCCCATGATTTCTAGATGTATTTTAATCTTAAGATTCCACTGAGCATAATTATTTCCATTAATGAATGGTGGTATATTGGTAGCATACTCTTCTAATCTATTTTCCATGATATATATTGTAAAAGAATTTCAAAGATATAAAAATTTAGAAATAGCAGAAATTTTGAGATCTTAAAAAAAACTATAATCACAGTTGAAAAGATTTAAAAACTAACAATAACTTTTATGTTCCTCTAATACAAAATGTTGGTTTGAGATGATGACACCAGAGGGGGGGTGAATCAAGTACATATAAAAATTTCTGTTAAAAAGGGTTCTTCAAAATAACTCTCCTAATAAAATTAGATGAATTCAATTTGTAGTGAATTTACAAAGTCCGGAAGTTTCAATTAGTTTCTCATCATATTGATTAGTTCACAGCTTTACCAATTTAAAGATTAGTTGACCTTTTGAAAAAAATCAACTTATTCAAAATAAATATTAATATTTTCTAAAATAACTACCAATGTACTGTTTATATTATTGTGAATAATTCATATTAGATTAAATCGCAAGACAAACAGTACAAAGGAAAAAACAAGACGTTTAGTTTCAAGATAAATCATAGTCCTCTCCACATGGTCATCAATGGCCACCAAGCAGTTCATATTATTAAAAATACTGATCCAAACCCTGGATCGGGGTTCCAAATAGCACACAGGGCACTCTAGCTCACACTTGATCTCTACCATAATTATTCGGTGAAAACTATCAAACATATCACACAAGATCTCTTCCATAGTTCTACATGGGACACATGCATAGAAAGGGATTATGTGTGGGGATATTTTAATATCCTTCGATTATGCTTAGAGAACAGTGTGTGCAACACAAACGGATACACACACTGCTCAAATAGTAAACACATTTTCACAATAACTTTAATAAATAAGAACATGGTTTAGAAATCTCGTAGTGTTGTGCAATAAAGCTCTTGACTCTATAGATGTAGGGAAAATGATATTCGAGTCCTCTTCATGGATTTAAATAAAAAAAAGAGTATCATAGTCTTTATAATCTCTCTTTTAGGTGTGAAAAAGTTCATCTCTTCTATGTGAGGATGTTCATTGAGCATTAGCAGGTTGATTCTTATAAAGCTTCTTGTGAGCCCAAGCTTCGAGTTCCTCTCTTTGAAATATCTTGCATATTCACACAGTCTTTATTTTTTGTTTTTTCAGTGTTTTTTAGAGAGATTTAAGGGTGAGATTTTAATCTTTTTATACTTCGTTGACCACTATGCAAGAATATATCGCCAAATGCATGTATCTCTTACTCTCTATAGATAGTCCTACCAACAACACTAAATAATGTCTGAAACATTAATTTTTCTAAATATGACTGTTAGAAATAAATTTGAATTAATAAATTTGACAGAGTTATTTATTACAATCAGTGATCCATTTTCCTTTGTTTGTAATCTTGAGTCTATGATCATCGGTGTGTCAACATTGGTCTGTTATCTTCGGTCTGTTATCTTCATTCTGTCATCTTTGGTCTGTCATTTTTGTCTATCATCTTCGGTCTGTTAGCATCAGTGTGTCTGTATCGATCTGTTATCTTTAGTCTGTCATCTCCGCTCTTTCATCTTTAGTCTGTCATCTTCGGTGTCTCATCATTGGTCTATCATCTTCTGTCTGTCAAACATCAGTGTGTCGAACATCGGTGTTTCAATAATCGGTATGTGGAACATCGGTGTGTCGAACATTGCTGTGTCAAACATCGGTGTGTCCAACAGCGGTGTGTCGAACATCGGTGTGTCGAACAAACTATCAGTGCCAGAGACTCTAAAAAGCTCATGAAGTGTCTATCTTATATAAAAAAACACATGTAAAAAATACTCTTATAAACATATTGATTTATATATTTATAGGTTATTGACTTATAAAAGTATGTAGTTCTATATGATATAATTATTTTCATAGAGATATTAATGGGCATGACATAGTAGAATTTTTAGATTGACAATATTTGTGATTATAAAAATTTCTATATCCTAGAGGGTCCTAAAATGATAATAAATATATGATAATAGATATTTAAAATCACTCAATTGAATATAATTGGTAATCTAATGTAAAATTTTTCATATGAAATAAAAATTCTAATTGTATTTGACATCTATAATGGATGAATGAATTTTTTTCTAATATAATCCCATAAATATTTATTTATATTAAAATATAATTTATAATTTCAAAATGATATACCATTTCATATGACTTTTTAATTTTATATTATTAATTTTTCTAAAAATATATAAGGTTTAGAGAATGAGAATTTAAAAATAGTAATGTGATTCTTATATTCTAATTTTTTTTAAAGTATTATATTTTGAATAATTAGTATCTTTTCTATATTCACTTAATAATTATTGTTTTAAGAAAAATTATGAAAAAAAATCATAATCAAATATATATATTTTTTATCCAAAATTGATGTGTATTTTCAAAAAATAAATGTCAAAATGTTTTTAATTTTGGCAACAGATTAAAAATACAAAAATATATCAAAAATATTTTTCCAAATAAAATAACATTTAAAAATATTAAATATTATTTTTCATCAATTACTATTAATTGATAATAATTTTTTTACAATTTATAAATAAAAATTATATATTTTATCCCTATAATTTTAAGTATCATAATATATATAACAAAAAATTTCATTTGAGAATGTTTTTATTTTAATATTTAAATTAGACTTATTTTTTACTAAGATACAATAATTGGATTTTATAAAATAAAATTTTTTAATAATAATATTTATTATAATTTTAATATATTTTAATATTTTGATTCCGTTATTTTTCCTTGAAAATAAAATAGATAAATTTTAATAGTTTTATACTATTTCATCATTTTTTTTCAATATTTGTTCAGAAATAAAACATAAAACAAATTATCTTCTAATAGAAACGTATTCTGAAATTTTTAGTCATGGGGTGCCAAACTCTCACCAACTTGCGTAATTTTGTTTCATTTAAATTTTAATTATTCCACTCTAAGGAAAACAATTTTGTGTATATAAATGATGAAAAAATATCCAAGGTTTAATTCTTAATGAGACATAATATATTATAATTAATATACTAAGAGACTCTTGTATATGTATCCAAACTAATATAATAAATGAAATAAATATTGGGATTTCATTGTAAGAATCGATTAATGTTGATGGTCTAAAATACGACATATTGTTATTTTTCCCAATCTAAAAACTGATAAGATCTATTTAAAAATTATGATAATCCATTCATAATACCACATCAAATTAACATAATCAAACTATTTCCATTAGAAGAAGTACCCCAACATACTTGATTAATATTTAGTAAATAATTATACCCCTAGGTTTTTTGATTTTTCAGAATCCAATATTTGGTGAAATTTTAGAAGTTATAAAACAATTGAAAATATGGAATGAAAAACTGATAGTTTCTTCAATAGAATTCATTGTATCAGATTTTTTATAATAACATGTTTTAGGTAGTTCATGGATAATATTGTCCTCATTATGGATTTTTAGTGCATTGATATGGATAGTTCCTTATATTGATGATATTAAATAAGTAATTTTTTTTCATATTATATCTTTTCCATTCTCAAATGAGATTGGTCACCATTTTTTTAAACTTATATACAATTATCATTCCCATAAATGCAACCTTGAGGTGGTTTTTCCATATTTCATCACATAAATGTAATTTAGTGATTTTTTCTCCAGATCATCCATGATAATCTATATTTTTTTTCATTGTGTAATTGTTCATTAATATTTGTTTAGATTTTTTATCATAATTATCTTAATTCTAGAATTCATAGATCTATGATTTCCCAATTCATCTATAATCAGAATAATTTTCATGTTGGGATAGTCTTTCCACATTCCATGGAACTCATCATCAACTCGTTTCCTTTAGGAACTATGAATTACTAAATATAAATGCATTAACCTGAATGGTGAATAATTAGAATCATAATTTCAATATAAAAATAAAAACTTAATATGTCATTATCAATGACACTATGTTGTATTCATAGTGTTATCTTGGTTAAATATATAGCAATCTTTCATTAACCTTGGTTGTTTTAGGTTAAATTTAATAAAAACATAAATACTATATTTTGTTACAATGAACATACATAAAATATTTTAATAAAATAAATAATTGTATTAAATTATTTAAAAATGAAACATACCTTTTATATGTGAAATAAATTATCGATTTATATAATCAATTACATAGGAATATATTCAATTTAGTTTACTTTTTCAATAAAAATATCCAAAAAAAATAAAGAATAAATATATTTATATCCATCATAATGTTTTCTAGGGAGAATTTTATTAACCAAATCTTATATCATGATAGTGTATTCATATGTTTATAGTATAACAACCACTCATAATGAAATGATTAATAATAGATTCAAGGATCAACCAATCCTTCTTCAGAGGAGTTCCCCATTGTAGACTCTATATAATAACCACATCCACATTCTAGTGTCCAAAAATGGATGTAATTTCTAGTAAAACCCCAAAATCACTACATTACAATAATAATAGGAAGTTATCATACACATAGTAATATAAATTATATTTTTCCAATGGGATTTCATTAAATTTATCAAATCCCTATATATAAAACATTATATATTATTTCATGAAACATAAAAGGAAAACGTTAACATTGATACTATGATAAACAATTACATATTAGTAAATAAATTATCCTCAACTAAAAACTATATACACAATGTTATCTAACCGCTACTTCAACACATTGTTTGAATCCATGGACTCCCATTATTGGATTATAGTGATCATAAACATCATCATTACATTATGAATTTGAAATGAACTAGTGTTACTCAATTTTAATGATCAATAATTAAAATATAAATAAAAATATTGAATCTATTACATTAAAACAATCATTCATGTATTTAGTTTTATATAGTTAATAAAGAATTATCTACCATCTCTAATTTATTTCTAATCAAAAGTAACTTTTCCAACTATATATGTAACTACTTATGATGTATAGGTCTTAAAAATCTATATGAAAATTTTCAACACATGTTACTTTTCTTATAACTTCATTTGTAACACTCTTCTTCATAACTAGTGGAAATTGAATTATAAAAGGGTGAGATATAATGATTAGTAATAAAAAATATATAAAATAATTTACTAAGGAATAAATTTTATATGGATAATATTGATGGGAAAAAATGCTAATGAAATAACTTCATAAAATTGATTACATGAGATTGTAAAAATTAATGGCTAACAATATAGTCAATAAATTTAAAACAATAACTAAATTAGTGGTGATAGAATGTATAACAGGAGACCTAATTTACTGTTATATCCTCCTATGAGAAATTATTCTATCTATAAAGACACAATCAATACATATTTATTAATTCCATGTTCAGAAAAAAAAAACCTATAAATTCATTAGGTAGGAATGCACAAAATACTAAATATTTTGTCTCATTAGATAAATAGATTAATCAAGTGAATATATTAATATGTGCCCCACCAAACACTTCATTATTTCTAGGTAATTCTCTATATGAATGATATTTATTCGAATACAATTCCTAATCAACTTTCCATGGTAATAGAGAAAACATATATATTGAGATAAAAACCGACACAATTTTAATTATTCTCCTCATGATAATAATTGGGATGAAATAATCATAACCCATCCTGAGAATGAGGTTGAAGGATAAAAAATAAATAATCCCCTTTATAGAGTAATCAATAAAAATCTATATATATATATATAGTATGGGTTTTAAACCATTAGTCAAATAATAATTAAAATTTTAATCACTGTAATAAATCGTCAACTAACATTTTACAGAGAATGTGGTTGTAGTGTAACACCCTGAGATTTTATGAGATATATATTTTTTAATTTCATTTATGTATTCTATTATACACTACTACAAGATTAGCTTGTACTATTCCAAACACTGTATCAGTTTGCAGTATACACAAAACTATTCTTGGCTCGTGTTACCCACAATTTCAAGTTCGTTTTGTGGAAATTATTCTACGCAACATTAAGTATAGATTTTGTTAAACGTATAAATGAAATAAGTTTTGATTATGCTATACGGAGCACCAAATGGAGATTTCACTACATGCAGCCCTGACTTGGCTTTCATTACACACAATCAAGACCTTCTTCGATAGCGTGTGTAGTATGCAATACCGAATTTCATTAAACAAGATATTATTATAATATTATTATGAACTAGCCGTTATGAATAGTAATACCAAGTTTTTGAAATTTTATAAATTTTATTTTTCAAAATGGATTTTATTTTTGATTCGGAATATTGATATTATCCTAGAGTGAATTTTTGGTATTTTTCTGAAAACTTTCAATTTTTGATGAATAGTGAAAACACTGGGTTACTATTTAAAAATCGACTTTTTATTTAAATAATTATTTATTTTATTTATATTTATTTTGGTTCAAAATTTATACATAATACCTATATATGTTCAGTGTAATTCATTTCAGTCATTTTATAATAATTTTAGATATATAAAGATTTTATTTAACTTATCACCATCTTTTACCCACCTCCAAGGAGAATTTGAAAATTTACATAAAACATAATTTTACCACTTTTGTGAGTGGAATTTTGAAAATCCGAGAGACATGGTTAATATCAAGGAGTAAAATGTGGTTCAATAAGATAAAAATAATTTTTGGTGAATAGTAACTTTTAACTTTTATTTAACACTTTAAAAACTAAATAGGGTAATTAAGGGTACAAATGATAATATTATTTCCTTAAAAATGTCCTAATTCTATTGGACAAGTTTAATTCGAACAAAAACAACCTTAGGAATAAAATATTACCCTTTAGGTCTACTTGGATTAGATTAGGACACTTATTATTATTTTATTTAAAGAATAGTTAAAATAGTTAAAATCAAAGTTTAATAACCAAAACATTTTTTATACAGGGTAATACATAAGATAAATTAGACTATAAATATTAATTAGAAATATAAACATATTTCCTACATAATTTTATTTTATTTATAATTTTTATACATTAAAACATTTAATTTATTTATGACATAATGATGATGCAATAATTACCTTATTAATGAAATAGTAACATAATTGATGTTATAAATACCCAAATAAATGTATTTTTAGACTTTTTATAAATTAAACTAGTTTTATAGGTAATCATGACATGTTCTTATTAATTCAATTAACTTTTTATGAACTAATAATGTTTATATGGTTTTCAAAAAAATCAATTACCATATAGTGTCAAAATTGACATAAAATAGTTTTCAAAACAAATATTATATTATTAATTATAATTATATTCCTAAAAATATAATTTTTTGCCAAATGACATATATAAGGCTATTTATATTAATAATTAACTAATTGGGGTTCTTTTCTATTGTTATAGTAGGTTTATTAACCATATAAAGTAAGAAAAAAAGAAGACATGGTCAAAGGTAAATTATTTAACTTAGAGTTAAATCTAAATGATAAGGTTAAAATAGTAACCTAAACTTGTCTAAAACCTATTGGATGAGAGGTTTTAGACCCATAAACACTTTAGATTATAAATAAATCAATTTTGAGATATTTAAAACCGAATATGACTTTATTATAAAATTATATTTTATGTTTTTTCAAAGGTCCCCCTCTCCTCCCTTATAAAAAGGGCACCCCTTCCCACTTCTCTGCACACCCTTTTTAGCCTTGTAGCTCAGACAAACCCTGACAATTCCTCTTATAAACCTCTATAGTTATATCATAGAGGTTTTGGTCTTCTCAAAAGACTAACTCTAGTTCCCTAAGATGAAGTTTAAAGGGGGTGCGTCGAGGAAGAATTAATCTCTTCTACCGACTCTTTCAAGTTTCTTTCTTCTTATACATCCTCTTATTTATTTGTTTCAGTATAAAGCAATAACATCAGTATTACTTATACACTTATATGTTATTATAAATATGAAACAACCCTATTTCACCTTCTATCCATCCTACAAAAAATGAAATCACCACGTGTGCGTATGTACGGAATACTGTCTCCGCGCCGTGGTGTAATCAGTTTTTCCACCACCACCTTACTTGAATAGGTATAATGGTGTAAATATTAACTATATATATGATTATTATGAAATGATACTAATTATGAGATATTATATCATTCACTCCAATTCTACTCAATAATTATGGGAACGTTAACATCGGTCATGCGTACGTACGGACAATCGTCTCCACAAATGCGATGAGATTCATTTTCCATGATTAACAATTAAAGTATGATTATAGAGTATAAAAATAATAAATAATCATGAAAGATATTATTTAATAATGATACTATATTTATGTACATATATGTTTCATTTAATTAATTCCATTCAATTCAATAATGAAAAGAAAACAGCATTCACGGGTACGTACGGTCTACCATCTCCATGAGCGGTGTCTTTCTTTCCATTTATTGATCTATTATATATATGTATATTCTGAATATATATTATATATAAATCATTTTTTATATTATGGAATTAGTTAATCATGATATAAGTAATCATATTAATAATTACAAGTCAAAACACGGACGATTAATGAAACGATTTTACCCAAAACACTGCTTTAACATGGAATTGACAAATGAACGGATAATATAGAGTCGCAAGTGAACCATATATGATATCATAAATATTATCATGGTTCTGTTACATGTTAATTATATGTTTAAACACACTATATAATAGTCTCGAACACATATAGACGAAATTGGACATATGTTAATGGATAATTTTGTAATCTCATTTTTATATGTGATTGCTTATATGTAAGTATTTACTGGGGTTATATTTTTTCCATGCACATAAAATGATTTTCATGAAGTGTTTAATATTATTTCATGTATGTTTAATGTCATGTTTACCCCTCTTTGACTATTAAATTTTGTTATATAAGGAATCTTTCTTTTGTATACCATATGAGGAAATTTGTGACTTTTCTGAAAAAAGTACGATTAGAATATTTATTTATATTATATGAAATGAACTTATTTTTATGGTTTCCAAACACCATATTTTCATGAAGAATACTCTAAAATATTTCATGAATATTTTCAACAAACTAATTTTTTTTATAATATCATGGAATTTTGTGAAAATAAGATGATTTTTAAGAAAAAATGATATTTTCCTCATGAAGTCTTTTCAAGGGTTTTATCAAAACCATTTTCTATATAATATGACATTATTTTGTATGTTTATGTTTGAAATATAATATCACTACGATTTAAATGGTTTCACTTTTCTTATGATGAACTTATATCCCCTTTTAATTTGGATTATGTTATGATGGGATGATGTTTATGAAACCAATTATTTTTCTTTGGTTTATGATGAGTGATTTATGTTTATGTTGTGGCACAAGTAAGAATGATTTCATTATGAGATAGGTGGTACCCATATCTCCCTCCAATGATTTTGGTAAAGATTTATATCTCATGTGATAGACATGGCTGGAATGGTGAGTTAATCCGGTTCAGTGATACAGGACTGGAACGAGGAGTGGACTCGATTCCAAAAGGGACATTGTCCACTAAGATGGACTTGGAAGCAATTAATTGGCTACTATAGAAATCATACCATGTGCTTAATGGATGACACAATTAAATGTTTTATTCCCATGCTATTTTATCAGGATTAATGTTTCTTTATGATATATGCCGTATGTACTGCCATGTTTTATGTCATTGCTCAAGATCTTGATGTTTAAACATTATGTTCATGTATTTAAGTTCAAATGTATATGATATGTTTTGTTTTCTCCATGATTAACCTTACTGAGCATTTGATATCACCCTTTTATATGTTTTCTTTTCCCCAGGATCTAAAGAAATGTTTTAGGTAAGAAAACAAAATGTTGAAGATCCTCATGGAAGATGTTGAAGATCTTTCATCATGTTTAGAATATTATGTTCCGAGTTTCAAAAGGCACTACACTATTACAGTCCTTGAGTGTTTGTTCTTGTTATGTAATAAGTATTCCGTAAATGTAATGTAATTTCCATGTATGTCATGATTGGGTCTCTAAAGTTGGTATCATATGATTGGTTTAGTCAAACTATGGAAACTAGGATGCGAAAACTTTAGTGAGATCCCTAGAGATATTTATAAGGTATGTCTAGGGATGTCCTTAAGGATAAGTTTAACTATAGGATACAAACCTAGAATTATGAGGAACGAAATTGAATCAACATTGAATCGAATGGATGAAATGGTGACTATGTGCAATGAAATTGCATAATTCCTAGATAGAAAGATTTTGTGATTATGCCGAATCAGTCATCGCGATATATGATTAATAAGGTGAACTTTAGTGGTATTCTTAATTTATCAAATAAGAGGAAGACAGAATTTTAGGCCTATTCACATGGTGAGGAGCATAGATAAAGGAAGTTTGAAATTTCTAAAGAAGGGATGTAGAACCTTAATGAATACATCAAATGGAGGGGAAGATGTTATCTATGTGGAGAGAAGGGTCATATAGTGACAGACTGTTATGGAGTCCAATGTCCTATCTGTGGAGAACATGGGCATTACACAACTATATGCCCTGACCTAAGAGGATAATTCTAAATCAAGGAAAGACTTATTCCATGTCAATCATTGAAGAGGATGGATTTAAGTGTTTATGTATTGGTATTCAAGAATAATATTGTTGAGTTACTTTTATGGTATATTGGAAAATCTATGTATTGGTCCATTGTGGTTTCCAATAATTTTATGGTACCAGTGACCTTGAAAAGTGATTGAAATATTTTTGGAAAGTAGATGAAATGCACATAATTTAGGGATAATTATAAAATAATATGTACCGTTTTACTCCTGAGCTCATGACTGATATAAGGACAAAGTGAAATCATGGTTTGAGTATATCGAAATTTGGTGATTTTGGTATGTGGAAAGAGGTAACTTTTGATAGCACTCATGATTTCACTAAGGTTCAATGGGTATTCATTTTTCAAGAGAATAATTGATTAAGGTATTCACATGATTGGAATGTGAACAACAAGATATATCGTATGATATATGGGTGATAAATGATGGTATTCACGTGCTTGTTATGTGACCTTTCAAGTAATCGTTTTCTTTATACTATGATATTGGGCAATTGTATTTTGGATAAGCCTAAAGATTGAAATGGATTATGTTGGACATCATATATTATTATTTATGGATTGAAATTTTTTTCAATATTATTTTTTGAATGTTATAATAGTATAGTTTTATAAAAAGGACAACCTGTAGGACGGGCGACAACCTGTCGCGTCGGAAAAGGATGCTGGAATCGAACCCACAAATGATGTGCCACATGCCTTTATCACCTACCACTGGCCTACATGAAGTCCATGGTTAGTAGAAAATATTTTTATTATATTTATCGGTGTGATATATGAAGTATTAGACAATTTAAAAAACCATATATGATTAATCTCACTACAGATAGACTTATGTATATTTAATAACTTTTTCTATCCTTTTGTTTGAGACAGATGGAATGACCTATCATTCTATCACATGATCTGCTAACAATTCACAGAAGATAAATTAAACTTCATTTCTTTAAGTGATGAAGTGGAAATTGATCAAGGCACAAACAACAGTCAGATTGTACCAAAATTAAGTAAGTATTTCTTTTGATTCAACAATTCTTCAAATTTAGGGAAATGATCTTGAAAAAAATGTTGCCCTAGTGTTCTTATATACGATGAATAAAATTGTACCTTAAATCATCACAAATTTATGGCTTCGTGATTTTTTTTATATCCATGTCCTCTACCACTCTCTATCAGAACATGCTGGTTAGATTTCTCTTCCATATCCATATTTTCACCTATGTTGTCCTATGTGGAAACCCAGTGCTGAGTTACTTTGGGTGACTGTTATGATTCTAACATCCCTTTATAAAATGAAATTATAATATTCCTTTTTACAATGTGGGTTTCTATGAGTGAAACTATCATGTTGTAAACCATTTATAACCCCGACAAATTTTGAGGGTGAAATTCATTTTAAGAGGGGTAGAATTTAAAACCTCGAGATTTTATGAGATATATTATTTTTAATTTTCTTCAATGTATTCTATTATACACTACACCAGGAATAGCTTTTATTATATGCAGCACCATATTTGCTTGCAGTATATGCATCACTATTCTTGGCTCATGTTAGACACAATTTCAAGTTCAATTTGTGGAATTTATTTTACGCAAACTAAGTATAGATTTTGATTAATGTTTAAATGAAATAACCATTGATTATGTTATACACCGCACCAAATAGAACTTTCACTACACGCAGCCCTGACATGGCTTGCATTACACGCAATCAAGTCCTTCCTCAATAGTGTGTGTAGTACGCAATACCAAGTTTCACTAAACGAGATATTATTATAATATTAATATGAACTAGCTGTTATGAAGAGTAACACCCAATTTTTGAAATTTTATAAATTTTATCTTTCAAAATGGACTTTATTTTTGGATTCGGAATATCAAAATTACCCTAGGGTGAAATTTTGGTATTTTTCTGAAAACTTTAAATTTTTTTATGAATAGTGAAAACACTGGGTTACTATTTAAAACCCACCTTTTTATTTAAATAAATATTCATTTTATTTAAATTTATTTTAGTTCAACATTGATACATAATACCTATATAAGTTCAATGTAATTCATTTGAGTAATTTTATAATAATTTTAGATATATAAATATTTTATAGAACTTTTTACCGTCTTTTACTCACCTCCTAGGAGAATTTGAAAATTTACATAAAACCTAATTTTACAGCTTTTGTGAGTTGAATTTTGAAATTCTGAGAGACATGGTTAATATCAAGGAGTAAAATTTGGTTCATTAAGATAAAAGTAATTTTTTGTGAATAGTAACTTCTTACTTTTATTTACCACGGTTAAAAGTAAATAGGGTAATTAAGGGTAAAATTGATATTATTATTACCCTAACACAAGTTATAATTCTATTGGATAACAGTAATTATACAAAAACAACATTAAGAATAAAATATTACCACTTCGGACAACTTGGATTAGATTAGGACACTTATTATTATTTTATTTAAACAAGAGTTAAAATAGTTAAAATTAATGTTTAATAACCAAAAATTTTTTTAATATAATGATATACATAAGATAACTTCGACTATAAGTATTCATTCGAAAGAAAAAAGGATTTCATACATAATTTTATTTTATTTATAATTTTTAGACATTAAATATTTTAAATTATTTATGACAAAATGATGATGCAGTAATTACCTTATTAATGAAATATTAACATAATTGATGTTATAAATACCCAAATAAATGTAATTATACACTTCTTATAAATTCCCCTAATTTTCTAGGTTAATATGACATGTTAGTATTGATTAAATTAAATTTTTTCGAACTAATCATGTTTTTATGATTTTCAAAAAATCAATTACCATATAATGTCAAAATTGACATAAAATATTTTTTTAAAACAAATATTATATTATTAATTGTTATTTTATTTCTTAATATCTAAGATTCTGAAAAATGACTTAGCTAAAACTATATATATTAATAATTAACCACATGGGGTTCGTTTGGCTTTTCATAGTATGTTTATTAACCATATAGTGTAAGAAAAAAAGAAGACGTGTTAAATGTTTAATTATGTAACATAGAGTTAAATCTAAATGATAAGGTTAAAATAGTAAGATAAACTTGTATAAAACCTATTGGATGAGGGTATTTCGACCCATAACCACCTTTTCTTCTAAATAAATCAATTTTGAGCTATTATAAATCTAATATGAATTTTTTGTAAAATAATATTTTACGTTTTTTCAAAGGTGCCCCGCTGCTCCCTTATAAAAAGGGCACCCCTTCCCTCTTCTCTTCACACCCTTTTGAGCCTTGAAGCTCGGAAAAACCTAGAAAATTACTCTTTAAAACCTCTCTAGTTATATCATAGAGGTTCTGGTCTTCTCAAAAGTCCAACTCTAGTTCCTTAAGAAATAGTTTAAAGGAGGTGCGTCGAGGAAGAGGTAATCTCTTCTACAAACTCTTTCCAGTTTCTTTCTTCTTCTATTTAATCTTTTTTAGTTGTTTAATTATAAAGTAATAAAATAAGTATTAATTATATACTGATATGTTATTATAAATATTAAACAACTCTATTTCACCTTCTATCCATCCAACGGAAAACGAAATAACCACGCGTGAGTACGTACGGAATACCGTATCCACGCCGTGGTGTAATCAGTTTTTCCACAACCACATTACATGGATGCGTATAATGGTGTAAAGGATAACTATATATATGAGTATTATGACATGATACTAATTCTGAGATATTATATAATTCACTCAAATTCTACTCAATATTTATTGAAACGATATCATCGCTCGTGCGTACGTACGGACTACGGTCTTGACGAACGCGATGAGATTCATTTTCAATTATTAACCATTCAAGAATGATTAGAACGTATATAAATAATAAATAATTAGGAAATATATTACATAATAATGATAATGGATTTATGTACATATATGTTTCATTTACTTAATTCCATTCAATTGAATAAGAAAGTGAAAACACCGTTCATGAGTATGTACGACCTACCATCTCCATGAGCAATATATTACTTTCCATTTATCGATCTATTATACATTTGTATATTATGAATATATATTATATATAAATCATGTTTTATATTATGTAATTACGTAATCATTATCTAAGTAATCATATTTACAATTACAAGTCAAAACACGGACGATAAATGAAACGGGTTTACCCAAAACACTGCTTTAACATGGAATTGACAAATGAACGGATAATATAGAGTCGTAAGTGAATCATATATGATATAATAAATATTATTATAGTTCTATTAAAAGCTAATAATAGGTTTAAACCCACTATATAGGATTCTCAGACACATACAGAAGAAATTGGATATAAGGTAAGGGATAATTTTGCAATCTCATTTTTATCCGAGATTGCTTAAACGTAAGTATTTTCTGGGGTTATATTTTTTCCCATGCCCATAAAATGTTTTTCATAAAGCGTTTAATATTATTCAATGTATATTTAGTGTCAAGTTTACCACTATTTGACTTTTACTTTGTTCTACCTATGGAATCTTTATTTTGTTTACCATACGAAGAACTTTTTGACTTTTCTGACAAAAGTGTGAGGAGAATATTTTTTTTAACTTATATGGAATAAACAGATTTTTATGGTTTTATAAAACCTTATTTTCATGAATCTTACTATACAATATCTCCTGACTATTTTCATCAAAGTCATTTTTTTAAATTGAATGGAATTTTGTGAAAAGAAGATGATTTTCAAGAAGAAAGACATTTTCATCACGAATTCTTTTTAAGTGTTTTATCAAAACCATTTTACATTTAAGATGACATTATTTTGTATGTGTATGTTTCAAGTATAATATCTCTATGATTTACATGGTTTCACTTTTCTTATGATGAAATGATATCCATTTTTTTATATGGATTATGTTATCATGGGATGATGTTTATGAAACCCATTTTTATTCTTTGGGTTATGATGAATGATTTTTTTTATGTTGTGGCTCAAGTAAGAATGATTTCATTATGATATTCGTGGGACCTATAACTCCCTCCAATGCATTGGGTAAAGATTTATATCTCCTATGATATACATGGATGGAACAATAAGTTAATCCGGTTCAGTGATACATGATTGGAATGAGGAGTGAACTCGATTCCGAAAGGGACTGTGTCCACTAAGATGGTCTTGGCAGCAATGCCTTGGATACTATGGAAATAATAACATATTTTTAATGATTTCCACAATTACATGTTTTATTTCCATGCTATTTTTTTATTATTAATGTTTCTTTATGATCTATGCCTTACGTACTACCATGTTTTATGTCATGGCTCAAGATCTTGATGTTTAAACATTATGTTCATGTATTTAGGTTCAAATGTATATGTTTTTTTTTTATTTTCTCCATGCTTACCCTTAATTAGAATTTAAGCTCACCCTTTTATATGTTTTATTTTCCCCAGGACATAAAGAAAGGTTTTATGTAAGAAAACAAAAAGGGGAAAATTGTTATGGGAGATGTTGAAGATCTTTCACCACGTTTTGAAGATTATGTTTTGAGTTTCCAAAGACACTAATCTATTACGGTCCGTGAGTGTTGGTTCTTGTTAGGTAATAAGTATTTCTCAAAAGTAATGTAATGTCCATGTATGTCATGATTGGGTATCTGCATGTAGTGTTATGTAAACAATTTCCCTAATCATTTGATGTATGATATCAAGAAAAACACCCTTCATTTAAATGAAAAATATATAGTCTGTTCTGGGAGGAAAGAAGCATCATGATAAATTATGACTCATATAAGAGGATAATTTCAAATAAAAAAGGTAGTCATATATTGTTTCATTGATAGAAAAAAATTACATATTCTATCAAGAGAAATAGGTTTGATAGTATTATTTTATAATTTTCATTAATCGTGAATTATATATATCAAAGGGAAATGAATTGTATGAAAGAGATTTTTTTATATTCCTAGAAAATTAGTTTATGAATAAGAAATATCCATGATCATTTGATAAAATTTTCATTTTAAGGCATAGGGTTTAATAACGTAATTATGAAAATATAAACTCATAGATATTATGTTTCATAAAGAATAATAATATGGTGGAATAACATGTTTATTGAAAAAAATGATATGTTACAAAACATTTTTAACATTGTATTACATGGAATGATGTCATAGATCACTGTCGAATGTTATTTTAAAAAATATGAATTGAAAATAGAAAATATTTCTAATTTATAAAAATATAACTCAACAATATAACCTTTAAAAGAAATAAAAGTTATAAAAGTTAATGTGGGGTGGAAGTTAAATAATTTGATTTTGATAGGATGTAAAATCCATTCTAATATATTGAAATATCATTCCTTTAAAAACCAACATCATTAATATTATATTATATTTTCTTTACAAAATTTTTTTGGGTAATAGTAAAATTCCATTGCATTTCAATTAGGTACATTTTAATCCATGTCATAGTTTCCATTTTCTGTTTTTTCGGTAGGGATGAGAATGAATTATAAGGATGAATTTAATGGTGAATTCAAAGATTCGTCAGATTCTATGAACAAAACCCCTTATTTCTGCTTCTTATGGGTGGATTGAAACCTAGTAAAATGTTGTTACATGATGTTAATGTACTAAAATAATAATAAATACGTTTTTAATAAATGGATATGGGTTTTCCAAAGATATTGGGATTTTCCAATTACACGATGTGTTATTGGGATACACATTGTTTAATGTTTCATGTCTTGTTTTTAAGATGGAATTTTGTGTCAAAATTTTATTTCCTCATGTATATAAATATGTTTGCTCAACCCAATATCCATTAAATGTCTATTATGTAGGTTCCAAATACATCTATTTCATTTCATTCAGTTACTGATCGTTTTTTGTGGTTGTAGTTTGACTTTTCGGTTAAGCCCTCCCTCTGAATCATTATTTCATTCTCTCTAATTCCTTGGATTTGGGTATAACATCATGGGATTGATGGATCAAAAAATAATGTTGTTGAATCATTTTTCGCTTATGTTACTAGATCTTATGTTCCATTATTCTTATTTTTTCGGCATGTTGTGGGATTTTTATTTTCATTGAATTAGTTGGTGGTTCTATTTTGACTAGATAATTTAATTAACCCCAATTTGAATGATTTGATTAAATTTATCTCAATTTAATATGTGAGAATTTATTATTTGAAATTATAGTTTTAAAACAAAGTTATATTGATTTGGGGGATTTTTTTAAATATGATTATGGAATGATATAGAGAAAATCCCCTAATTCAATTGAAATTGGGTGTAATTATAAAAAACATGTTGTTTTTTGAAATTTAAATTTTTGAATTTAAATTCTGAATGTTAATTTTGGATTTCATTCAAATAATTTTTTTTGTAAAATGAAGTAAAATTATTTTCAATGATTCCTATGGGTTATCACTTGTATGAGGGTATATTTTCACTTAAAACCCATTTGGTATTTAAATGGGAAATAGTCATATTTGAAAATTATAATTGGATGAATTTTATTTTAAATAGTCTTAGTGTAAATTTTCCATTATTAATTGTAAAAAGAGAACATTCAAGCCTTAGGTATTTAGTTAGTTAATTGGACATAACTATTTAATTTACAACATTCTATAACATAATTTTTGTATATCACATCCCCAATGGGATTGTCAGGAAGAAGCCCTTACCAGTGTCTAAGGGGTTAAGTGTATACACATATTACCATGTTTCCTTCTGTGTGAAGTCATATATCCTATAAATACCATACCATTTAGGAATATAACCTTGTTTTCACTTGTTTTTATTTGAAATTGATATATTCCACTATTGTAAACTATTTTTAATGCCATAAAATTTTTATTCACTATTTTTATAAAATTAAAATTATTCAATTTTTATAAATTATTTTCATCATTTGAAATGTAAAGACTTATTTTTTAACATGGTTTAAAAATTACAAGGAAGTTTATTTATAATTTAATGCTCTTTATTTGGTAAATTAAATGTTTGAATCTCATATAGAATATTTTTTGATATGCTATTGGGAATTTATCCCCCACTATACATATGGATTTGGGTGTTTTTAGATTATATTTTTAATAACCAAAAAATTCTCATTGGATTGAGAGTATAGCGATTCATTACATGGCCTTAAGCTACATCCCCATTATGCCAAAGGCTAGAAATAAATTCTTGTAGGGTATCACATTCAAGTGGGGGATTATTTACACTTTATTAAATAGACCATTAAACCAACAAACCATAACCAACACATTCACTAATTGATTCATGAAAAAAAGAAATACCACTACAAAACTTAATGTACCTGAAAACCACATCAAATTTTGTAACAGATGAATTATAATCTAGTATCAAAGTTAAAATTGGTTAAATAATTCAAGACAAACAAGAGAATACAATAATATGTTCTCTATAATATCCAAGCTGTATAATCAATGAGCAACACAAATATCACGAGGTAATGCTAATAAGGTAGTAAACGTTACCTTTTCACATGCCATGGAAGATAACATCGAAAAAAGAACCAAAGTGCCAAAGCACAGGTGAGTATAAAACATAGTAAGCTTTCCCCAATGACATCCCCACTCATGACACTATGATAAAAAAGTTAGCGACATTTATATAAAATAGTTTATATAAAATGATTTAACAAAATAGTTTGTAACCAAATATAAACAAGTTCCAAAAATCATTTTCAACCAAGTGAAAACAAAACTATGTGAAACCAATCCCTTGAAAGTAATTTTTTTATTTCTTAAAAATAAAAAATCAAAGCTTAAAAAAATTTATTATCAGTTGGCATACCCATTCTATAGTTCACAACACACCCACACATGCATGCTTCATTTGAGTGTTCCATAATCAGAATTGGTCTCTCGTCCAATTAAGTTGTACCCCAATGAAACACGCCCCAATCCATGGTCACATTCCTTGAACCCTAATGTTAATCATCCCTTATTAAAGTATCATTAAGCATAAACTCACATCAACACCATTAATGCCAAATATTTCCATTATCGAAATGAACTACTTCATAAAATATTGAAGATTTATTGGATACAAAATCACAACCTATTTCAAAGAAAATGTTCATTTCATTAAAACGTCGACTTTTATTGAAAAAATCTAATCCCATTTCGGATTCTATAATCTATAAAAATCCCACTTTTAAAATCCATATTTTAAACCCAGATCTAAAGAACTCTTTCAAAGTCCCCAATTTTCCAAATTTCACAAGCATCACTTGAGATGGTATCCATCAACAATTAAACAACAAATATAAATAATTTCAGAATAATACATTCAATTTGAAAGAATTACAATCAGATCTACTAAGTGGAGCTGAGAATGAAGCCTCTTACATTAAAGGGTTTGACAAAACCCCAATGAACAAAGAACGCACAAGACAACCAGGTCGATTCTTCAAGAACCTGCCGTAGATATATTCTCCTATAAATATAATGACCAATTATAATCATATTTGGAATTCAAAAACCTATACATACCCATAACAGGCATATATCTGTGAAACCATGAGATTAAGAGAAGTATATCTAATTATATCTAAGAAACCAATTAAGAGTGATAAAGAACGATCATATACCTATAGAATCTAGCTTCTGTTCACCAAGGAAAGCCTATGGAATGACTTTGGATTGATGGTAGAAATTTTTTGGCCTTAGGAAAATAAAAATTCCTGTCTAGGGCTAGTTTGGGTACGAAAAAAGGGAGTTGTGGAAAATGTGTGAGATCTTATTTTAAAGGATATCATTCTGACTCCATGCATTGTTTGACCGCACTGTTAAGATAATCGTGCACAAACCATGTGGTAGACACTTCCCAAATGGATTCCACTTGCATGATCTCCCAAACCATGCTCCAACCTTTCTAGAGATACTACCTCAAAAGGACACTTTTGTATGGTTTGGCCACAGTGTTAGTCAAACCGTGTGCAACCCTACAACATCCCTTTAGCCCCATAACACTAACAATGTTCTCCTGACACTCCCAACTATCACCCTTACACATAAAAAACAATAAAATCATCATGAAAGGGATAAATAACCAAAACCATGAGTTTTAAATTCTTCCTACCACTGGTCTTTCAATCCTTATAAAGTTGAAAACCCACCCTAATATGAAAGTGGTCTAACCATTTATTTTTTATATCCTTCTCACATACCCATGTCTCTTACTGAATCTGACCATGCTGCATTAAAATCCACACTAGAATAATGTTTTTTCAACACAATACTTTCTCATTTTTAAGCACAACCCTCACTATCATATGTACCAATGAAGCATCACACTCTAGGTCGATGTGATCCCATCTCATCACATGGTTAGGATCTAGATGATACTCTTTCAACTGATATATATGGAACACATTATGCACTAAACTGAACCATGGTGGCAATTCCAGCTAATATGCCACATCTCTAATCTATTATAGTATAATGAAATGGCCAATTTGTCGATGAATTAACATTCCTTGATTCCTGAAACAATGATGTACAAACCTTGTAGATATCATAATGATGACATGATCACCCACAATGAACGACCCTGGTCTTTAATGGTGATATTAATATGATTTATGATGACTCTGAGTTGTCTCCATGCTCTTTATAATGAACTTTTACTTCTCCATTTTTTCTTAGACAAGGCCTCACCCAACTAGTTATGTTTCACATGTTTCTACTCATCATAGTGGAGAACAACAAGGACACCCATTCTGGGCTTCAAATATATCCATTTTTATTGAGGCTTGATAGTTATTATTTTATGGGAACTCCTCTAAGGGTATATACTCCTTCCATGATCTGACAAAATACATAATGCAATACCACAACAAGTCTATCAACATTTTTATCATTGACTCAGATTGCCAATTTGTATGAGGATGATAATATGTGATCATATTCTACTAATTCCTATGGGATTTCTATAAGGACTTCCAGAAATGATATGTGAGCCTTAGATCTCAGTCTGAGAAAATTGACTGTTACACACCATACCTCTTTACAACATGTCAAATATAGAATTTAGGAAAATATTCTACTTTTTTAGTTTCACAAATAGGGATGAAATGGAAAGACTTGCTAAGTCAATCCACTATCACCCATTAGGCATCATGTCTTTGAACCATTTTTGGAAGACCTGTAACAAAATCCATTACTCTCTGCTCCCATTTCCACATTGGTATAAGTAAAGACTCCAACACACCTACAAGTCCTTGATGCTCCGCTTTCCTGTGCTGACAAGTTAAGCATTGTGAGGCCAACTCAGCCCCCTTCTTTTTCATTCCATCCCACCAAAAACATTCCTTTTGTTCCTTCTACATCTTATTTTTACATAGATTTATAGACCGTCTCAAATAGTGGTAAGAAAGAAGGAGTTGTTCATAATAAGACATTAGTAAATCCATCAGATCACTAAAACACAAAACAAAACAACCATCATGTTCCCAACCATCAATAATCTACCCACCATTGGGTTTTGAACTTATAACCAGACATTATTCATCGAATGTGTGTACCTAATTGACCATATTTTCAAAATCTGTAACAATAATAGATAAAAAGAAAACAACCACATCAGCTAATTCATCACATTACTCATGCAAGTATCCTTAGACCGACATCAACTAATATTCATCTGAACCTTCTTTTACCAAATGAGTATATGACATTCTTCACAATGCATCTGCCTCCGAATTAACTTTTTCTTTTGTATACATAATGTCAAAATCAAACATCATGTGATACTCCATCCATATCATTTTCCTCAAATTCAAATATCGTTGTGAGAAAATGTGTTTCAAACTTTTGTACTCTGTGATCATATTAAACTTCTTACCAACAAGATAATGTCTCCATGTTTTCAAAGCATGGAAAATTGTGCCTAAATCCAAATTTTGTATTGGGTAATGCATTTCATGAATCCTCACCTAATTTTAATGATGGGAAACCACCTGGTCTCCTTTCATGAGAACACTTCCCAACCATAATCATGTATCATCACAGTACACCATATACCCTTGTCCTAATTCTCTAAAAATACTAATAGGTATTGATGTAAGACGAGAAATTAACTACTAAAAAGTATTATGGTATTCTTTTTTCCATTTTATTGGCACATTATTCTTTGTTAGAGATGTCATTGGTTAATCTAGTAGTGAGGAATAACACACAAAGCATCGATAGTAACTAGTTAGACCAAGAAAACTTAGTATCTCAAAAACTATATTTAGTGGTTGCCATTATATAAATAATTCAATCATTTTATGGTCAACAAAACACCTTCCATAGAAATTACATGTCCAAGAAAATGTACTTCTTGTATCAAAAAACTTATGCACTGATAATTTGGCATAAAAATTGAAATCTATAATGAATTATAACACTATTTCTAGGTGCTCTTCATGGTTAGACATTACCTCTGAATACACCATGAGGTCATCCAAAAACACCACAACAAAGGAGTTCAGATTTCACTAAAATACCCAATTAATAAACACTATAAATACCACTATATCATTCATTTTACTAAAAGGAATGACAATAAATTCATAGTGTCTATATATTCTTATTAATATTGTCTTTGGAATATCTTCCATCCAAAATTGAAATTGGTGATATCCTGATCGCATGTTAATATTTGATAACCACTGAGCTCCCCTTAATTGATTGAATATATCATCACTTCATGGAATTGGGTATCTGTTTTTTATTTTTTATTGGTTAAGCAAATTATAATTTACACACAACCGAATAATTCCATCTACTTTCTTCACGAACAAAACTGATGCTACCCATGAAGACATACTTGGTCAAATGAAACCCTTTCCTTCCTTCTCCTAAAACTACACTTTTAATTAGATTAACTCATTCTGTTCCATCATATTAGACATAAGGGTAATAGGACTGTTTCCTGGAAAGAGATCAATCATATACTCTCCATTCACTATAGGTGGTAACCATCAGATATTCATGGGAAATACAATTGTAAATTTATATACAATTTTCTAGAAAACTATTTTAGTTGATCTCATAAATTGATTATAAAGTTAGGAATGCAATATAGTGAGAGATTATTCCCACCATCTATGCCAATAATAACTTTTCACCTTTCTTTGAAATCCACTCTCCTCTGAAGAGATATTCAACGTTATCCTCAATCATGAAACTTAATGTTCTATTATAATATCTACTGTGAACCTTGAACGTTGTCAACCAATCTATACCAAGGATTACATCAACGACTTCCTTGTCCAACATCGATAAGTCCCATTTCACCTCATCTCCATCTATCGTAGTAACATCTTCCCTAAACACAAAAGATTGACATTCCATTCCCCCAAGAAGAATTTGGAGTTTTAAAATAGAACGAATCATTTCCAACTATAAACATAGATAATCAAAAAAACAAGAAGTAATTAAAGAGTGTGATAAGACAGTATCTAAGAGCACTTTCATAAGGGGAGAATTCAGAATAATCATACCTCTCACCATAGAGGACCTACTTGATCATCGAAAATCATATGCTCAGCACCATCCAATTACATTGTTGTTACATTGTTGTCCTTGTTTCCATGCATGGATTGATCAGGATGAGGGGTCATGGTTTTTTGAGAATCAATATGGCTCGTTGTGTTCTGTTGATTAGACTAATTCTACTGTTCTTGCCCTCTCGAAGCATACAAGGCATGTGACACCAAAGAAGTGTGAACTTGACCTTGGAGCACTATGAAAATAGTGCTTAAGATTCCCCATCTATTTGTAGTTAATATATCCTTTAGTTTGTGCCATACAATCTCCCTTTATGTGGTAATAAGAACCACATTTAAAACAACATACTTTTATATTGGGATACGGAGGAAGGTTCACTGATCTAGTCATCTAATTTCTATTCCCTCCTTAGAAATATGTGCCCATTTTCCACTTGCTCCTAGAGGTTATGTTTCCAGATTATTGTATAGGAATCATCATACCTACTATCATAGATCGCGAGATATCACAATCATCCATAGTCTCTCTGTTCACCATCTTTGTATAATCTATAATAAATAGCACCACAAACATTGATTGAATCTCTTATTGTATCCTTGATTCAAATATGTGTTCCTTTAGAGATTCATTTGCTACATAATTTGGTGAAAAATGCACTAAATTCAGGATTTTATATGTATAATCTATCAAAGAGTGATTCTTGTACTTCAGGTTGAAGAAATCCATTGCTTTTCTAGATCTTAAACGTTTAAGGATAGAATTGTTTGTTGAACAATTCTTCAAAATCCTCCCATGTATAGCCTTCATCAAATATATCTTACACTTCTAAATCCCACCACCGTAATGAACGATCCTAGAGCATATATGTTTCTAGTTTGACCATCATCTCCACCGGTGTGCCGCTTAAATCGATGATAGTATTCATCCTACCGAGCCACACCTCATCTTTCCCGGGTTCAACATCACCCCCAAAGTTATGTGGAGTCTAATTCTTGAATTGGACGGTATGATCTACATGTTGTGTCCATTTCCTCCGGTTCCCAGTATGTATATCTTGAAAATCATAGAAAATACTCCGAACCATATTTTGGTACAGTCGTGGTTCATGTGTAACCACATTTTCTGATGCTTCATTATATTAGTTTTGAAGACATTGACCAAGTTCCATTTTCTAAGCCAACAACAAAATCCCTCAATCTCACTAACTAGAAACTAATAGAAAATCATTTCAAATTATATCACATCAACTATCACAACATTTTCATCCAATAAAACCTTTTTATTTCCACCATTTTTGAAATATTCATTTGTCATTTTAAAAACCAATCCATTTTCCAAATATAAAAAATCCTCTTTTCAAAATAATTCATTTGAAAACAAAATCATCATTTTTCCGAAATTTACACCCTACAAAAAATCATAAATCATCACTACAAATGAAATATTCAATCTTATTGGGAATTCAATCTTGTATAATACATGTTATGCTTGTCTCATTGGATAAACCCATGATAATGAGATTCCACAATCCTAGAAGTGTCTCTATGCACTTGTGTACCCTAATCCCAGGAAACATGATTTTTAGCATAAAAGGGTTAGCTATGATTTTTAATGCTATACATTTCATGTTTCAACAATCCTACTCCATTATAAGATTCCATCCCAAGGAATAGATAAGGAGGAATTTCAACTCCAAGAACAAGAACACAAATGACTATTTTTTAGGCAATTTCCGAACTAGTTGAAAAACTGTGTACCACAATGGATGAACCATAATTTTACCATTTGTAATGACCCACAAATTCTCAAAGTATTACGAGTATAATGGCACATTACATGGCCTTAAGTGACATCCCCATGATGCCAAAGGATGTAAATAAATGCTTAGGGTTTCATATACAAGGGGAGGATGATTTACCCCTCATGAAATAAACCATTAAACCAACAAAACATAACCAAACCTCTCAATAAAATATTCATGAACAAATGAAAAACAAAAAGTAACTTGACGTGTCTAAAAACCACATAAAACAATGCAATAGTGAAAGACTAATCAAGTATCAATATAAAAAGCGTTTAAACAACTCAAGACTCTCAAGAGACTACAATACTCGGTTCTCGGAATGATCCAATCTCTACAATTAGTGAACCACCAAAATGTCATGAGGTAGTGTCAAAATTTGTGGAATGTTACCTTTGACCATGTCCTGGAAGATAGAAGCTACAAAGGCACCAAAGTTCCAAATAATCGGTGAGGGTAAAACATAGTACGTTTTCCATATTGACTTTCCTACCCACGATACAAGGATTGAAATGTTATCCATACTTTTATAAAATATTTTTTTTCAAATTCTATTACATAAATAGTTTATAACAAAATATAAAATTGTTCAAAAACCCATTTACAACCAAGTGAAAACAAAACCAAATGAAAACAATTTGCAAAAACATATTCATCTCTTACCTGAAAATAACTAATCAAATAATAAAATAAAATTCTAATTCTAATTTGGCATACCAATTATATAGTTTACAATACACCTACACAAGTAAGCTTCATTTGACAGTTCCACACACACGATCAGTATTTTTTCAAATTACCTTGTGTCCCAAAAAGACATGCCCCAAATCTAGGGTCACATTCCATGTACCCCAATTCTACTAATCCATTATTAAGGGCACGTTATAAATAAACTCCCATGAAAAAAATTTATTCCAAATATTTCCTTTACCCAAATAAACCACTTCATTAAAAATAAACATTTATTGAAAACCAAAGCACAAAAAATTTCAAGTAAAAATTTCCTTTAAAAAAAATTCCATTATATAGAAATAATCTAATCTAATTTATCTTTCAACAATCCAAAAATATTTTGTTTTTAAGTTCCATATTATAAAACTGTGAACAAATCCATTCATTCAAAATCCCCTATTTTCTAGATTTCTCTACTATCACTCAAAATAGTTTCCAGAAAATATTTAACCACAAAATCACAATCAATTCAGAAAAATACATTCAATTTGAAAACAATAAAATCAATTCTACTAAGTGGAGTGGAACGGTAAGCCTCTTACCTTGTAAGATTTGATAAAAATATCCATGAATGAAGAAAACACAAGACAACTAGGTCAATTTTAAAAGAACACACCTTAGATCTATTATCCTAGAAATATAAAACCAATTCTCATGATATTTGTCTTCCACACACAAATATCTACCCATTCAGGTGTTGATAAGAGAAACAATAAGATAAGGAGAAGTATATCTAAGAAGATCTATGAAACTGATAAAAAAATGATGAAGAATGATCACATAACTCAAGAATTTGGCTTCAATTCACCATGGGAAGCCTTTATATCAATGGGAGAACCCTATTTGGCCTTATGAGATACAAAATCTCATTCTAGGGCTGGTTTGGGTTAAAAATGAGGTAGTTTTGTAAAAATGAGTGAGATCCTATTTTTAATTATCTCATTCCGACTCCACGCAAGGTTAGACTGCATGGTTAGAAAAACCATGTAAAAACCATGTGGTAGCCCTTTCCCTCATAGATTCCCATTGAAAATTTTTCCAATCTATTCTCCAACCGTGTTGGCGATACTCCCACAAAAGGACTCGTGTGCATTGATTGTCCACACAATTAGTCAAAAAGTGTGCCTCCCGTGCAACTTCTCTTTAGCAGAAAAAATACTTCTAAAGTTCTCTTGACTCCATCAAATATCAACCTTACAGTTTACAACCATAAATATCATCATGTAATGGTTACGTACAAAAAAATGAGTGAACTAAAATATTCTTCCTAGTTTCCTCAAGGGTTAGACACAACTTGGAGATGGTGGTAGCTGTTGATCAATTGGATTGGAGAGTTACATCATTTAGGACGTGGGGTTTTCTCTTATTTCAAAGTAAATTTAATGATACATTGGGTTTATTATACATGCAGGACATTTGGTACTCTACAACATAATTATTTCATAATGTTTGCATATTGGATTGTTTAATTTCATCAATGATTTTGTGTACAAATAATTCCCACATTCATTTTTTTTTTATTTTAGGTGCTACATTCCAACCCAATTTGATTGGGAACACAGTTCTAGCCAGGTTAGTGCTGGCTTGGTTATCGTGTTACCAATGTACCTGGGATGGTTTGTGACAAAGTGCTATCATAACTATAGGTTGATATTTTTAGTTATGTTGTTTGTATGAATTTGTGTGATCTTTTTTGGGAATTCAGATGTATTTTCAATTCAATTCCAAGCCATCTCTCATTAAAATAATCATTGTGCTACAAGTAGTGGTTTGGGAAATACCTTTTATGGATTAGTTATAGTATTTTTCATGATTTTGATTTCGATTGATTGAAATACAAATCATGTTTCTCTATATGTTTGGATTAGCTCCCTTGTTTCATTATTTGAGTGTTAATATAACGATTTCATTATTCTCTGATGATTTTTTTGTATCATCATACAACAAAGAAGATATGAAAATATTATTCAGGAAGAAGCTTCTAATGAAGCATAGTGAGTTAATCCTCTTGTGTTCCTGAGTTTGGTTTTGTTGATTGTGTTTAATTTCCAATATCTTGGAAATAAAGAGCCACTAGTTCCCTTTCAGGATCCACATATGTATCATTGTAGGGCTGATCTCCCAAATCATTCATAGGTATTACTTCACCCAAATACCATAGCATTCAAGGTTTCAAAATATCTCCAATTGGATATGGAATTGTAGAGAATGATGATGTATTTTTTTTTGAGTTAATAAAGATACATGATGAAATAATGGTGATGTATTCCACCATCATTCTTGATGTACCTCGTATAAGATAGTGGATAATTGTATTGATGAAGAAGAAGCATTATGTATTAGAATGGAAAGACATCAATGTTCATTTAACTGACTAGTTATATCCAATGTTGATTCTATTTTCTAGGGTGATGGAGTTTTGGAATCATGAGAATACTAATAGTACCATGATTGAGTATTCAATTTGTTTTCCTAAAATTATGTTGTTTCCAATGCAGATATTATCAAATAAGAATATGATATCATGAAAATTTGAGTTGTGATTTCTATAAGATATTTTTTATCTTATTTTACTGCATAATTTTCCTTTTTATTAGGATGTGGTAGATAGATTAATGATGGTTCAAAAGGACCTTGATTGAATGTATGGGTTTTCTGGAGTTTCCCCCACTCCTTATATCGGTGCATGTTCTTTCAATAGAAAGAAGATGCATGGGAGATCAGATTGTGCTTCTCGAAAAAAGTGTATTTCTGAACCACCTATTATTATTCATAGTGGTCCTTTGATTTTTTACCAGTGTCAAAATCCAAGACACTAAAATTTAGGTATCACTAAGGAACTAAAGATTTGTTTCTCTTTTAGATTCTTAGGTCAGCTATAGATTTTCTAAAATATAATTTCAACTTGTCATAGTGTCACAATATCATCAACTGCATTTCAATCTACATGGAAATAAAATGCTTAAGGTATAAATGTTTTCCAACCATGGGAATCAATAATGAACCATTTTCACAAAGTGTAATAGACTCTAGAGTGGGAATATACTAGTCTAGTTACTGTGAGAGGCACCATCACTATAGCTTCATCATTAGTTACTTATTTATTTGATACTTAAACTTCTCATTAATTTACACCATCCCATATTGTTAATCTATTTAATCTATATAGGGATCCTTTTTCTTATGTGATGGATATTACTACACCCCAATTAATAATGAGAGGGAATGATCTCCATAATCCTTATTTTAATTTCTCTATAACAAATGTCATGATTTAATGAATTACACTTTTCCTTTACTTGAAACAACTTGACGTCATATTTGGGATAGATTAGATGATTTCCAACCAATCCTAGATTGATAACTATCTTTGACAGGGATCCTTTACTACACCTAATTTGGCTTAATATATCGTTAAGGGATAATGGTACCCAAGGTTGAGTAAGTTTGGAAATCATATATAGAGTTGGATAAAGTATAAATATTTTCTTATGAGGAATAAGAATATTTTTAATGGATAATCTCACTCATGTTTTTGTTGTCTTTACTTACAGATTTCCATCTGACTTATATGGTTTTCCACCAGTAAGGGATGTAGTGTTTTATATCGATTAAGTTCCTCGTACTCAACCAGTTTCTATTTCCTATTACTATTTTGAACCAGTTAAAATGAATGAGTTAAAGACTCCATTGGATGATCTTATAGAGAATGAAATTATGAACCTGAGTATGTCACAATAGTTGGTACCTATTCACTTTTCAATTAATTCAGATTGTTCCCTCTATATTTTGGTCCATTATTGAAATCTATATAAATTTACGATAAATATAATGTATTAGTTTCCAATGAATGATGATCTGTTTGATCAGTTGAAAGGGGTGATGTGGTTCTCGAAGATTGATCTTTTTTCTGGTTACCATTAATTGAGTAATATAAATCATGACATTCAGAAAATAGTATTTTAGAGTAGAAATCACCATTTAGTGCACCATGTGATACCCTTTGGTCTAACCAATTATCATTTATCCTTTATAGATTTGATGAACATTATTTTCCTGTTGTATCTTTACACATTTTTTGTTCTCTTTATGGTTGACATACTCATTTAATCTATGTATGAGACTGATCATGTTCATATTCTGAGAATAGTTTAATTCTTTTTAGAAATCACTATCTTTATTCCAAGCATTGGAACAAAAATTGGATTCATGGAGATAAATTCTTTATACAAATTGTGTTGGAACATGGTATTATTGATTATCATAAAAAACTATTGTAAATCATGACATTGGGAAACCTCAAAAAAATTTCATGATTCAAATATTCTTAGGTGTAGCCTGATATTACCACAGGTTGGGTTAGGATTTCTCAATGTTCTCTTCTCTAATGGCTACACTAAAACATAAGGTAATAGTTTTTTATATAAAATTTCTGAGTTATTATGTTGATATGGAACATCTATTCACTACAATTCATTTGTTGGCACTTCCATAGGATGGGGAGGGCTATGTGGTCCTTTCCAATAAAATAGATTAAGGCATGGGATACATTATTATTCAAGGTTAACATGAATTAGTTATATATCCTGACATCTTAGGCTACAAAATTAATATCAACTATCCCATGACATTAAACATTTTTCTGTGGAGCACACACTAAATAGTGGTCCACATTACCTTTTCATATGTGGTTTATCATGTTTTTAGAACACATAATCTTGAGTTATATCTTTTCTAAAAAATATTTGATTCTCTATAATAGAAGTTTGGTTTTATACCAAAAATCTTCTTTCTATGACATCACCTATTCCCCTACAAATGTGAATGTCATTAAATATTCTTTGATTCGGAAACTTCTGACCTAGTGAATGGAAATATCATTAGATTTGTGGAACATGATGGCTCACTTTGCACATTTTCATAATAGAGTCTAGGAATCAACGATTATGGGTTCAATTAACATCCATCCTCCTCAAATTTATTAAATATGAAAAATTTGTGGTTGATGAGTTCTATTGCATTAGAGACTCTCTTTATTGGGGGGAGAAAGTTGATGAGTGGTAATTTTAAATAGAGGGAATTATATTATATCATAATATATTTTTTGTGGCATTAACATTAATGATAAATTTTATATGTGATTTTCATAATTCCCAATTGAAAAAATACTAGGAACCATGAGGATGTTCCTTTTCATGTAGCATAGATTTTAGTGGGAAGTTAATAGGTGAGGAATTTCTGAATTTTCCACTCTGTTTTATTTTCCAACATCTCATGGCTATGAACCAGATGCATTTGGGATTGTATCAGCCAATTCTAGTCCCTACTCTTAAGTGGGATAACATATCTATGGACATTTTAGATGGGTTTCAACATACTCAGCGAAATTACAATGTCATAAATATTTTGATCAATAGGTTGACCATGGAAGCTAAATTTTTACCCATTCATAATACATACAATTATGGGGAGATGTGAAATATGTATATCAAAAAGTGTATTCATTTTCAAGGAGTTACATCTTCTTTAATATCTTTTTGGGATGCTTGTTTCACACCTCTCTTTTTGAGAGACTTTTTGGGGAAATAGGATATCAGGTATATTTGTGTATAAAATATCTTTCATAGTTTGATAGTAAGATATAAAAAGCTATAAAAAGACTTGAATAAATGTTTTGTTCTTGTATTATTAGCTATGGTTGATATTGTGATGACCGTATTGGGATGGTAGGATTTTAATAGAATAATTCTAACTTTAATTGGATCATAATAGATCCTTTTAAGGGATTGAATGGTTAGCCAGGCAGGTCTGTATATTGTGGGTGGAATATTTTATAAAATCCTTTGGTTGGACCTGAGGTGGTAAAAGAGAAGACAAAAAATATTAAGTTGATTATTCTATAATGGTTGATGGTATTGAGCTAGTATAAATATTATGCTGAACATTATTATAGACCATTTTAATATTCATTTAGAGACTATATGTTATCAAAATATTCACCTAGTTTTGTTCATCAATGTCGTGTGCATCAATGGAAGGTTTCTATTTTTTGTGTGACCAGTTTAATTTTTTGAGTTGGTGGATGAATTTTCATATAATTTATAACTTCCTCCACATATTACATCAACATATAAATTGTTCTATATATCTATACTATGGATTTATCTATTTGATCAGTCTCATATTTGGAGATGGAGTGATCTTCAGACTACACATTATTTATCTATCACTAAATGGACATCCAAGAGAGTTATTTTCAAACCAATTTACTTTATGGGATAGAGATACATTTGGTTCAAGTGTTATAGTATCATAGTTTATATTTTCATGACATATAGAGGTGTGAGGAAATTATGAGAGAGATTGTTTAATGGATTTCCAAGGAAATTTTTTTTATAGTGGGGAGGTGATAACATCCTGTTACGTTTATTTCAATATCATTTTTAAGATTGTATTGTTTTTCATTTTTAATTATCAGAGTAGATATAAGAATTAATTTGGAGCATAACTATAATGGTGAAATTTAAAAAATTTTAGACTGTCAGCATAAAACCTATTGTTTCTGTAAGATGATAAGTATTTACATTCTGAGTAATGTGGTTACAAGAAGTGTAAGTTATAAAATAATAAAAATTATATTTTATACCAAAATAAAATGTTTTTTTATATTGGGATTTTTCAATTACACCACATGTAACCGGGTTCCGCATCATGTAATGTCCGGAGTGATGTTTTATAAATGATGATTGGATTAAAATTCTATTTCCTCCACTATAGAATTACTTTATTTCAATCCTATAGTGATTCACATGCAGTTTTGGATCCCTCAATACCTTATGGGTCGTTACGTTCAATTATTGATCGTTATTGCTGTTGTGGTGTGAATTTATGGGTAAGTAATATCCCTTTCTCTTTGTCTCTTTCTCCCTCTAACCTTCATGTTTTATATATATTATTGGGATTATATATCTATACTACTTGTTATTGAATTCGTTTTTCTAGGATGACTTCCATGATTTTCCATGCCATTGTTCTTCTTAGAGAGTTCTATTGTCGTCTTTGTGGTTCCATGGAAATGTAAGGTGGTATAGTTTTTAATATACAATTTAATAAACCATAACATTAATGATCTGATTACATTATGTTGTATTGCATATGTGGGATTTTATTCTAATGAGATTAAATTTATGAAAATCCAATTACATTGAATTAGTGGATTTGTTTATTGTAAATTATGTTTTTAAAAAATCCCAGAAATCTCCCAATTCCATTTAATTGGGGTTAAAGGGTGAAATAGATGAATTTTTATGGAATTTATATTGTAGAAATTAAATTTATAAATTTAATTGTGAAATTGAAATGTGAATTTATTTCAAATTCGTTTCTGTGAAAAATGATTTGAAATTGTTTTGGTAAACACCTATGGGTTTTATCGTAGAAAAAGGAATGTTTTGATTAAAAACTATTTTGGGATTCAAATGATAAATTAATTTATTTCAAATTGAGAATGGGATGAATTTTATTATATACACTCTTAATGTAAATTTAACATCATTTATTGATAATAAACATAATAAAAAACATATGTTGTTAGTGAGTTATTTGTATAACACACTACAATTTACAATGTTTTAAAACACAAATAGAGTATGTCACGTCCCCGATGGGATGGTGATGAATTTTAAATGACCAATTTCAAAATAGGCATGTGTATATGCATAATGTCATGTATTCTTTGGGTGTGTGGAGACCTATACCTAGGAAATATCATACCTTATAGTAATATGACCATTTTCTCACTTTTTGGTATTTGAAATGAATATATACCATTGTTGTAAACTATTTTACATGGCTTATGATTTATATAAACTATTTTAGATATAATTCATATTATTAAATGAATTTAATATACATTTATTATTTTAAATTTCAATCATGATTTATTAAAATATCATTTTGAAATTACAAACATTTTTATTTAATATTGAAATATCATTATTTTTCTAGTAAAATATTTGAGTCTGTAATGGAAAATATTATGATACCCTATTGGTATTTTATCATCCAAAATACATGTATCTTTAGTTGTATTTATGTTTTATTCTTCTAGGATCAAGTAATTTTAAGGTTCCACTTCATGGTGGTTTTCTCTGTTGTTCATTGAACTGAGATAGTTGTGTCCATTGCGGATTAGGTTTTTATCTTGTTTTCAGGTACAATGTTGTGGTAAATTAGGCATATTATAAATTATTAAATTCTAGTATACTACTCCATAATGATTTTATATTGTATGCATATGGAATGTTTTCTCTTCTTTTTCAATTTTGGGAAAAATCATTCCTACATGAATGTTGTTTGATTCTAGAAACTAGATGCCAACCCATGGAGATTAGGAACTCCCATCCGGACATGTATATTTCCACTTGATTATTCATTTACTAGGGACACCAATATGGATTGTGAAAATAATAATGAGGATCAAAGTGAATGATATCTTTTAAATTTCTAAAAAATTATAACATTGGTTTAGAATGATTAGAATAATGGGATTATAATATATGAACCATTATAAAGTATGGCAGTCATTATTTCCAATGTCAATCAAATAATTGAGATTTTATTTGATAATGTATGTTTATATCAATGAAAAAGTAACTTTTATAGAGGAAAAGGTAAAATAACATAGGTAAATTTAAAATTTTAGATAAATTAGTCTTATAATATCATAATTATATAGAGAATTAATAACACAATGATAAATAAAAAGTC